>OV884017.1:1875000-2500000 GCA_930367235.1 Sarcophaga rosellei | reverse complement strand
TGAACCTGATGTAATGTTCTAAGCTTGACTTATTGTTGTTCAAATCCTTATCATTCAAATTTTGATAATTTTTCAATTTCTTTTTGCCTTCGACAATAATTAAGAGAATATTTCAAATTTAATGCTCGTGTTTCTTTCAATTTCTTTTAATTGTTTCATGCATATTGAAAAAGAAAAAAAAATTAAAAAAAAAATGTGTTGCATAAACAAAAAACAAGAAGAAGCATTTGTGGCAGTGATTTTCAATTTTTTATTTATTTACGAGTGAGTGTCTTGAAGAAGACGAAATTGTTGAAAAGTTTTAAACAAAAGAAATAAGAAGAAAGAAACACAAGAAGTTGTAAAAAAATTTGTGAATTTGTTTAAGAAAGTTGCGAAGCATTGCTCTTTTCCCTCTTCGCAGCACTTGTTGGCCACATTGGCAAAACCACTGATGAATAAGTAAATGATGAGAGTTTTTCAATAAAAACTAATTCGATTGAAATTGTTTATGAAACTATTTGCACAATTAACCAGAGAGAGGAGAGAAAAATTTCAATTAATTTTCAATATTGAACAGAGAAATAGTTTGATCAAGTAATTGTTAGTGGCACAAATGAAAAGAAGTAATGGTCAGTACAACGATATTGATTTGATTGATTTGTTGTTTGATGTGTATTTCAAACAAAATTTTTGACGTGAAAGTATTTGATGTGGATTTGTATGCTTGTGGGTCACTACTGAGCCTGGGGATCTTCAGACAGACATATAAAAACGGCTGCGATAAAATCGTGAAGAGAAGATGAGACTTCTTTTTCAGTATTGTGTGGAATCAACTATTACTGTCAGGACCACAAAGACTGCACTTTTAGGGCTTCACTGCCTGAAAGTAGGTCTTGTTGATAAGCCCTAAAACTCCACCAGTGTAAAGTGGGACACTGAACTATAAAAGCTACGCCATGATTCATAAAATTAGTGCCTAGAGGTTAGAATAGAGGTCCCAGAACATACACCTGAGCTAGGGGAACACATATTTCTAGGCAGAACTCATCGTATAACTCTCTGTCCTCTAGGCTCTTTACACTCAAAATCAGAATACTTTGTTACACAAAATCATTATAAATACAATTATTACAACGATACTCTTCAAGTTACAAGGCAATATTAACATTGTTTTATTATTTTTTTCCCGCATATATTTTTTAAATAATGAAGGAATAGAAGAAAATTCATAGAATTTACAATTTCTGTTCATGCAATCTGTTCTTCAATACATTAGTTATTCAGAATTATTCAATATTTCACCATTTATGTACGTGACTAATTTTACACTTTTAATGCCTTTCAATATCAACATCGCTATCGTTAAGTTTGTTTAAAGAAAAAAATCAATCGTACTTTTTTTATTTTGTTACAACGTGGTATTTTAATAAAAATTTTTTTTAGATATTTTGTTCATAATTTTTATTTTCATCATCATCATCACCATCATCATCATAATTATCACTGATTTGTTTAGTAATCCAAACACATGACGCATGAAATATTTCAAAAATCAGAAAAAAATACTTGACACCCTGTTTGCAAATCACGTGCAGACAAATTCCCAATCCTTAAATCAATAACGTGTACACGATGTTTTACACACAAAAATTGATACGACAACATACAAATACTCTCACACATGTAAAGAAACATAAAAAATGGAGATACATTTTATGATAAAAGAGAGAGAGGGAGAAAGAGAAAGAAAAATACTGAATTCTTACAGCGGAATGTAAGAGAGAGAGTTACTGAGAGTATACCAGAGATCAGCAATGAGTATTCAAAGAGATGAGTAGAATCAAATCATACTCATAATTTCTGATACTTATACGCATTCTACTTCAAAGTTTGAAGTACTCATCATATACGTACTTAACAACAGGTATCATGTTATTGAATTTGACTCTCCATAACTCGACATATACACGTATCATAAAATAAGTGTGAATCCCATACGAACACTAACATACTTACGAGAAGGTTGTGTATTTGCTCTGCTTGCTGCTCTGTCCTTTTTGCTTAGGTGTGCGTCTTGTTTCTTTTTTTGTAAATGCAACAACAACTAAGATTGTAAATTTTGTTGAATGATTCGAGCCACTCGAAGTAGGCGATATGTACGCTTATGAATCAAACATATTTCGAATGGTATGAGTTTGATGTCAACATTGTACGCATACTCATAGCAACCTGTACTTATAAATTAATGTTGTAGTGAGTATAAGAATGAATCAGATTACATAGTTAAATTTCAATATTGTTGATTCACTTTCAAATACAAAATTTCATAAGTGCTTATGAGTAGCAAAAAAATGATTTATTGCTGATCTCTGACGTATAAGTAATATTTTTATTACTTTTTGGGTACTTACTTATGGGTCAGACGAAATCATTCTCTACTAAAAGCACATGCCTAGATGCACTTAAATTGTTTAAATTTGATTAGATTATCAATTATTATAATCTATTTAAATTATATTTTTTCTTTCTTTCTTAATTTGTTTTGTATTTTATTTAAATTGTTGTTGTATTTGTTTTCATTAATGCTTAGATGTTCCTTTTTGTTTCCGTTTTTGTTTTGTTATTCTTTATATTTTTTCTTTGTTTGGTTTATTTTTATATTTTTAATATATTTCTTTATATTTTTATTTTATTTTTTTGCTTTGTTGTTATTGTTGTTGTAAAATTTTAATATTATATTTTCATTTTTGTTTGTAAAGAAAGGAAATGAAGGAATGTTTCTTTATGTGCTAGTGTTTGTTTGTGTATGTTTAAATATAGAAAACAATTCAAACGGAAACTTCCACATTTGCTTTATTCCTACAACAAAAAACGAATAATTTTTTGAATAAGAAAAATAAAAATAAAATATAGACTGGACTATAATTCCTAGCATGTGAAAGCTAAGGCAACAATTGGATTGTATTTGTAAATACAAATTCAAATTGTAAATTCTCCTGCATGATTACAATATTTAAGAGAATTGATTTATTTTGAAATCATTGAAGTTTTATTGTGAAGCTGATTCTTTTAAAAGATATTTTATTGGTACTTTTGCTCTTCACTGTATTAGAATTGTGGTGCTAGTCTTAGCATTCTCTTTATCCTTTGCAAATGTTATTCTGTTTTTCATTTTTTGCATGAATTTTTTTTTTATTAAACATTTTTTACTTGCAATAGTTTTAGTAGAGCAGCAGCTGCTGTAGCTGCAGTGGGTATTGTACGTCCTTTATTGTTGGTGTTATTTGTAGAATGCTTGTGTTGTTTTGCCTTCACACACAAATGCAAATGTGAACAGTAGTAGTAAAATAGCATAATATGCCCTTGACTGAGGTTAAGAAGAGTACTTTTCAAAAGGGAGAAAGAAAAGAAAAACAAAACACATAAAACAAAACGCAAAAGAACAATTGCATATAATTTGCAAAAACAAAAGGAAAAGAAAAGGAAAAAGGGAATAAAAATAGTGTGAGAACAAAAATTGTTTAAATTTAATTTGAATTCAAAAAAAAAAAAAAAATAATAATAATAATATGTCCATAGCCCGTATACACACATTTACTATAGCATTATAACGGGCTGAAACACGTTTAAGAATTTGAGTTTAATTTGCATACACTTTCACTAACTTATCTTATTACCGTTACAGCTTATGAAACCAATAAATTCCCTTTAAATGTCTTGTCGTTACAATATTTTGTTTGTCTACATAGATTACTAATTAATGGAATTCTTGGTTACAAAAAATGTATGGCAATGTGGTTTCACACGCGAGACTATTTTTTAAGCCGCACAATTTTTGTTCTTTCAGTCACACACGAGACGATTTCATCTGGCATAAAATTGTATACTTATACTCTGCTTTGTGTGTATTAGTTTTTGTTTACTAATTTTTCTGAACCTGCTGTTTTATAAATGTATGTGTATTGGTTTTGTGTTGTTTGTGTATTGGTTTGTGCGGGGTAGAAGCTGGTGAAAAAATTATGCCAGCAAAAAACCACTCTCCTCACCTCTCTTGCCAACAAGCTGCCATTTCGTGCCAGCATAATTGTTCTCGTCTGTGATTGCTCAATGGCAACACCTTTCTGGCATTTGAGGATCAAACACATACATACATATGCGTATGCGTATGAGTGTGAGTGGGCATCATAATAAAATTCTCAAATCTTTGACGAAGTAATATAACGGCAATGATTTTCATTTTGCTCTCGTTTATATGTTTTATTTACATTCACTTAGTGGGCAAATTATAATGAAAACAGTAGTGTGAGTGTGAGTGTGTGTGTGTGTGCGTCAGTAATGTGATGGCCTGAACAATAAAAGAATGCTGTTGTGTGAAGCAGAAAAAGAAGAAGAAGAAGAGAAGAAAGCAAATCGTATCCTATCTTTGTTAAAATCTTTCTCAATTTCATTGTTTCTGTTTTTTCTTTAGCATTCATTTGTTTTTATTCATTTCAGTTTATTCTCGTTTTATTTGTTTATGACTGTTATTGTTTTATTTGTGTTTGCTTAACTTTTGCTTCTCCTTCTCATCCTGCTGGTTTTTGTTTTTATTTTTATTATGCGACGTATTGTTGACCCCACAATTGAATTTAACACACACATACACACACAAGCACACATACATAAGAAAGTTTTTATTAAAGCTTAAGACGTGTTTAAAGCGTTAGAGATGAGAGAGCCAGCCAATTACTGTTGGTACTCATTTCACTGTGACGTAATTTAAATATGTTTATTCTGTACAATTTAACAGCAAACGAATGTCGACTTAAAGTTTGAATTTCATTTTATTACAATTTCGCTTTAAATTTTGAATGAAAATTTTAAATTCAAATTACAATTGTAAATAACAAACTGAATTGAATTCAAATAATCATAGAAAATCCATGTTTCTCAGAAAACCTTTCAACATAATTTAACAAACTTTTGAGTGTTTCTTCATATGATATCCTCCTACTCCCTTACGTATTTAATTTAAGAAGGCAAAGCCAAACTATTCGAATAATAATAAACAACACTCTGCCTTACTACACTAGTATTTCCTCTTTTTGTGGAATGAGAGAGGGGGGGGGGGTAGTATGTTGTTAAAATTATGTACGAAAATAAAAATCAAAAACAAAATTTACGTTTGTCAGCCATTTATTTTTACAATTTAACCATTTTATACGTGAGAACTACATAATTCGTTATGCTTAGTAGAGGTGGTGTGGGTAAGTTGCGAGAAAAGCCAATATGTGAGAGTAAAACGTTTCAATTTATTTGAGTATACATGTGTGTGTGTGTGCGTTTATAGCTTTGTTATAATTTTAGTTAGTTTTGTTGTTATTGTTGTTTTTTTATGACAGTTTTGTTATTTTTTTTTTGCTTTTTTATGCACAATAAAATTATTTGAACACAACTAATGGAAACGTACTCACTCGTTGTTAGTTAGTATGTATGTATGTACGTATGTGCGTATGTTTCCAGATGTTACACAATAATGATAATGTCATCATTATCATCGTCATCGTCATCGTCATAGTCATCATCATCAAAAATAAATCCAGATATTACGCATATGGGAGGTTTTTATTAAGCTGTGTAGTCGAAGCGATAATAGAAATTTATTATTTTGATGATTGTGATTGTGTGATTAGAAATGAAATTGAGACCTTAAGACACTAAAAACAAAAAAGGAAATCAACTGCTTAATGGCGGAAATTGCTAATCAACTTAAAAATTCTCAAATATTTTTCAGATTATTGACGCGTAATTTATTTTATTCGTACAACATTTGTGTGTCATTTGTAATGGGAAAGAAGAGACGATAGAACTCCACTTGTGCTCCTTTTCGATCAGTCTGTGAAGACCGCAATGCCAGAACTTGTAGAAGTAAATGTTTCCAGTTTGAGGAAAGCTAGGTTTACGCTTTAGTTTACAAGAGACTGAGGAGTAGGACTTAAGATGTGCTATGTCCTCTGCAAGATAGCTTTTATAAGCTCGATGCACTCTAAGCTGAAAATGATAAAATTTAGAAATCAATAGGGGCAGTAAGTGCAGAAAGAAGTCGAGTGAAATTGGGACAAGTTTTGTATTTACCCATGATACCGAAACAAGCAATCGTCTGCTGTATTTCCCATTTAGTGGTAATAACATTTTTAGTTTGAGGCTCACACTAAACCAGATTTTCGTTATAGGTCCACAATGTTGCAATTTGCAGAAATAAAAAGCAATACAGGCCTTTTTCAACCGATGCCCTTCTTGTAGCTTCCATATCAGACCTAAATATTTGACTTATGATGAAAGCTCAGAGATTGATGAAGAGCATAGGCTGGGGAATAGCAATTGTAGTTCGTGACATTATTTCGTTAGTTTTCTTATCGTGTAGCAAGGATTCTCCAAGAGATAGATGTGACTTGAAACCCACAAGCCGAACTTTAAGTTAATAATTTAGTCACTTCTGGCAAATTTTCACGAATGCAACTGCATATGAAGTTTTGTTGTCGGGATTGAGTAACAAATTACAATTCGTAGTTCAGTTCGCAGGATCTTTTTGTACTTACTCCTGTAAGACCGCCGAGTGTTATAATTAACTCTACGGTCGTTAGGGAGTGTCGCCGCTGCTTCGACGTTCTTTGTGAACGCTTCAGTGTCCCTCTTGTCTAGGCCTCTGGGCACAGCCACATTCCGGGAAACTGCAGGGCCGAAGAGCTCGTAGAACTGACGCACTCCTTCCGGAATCCTCGTCAATTGATTTGGGTATGCCACTTATCTTGGTTTTCCATTGCGTGGAAATTCTTCCGCGATGCCAGCCTATTCTGGGTCAACGAGAAGTCCTTAATCCTATCGTCATCTCGATCACAGTGGCCATGCCTACAGGTCATTGTGTTATGGGAAGACACGCGGAAAGAATACAGCTCTCAGCTAACGACTTCTGACGTGGGTGCAGATCCGCTGAGGAAGAGGACACCATATCTTGCTAGGTGAAGATATAGGTTATTTGGCTCTCCAATCCTTATCAACTAGACAAATCCTTATCATCCATTGATGTGAAGAATATAGCTTCCTTCGTCAACCTTTCGGGCTGGTTTTCCTGCGTAGAGTAGTCTTAATATGCAGCCGTTGCGCTGACCAACTTCTTCCTTAGTTTGGTGGAACTCGGTCAATACAGGGACTGCGTTTATCTGTGGCATCATAATGGACCACTATGCACGCTCAAGTTAGCTTCTGGTATCAGAGCTAACACTCCAATCTACCTATCTAACTGTAAGACCCGTACTTCGTACACTTTTTCTTACGTAATGACTGAACTCTATTTTATCACTCTTTTATGGGCATTATGTCCATAAATATAAAATCGTTAAATGCTTTGAACACAATTTAAACGTTACAATGGAATTTATTGATTTTCATATTCAATTAAATGTGGCACTACAAGTCACCTTTCGATTCAAATGAATTCAGAAATGAAATTCAAAAACTAAAATATTTTCATACAAAAAAACAAGGAGAGGAAATATTTAAAATCACAGTTTGAATTACGGTACTCCCCACTGACAGACAAACTGGCTGAGTGACTGCTTGCACTGCACTGGTATTGTTACTGACAGTCCGAGTAATTGTAGCAGCAACAGCAGCACAATTTGTTAAGCATTGGGATCGTAAGCTTCTCAATCTCATTTTGAAATGAATTCAACAGGAGCAGGAGAAAAAGGCAAAAAGTCCATTTTAAGTGTGTTCAGAGAGAGAGAGAGAGAGTTTTTATTTTGATTTTTTTGTTTTTTTTTTTTGCAATAAGACCGTAAGGGAAATAACTGTGTTAAAAACACACACACACAACTTAAAAATTCTTAGATATTTTGTATTTGTGTATGTTTGGTGCACGATTATTGTACAAAATGCAGCCAAAAGGAATGAAAAAATTAAGAAAAACATACGAGAGAGAAAGAGAACAGAACGACGATAAAATTTCGAGTAAAGGATTCTTAAATGTTATCCATTGAACATGTAAACGTTTTGTAAAGTTTTAAGCTGTTTTTGTTTTTGGGCTCAAAAAGTTTTCGAGCCCAAAAGATGGCTACAAATGATAAGAAAATCAAATGAAACAAAAAAAAAAATAATGAAATCATTCGAGAATTCATAATAAAAACCCAACAAAAATTTATTATTTTTTTTATTAGCAATTCATTTTATCTTCAATTTAAAGTTCATTGTCTTGGTTATTTAAAGAAATTTTTGGATCTGTTTAACAAAATATTTAATCGGGCAATAAACAATGAATTATTTGTGTTAAAATCAAAACCAATCAGAAATCTCCTGATGACTTTTATTTAAATCTCCTATAAAACAAAACCTGGTTATTTTTTAAATATTAATGCGTAAAAATTGTTTATTGAAGAAAGTATTTTATAATGAATTGAAATATTGTTTCATATTGTTACGAAAATGGAAAAATGTAGAGACTGGTGTTTTGGTTTTAAAACAACTAAACAATGAACTTGTTTACAAGTTATCGCACTGCGTAATATAACAGCAAACACCAGCAAAAAAAATGGGAAACAAGTAAAAAAATATACATACAACACTACAATAATATCGAGAAGGCGAAGCCATGAAAATTCGCCTTCAAAAACATTCATTAGACTGTTTACACACATAATTGGCCATTACAACCCTTCAGTCAGGATTACGGTTTAGCTTCTCATACCACTCATGTTGTGTGCATTAATTCAGTTTAAAGTCGATTCCGAACGACAGATTTTTTGGGAAGCTTTTCATGGTCATTTTATTTACTCTCAGAGTTTTTGCCAGAAATCTGCTGAGAGGAAGTTGCCGAAGAAATTTTTTTATTTTTTATATTTTGCTTTAGACTGACCCGTTGTCTGACCCGGGATATAAACCCTGGCCTTGTGTCTAATAAGCCAACACACTACCTACTAGACTACGACGATTTACATACTGTTTAAACTGTCATATAAAAGGCAAAGCAAAGCAGGCGACTGAGTGAGTGAAGTTCAGTCAGTCTTGTACAAAGACGGGGGGCGTTTGAAGAGAGTAATCGTGGTTTGAAGATCTCCGTTATTGTTTATGTAAAGGTTATAAACAGTGGTGTTGTGCTAATTTTTTTTTTACCGGAACGCGTTCCGGTTCAGCAGAAAAAAACGTTCCGGACTCCGTTTCACGGTTCGGAAAAACAAGCCGGTTCGTTCTAGTTCGGGTTCGGTTCAAACCCTTGTTTATAAAAATACATATAAAAATTCGTCAAAAATTAGAAAAAAAATAAACAATTTTTTTTTTTCAAAACAGCCAATTCTCGTTAAGAGAAATCATCTTTAGTTCCGGAACGCGTTCCTGTCCAAAAAAGAAGTACCGGAACGACGTTCCGGAGCGTTCCGGCTCGACAACACCACTGGTTATAAATAGAGGAATAAAAAATAGCAATTGTTGTTGTTTACATCAAGTTGTGAATAGTGGCACACAGAGTTGTGAGAATAATAAAGAATTTTAATTAAAACTAAACACAAATTTATTTTATTTGCAATCTACAAGCTCATATTTTAAACGTTTTCAAAAGGTAAAAACGTAACAATACAATAACACTATCAACTTTTTAATCTCTTGTCGATTCAACTTATTAAACCCCAAACCTTACAATTTGAATTTGAATATGTATTTTAAAGTCCCCACTGCATTTACAATTGAAATTATTTCAAAGCGATGTACTAATACAATGAATTTGATGTCAAAAATGTTATCATAATGATTTCAATAATCAACATCATAACCACTGACACCATCATTCTCTTTCTGCTGACTGACTGCTCCATTGGGTTTAAACAATTGAAATGTATGTAAATACTTGTACACCGTTTAAGTAACACTTTCTTTAGCTTGATTTAATACTTATGTATGCATCTTACTGCAAAGGTACAGTGCCATATTTATAAGACAAACAAATTAATTTTCCATTTAAATTAATCGCATATTTTCTTCTTCAATAAATTGTTGTTGCCTCCAAATGCTTGGGCACTTGTAATGCCTGAAATTCGCAATTATGCCGCCATTCTTCACTTCATTTACTTACTCAATACACCAGAAATAATTTTCTGTGCATAATTCAGTGTTAAATCATGTTCGCACATGTCGTGTTTATCTCTGCATTTACACACTCTCTTTCAATTTCTGTCGCTTCTCTCTATCTCTCTCTTTCTCGCTCTCATCTGATTCAATGGCTTTTTTTATTTTCTCTTTGTTTGCTTAACGGAAAATTGAATTTGAATTTTTGCCACTCAACTGCGATTTGCGATTTGCGATTTTATTTCCTATCGTTTCCCCCATCAAATCATTTGCAAATATTTGATTGAACAAAACAATAACAACAACAACATCAAAAGTGAAACGATGAATGATAGTCGTCAGTCTGTCTGTCAGACTGCTTTAGGGTGGCCAATTAAAAATTTCAAATCTAATACAAAGCGACTGTCATTTGCTGTTCCTTTAGGCAGTTTTAATGCCATTGACTACTGAAGGTCTAGTAATTGAATGCGGAAAAAATGGTCAAGAGTTCCTTAATGAATTTTCATTACTTGCTGTTGAAATTCATAGAAATATTGTGTAAGATATTGAGTTTTTTTTATATTTTCCTAATAAGCATTACAATATCGGCTCAGTTTTTATTTTGAGTCCGTTTGTTGTGATGTCTAAAGAGAAAGCTCCATATTACGAAAACCTTGTTATTGGGGCGAACAGTTACAATGCTTTTGATGTCATGCTAAACCCTTTCTCATATTTTGATTTACATTTTCAATCCTGATACAGGTCGCCTAACAAGTACGATAAGCTGGGGTAGAACGTTTGTACATCGGGATTAAGCTGTGCTTTAAATTGTCGACAATCCATATGTACACAGAAACCGTTTTAAAAGCCGATAGTGGAGGAGGTGGCTGTGAATCACCGTTGGTGGCAATCAAACAGAGATTCTTTATCGTTAATTCATCTTATTAACAGTAAAATTAAAATAATAAGACACTCATTGTATGGGTACATACAAACATAATTGGACATTACAACCCTTCAGTCAGGATTACGGCCTAGCTCCTCAACACCACTCATGTTGTGTGCGTTAATTTTATACATGAGTGGCGGGACCTACAGCTTAAAGTCGACTCCGAACGACGGATTTTTTGAGAAGCTTTTCATGGCAATTTTCTTTACTATCGAAGTTTTTGCCAGAAATCTGCTGAGAGGAAGTCACCGAAGAAATATTTTCATATTTTCGTTTTGATGTCTGACCTGGGATTCGAACTCGGGCCTTTCGTCTAATAAGCCAACACACTACCTACTAGACTACGGCGACTTCACCATTGTATGGGTATCTGTAACGTTATTCTTCTTTTCAGTGCTCCTTTCTTTTCAATTCTATCCAAACATTTATTTTTTTTTCTTCTCTCTTAAGGGCCTCTGTGAAATTGTCTAATTTTTCTGTGCTAATTTTGTTTAAACTCCCGTACGTATCCATGTACAATGTGATCTCGCTACTGCTGGAAGTCGTTAATTCATTCGCATATGGCGTTCTTTATTAGGTTTTGGAACTTTTGGAGGTGAGTCCTAGTGATGTTCAATTGTACGTCAATTTCCATCTGTCATTCATTCTTTTCTCAGGTTTTCTTTGCAATGAAGTGACTTTTCCAATGGAAAACAGAGTATTATGTACGCTTCCCTTGGGAAATCCTGTCAGGATAATAACACACACATACATACAAAATTGATCATTACAGCCCTTCAGTCAGTATTACGGTCTCACACCACTTATGTTGTGTGGTGCAGTCCTTGCGCTGACCAACTTTTTCCTTTTCCTTGATTTTGGTGGAACTTGGTTAGTACAGGGACTGCGTTCACCCGTGGCATCACAACGGGCCGCTATGCGTGCTCAAGTGAGCTTTGTGATATCAGAGCTACCACTCCGACCTAAACCTAAACCTATGTTGTGTGTGTTAACTGTATCCATGAGTGGCGGCACCTACAGTTTAAAGTCGATTCCGAACTAAAGATTTTTTCATTAAAGGTTTATTTACTCTCAGAGTTTTTGCCGGAAATCTACTGAGAGGAAGTTGCCGACGAAGTATTTTTTCATAATTTTTCATATGTTCACCTGGGTAGTTGTTTCACAACATGGCTGTTTGATAGACATTTTGTTTGTTAGCACAAATTATACGCAGCTTTTCTGAAGGATTGGAGAATATTGAGGTACTACCTTAGCTTTATAGGTTTAAATTCTTTGTCCACCTATTGAAAAATATAATAAATATTACAAATCAATTCTATTTAATGGTATCGTCTTGAATTCATAGAAACCATTCATAAACTTTTGCCATTTTAAATTGGCCAAAAGTTTGGAAAAAAAATGGATGGTTGGATGGATGAATATTTGTTTGTATTTTTTAAACCGAAAGTTTAAATTACTTCAGTTTGCAAATAATTTCTGTTTTTTTTGTTTTCAGTTTCTCAATGCGGTATCATCAGCATTCATTGCATGATGCAGAAATAATTTTTTTTTGTTAACAAAATTGGTTGTTTTGGTAACATTCAAGCATCTCTACTCAATAGAAAAAAAAACAGGAACGAATTTCAAAAATGAATTTCATTGAATTGATAGTTTTGTTTTTTTTTTTTGTGGGTCATTGTTTTAACAGTAGCGCTATTGTGATAATGTTGTTGCTATTGCAAGACACAACAACAACAACAACAAACAACCAATGACAGCCAAATCCTACCACTTTCGATTGTTGTTGTGTTTATTTTTTTTTTACTCAATTCCATTTAACAAAGTGGATAAAACGAGTAGCTGATTGAGTATGGGAAAGAGTAAGAGAGGGAGAGTAGCAAATAAAGTGAGAGATTTAGACTGTGTTTTGCGTATATGTGTGTGCGTGTTTTATTCTCATAACTTTGTTTAACAACATAAAAATACTTCAAAAAAATAACGGATATTCACCAATAAGTAAATGAAACTTTTGCCATATTTGTTAATGCAATTGTGTGTGTGTGTGTGTGTGTAGAGTAGAGAGAGCGAAAGACCTAAAGAATACATTGTTTCAGATGAAATTATAATTAAATTATGGTTCCTAAAGGCGTTTATTTAAGACTTGAACAAGAAATTTTTTCTCGTGTTAAATGCTACAATACTTGCCCGCATATACACGGATGAAGGCTATAAAAATGTATGCCAATGATTAGTGCAATAAGAGTATACGTATGTATGTATGTACATTATAAATTTCATAAATTGTAGGGCATTCTATCGGTTGTAATAAATTTGAAATTTGGCTTCAATTCTTTTTATCTGTCTATTCTGCTACTCATATGAGGCACACACATTCAATTCAATTCAATTCGTTTCGAATCGATTGTTTAATAGTTTTTTTTAGAAAAGTTGAACCGTGCCGAGTCATGATAGGAAGAGAGAGAAAACAAAACTAAAAACTATTGTAATCGTTCATTGAATTGATTAAAATTGGCATCACAGATTTAACGTATGTCAGGAATTTTTTCAATTACACTTGTTTACACACTAGAAAAACATAAAAACCCAATAAGCCCTTTCCCTAAAAAAAAAGAAAGAAGTAAATAACGAACAGAGGCAACAATAACTACAGAATATTGCAAAACAAAAAAAACAAAAAAAGTTAAGTAAACTAACAAAGTTGCTCTCATTCAAAACAAGTGTACACGATTGCAGTGGCCTTATATAACATTAAGGTGCAACAGGTTCGTGTATAGAAATAAAAGTGGAAAATATGTAAAATGGAAAACGTGATTGAGAAATTCAATCGAAATTATGTACACAATAAATGTATGAAAATAAATTCGTATTCATATTGTTTGTCTCTAATATCTACACTTGTAGTCTTTTAATTTCCGGTGGAACATAAAAACGGAGCAAATGTTTTCAATTCTATTTAATTCCAGAATGTATTTGCTAGTCATCCGGGCCTTCGGGAGACTTTGGGAGTATATTCGAATGATTGACAGGCTAAATCCTTCATAGATTTCTTCATTTTATGTGAGAGATTTTAAAAACCCTGACTTTAAGCGAGACGGTAACATCTGCTTGCCGAAAAGAACCGTAGGTAGGTAATGTATTGGCTTATTAGAGGATAGGCCATGGCTCAAACCTTTGGTCAGACATCTTGAACAAAACGGAATATGAACAAATATTTCTTCGACGACTTCCTCTCTGCAGTCTGAAGACGTCGTAATCTTTTCTGAATGGCTTATTTATCAAAGCCGATTGTTTGAAGGTTATTGCTTGATCTTGTGTTTAGACTGTATGGATTTGAATTCTTAGTTGAGCTGCCAATCCACATTAAATGCTTACCGACCATCAAGTAGTCGCACAATTTTTTTTATACCAAAAATCATCATCACTTACATGTTATTCAACTGAAAGCTGGACCATAAAGTTGTTTGCTTTGCTCAACCATACTCAAGTGGTATCCAGCAATTGTTTTTGGACTATTTAGTTTTAATTAGATTAATTTAATTAGATAGTAAGAAAAGCCCGGGTTCGAGCTCCAGCCCAGACATCAAAATAAAATATGAAAAAATATTTCTTCGGCGACTTCCTCTCAGCAGATTTCTGGCAAAAACTCTGAGAGTAAATAAACCTGCCATGAAAAAGTTTCCAAAATCTGTCGTTCGGAGTCGACTTTAAACTGTAGGTCCCGCCACTCAAGTATAAAATTAAGACACACAACATGAGTGGTGTGCGAAGCTAGGCCGTAATCCTGACTGAAGGGTTGTAATGACCAATTATGTATGTATGAATGTATTCCCATGATGATCAAACTCTACTATAGTAGATCGTGTGTGCTCATCATAAAAGAAAAATTGTTGTAAAACTGTGTAGAAAATTCGTAACAAAAATATAATTTCACTTAATGGCTGAAGTTTTATTCAATAGAAATGTATTACAATAAAAATTGATAATTTATTGAAAAATATTTTGAATGTTTAAAACTATTATACGTATTCTACTTTTCTACTTTTTCTAAAGTACACAATTGGGTGTAATTTAAAGCCAGAAAATGTTTAACTACCTCCCTCCCAACTACGCATGTGACAATGTTTTATTCTATTCGGAGGTAAAAATTTTAAATCTCTTCATTTGTTTATTGTTGTTGTATAGAAACAATGAAACCAATAACTGTGCATATCAATTTAATCTCATATTGATGATGTTTTTCATTTTATTTTTTTTCCAACACAACAAACACAAAAAAAATTCACACTTCCCCTGTGAGAGTGCAAGTGCAAAAATCTACAAAATTTTCAATTTATTTTTTGACGTTTATGTCACTCAAGTGAATTTTCATTTTAATTTCATCCGATGCAAAGAACATCATTAAAGGCTGTAATAAAATTCAATTTCAATTTACACGCAGCAAGTGAGTGAATTTAAATGTCCACCCGAATATGCTCTTAGTGAGCAGCAGCCGTGGGGAGAACGAGAGGAGTGAAATAATAAACCAACAAACATGTACATATAAACAGGTTTCCGTGACAGAGGAAAAACAGTAAATAACTTGGAAATTATTATGTATAAAAAAAAGAAAAAAGAAATGCAAATAAAAACGAAATAAAACTGCGAAGATGAGAATTGAAATTTATTGACAACATTTATGTGGATTGTTGTTTGTTTTGCTTTATATATATAATTTTTTTTTGTACATAAGTACGCGATTTCATTTCATAAAAACAATTATTAATCCCACTTAGTACGTGTGTGTATGTGAGTGCACATAATTTTTAAGCTAATGGAATAAAAACATGATTGTGAGAGCGGAAGAGAGAAAGGGAGAGCCAGCGATTTCCTTGCAATGATATGTAAAATTTATGATAAACCATTAAACAATTGTTAAGCATTACAATACTAACAAAACCAATGAAAATTTTAAGAGAAGTACACATAAGAATAAAAAAAAGAACTGTATTATTTACTTACATCCACACGTACACGCTTACATTTACAATAGTTATGTGTAAATGCCTGCTTGAGATATCATGTTAAACAATACAATGCTGTAAATTTGCACTCTTTCTTTCTCTTTTATTGTTATTTGTTTACCTACTCTCTCATCAATAGCAATAACAACATCTCTTTGGCTAAGGGAGTTGTAACAACTACACTGTTACGTACATATGTATGCATGTGTGTACATGTACATACGATACGCGAAATACATGCTACAAAATAATTGAATGTTAAGAATATATTTGTGTACATGTGAGAGTATTAATGTTTACGCGAGAGCACGATTAAACTTGTGTTTTTACCTGATATACACTTGAAGTACAGTGAATTAAATAAATAAACGAACACATTTTTAATAGAACGGCTGGGGGAAAATATTGTTACGAAAATGGAAACGATGTATCATCATTAACATTAAAATGAGCAAAAGAGCAACAGCTACACAAACACATACAACGAACTTGTTACAAGTAAACCAACAACATCAGTATGAAAGAAAAGGGGACAGACAAGTAAGCGAGAAAGCAGCAACGAGCAAAACAAACAAAATACACAAACAACAGTGAAGTCGCAATACAGTTCTCGAGAAGGCGAAACCTCGAACTCTCTACTTCAAGAGCCTTCATCAGACTAATCAGGCAACGAGCAGTAAGAATTCAATCAGTCGTGTGTGAAGACGCGTGGCGTGTGAAGAATACAGTCGTGGTTTAAAGATCTCCTCTGTAAAGATGTACGCTGTAAACAAAGAAAAGTACAACAACAACAAAAAAGTACGAACAAGTAATTATTGTTGTATACGTCAAGTTGTAAACCGTGGCACATAAAAGTAGTGCGAACAATAAAGAATTTAGTTGAAACTAAACACATATTTATTTTTATTTTGTTTGCAATCAACGAACTCATATTTTAAACGGGTTTAAATAGGTAAAAACGTAATAATATGTACATATTTAGAAAAAGCAAAGGTCATAACATAATATTGAATTACTGCTCTCTGTACAAGGTTTGTTCGCAGAAATATGTGTCTAATTTGTATTATTTTGGCAAAAAGAACTCTATTCAATAAAGAATATCGAACTTGCATTGTTTTTTTCTTTCATATATTTAGTTATTGACATGCTGTTACATCAAGAGCAGTATTAGTAATTGTTATGTTTTGAAACACACGCAAGTCATTTACCAACTAACTTTATTGTTTTAGAAATTACAATATCTACTTAACATAGTTATCCCTATTTAACATTAATGGAGTTAACATTAATAGAGTTTTCTTAACATTAAGCTTTCTTAACATAATTTATATATTAAATGTGAAGCCAGATATGTGTATGATCAAATACTACACAACAGTAATGCCCATGATACGACTTTACTAATGTAAAGTCAAGAAGAAAGGGATTTCGTTTTTTTATTGGAGGACCACAAAGTCCTCCCAATGATGTCGCAAATAGATTTTTAAATTTAAAACCAATTAGTGCTTCAAAGCCTAAAGTGAACACTTGAAGTGTACGTTGACTTTTATAAACCACTATAAAGTGTTGTTAAATAAATTTCATATTTTAATATATTGCAGATGGTGTTCATTTGTGTATTTAAAATGTTTTATTGTGTGAAAAGGATGGGCTCCCGATAAGATGTAATATAAAAGTAAATAAATTGCGAACAATTTTCGTTGCTGTTACAAAAGCCTCAGGTGACTTTAAAAGTTTCGAGCCCGTATAATAACAAAAAAATTAAAAGAAAAAAACATTGACAATATAAAATTACCATTCATTAATTAACAAAAAAAAAGAAGGAAAATATTGTGAAAGAAAAGAAAAAAAAAACAAAAATTTCGTTTGAAAGTTATGCACACATTTTGAAAATTAAAAATTATGGCGAACCATAAACTTCGTAAGTCCATCATCATGTACTGCGCCAAGTGTTGTCCAAATTCAAATAAAGGAAACCAGAAAACTGTTCAAACTGGTAATAATTAAAAACCAAAAAAAAAAAAAAAACAGCAGGAAAAAAGGAAAATAAAATACGAGAAAAAGAAAATGAAAATAAAAATAAATGCAGCACATGCTTCTGGGAAAAATTTCGAACATTTTCATATTCAGTTTCCTTGCGAAATAACAAATACAACAACAATAATAAAAGAAAGCCATTAAAACTTCTGGTAATTTTGGTTTTGGTTGCATTGTCCAAACTCTCTCATACGAGCGGAAGAGATGTTGTGTTTAAATTTAAAAATAAAACGAAAATGTATCACAATGAAATGATCCATTTATAGCTGTTAACGAATTTATTCTTTATTCTTATTTATTTCAAAAAGATCTTTTATACTGTATGGTTCTGTATGCTTTTTTTGTTGTTGTTGTTGGTTTTTTTTTTTGTTTATTTGCAGTGAATACAATACAACATTTCGTATTTATTCCATGTCGTTGTTCGTTATTCGTTTGAGCGTTTGTTGTTGTTTTATCTGCTTTTTGTTACACTTGATGACCATGTCCGTATGTTGTAATCCGTTTAGTTTATAAATGAAAGGAACAGCGCCACAAGTTTCTCGTTTATTTTTTTCTTCCTTTCGTATGTAAATCACAATTTAATCAAAATTTTATAACATGACTACATAGATGGGCACTTTGCAGTACCAGTAAAATTTCAGTAAAAATTGATTTTTACTGATTACTGAAAAAAATTTCAGTATTCAGTAAAAGTTTGCTGTTAATGCAATCTAAATTTCATTTAAATTTCATTTAAATGTCATTTAAATTTAGATTGCATTAACAGTAAACTTTTTCTTTTTTTCATTTAAATTTTATTTAAATTTCATTCAAATTTAGATTGCATTAACAGTAAAATTTTACTGAATACTGAAATTTTTTTCAGTAATCAGTAAAAATCAATTTTTACTGAAATTTTACTGGTACTGCAAAGTGCCCATCTATGCATGACTATTCGTTGGCATGCAAACATCAACAGAAATAAAATGAAACAAAAAAAAATAAATAATAAAAATAAAATAACTGTGTACAGTCGGTACAGCTCGTCTATAAGACATATGAATTAATTAATTGTAAAATATTGCTATTAAGTTAGTCCTATCTGTAGAGTGTTTAAGTTACTAGCCTTATCCATTTGTTCAAGATTTTCAACTGTATATTTTGTATAGAATAGATGTCAACAGTGCTTACCAGAGATCAGCAATAAATATTCAAAAAGATGAGTAGAATCGTATCATATTCATGTTTTGATGTCGAACCTGGGGTTTGAGCCATTGCCTCACGTTCAATAAGCCTACACACTACCTACTAGACTACGGCAACCTATATTGTAGACTACTTTGGTCAAAAACAACACTACAATCATGGCTCATATACTATAAGGTTTAGTTGTTATGAAAAGATTTCACATCCAATTTTGTCATGTGATCGCAGTCGATTAGTGACTATTTGAATGAAGATAAGATATTAAGACAGAATGTTAAAATATTCTCTTCAGACTGAGATTTTCTGAAGATACCAGAAATCAACTTTGAAATCATTTCATAGATTTTATTTATTCATAATGCAGGAACTACAAATGTTTTCTTTGAATTAAACATGCCCTCTAGTAGCCTGTTAGGGTATGGTGTTGTTTATTTGCATTTTTTTTTTGTCATTTATTTTTTCGTTATGCTCACTATTATTTAAAAAACAATTGTATCACATACATACACACGCTCTGTCTCTCTCTCTCTCTATCTGTATGCATGACGCATAAACTTTAGAACACTTCCACCACTACTAACCACAGATTTCACAAATGCAAACTCAAGCGCTAACACCTACCAATTCATTTTAATCCAACAGCGAAATTGTTTAACAAGTTTTGCTGGACCATTTTTCACCAAATAAAATTGAAATGGCAAAAACGAGACTCTATGCTTTCAATAACAATTTGTTTCTTTTTCTTTTTTTTTCTTTAATAAAAAAATAGTTTTAAAAGAGGATATAAAAAGAAACAAAATGAAATAAAAATAAAAAAAAAAATGAATAAATAATCGATTAAATCGATGGCCATGACAGTCGCCAATAGCTTCTTTTTTTTTCTTTTTTTTTTGTTAATAAAAGAGTAATTCACCGCAAATATAACAACGTTTATAACAATTTTAGCCAAAAGGAAATTCGGTTGTACGATGTTCAAATACGAGAGCGTACTGAGTTAATATTTATATTTTGAAAATAAAATTTGAAAATTGAAAATGTGCTCATTGCCCTGACTGCTCTCGTTTAATAACAGTAACACATTGCAATTATTATTATTCTTTGCTCCGCTTGTATTTTTTTATTGCTTTTAAATTATTTAATTAAAAAAAAAAACGAGAAATTCTGGTTCGCTTTTGAATCTCGAATCCTCTTGAATTTTAAATACTCCTTTGCCAACGATTAATGTTGATGGCAGTGAATGAATTTGACCAGTTTGAAGCGTTGTGATGATGACGCTTCTCTCTAGACTCGTTAAAATGTTTTCAACGTTATGAAAAAGAAAAGATATCAGTAGCATTTATATTTATCCATTCATTTCCGGCAATAGAAGCCTAGATCATAAAACTTGATTCGAATTATTTTTGTGTTCAATTTCCTTTCGAATATTTTTTTTTACTTCTTCATTTATTCAGCAATAATAGCCTGAAAATCCTCTCAAAATTATGACATTTTAATGTGTCATGTTTATTGTTGTTTCTAAATTCCTTAAATCCCTGAATGTTAAAGAGATTTTAAACGCTTTTTAACACTTTAAACGTTTTATGACTTACTTATTCCCTTGCTGCTTTAGTACTGTTTAAATTAAATGTTTATTTTATAATAATAACAATAATAATAAACAACAACAACAAAAAGTTTTCTTAATTCCAACTATGTATTTCAGCATCTGATGCTTGGACTTTGGAAAAATAAGATGAAATCCCGTATTCAATAACATGCTGCCGTTTTCAATAGAATTCTGTTAGGCTTCTTCAGGCACAATAGGATGGACGGACTTGACGATTTCCATCATTCTTTACACATTTTCGACATTCAAGTGTATTGAGTAGTGTGCGTGAAAATTAAATTTCGAATGAATCCTTAGGGCCATAGAAACTATTTTTAGCTTCCAGTTTTCTAAATAACTTTTATCACGTATTACAATGCAATAAGCGTAGTGTAGTCCTGCTTTTAATTGGCTTACAACCTAGCTTCTCGCATCGCTTATATTTTTCGTGTTAATTTTATGCATAAGTTGTGGGACCTATAGTTTAAAGAGACTATGAACGACAGATTTTTGAGAAACTTTTCATAGCAATTTTATTTAACTCCGAGAGTATTTGCGAAAGGACTGCAGAGAGGAAGTCGCTTAAGAAATATTTCTTAATATTTCGTTTTGTTTGAAATTGCTGTCCTGACGTTTGAACAGTGGCCTCACGTTTAATAAGCCAACATACTACCTATTAGATCACGGCGAATTTCTTGTTGTCGTAATTGATCTATTGTCCTTCATTCGTAATCATTCGCATTAGAGCAGGAAGATTACTGCTGCTTCCAAACATATTTTCAAACTTCATTGTTATGCATTTGACGTTAAGCCCAGTGGAGTAAAAATTTTTTGGAAAACGTCTAGTTATGTTTTTTATTGCACCAACTTTCAGAATAAACTGTAATTAGATGAGTGCCACATTTATGGGTTTGAGACTTTGATAATTTAAATTCATTTAATCTCTTGAAAGAAAGTCTTGTCTTAAGTTTCTTTCCAATTAATTTTGCTCCTCCATTGCATACATGCAATAATCTCTTGGAGAATTATAATAGAATGTCCAGTTTTGTTCGATTAATTAATTTGTCAAAATATCTTGAAGCATGTTAAAACGAAAAAGAACATGAAGAAGAAAACGAAGAAGAAGAAGAATAAATATCAATACGGATTAATGTTTTACTTATTGGCCATAATGAATTTGCAAATAATCCGATTGACTTGAGTTTATCGGAATTCGAACAGGCCAATCCAAGCGTTGTCGTCATACAAGGCAATACAATGTCATGCAATTACTAGTCAAATTAGATGTGAATACGACACAAGAAGTACAATAAATAAATTAAGACTTTTTGCAACAATTGTTTCCTTCCTTACTTAGTTTTCTTTCGTTTGCCTGCCTGCCTGACATCACCGACTTATCAAAACATTGTAGCTGCTGCACAGCATAGTCAACTAAGCAACCAACCCCGTTATTATGGATGTTTAAACATTTGTAAGTATTTTCTGGGATTAACTAAATTATACCCATGGAGTGAGTGAGTGCTAAGGTATGTATGTGTGTATATGAGATTTAGATATGTACGTATATATGTATGTGTACATGTAAAGATAACCATAAAAAAAATAAAACTTTCTGAGCAAAGCTCTACAGAACCTGGTAGATCACGTACCTTAAGATTAAGAAAAAAAAAAGTATGAAGAAATGGAAGAGTTTTTCTTATGCTACACCTGATGATGTATTCAAAAACATATTTACAAACACACTCACGCACACAGTGAAATAAGTAAATATAATCATATGAGCACACTTCATACGCATTTATTAAAATGAGTTGTAGTTTTGGAAAACCCATCATATGATGGGTTATTGTTAAAACCATAACCGACAGAAAACAAACAAAATTCTTTTCATTTTCAAAGACATTTTCCTCAGAAATGGAATTATAATGGGAAATTTATGACGTTCAGTAGATTATCTTTTAAAAACGTTTAAAATATTAGCTCGTAGATTGCAAGTAAAATAAAAAGTAAAGTTCTGTTTAGCTTTAAATAAACTTTATTTTTACTCGCACAATTCTGAGTGGCACTGTTCAGAACTTTAAGTAAACAACAACAATTGCTCCTCTGTTTATACCCTTTGCATAAACAATAACAATTACTAGACAATTATTCGACAGATCTTTGTAACGGAGATGTTCAAACCACGATTACTCCCTTCAAACAAACTGGGTCTTCATGCAAGACCGAATCACTCAATCGCCTGCTTTGCCCGGCATTTTATATGGCAATGCAAACAGTCTGCTTAATGTTCTTGAGGGCGAATGTTCTTGAAATCTCTACTAATGTAAACATCGTTGTTTATATCGTTGTTTATATTTAGTCTTGTAGCGTTTGTTGTTGTATTTTTGTTTACTTGTTTCCCACTTTTTCATGCTGGTGCTTGTTGTTAAATTAAGCAGTACAATAATTTACAGCCCTTTAGTCAGAATTACAATCTAGCTTCTCACACCACTGATGCTATGTGTGTTAATTTTATACACGAGTGGCAACACCTACAGTTTAAAGTCAAGTCTAATAAGCCAACATACTACCTACTAGACCACGGCGACTTCATACGATGTTACTAATTATTAAACACCAAATGTACTTCAATTACCCCTGTGCACACACACAGTTAAAATGCGTATTTATCATGTGTGCCATAAAGAAGTGAATTTAGCCTAAACTCATGATTATTGTATCTACAAGTGTCTCATATGTAGGCCTCATGAGTAGATACATATGTACGTAAGTAGTTGTGTAATATTTTATTTTCTTTTTCGAGACTCGAGCTTCCTTAATAGATTGTCACTCAAAATCAGTTGAAAATTATTTGTCATTTTGGGTTTTTTTGTTTGTTTTGCTTTTGTCAAGCCTTTAAGCAGAACGCAAAGTTGTCAACAGAGTTTGTCGGAGAAGCGAAACGACAAAACCCTTTTCATTTTTTATGATTCTTGCCTGCTGTTCTTATTGTTGTCATTGTTGTTGTTTTTATTTGCCCCGTTTAAAACAATGTTGCACAGTGACTCGTATAAAAATCAGTTTTCCATTAGGATTCACACGGCAAGGCAACAAAAAACAAACATGGAAATGCCCGATGCCAACACACATACACACATACATACATACATAGACTTTGTGTTGGAAGTGTTAAAGCGCGTTAAATCATCAAAATCAGAAAAAATTAAAATGAAAATGAAAAAGAAAACGAAAACGAAAGACTTCAAGGTGACATTTAAATATGATTTATTTTAACCATAACAGCAACAACAACAACAAAATATAAGCAAATAAAAAAAACTCAACTCCTCGCCCCCGTATGTTAGGAGTCATTTCTTTGCATTTCATTATTGTCTTCAAAAGGGGTTGGCTTTTGCTTTTGATGTTGTTGTGGTTTCGTTTTAATGGTTTTCCTATGTGCAACAACTATGATGAATAGAAAATGAAGGAGGATGTTATGAAATGAAATGAAAAAAAAAGTTTAATTTTCTGAAGCATAAAATATGAATTTAATTAACATTAATGGCCAACAAAACCTTATTTTAACACCTGAGGCTAATAAATGTTAGACAATAAAAACCAACAGCAACAACAACAACAACAATAAACTGTATAGCAATTGTAATGGTATCAGCCATAATAACAACAACAACATCCATGACGAAAGAAAAAAAGTGTCCATCCAGTTAATTGCTTCTGATTCTCATAAAAATGAATACAAATGAACAAAAAAAAAATTAAGTGAAAGGGAAACTTTAAAATAAAAAGATTTTCCAGACTACACTCGAGTACGTGTGAGTATTTCAACACACACACATACTCTCTCTCTCTCTCTGACTCTCTGTCACTCTCTCTCTCTCTCTCTCTCTCTGTGTGTGTTGGCAATCGTTAATTGCATTCCTGTGTTGAAAATTATCTCTCATTTCAAAAGGGAAAACTACCTCAAGGCCTAAGGAAGACTATGAATAAACGAAATTAGTTTGATTCAATAAACAGGATCATTTAATCCTGCCACGGATAAAGCTTTCCTTCGTCTTAATTGGTTAATTAAAGTTTAAAAGTTTTATGGGTTCTCAAATTCAATTGGACACAATAAAATTAAAATAAAAATTAGAAGAGAAAAAAAAAACGTGCACCAGTTAACAAAATGTTACATTTTTAGCATATTTTATTGGGTCACCGCTTTATGATTTCTAGTATTAAAATTGTTAAGTTAATTTGAGAGCGGCTTTGGGGCAACAAAACATTTTTTTTGTTTTGGTTGAAATTTTTAATGAAACATTCCAAGAGGAAACTCATAAAACTTTCTTTCGAAAAAGGCAAGAGCTCTTCTGACACAATTAGAGGGTCTAAGTTATAAGAGATTGATTTTATTTCATAAAATGTCTACTCAAATTCAGAAAACATTCAAATATTTTTAACAAAGTAACGTCAAATGTAAGTAGTCAGCATAGAAGACTTTTAATGTTCGTGTCAACATTTATTACTTACTTACTCAACTGGCCATTAACAAACCGATTAACGGATTGCGCCCTGCCTTAACACATCCTTCCAGGCGCCTCTGATTCTTGCGCGTCTACGCCAGTTGATCATACTCACTGCTGCATCAGTGCTTAATAGTGACCATGTCTATGCGCCATAAAGAAGTACGGGGAACATGATCGTCTCTGCTACTTCATTGCCTATTGAGACCATTGTAGCCTCACTCTGTTGGCAAGAGTGGCTTTTAAGCTTGATATCCAGACTGACATCATTGTTGGTGGTAACGGCGGGGCCAAGATATGTAAATTCCTTGACTACGTCGAACGTATAGTTATCAGCCGTAATCTGAGATCCAATACGCTTCATATCCATACTCGTCGATAACATATACATCATTTTTCCCTGTCTTTTTTGTGAAAGTAATTGTGAAATTAAGATATTGATTCTCTTGTTTTCAAAATTCACATTTTGTATTACTTCTTGTAAACTGTACTCCAGAAAGAATCTTTTAAATGATAATGCATAGAGTCTCTTTAAGATTGCGTTTATCCCGATGGCTAAAGGATAGATATTATCTTCTTATCCTTGGCAGTCGATGCTTGCCTTAGTTGGTTTTATTTTAGACATTCACCAAAAGCGGTACGCCGTGGTCTAGTAGGTAGTGTGTTGGCTTATTAGACGAAAGGCCCGAGTTCGAATCCCAGGCCAGACATCAAAAACAAAATACAAAAAGTATTTCTTCGGCGTCTTCCTCTCAGCAGATTTCTGGCAAAAACTCTGAGAGTAAAAAATTGCCATGAAAAGCTTCTCAAAAAAAAATCTGTCGTTCGGAGTCGACTTTAAACTGTAGGTCCCGCCACTCATGTATAAAATTAACGCACACAACACGAGTGGTGTTGAGAAGCTAGGCCGTAATCCAGACTGAAGGGTTGTAATGGCCAATTATGTATGTATGTATCAAGACAACTTCAAACAGACTCTTCTTTATTTTCATATTTCCCCTGTAAATACTACTTTTCAAGGTACTCTTTATTATGGCAATCCTTCCCTTCCTTATAGCACAAAACAATGTTAATGAATACGAGGTCTTTGGTAAAAGAAAAGAACAAAGTGTTCTTCTGGTTCTTAAGAAAGAAAAACTGAAACTAAACATTTCAAAAACGTGTCCCTTGGTTTTTCTTGCTTTGCTTTGACATTCCCTTGTACTTCTTCTTATTCCCTAATATAACGACCATCATATGAGTTTCCATTCATATAACTTACCACAGCATTTTTATATTTTTTTCCCTTTCAAGCACATTTTCCTTGTTTTCTATCTTTCCTTCATTCATTTTGTTTTCCCTAGATTAACCAATATGTACGTGTGTTTTTAACTTGATTTCAAGGAAAACTTTGCATTGCTGATTGTTTAATATTGTATTCCATAATATTATTTCTTCTTGTTGTTGTTGTTGCTGTAGTTGATGTTGCTGTTGTTGTTGTTGTTCAATTTTATGTGAAATAATGAGGATGTCAAATGAGATCATAAGCAAAACGATAGAACAATAGATAGATAGAGAAATGAATTTGTTTTTGAGCATAAATTCATATGGTATGGCTATAGCTGTTGTTGTTGTAGTTGTAGTTGTAGTTGTAATTTGTTTGTTTCAAGATAATAAAATTGTCTCTAGAGACTTACAAAATAAGAAAGAAACGAAATAAAAAGACAATAAGAAATAAGTCGGGTATTTAACACATTCTTATCACATACAAAAGAGAAAAACAAAGAGAGAGAGAGAGAGAGAAACTCTTTAGATTTTTTGCTTTGGTTTGTGTAATAAATCTTATGAACATACACAGTGAGAGAGAAAACAAATTTATACTCTCATGCATACACACATCCATGGAAACAATTCCTTTATTTTGATTTTTTTTTTATACGCGAGTTAAACAAACACACTGCAAAGTGTCTTAAAAATGATTGTGCGGTAATGTTTGTTTTCTGCATAAAATTATGCTACACGGTTACCAGACTTGTCGACCTTTTCAGTTATTTCCACTGACTTTAATTGGCACAACTAAAGTACATTTGCGAAGTAATCAAATGCATTCTATAAGTACCAGGCGATAATTGGCGTAGTCTAGCAGTGGTAAGAAGTCGCCGTAGTCTAGGTGGTAGTATGTTGGCTTATTAAACGGGAGGCTACGGTTCAAATCCCAGGTCAGACATCAAAACAGAAATATGAAAAAAAATATTTCTTCGGTAAAAACTTTGAAAGTAAATTAAATTGCCATGTAAAGTTTCTCATAGAATCTGTCGTTGGGATTCGGCTTTAAACTGTAGTTGCCGTCATTCATAATAAAATTAACACACACAGTATCAGTAGTGTGAGAAGCTAGGTCGTAATCCTGACTAAAGGGTTGTAATGACCAATTATGTATGTATGTAGCAATGGTTCGAATGGATGAATTCTTAATTCAAGCATTTCCGATTCGCATACAGCAGAAGGCAAAGTAATTTTCATCATGGTTAAGAAATTAATTGAGTTTATTTCTCTTCTATGTAATCCATACCCGATATCTGACTTTTATAATTGTAGGTTAAGAACACTTTTGGATCAAAATTTATAACAACAAAAACAAGTTAGGCAGTAATTCTGACAAAAGCGCTGTAATGGTCAATGATTAGGTCTGTATTTATAGGCAGCATGGCAGAACTAGCGTACGCTAATTCCTTCATGATATATTTTACAAGAGCATCTATTATGATGTGACAATACATTGGGAAAAGTTTATCTCCTGGCCGCTTGTTTTATAATTTATATTGCAGTTTATGGTAGAGTACCAAAAATTAATTTTTTTTTGTCGAAAAACCTTCTGTTCAAAATTTGTTGCCTTAACTTTTTATTCCAAACATTAATAAATCGATCGTTCATTAAAGCATCATATTTATTTATCGATTATAAATGGATCGATCGATTATTCACATTAACTTCGAATGTGTTTCTATGCTGATGAGTTTTAGTACAAATTTGTAAATTAATTGTATAGAATTTATCCGGCAACCCTAAGTGTATGAGTGTTTACAAACTTCATATTACTCATACGTCTTGTAGCATCAGCAGTCACATTTAAAAGTTTAGGGGAGACTTTAGTCGTATGAGTAATAATTCTAGGTGATAGGGGAGAGGGTTGTTTGTTTGGTTTTTTTAGGTTAAATTGTTTTGTTGTTTATGTTGAGATTAAACAGGTGTCATGGCTGCATAATAAATACATGACTCATATGACTTTTACTATGATATTTAGTGTTTGTATTTGTATTTTTGGAATTTGTATTGGTATGTAGGAATGTGTGCATGACCGTTTATGTAAAGGTAAGTACAAGTAAATAAAAAAAATGTGAAATGTGTGAAGATTATATGCGGTAATCACCTTTAATACTTTGATAAAGCGATTAAATAATTACTTATTCACACTCAAACAAACACACAAACATCTATTGAATGATACTTTTTTTGTATTTCACTACACATAATATTCTATTTGTTTTTGTTGAATTTGTTTAAACGCTCGAATTAAATTATTTAATAGGCTTTCAGCTTAGCGACAATAATCGCAGCCATTTGAAGACATAATAATGACAACGACAATCGCTAATCGTTAATAATCGTTGTAATCGGACAGAAATATTTTAATCTGTAATCGAGCAAAAGTTTATTTTGTCAACATCGAAATCGTTTATACTGACATGTTGTCTGTAGTTTTTCTAAATGGATATCCACAGGGGCTTTTTAAATACAAATTATTGTGATTTATAACATTTTAAATGCAAAATAGTGTTAATAAAACTACAGTACATATGCGAGGCTAGAACAAAAATGTTTATTTTTTCTTCATATAATGTCCCCAACACACATACATATATTTGGTCATTAAAACTCTTTAGTCAGGATTACAACCTAGCCTCTCCCACAACTTATTTTGTGTGTGTTAATTTTCATACACGAGTGGCGGGACCTAGAGCTTAAAGACGATTCCGAACGAGAGATTTTTAAGAAACTTTTCATGGCAAATTTCTTTTACTCTCAGAGTTTTTGCAAGAAGTCTGCTGAGTGGAAGATGCCGAGAAAATATTATTTTTCGTATTTTCATTTTGTTGGAGATGTCTGACATGGGGCTTGAACCCAGGCTTTACGTCTAATAAGCCAACACACCACCTACTGGACTAAGGCAATCTTTTGTTTTTGCAACGAATTTTTGAAACGTATTTCAACCGTAAGAGTGTGGTATTCTTTCCATGTTTCCAAGAGTAGCTGTAATGTATTTTTAAATGTACGAGGAGAGGAAAAGAGTACAAATTTCTTTAAAAAGATTCGTAATTTAAATTCTTTATCACTGACTTCTTCCTCTTTGAGTCATAGATCAATAATCTCGTCAATTTACAGGGAGCTTAAATCTTATTCTCATTTAATTGTTGAGCTTATGACTTATAAACGTGTTTATGGAGGATTGCATCACAAGTAAATCCTTTCATTTTATTGGTTGTATTTATTTTGTATTCATTATACTTTAATTCCTCTTGCTCCATTGATTACATAAACACATTATCTTTATCTATATATCGCTTTCTCTCTCTCTCTCTCTCTATCTCTGTCTTAACAATTATTATATTGTATTGTATTGCATTTATTGATTAACTTATTTGAGTTTGTTTTCGTATTCATTTGTTCATTTCATTAACGAAGGAATTATTTGATTTCATGAGCTGTAGCCACTTCCATCATCATTATTGTCATCATCATCATTATTATAGTTATTGTTGCTGTTGCTGTTGATGTTGACATTCCTACTGTAGTTTATTTTTTTTTCCTTCTTCTCCATTAATTAATGAGATTTTTCATTCTCCATTAATATCTTTTCCATGCCGTCTGATAATCGCATGGTTTTTATATAAACTATGGTGATAACCCTACACCAGAGATCAGCAATGTGTATTCAAGAAGATGAGTAGAATCAAATATACTCACAATTTCTGATACTTGTACGCATTCATACTTATTTTAATGGAACATGGAACCTCTACTCATCATATTCAAAGTTTGACAACAAGTATTATGTTGTTCTTTCCGACTCTCCATAACTGAATATACATACGTATACACGAATTACAAAATAAGTATCATTGGCGTACGAACACTAAAATACTCACTAGATGGTTGTGTGTTTGCTCCGCTTGCTGCTCTGTCTTTTTTGCTTATGTGACTGTTTCTTTTTTTTTTTTGTAAATACAACAACAACTAGGACGGTAAATTTTGATGAATGATTCGAGTCACTCGAAATATGAGTATTTTTCTAAATGAGAGTTGGCTTATGAATCAAACATATTTCGAATGGTATGAGTTTGATATCAACGTTGTACGCATACTCATTGCAACCTGTACTTATAAATCAACGTTGGTGTAGTGAGTATGAAGGAACCAGAGTAGGTAGTTAAATTTTAATATTGTTGACTCACTTATATTCAAAATTTTATGAGTGCTTATGAGTAACGAAAAAACGATTCATTCATTGCTGATCTCAAACTCAGACATCAGAGTCTTCAATTCAGAGAGAAACCCTGTGTAGGATATTGAAAATTCGCTGTTGCTTCCCTTGATATATATTCCACTCACGTTATTTGTTTTTTTTATCGAAAGATTTCAACAACTAATTGACAATTGAATTAAATGACATGCGTTTTCGATTAATTGTTTCGTTTGTCTCTTATGTTATCGAAATTTATGACATTTTAATACAATTGTTGTGGTCTTTGCTGTTCCAATACCACCTCTGGTGACGGCTTATTAAAATGCTACAGAGGCAAAAGAGACTATGCCACAACAGAAATGTTAATTGAATACATTTAAAGCCACATAGTGTACAAACATGCTACACACAGTACGTAGTCAGATGATGCTGATGATGATGATGGTGATGATGATGGTTTTAATTGAATTTTTAAAAATCCAAACAAGTTGGTAAAAATAAAATACTCGGTGTTAAGAAAGGGAATTGAGCGGTTGTAAGCGTGTATTCATACATTTCTTTACTCGTTTGTAATTTGAGATTTCGCTTGAATTGGTGAAAAGTTATACAACAGTTTTCTTTGCTTCATTCCGTCTCATCTTTAAGTTTTTAAGATCCCTTACAACACAGTATCAATTTTGTAAAATGAAATTAAAATTTCATAAATATTAAATAAATTTGTTAATTTCTTCATCTTCTTCTCCTTGTGTTTTATTATTATCTGTTGTTGTTGTTTTTGTAATTAAATAAGTTTATTTATTTACTGGCATATTGGTATCGTATTATGGCAGCAGGCATTGAAATTATTTGTGAACGTTTGCCAGATAAATTCGAATTTAAATTATGAACTCCTTATCGGTGTAATTGTTGTTGTTGTTGTTGTTGCTATTATTTAATAGATATTAAATTTATTTTGAATATTAATCACAAACAAAAGACCTTTTTGTTGCCATAATACAATCACCTCAGTTAGCTTTGCCACAACCTTTCAGGCTTTAAGGGTTAGAAAGTGATAATCCTTGCAAACTGACGTGCAACAATATGTGGTCCTGAACAGTTTAAGAAGACAAACAAATAAGAGATGGGCCAAGGGAATGTGTATGCAATTGAAAGATTAATTTCAGAATATCAAGTATTTTTCAAGTAATTAAAACATAATAATTTTAATCATGTTTTCTTTTTTGCTTTAATAAATATATGTATGTAATGCCAAGGAAGATAAAATGAATCGATATTTAAGAATGTTTATTACAAATTCCTGAGGAGAATAATGTTTGCTTGTGAATACATATCGTTGGTCTCATGTAAAAATGCCCTAACTCACATTTTTTTCGAAATTGATTTTTTTGTGATTCCAATGTGTATTTGTGTTAAATGCATTGGAATCTCAAAAAAAATCAATATCAATAAAATGTTGAGTTAGGGCCTTTCTACATGAGACCAACGATATGTTTTTAATTTTTAATATTTAAAATCCCTTTTGGGGTTTTAAAACATTTTCTATTTAAAAACCCCATTTTTGTGGTAACTAAAGCAATAACTTTAAGCAATAATTGATTCAATAAATTTCAGCCTTTAAACTTAATGGTATTGACTATTGTTGCCCAATTAATAAGTTACACTTTGGGAAAGTGTTAAGCATCGACTGGTAAATATGTATGTATGTTCAACGCACTAGTCATGTGTATATGTATGTTCATTCTTTGATGCTCATTTTCCTGAAATCAATACCAGAAAATTTTCCCATAATATTTGTATATTAGTTCATAGCCCTACTAAAAGAAGATAGATCAACAGAAAGAATGAAAACATTTTATGATTTTTACAATTTCTTTTAAAGCTTCTCTGTACCTCCCCCCACCACCGTTTTTTTATCCTTTTTCTTAAGCTTAGATCGTAGACCATTTATCGATGTATTCTTTCTTTTTATGGTAGTTTTATCCTTCTTTAATACAATATTTTCCAATAATACAATATTTTCAAATAATATTGTATTTTTACAGTGAAAACAAATATTATGTATACGATAAATATTGAGATCTAAAACTGTATCGTTTTACTATATTTCACCATGGTTCACGCTACACTGATCGTTAGGCGTGTTATCTCATCTTCTTTGCTTTTTTTCTTCTAACTCTATATATATTTCCTTTTAGGACTTCAGTGTTTTTCTTTAGCTGATGATATAATTCGATCATTTCCTCCGCCATTATATCAGTTGAGATAGTTACCTCTGCTTCACTACTACTTTGGTTCGATATCAACAACACATTCGTAAACAATTGATAACATTTGGTTGTAATTTTCATTGCACCACTTGTGAAGCATACAGTGGCAATAACTTGGACATCCTTGACAGTTGTAATCCTAATGAATAAGAAATTTTATGAAGGCGTGAATTTTATTGAAATTACCTTTGGTTAGACACAAGTTCTGCAAGAATTCTACTTAAAGTCCCAGGCGCCGAATAATGACAGAGAGAGACAATTTTTTAGAACAACAACAATCTTTGTTGTTGCTCTGCTTTTGCAGAAATTGTTATAACTGTTCCGTTATTCCTGCTATGAGTTTCCTAAGGTGGAATCTGTATCAGGTTTAACGCCAGTATTGTTCTGTATACATACATATATCCATATGGGATCAGATCTGTCTTGTCTCTCTACAAATGGGTTCTTCATCGCATCTTTCCTATAACTTCTGACATTTGTGTGAGACCATTTGTATGCCCCCTGTAGAGGACTGCAATCTAAGATGTGATGAATGTTTGTAGAATGAAAACCATGACTGGAGCGTTGCAATTGGTTCATTAACAAATGCGACAGAATGCTTTAAACCCACTGGTTCTTTATCGTGTAACTTATATTACCTTTTATATCGTATTTGTTCACATACACAAGAGATTCTTTGTGTTTAATTTCCTCAATTGTAGACATTGATCAATTTCACAACAACTACAACGACAACAACAACAACAACATTGAGAATACAAAAGAGGTCCTGAGGGATAAAAACGGACAATAGACGACAATCCTTTCATTCTTCATTTACGTTGCTTTGCTTTGCTTTGCTTTGCCATCAAATGAAGTAGAAACAACAACAAGAGAAAGGAAAGGAAATTGCTTTAACTGGAATCGATTTATTTCTCTGTCTAAGTAGACCAGACCAGACCAGACCGAACCAGACCAAACCACACCAGGCCAATTGTTCACAGTTGTAGCGAAGAAGAAAAAAACAAAAAAAAACGGCCGCAAAAAACGGTAACAAATACCGTTTAAGGACAATAAAAAGAAAGGAAAGGCTAAGTAAAGTAAAGTAAATCAGAAAAGTCGGTGTGTTAATGTTTAAATTTGAAAAGAATGGAACAATTTGAAAAGCCTTTAAACAGTTGCAAAATAAAATACAACTAACTAGGCAATCAAAGGTTGAATTTATTTTTTCCTTTTTAACTGAAAGGATTTCCGTTTCTCTGCACAACCATTCCATTTCCATTCCAACAACAACAACTTCATATTATTTTATTTTGTCTATTTGGCAAATTAAAAGGGTTGTTGTTATATACATTAACTTAAAAATATTTTACGAGGGTCATTTTGTCATTTTCATAATTTAAGAGGTTTCTTAAGATTTTCTCTTGTTTTTTTTTTCTTTTTAACCTGTCCCTTATCGAGAGTGTTTTTATGGCAATATTTTGTCATAAAAAATTAAAAGAGACTTTTATAAAAACCCATTTAAAACTTAATTAAAAACTGATAAAGAAAAATGGCAATAAATTTTTAAAAATCTTCTCTTTTTATGCTTTCAAATTATTTTTCTTTTTTTTATTTTTGTTAGATTTTCTTAATTGCTTGTGAATAAAATATTTCATAACTTTATGGCAGAATGACGGATGGCAAGGAAATCTAATATTTATGCCTGAAGACTTTGTTTTGGGGCCAAATATGCTTTGTTTTATTCAAGCATTTTGATGATGGTTTCTCACAAGAACTGTTTTCTGTACTGGGAGAATCGGTTCTCGGTTCAAGCTTCTATTCAGGCAAATATTCCATCAGCAAACATAATTTTTTAATAGACAGGAGGTAGATGGTAAACGAATATGCAAAATATCTCAATCAAATTTGTGCTGAGAAGTCAGTAAGCCCTAGGCCCTATATGTAGGGCCTATATGTAGGGCCTAGGGCTTACCTGCTTATAAACAACTATTGGCTTCGGAAACTCCTCTTGTAACATTATAGGATCAATTGAAAACTTTGACAGTGTAAAGGAACATTACATTCCATAATTGGTCATTACAACCCTTCAGACAGGCTTATAAACTAGCTTCGCACACCATCACTTATGTTGTGTGTGTTAATTTTATACATGATTAGCTCGACTTACAGTTTAAAATCGACTTCGAACGACAGATTTTTGAGAAACTTTACATGGCAATTTTAGTTACGCTCCTAGTTTTTGCCAGAAATCTGCTGAAAGGAAGTCACCGAAGAAATATTTTTTTCATACTTTCGTTTTGATGTCTGACCTGGGGTTTGAACCGAGGCCTCATGTCTAATAAGCCACATTTAAATATCATGAAACCTCCTATAGTCATATTCAAAGTTTGAAGTACTCATCGCATTCATACTTAACGACACGTATGACGTTATTGATTTCGACACTCCACAACTCAACATATATACGAATCACAAAATAGGTATGATTCGGGTACGAACACTAAAATACTTACTAGAAGGTTGAGTGTGTTTACTTTGCTGGCGGCTCTGTCTGTTTTTGCTTGTGTCTTTTTTCTTTTGTTGTAAATGCAACAACAACTAAGACTCGAATCATTTACAAGTATTATAAGGTATTTTCCTAAAGTTATGAATCTAAATGAATAGGCTTATGAATCAAACATATTTCGAATGGTATGAGTTTGACGTCAACCTTGTACGGGTACGCATGCTCATTGCAACCTGTACTTGTAAATTAACGTTGTAGTGAGTGTTAGAATGAATCAGAGTACATAGTTAAATTTCAATATTGTTGACTCACTTATATTCAAAATTTCATGAGTTCCTATGAGTAGCGAAAAAACGATTCATTGCTGATGTCTGGTAAGTATTATTATTATTTGTTCTTTCTCTCAGTATTCAATTTCGTTACATGTACGAACAATATTAGGCCAAGCGATCAGCAAACTTTTACCAATGTTTTCTACGATCTTGTGTATTTTTCTAAAGCCGCCAAAAGCGATTCAAAAAAAAAAACACTGTCTCTGTTGAGAAACTCTGTTATTGTTTCATGTAATTAATAATCTCCATTATAGATATAAGCAATGTAAATAATAGTAAAAAAAACATGTTTAAACTTTAATTTGTAATTACAATGTATAAGGGAAAATTTCTCTTTAATGTTTTAAAAATTTTATTATTTATTCCACAACTCTATAAATTTAGTTTGTCTCTTTTACGTATTCAATTCCCTTTCTCACACCGTTCTCAGGTAATGCAAATTCGATTGCAAAACAGTTTTAATATATTTTTTTTATTCGGTGCCATTGTGCTTGTATGTGTTTGTGTGTGTGTGTGTGTAAAAGTGCCAAGATAAAGTTGAATTTAAAAATATTTTGAAATTCAAAATTAAATGAAAGAGTTTAACGATAATAAAGAACCTTTACGTTTACCCTCTTAACATGATGATGATAAACTGAATATAATTTACTTACGGAAGGATTAATGATAAGGGTATCGTCTCTCACACAACAACTACTTCAGGTTGAAGCAAAAAAAGGAAAACAGAAAACAGATACCCTCACACAGATTCTCGACAAGAAAATGCTCATCTCATCTGAAACAGTAAAACACACACTCACACACACGTGATCTGATTATCAATATCAGTGTATATGGATGGAAGGTCTATGGTTGGATACAATGTAACAAGTAACAGCAACGACAACAACAGTTTTATTATGAAAGTTTTTCATTTAAATTTTTGTTTTTTGGTAATCAAAATGGATTCTTCCTCCGGTGGAGTTGGAAATGGATGGGGAGGAGAATGATGGCATAAATAGTCATCCATCTTAGTCATTGACAAGACTTAAAGGAGGCCACGAAAGCGTCAATAAAAACAGTTTTATCGGATAATGTTTTATTATCCTCTGCTTTCGTATGTAACAGGTAGAAATGAGATTTTATTGCCGGTTTGTAAATATTTTCAACCGTTGATGATACCCTACATACAATACCAAATGCATAATAGTTGATAGGATTTATAGGATGATATTTAATGGAGCCTTTAATCTCTATTACAAGACCAGTGGCAACATTTCCTCATTTCATGTTGATTTTATGCAAGTAGACATATGAATATTCCTTGCTTTATAAGAGATTGTCGGTTAGGCATCTGTCGTTTCAGTTTCATTCATCATATTCTTCATTTTTGTCCACACCACACTCGCGTTGTTTGTTAATTTCATCCATGAGTGGCAGGTCGACTCCGAGTGACATATTTGAGAAGCTTTGTTATGTCGTTCGATCACAACCTTTGCCAGAAGCCTGCTGAAACCCGCTGCTACCTACTAAAATCCCTGGATTCGATAAGTATTACTTTAGTAAACCGGTGCACTATACTCATCATTACATACATACATACATACGTACAACCTAGCTTCTCACACCACTTATGTTGTGTGTGTTAATTTCATACATGAGTGGTATGACTCACAGTGAGAAAGTCACGGCACCATGGCTTTACGTCTAATAAGCTGTATACTAGAATACGGTAGTATGTTCGTTAAATTCCAGATGTCCCGATACAAATGCCCTTCTGAAACGTACGCCTGCCTCACTGGTTGTCAGTGACGTTGTATCTCCAGTTACTGCAACGCTCTGTATACTCTCTTGTTTAACCTACATTGTCATGTTTTGGTAATTGGTTGGTCTGCAGCCAAGAAACTTTTCTGTTAATTTGTCGTACTCGTACGCGGTCCGTGCGTCGAATTCATTCGGGCAGTTTAGATACAAAGCACTCTCGGACTACCCATGACGGGACAGGATCTGTTTAGTCTTGGTCTGTGTAGTCTTGATCTTGATATACGGTTGGCAGACAGTACGCAAATCGTGGGAGAACACGATGCTTTCAAACAGTACCACCGTTTTTGATCTAACGCTTCTAAACTGAGGATTTTGTACTTTTTTTTCGTTCACTCTAGATTTTATGCAGTCGGAAACTGGTATTGGATCTTCCAGTTTATAGTGGTAATTTTATACTCACGTTAGGGACTTATCTGTTCGTATTACAAGGTCCTACAAAAGAACGATTTGCGTATAGTCCTTCAACGAATGCATGATAGTGGTAATAATATTTCTTAAATAAAGATTTTCCAAAACTATGTAGATTTGTATTGTAGGAGTCATACTCTTAATGCACACGCATGCATTAATACATTTCGTATATGAATTGCTGTTTTCATGAAACTTACAAATGAATTTGCAAAAGTGATCAGAACTTTATTTAAATTCGTTCCATTTCGATGGGTATTCGCATAAGAATTTAAAAATTTCCATCATTGCCCACAGTTAGAGCACCTGAGATGCGCATTTGACAGACGAGTAAAGTGAATTCTCTTCGTTCTGACAGCGGTCCTAAGGGTTTTCTCTGTACCTTTTTTTTAGCATTTTATCGTTGAACAATTTTTTATTGTTTATGATAAAAATAAATTCAAATTTTATGGGTTTTTAAAATTGAATTATTCGAAAATATAATTTCTCATTTCCCAACGCCCCATCACCCTCAATTTTATCACCTTAATAGCAGAACAAACATCAACAAATTCACTCATACGCTCACACGCCCACTGCCACTTAATACATAAACAATGCGTATGAGAAAGTATTCTTCATACTCGTAAACATGCATTGCTTGTCTGTCATTCACACACAAAGTCATAATATGGAAGAGGATATTGTAGGGCTATACATGTGTGCGTATGTGTATGTGTGGTAGTGTTAACAGGATATAATATTTTATTTTGATTTTATATTCCTTTTTTTGCTACCGCAATCAATTTCATTACGTTCGTAGCAATATTGGCCGTAAAGTGAAGAAAAGTATTTTAAAAATAAATCCAATTTTTTTTTTGGTTTGTTTTTGTTGTTGGCATATGCTCATTTATTTTAAAATTTATTGAGGTTTAAATAATAAAAAAAATGCCAACAACAAAGCCATACGTAAACAAAATAGATTTTAGATTCTATTGTATTGCCTATAGTGCTTCATTGCTCTGCAATAAAATATCTTATGATACTGCTTACATGGTGAATAAAAAAACAGCAACCATGGATGCTGGTCAATTTCGAATTAATGTTCTGGATACGTAGCAATATTTATGTGCTGAAGAGTTCTCGAATGATTTATTATTTTGTAGATTTTAGAGATCAGCAATGAGTATTCAAAAAGATGAGTAGAATCGAATCAGACTTATAATTTCTGATACTTATACGCATTCATGCGTATATACATAATTGGTCATTACAACCCTTCAGTCAGGATTATGACCTAGTTTTTCTCACCACTTATGTTGCGTGTGTTAATTTTATACATGAGTATGGGACCTTGAGAAATTTTTCATGGCAGTTTTATTTACTTTCAGAGTTTTTGCCAGAAATCCGCTGCGAGGGTGTCACCGAAGAAATATTGTTTCATATTCGTTTTTATGTCTGAACTGTTGTTTGAACCGCGGCCTTACGTCTAATAAGCCAACACACTACCTAGTAGACTACGGCTGAGAATCTTCGCTTACCTGAAAATGGCTGCTAGAGAACTTGTGGCTCAGTTGCGTAGACCTCTTAACCAGTCCTTGTCTGTCAATTCTAAGGCATCGCTGTAAGTGTACGAATAACATTACACCAATTTGTGTGCTTAAATTAGCTTTAATTTAACAATGTTCTCATGCTAGTATCTCCATGGAAATCTCAATTGCTATTCGAACTGACAGCAGCTTACTCTTCGAAATTGTTATTATTTTACCAAACCAGATTGTCTCTTTTTTAAATTGATTTTCCTAAAAATTTTCTACATTTTCTAACAGTAAAGAAAATGTCACTTTAAACTTCTAATTAGCGGTAAGGAATTTTAAAAATATTTTTGTTTTTCCCTTGGAAAATAAAATTTAAAAAGTTCGTTCATTTAAATTTCATCCCACTAGCATGTCAGCCTTGAAGCAAAGCCATTTAGAAAAGAGAAAACAATACAATACAGGGCGACCTTGAAATGCTAGACATCGAGACAAGTAGGCTCATTATATTTTCTCAAGTCTAGCCGCACAGTTTTATGAATACATAATTAAAATTTAAATACATCTAGTTCAATGATAGCAAGAGAAAGAACAAAACCTTCAAGAATTGAAATTTATTGAGATTAAATCCTTTAAGAGAGAGAGAGAGAGAGAGGGACAGAAATTCTATGAAACGTAACGTTTAAATTCCATATTTTCTACTCTACTTTCTACACTTTTCTTTTCTTTTTTCTTTTTATTACAGCAAACAACCTCTATTTACAACAACAAGAATTACAAAACAGTACAATGTGTGTGCGTGTGTATGTGTGTGTGTGTATTTTCATGCCTAAGAAAGAAAATAATCCTTATGCCAGTCAATGTTTAATACTGGCTGGACAAAATGTCTTTTTCATTTATTGTTACGGTCATTGATTACTTTCTCTCTATTTTATACCCTCTCCTCCCCCCATTCACTCTCTCTTGCTAAAACTATTTGGCTGGTGTTGATTTAATTTTATACGTTACAGTGTTGTTGATGGCAGAACTAGTGACCAGTATCCCTTACTGTTAACAGCAGCAGCAGCATCAGCACAAGCAATAGAACCAGTTTCGTTCAGGGTCAGTCAGTTTAATGTAGTTGTTGTTGTTGTTGGGGATGGTTTGCTGTTTTCATTTATTGTTGTTATTGTTTCAGTTTTACACACACACATTCAAACACACTTTGTTTTGTTTTGTTTTGTCGGCATAAGTCGGTCACGTGGCCATCTTTAAACACATTGAAATGAGTGGTGTATGCTTGCTTTAAGAAAATAACACAATAACACATAAAAAAATGGACAAACACATACATACACATTTATGCAATATGTTTAATAGTTTGTATATATGTACATGTACTTATGTATGTACATACATGTGTAATGGGTGGCAATAAAAAATGAAAAATACACGTTCACCATACACATACATACGTACTAGGTTGTCATCAACATCAAACCAAGTGGAAACTTTTAACCTTCACTCACTATTAATCAGGGATGGAAAATTGCCTACTTTTTATTTTTTAGTACTTTTCGTTAAATCCGAAATATTAACAATTGAATTCATTGACAAATTTTAAAAAATATTCCAAATTATTCACAATAATTTGAAAATTTAAATCTTTCTTCACAATTGTAATGTATACAGGGAGAATAAGAGAAAGAGAAGGAAATTATATGAACAAATAATAACATGTCTAACAGATAATGTTCAGTTCTTTCCACAGTGTTTACGTGTGGAAGTGTTTGTTTGTTGTGGTTTAAGAACACGTTCTCATTGTAAGAGTGCTCTGGCAGGTGCTTTTAGCACATGTTGGTTTTGTAACGGCATGTAGATATTAAGTGAAAAGTCTGCTCAGGAGGCAGTCATAAGGTGTCGGTAAATAAAATCAACACCATAAAACCGTACAATTTACTGTTACTGACCCATAAGTTTTGTTCTCCATTTTCTTTGTTCTTTTTATGTTTTTCTTTTTATTATTTCTCCATCGTATGAGACGTGAAATAAATAAATTTAAACACTGAATTGAAGAATGAAATGAAGAAAAATATTACAATATAAAGTACATAGTAGGTGACCTTTGCTTATATGCTTTGTTGGATGCTGGTAACTCTTGTTTGTTTGGAAATTGATTGACAAACTGGATTGATTTTAAAGAAAAAAATTAATTATTTTGTTGCCCTATTTCTTTATTTATTACATATATTTGCTCTTGAGTCGATTTAACTGTATTTTTCACTCGCACACGATGTATACACTGGCGAGCAAAAGGGTACGAATGCAGACGAAATTGTTATATTTTATAAGAATTTAATATAAATTTGACTGAAAGTGGTTAACTCATGCAGAGGAATAGTTTAATTCCTTAGCACTGGCCGAGGTTTTCGAAAACTAAATTCAGCTTCAAAACCCATAAGAAATAATCGACCACTGCTGTTTACTTTTTACTCAATCTGTCTTTCCTATGCATAAGCAAGGCGGGCTTAATTCTGTGGGAACTCTATTCATGCCGTCAGTTTGCCTTCTAGGAATATGGCTGATCCAAAGCGAATTTTGTCTCCTTATTTTAATAGAAAGGATGTATTGGCCTATTCTCTAGCCGGGATTGTGATTATATATGATCTTCGACCAGAATACATCTTGTGAGAATAATAATTCGAAGTTTCACAATTGTTCCAAAGCCTGCATTTTATTTTCACACTCAACATAGAAATTTACTTATGCAGAAATAGAAACGTTACTACTGGTGGCTCTGGCTACGAAAAATTTCCATCAAAGTGCACTTTACCTTGTTCTATCAATTCAATTATTCGAATAAATTTTGAGCAACAATCTCCACGCAGTATTTGGATATTAAACGTTACACAATCGTGTTATTCATGATATCAAGAAAAGCAGTATTTCTTTACATTAAAAATTTAAATATAAATTCCTTACAATTCCTTACGCTGACATTATTGTTTTTATTTGAAAATCTTGTCAGAATCTAAATCGCCTCATAAAATTTCAATTTTAATCTGTGGAATGACAAAAATTACAATACAATGCCTAAAAATACAGAGAAAAGCCCGTTTAGCATTTGATCTCTTCTCTGAGTTCCAAGGATTTGTTGGCCTTCAAGAGGGCTTTAAGGATTTTTGCAAACCAATCTGTATTCAACTGTTTAAACAAGCGAACGTATGCAAAGAAGATGAGCACTTTTTAAAACAGTGGCTTAAATTGTTTGTACATGTTTATTTTCATGATGTAAATATGTCATATACATAGCGTGCCCATAGGAAAGTATTTTTGTAAATATTTATTAGAAATATATATTTTTGTATGTGTGTGTATCCTTGTAAATCTTAAATGGCCATTTAGAATTTATGGTCCGATTATCTGATATTATTTTAACATTATTATTACAATTCACTTTTAATGGCTAACAACTAACAACATTAATAACAACAACAATGACCATATTTCATAGAACATAAAATGTGTAATGAAATCCTCTTCATTCCCACTGCCATAAATAATCATGTTTTGGTTGCGGCCAGTAAATGAAAATGTTTGGCATTACTGCAGGGCCAAAAGCTCAGAGAGTACGTGTCTATTACCAAAAAAGAGGACACGAAAAACATTAAAACCTTAAATCTTTGTTTAACAACCAATAAAATATCTAAGAGTCATGAAAAGATATTTTGAAACGTTTTAAGCTCTAAAAGATTCAAGCTTTTGTTCGCTGTTGCATGTGAAGTAAGAAAATATTTTTCAAAGATTTCTCTAAAAAGACTATGTATGTATGTATGTACGGTGAACTTTTTACAATTGTAATTAAATTGAAATATTTTTGTTTGTGATTATGTTGTCAGTGACTTAAAAACGGTGAAATACTTTAGGAGATCAAATCGACGCCTCCGTTCTATAACATTCTAAGTCGAAAAAGTGTGTTTTGAGTTATGAGCTCTCAAAGTTTTCATGCGCCATACGACTATATGTGTATTCTAAGTAGATTTTTCCCTATAACTTCTAAGTACACTTATAACGTTATAGAATGAAGGCGTCGAAATAATCAAACTTAAGAAACACAATGAAAATATTGTCGAAAGAAATTTTTGAGAACAATTACTTACACAAACATAATAAACATAATATCAATATGTATTTATACGTTCAGTGAGCGTCAAAAGAAACTGTACACTAAGCATAAAATTATAACAATCACCGAACTCAACTTTTACCGCTTAAGGAGAGTGATCTAAAAAAATTTCAAAATTTTTTGTAATTTTTCTTTTGTTTCAATTTTAAAAACTGGCAATTAAACAATTTTACAATAAAAATAACGGCATTTTATTAATGTTTAGTTTTTTTATTATACAGTTTCTCACTCACTGTACCATATATTTTTCTTCATGGAAAATTTTAATAGTTTGACAGTCGATCAATGTGCACATCTGCAATTAGTATAAAAAAATATGAGTAGAATCGAATAACACTCATAATTTCAGATACTTATACGCATTCATACTTATTTTAATACCATGGAACCTCCTCTACTCATATTCAAAGTTCGAGGTACTCATCATATTCATACTTCGTGATTTCGACTTTCCACTCTTGAATCATTTATAAGTATTATTCTAAAGTTATGGATTTAAATGGCTTATGAATCAAACATATTTCGAATGGTATGAGTTTGATGTCAACGTTATACGCATACTCATTGCAAGCAGTACTTATAAATTAACGTTGTAGTGAGTATGAGAATGAATCAGACTACGTAGTTAAATTTCAATACTGTTGACGCACTTACATTCAAAATTTCATGAGTGCTTATGAGTAGCAATAAAAGGATTCATTGTATGGAAGAGAAACAATCAAACAAACATAAAGGGACGTACTTTTAAAATGATTTTTTGCCTCAATTCTTTAATTATAAACTACATGAACAAAAAAAGCGCAATTGTCGTTAATAAATTGATGACTTCTTAATCTTTTCAAATTTGTTTGTTTCAATTTCTCAAAATTGTTATTGTACGGAATGCTGGTTAGCTGGCTGGCTGTTTGGCATTGTTTAAAACTATTTTCGCGTGCTCACAAATAAATCAATTCAATTCAATTTCAGTTTTAGTTTCAATTTATAACCAAATAGTCCTGCAACAATGTTGACTACATATGTATTTCATGAAATTTATGAAAATAAAACCACACGTTTCGCCACAATATACTCTGAGAGTATCAATATTGTATTGGAAAACAACATTCCTACAACTGTGGGCAACATTTAAGGGGGCGTTTGTACAAATCCGTTGTTATATTTAAACCGTATCTTGCTAGTTCGGGGAATGTTTCCTGATAAGTTTCTTTACTCCTTTTATTGTCATTCAATTTGTCTTCGTTTGGTACTTCCTTTTGCAATCTTAAGTAGTCAATGAATATACACTGTGTTACTCTCTTAACAGACTTATTTTAATTTATGTACTTTTCACCACCAGTAAATCAAAAAGGAACCAAAGCAACATTGTGGCTAGTAACGTGTGTAATGGAAGCCTATCGTCACCAATGCCAGAGCACAACTGTCACTAGAGAACATCCGTGTAGTTATTGAATAGCAATGAAATTTATTAGCGTATGTGACAAATACAAAAACATGGTAAAACAATTACTTCAGTCGCACACAGTGTTTAATGATTATAGGTAAACTTTCTGATTTTTAAATTGTTGCAAGCAACGTAATGATTGCGGTATTGGTTGTAGTACTAAAGAGTCTTTTAAATTGATTGTCATTTTATTTGTAGAAGTAGCGCTGCCTGAAATTATTGACATTATTTTCGCTCTTATCAAGTGTTTCTAAATGAATTCTTTTTATTTGGTGGCTCTTCATTATATAAATTAGGCGCAAGCATGATGTAAAACTGTCATCTGTTGAATCAAAATTCAAACGTTGAGCTTGTATATAAGCATGACAGTTTAGAGGCTGTCAATAATACATACAAGCATACAGTTTTGACAGTAACAACTCTTCAGCTAGGTGTACAGCCTAGCCTCACATAATTTCCAGACCATAGCAGACAGTAAGCTTTATACATTGGAACCAGAGAGGAATGAATCGTTTTTTTGCTACTCTACTCCACTACTAAGCACTTATGAAATTTTGAATGTGAGTCAACAATATTGAAATTTAACTATGTACTCTAATTCATTCTCATCCTCATTACAACGTTAATTTATAAGTACAGGTTGAAATGAGTATGCGTACAACGTTGACATCAAACTCATAGCATTCGAAATATGTTTGATTCATAAGCCTACTCTCATTTAGATTCATAACTATAGAAAAATACTTATAATACTTACAAACTTACACGCAACCTTTATATTTATTTTGTGGTTCGTGTATATGTTGAGTTATGGAAAGTCGAAATCAACAAACATCATACGTGTTAATGTTAAGTATGAATATGATGAGTACTTTAAACTTCGAAAATGAGTAGAGGAGGTTTCATGATATTAAAATAAGTATGAATGCGTATAAGTATCAGAAATTATGAGTATGATTCGATTATACTCATCATTTTGAATACTCATTGCTGATCTCTGATTAGAACCTCTCAAGCAATTTTTTGGTCTTTCGAGGAATTACTTACGATATCCAAGTCATTACAGTGATAGATTTTTGTTGCGTAGGATACTAAAAGCATCCATAGGTATTGTTGGCAATTACACCTAAAATGTTTTTTGAACGTTTTGATTTCATTGTAAAATATTATGGAATTTATCTGCTGTGAACCTTTATGGAAAACGTGCTTTTAGATTAAGAACAGAGTGTTTTAAGCCAAATATTGATACATGTTAAGTAATATGTATAGTAACAATAACAACAACAACAATAACAACAAACAATATGTAATCGTTTAATAGCAATAAATAAAATACATTTGTGGTATATGTTTTTATTTTTACATACATTTATTGTTGTTATTGCTGTTGTTGTTATTGTTACCAATGGAATTACCAAATCATATGCACACTCACTCATTTACTGTGTCAATAGAATGAAATATTGAAAAAAGTTTGCTTTACATATGGCAAATACAAATACACAAATATTCTTACAACAGCAGTGGACAGTTAAATAGTATTACACATTTTTATAAATTTTAAATTAAATTTAATAATAATTTCAAGGATTTTGTTAAGTAATTTCAACTAATATATGTATCTGATTAGAAAAATAATACTTATTTCTAATTAGCGAATACCAGCTGTATGCATGTATTATTCACTTGAGACAAGTGTTCGTACAAGAGTTGAACAAAACACAAAAATGTTGCCATTTTAATAACAATTGAATTATTATTAAAATATCATTACTTTCGCCATTAAATTACCAATTCAAATACACCACCCGTTACTACTAAATATTATGTATTAAAGCAAAAGCAAAAAAAATAAAAAAAAAAATAAATTCAAATAAAATAAAAGAAATTTTCTATTAAATTTCACATGCAAACAATTGAATTTCGTGTCGATTTTCAATTTTATATCGAGAAGTTCTTAAATATCGTATTACGCCAGTGTGGCGAAAAAAAAAAATTGTAATGTTCTCAATCAAGATGAAATACTTACGGTTTAGGTATTCATAACATGATTGCAAAGTCACATTGTTTGATGTCTGATTTGGAAACTCCTCAAAGAAGCAAGACTAGCTCATATCATGTTAAGCAATTCATTATAAATAAATCAAGTTCCTTTCTGTGATAGATTTTAGATTTAAAAGCCTTCGAATTGAGATCAATTATGCACCGTATTGTTTGAAGAGTTGTTGCTCTTTAATTCCATTATGCAACTTATTCTTAACGGTGGAAAAATTGGGACAATCAGTGAACTTTGTTTGATGAAACTTCATTTTTCACCAACGAAATTATGTTCCGCAGACACGGCTATAAAGAGTTTGGAAGAACATGTTCGGCCACAGTGCTTAAGATGAATCACTACCGTTATCGAATCACTACCGATAAAAAAATGGTAAACAAGTAAACAAAAATACAACAACAAACAATAATAAAAATAATTGTAAACTACGATGTTTGACTTGAAATATAAAATGCAAGGAGAAAGCAGGCGAGGGAGTTAATGAAGTTCAGTCAGTCTTGTGTGAAGACGCGGTGCTTTTGAAGAGAGTAATCATGGTTTGAAGATCTCCGTTACAAAGATTTGTCATTATTGTTATTGTTTATGCAAAATGTATAAACAGAGGAATAACAAAGAAAAACAATTGGTAATGTTTACATCAAGTTGTGAACAGTGAGTGACACACAGAATTGTGCGAATAATAAAGAATTTGAATTAAAACTAAACATTAATTTAATTTTATTTCATTTGCAATCAACGAGCTCATATTTTGAACGTTTTTAAACTGTAGAAACATAACAATATTTCTTCCGATTTAGAGATTACAACACAAATCGATTATAAAAGTTTAATGAAATCTTACAGTAGATGGAACCACACTATGAGGTAGTAATTAATGTGCAATTGTTTGCTTCCCTGAATATTTATTACAGGTTATAGAAGTTTGCTTCGAGCATTGGCAATACGATTCTTAATCGTAGAAACGTATACATACATACATGTTAACGCTTTGAATATGGTTTTCATTTAGATGAGGTAAGCGTTCAACATTTAGAGTAGAGAGCATACAATATTTACTGTTATTTATTTAAATTAAAATACTTTTAAATCAAGTGTATTTACTCTCTTATCGCTTCTCATCTCTATTTTTGGAATTTATTTTCCAACGACGCGACAGTCTCACACACTCACACACACACACTCACTCACCTACGCCTGTTAACCTATAGCCATGCTGTATAACAGTATAAGTGTTCAACCAACACTTACTTACACTTATACAAACACATTTATTAGAATAATTTTTTGGAAATAGAAAAGAACTACAACAACAATAACAACAAATATAATAGAAAAATATTTCAAAAGTGTATGTGACAGTAAAAATAAAATCTGGTGCTGGGCTGAGCTCAGCTGAGCTGAGCTGAGTTAAACTGTGACAGGAAGCAGCCGAGAAAAGTTTTTTTTTTTTCTTTTCTCTCTTTTTAACATCCCTGACTTCTCTTTGGTATTTGAAAGGCTTTCGATATTCGTGGATTTTGTCGTCGTAGAGCTGAAAAATAGCTGAACAACAAAGTTAATAATGGAAATGGAACGGGAAGAGGAGGCAAATAAAATGAAAAACAAGTCTATATTAAATAAGATTTATATTTATTTTTTTGGTATTTTATTTTCCTTTTCTTTCTCTATCTCTCTTCCATTGTTGTTGTGTTTGTAGTCGTTATGATATTTGTGTCATCTTGTGTAGAGTAAACATCTTGAATAGCACAACATACAACATATTTACAATATTTTTAACCCTTTACCATGTACTGCTTACGACACATACACACACACATATAGAGAGACGTGTTGTCCCCAACCAAAGTATATGAAACCAGTAAGGAGGTGCTGAGCCATGCCATGTCAGTAATGTGAGCTGAAATAACAATTCGGTTAAACACAGTAGCTAAGCTTGAACATCTTTTCTCTACACAATGTTGTGGTTGGCTGGCTGGCAGTCGATCACCCACAACCGTTTTGTTGTTCTATTTTCTGTTTCTTTTTATAGATTTTTTTTTAATCTTGTTGTATGTTGCTGTTGTTTTATTATTGGCAATCAATAAAATTTTACGGTATAATAATCAAAGCATATCGCCGTTAGCATTTACATTAGTGTAGGAAAAACTAAAACCGAGTCATGCACGTCTTTGGAGGTTATGTGAGCATTTGTGTTTCTGTGTGTGTGTTTGTGAATTTACATGCTGTTCATCGAATATAGGGTTCCTTTGTAAGGTAATGACGGGACAGGAAAAGAAAAGATTTTTTTATCGATAGCAAAAAGACGAAGAAAAAAAGGGAATAATATTGTGTACAGGACAACATTACAGATTCAATATGAAAAATGGTAGCGCCTTAAAAGTTTCCTGGTTTTACACTGATGTCTAGCAGGTAATGACTTTATTTATAGGGTGTTGTAAAAAAAAAAATACTATTCATACAAACACAGTTGTAATGCGTATTTTTCATTCCATTAGCGTTACTGAATTCATGCTGATTGGCATTAAAAGCTTATGATTTTGTAGCAAAAAAAAAGTTAGAAATTTGGAAAGTTGCTTACCTTTCCTATCCTTAAATGATAATACTGATGGTGAAACAAACATTTGACACTGGGAACTATAGACTTTAAAAATCATTTTAACGGTAACAAGTTACACTCAAAGCTTTTACTAGAAGACTGCTAAGAAAAGTTCATCCAAAGAAATACCATTTTTTCACATTTTTTTCTTTTCAAAATTTCAAAGCTGATATTTGATCTCAAAGCACTCAACGAGTAAGCCAACACACTACACTTTAGAGGATGGCATGGCATGTCATCCCATGCTAAATAAAGCATCCGATTTCATCGTATTTTCTTAAGCGAAAACCATAATTTGTTGAACGGTATTCAAGGCTAATACTCCTGTAAAGCGAAAAGAGAACAAGAGATACGAGTTCTAAACCCCTCCAGAGTATATATTCCAGTGAATGAATGATTACGGTTTTGTTGGTTCGTTGGTTGTTCAGTTGCTTCCATCGCTGGCTGGTATTTTTACTAAAAATACAACATATTCTGTTATTATAATACATACACACACACATGTATACATAGATTTAAATTCCATTTACCCGTCATAAAACATAAATTTAACTCTCTATGTACATATATGTACATAAATAGAGTCTTCTCTTCCTTTTTTGCTCATATGACATGATGGTGGCATGTATTGCTATCGTATGGAGATACTGGTGATGATGATAATGATGACAATTATGATGATAGTGAATACGCCTTGGGAATGAGAAAGTGAAACAGAGAAGAATGATTTTAATTGAGTACAAGAGATTATTTGAAAATTCAAATTTCCCGTTTTTAACAACATCTCAATGTATACATTTATATATACATATATGTATAGTTGTAGTTATATATGCACATATGTATGTATGTATGTCTACAATAAATAGTTTTTTATTTTTCTCTTTTGACCAACAACAAGTGTATCTCAAACGCTGGCTGTTGCATTTAAAAGAAAAATTGGAAAATTATCCGTTTTTATTATAAAATATGGATTGCATATGCACAATATAATAAATACAAATGCAAAATATAATACACTCATAAGCGCATACATATGGACGCCTATGTGAGGAAGAATATTGCTTAAATGTACTCGTGACATTTAATATTTTGCCTGTATTCTCTTTTCGGTGAATGAGTTCCTTGAATGTGTTCACAATTTGCGACATTTAAATGAAAATTATAAACTCATGTACAAACAAAAGAAAAAAAAAACCAACAAATTTCCTTAACCTCTCAACTTTTATTAAAAATCCATGTCGCCCTACTCTAGATGTCTCGGGTGAAGCAAAAAAAAGGAAGAAGTCATTTTTATTCATTGTATTTTTAATATACGGAGTATCTTTGGCTGTTATAGGATAGAAGAAGAGAATTTTTTAATTTTAAACTTTCGTTGTAAAATATACAAACTTTTAAAGGTCAAAGTAACATTGAATTTAATCGACTACCGGGTTAGCTTGCATATCAGTTGATAAGAGAAGCAAACCATGGAAAAATAACGTAGAGACATACAAAAATTTTGACGACCAACAGGGAGAGATATTTAACGAATTAACGTCGCCGTAGTGTAGTAGGTAATGTGTTGGCTTATTAGACATCAGAGATCAGCAATGAGTATTCAAAAAGATGAGCAGAATGGAATCATAATCATAATTTCTGATACTTATACGCATTAATACTTATTTTAATATCATGGAACCTCTACTCATATTCAATGTCTGAAGTACTCATCATATCATCATACTTAACAATACGTATTATGTTATGTTATTGATTTCGACTATCTATGACTCTCAATATTTGCAAGACTCACAAAATAAGTATGAATCGTATACGAACACTACTCATTAGAAGGTTGTGTGTTTGCTCTGCTTGCTGATCAGTCTTTTTTGCTTATGTGTCTGTTTTCTTTTGTTGTATTATAAGCATTTTTTTATGTTATGAACCTGAATGAGTACGTTTATGAATCAAACATATTTCGAATGGTATGAGTTGTATGTCAACATTGTACGCATACTTATTGCACCCTGTACTTATAAATCAACGTTGGTGTAGTGAGTATGAATGAATCAGAGTAGGTAGTAAAATTTCAATATTGTTGACACACTTATATTTAAAATATCATGAATGCTTATCAGTAGCGAAAAGACGATTTATTGCTGATCTCTGGTATAGAATGTTAGAACTTTTAGGAACTTTAGGAAATGAAATGAATGTGATGCATTGCAAGGAGGAGTGACTGTTATTGAGCTCACTTTCATACAATATTTAAGAAATATCTTAACCATGAAAAATAAATAAAAAAAATCAGTCAAATAGTGCAGAAGAAAGGAGCATAAATATTTGTAAAGAATTCATTGCATCACCATTATCCCAGCACTACCATGACAAGGTCGTAAAGTCAAAGTCAACAATTCTATCATCGCCATCGCCCAGTGATGTGCCTCATTATGACTGAAACTGTCATCATCATCATCATTGTTTGGAGTGACAAATGATTTTTCTATTCAAGTTTTGCGCTTAAATTCTTTTCACTTCAAGCTTCCAAATACTTTTCTGCCATAATAAAATTTTAGTTTTTTCTTTCATTGATGTTGATGCTGTTGTTTTTATTGTTATTTTTGCAACTATTGTTGGACCAGAACTTGACATTCCCCTGTGTAAACTTCTTTCGAAGTAGAAAAAAAGACACGAAATTTGTGTTCATTTTCTGTTTTATCTGTTCCTTCGAATTTTATTGCGTTTTCTTAGTTTATTTTTAAATTCCCGGTTAAATTCAATTTACCGTTTCCTTAACGGTATTGTTGTTTATGTTTATTTTTGCTTTTTATTAAATTTTCTTTATTTTTTTTTTGTGTAATTTTTTGAATTCTTATGCTGCTGCTGCTGCTTCTGTTTTTGCTGTTCATCCGCCTTAATAAAATCAAAACGTAAAGAAAGAATTTCTTTCTGAACAAAATGAAATGAATCATCGTGAAAGAAAGTAATGAAAACGAACGGAAGCGGGAAACTGAAAAACTGCAAGAATTCCTACACGTTTTTCCGACAATTGCATTAAAGTGCTGCAGTATTCCTTTTGCCTCCTCTGAAAGACTTTCATTCTGACGAGAACAGAGCAGAAGACATTACAATGTATTGTATTGTAATACTTCGCCTTAAATGTTATAAAATTAAATGTATGGACTGTGATCATTTTTATCTGTCACAGACACTAGTTGTAGTCGGGTGAGCATTGCTTTGCTGATTGTATGCCATATTAATTTGATTTTTTTATATGAATTTAAAGCCTATTACAGTATCAGAATTCACATACATATTATATGCACTGTGTACTATCAGTCCTTTTAGAGCTTTTAGTTAAACTCTCTAAATTCTATTACCCACGCAGATAGTTTTGAAAGCATTTGTCCAAACTAAAATTGTGTAGTTTTTTGTGCATTCGAGTAATACTCATCAGATCAACTTTACTCTTCAAGTGCTTTGGGTTGAAACTTGGAAGGTAGACAAGTACAATTTTCTGCAGAGAGAGTTAATCATATGTACATTCGTCAACGATGGATATGCTATATGTATGACAGGCTAGCCGCTTGGCTTCATTTGCGTTTTGCAGATTCCATTCATTGTTATGAAATTCCCCATATTCCAGCAAAACTATAAATAACCAATTCCGCCTCTGCTGTACGTAAGAAAAGCTTCAATAAAGACTCAAAACAACGACACTTACATTAGAACATTTCTCTACAGGTATATGATGTAAATAAATAGTAAAGACGCCACCAAAATATTTCAAAACTTCTTACGACACATAACAATATGTTGATTATGGGCAACTTTGCATTGTGGCTATAATATGAAGAACTCCTGGTTGCCCAATACTGAATCGATCAACAACATTAAACCTTGATTGTATTACAGTTTAGCCAGTTCTTACTATTCCATACAAAGATTGCTTGCAGGCCAAATGTATGTGAGCCATTTCTTCTTCCTGCAAAAGATCAGAAGAAAAGCAAAAGATATTTAGAAGAGAGAATTAATGGTTTTGTACCTTGATTGAATGTTTGAGTTGAAGTCGATATTAATTTCATCTCATCCTGTGGTACCCCATTTGTTATAGCCACTAATTTTTTTGAAATGTGTGATAGGAAGGAACGTCTTTAGATTTGCGTCCATGTGTTTATGAACCACACCAGTTACATAACGACAGTATTATAATGGATACTGTGTGTGTGAGTTTTGTTGGAGATGTCGGACCTGATGTTTGAACACTGGTCTCACGTCTAATAAAACAGCACACTGGCTACTAGACTAAGACGACTTCAAGACAGTAGTTCTAAAAGCGGACTGCCGGAAATCGTATAATCTGCCGCTGAAGACATTGTTGGAATTATATATGCGCGTGTGTGTGTGTCCTGTCACTACACACAAACGAGAAAAACATTTTTGTGACACAATTCATTAAGAACTAAAGAACTGTTCACTCTTTTATTTTTATTTTACAAATTTGGCGCGCCTTTGAAGTACCGAAACGGCATTCTGCTTAGCTAAGGCACAACCTGCAAAATTACGACGTAGCATTTGGTGTCTCCAATGTTCTTGTTGCATAATGTTTCTACGTTGTTGTTTATACTAAGAGGAGTATAGGAGAGGAATAGTTTTATACTCACTCATACTACAGTCCTTATGCCGATATTTTCAGCATTTTATTTATTATTTGTATATAAATACAGGATACAGGTATACACATGCATACATAATATAATTGATATCCTTTTCTAATAAGTTTGAAAGAGAAAGTTTGTAATTAAAATCATTTCATCTTAAATTTAAAATTAACTTCCTTAAAAGTTTTTAAATGCTGAATTTAGTTTATATAGTTTAGCAGTATTAAAATTAAATTATTCTATAAAATAGTATTTATTTCTTCTAATAAAATAATACGAAAATAGTATTAAATACGAAAATTTACAACTGTGCTGCTAAAACCTGTCGGTCGCCAAAGAAAAATGTCAAAGATTTTAAACCACAATAATTAAGAGAGTGTTTTTTAGAGAGTGTATTGTTTACAAAATGTTAAATGAAAGAAAGAAAGAGAGCAACGGAATGTATAAAACAAATTATTTGTGGAAATAAAAATAAATGATAAGAAAAATAAATCAGAAAAAAAATGCGCAAGTATAACTAACGTACAGTAGTTATAAAAGAATGAAATCAATAAATTATAAATAAATTAATAAAATTATATCGTATACACTAGTATTATACTAGTAAAACAAGTTATTATTTAAAAGAGAGCTTAAAGCAGAGAGAATAATAGTCGTTAGTTAAATTAAAAGAGAATACATTACATGGCATGGAAACTGTTAACTGACTGGCACAGTGATTAAAATCAACAAATATTCCGTATGCTTCTATTGAAATCAACAATTTGCCAATGCACAGGTGCTGCGTGTTTATTTAAAAATGATTCACAAAATAAACAAAAACGGCACGATATACGGAAAATAAGACAAAAAGAAAACAAAACAAAACTAAACTTTCTAGGCGTAGCAACACGAACAACATGATTGTCAAGGTTGTTATGAAATTAGAAATTTCCGCAATGTAAGCAAAAAAAATCTGTTTTCTTTCGTTATACTTGTTGTTATTGCATTGTTCTCTTGGCGCCTTACTTATTTGCAAACACATTCTTTTCGTCTTTTTTTCTCTTGCTCTCGCTCACTATCGTTGTTTTTGCTGCTGATTAACAGTTCTCTTGTCTTGTGATATCACTGTCTGATTGTTATTGTTTTTGGCTCTTTAATCAGCTGTTTCATGTGTCAGTTTGTTGTTTATTGCTGGAGAAACGATCAGTTTCTCTTAAATAACGTGATTTTTTTTTAATTTTTTATTTGCGTGTTTTCTTGTGGGAGCGGTGTTTGAATTTTCTAATTTTAGTCGTATGATGACGTAGATATGCAAAAGAAATAAAAGTAAAAAAGTGTAAAATGTTTAAATTGCAGTGTTGTTGTTATTGATGAGAATTTAAATAAATTAATTCCACTGTACCGAGTGCGATAAGAGATTCTATAGCAATGAATTCAGTACGAGACTCTTCGTCCATCGTGACAGTTTAATATTTTTGGCTTGCGCAAACAGAACATACGGTTGTTGGCAGCTGGTTTCTTTATTTTTCCGTTTTCTTTTTCGATTTTTGTCTTGCCTTTGGATTCCATATCAACTGACCGGGACAGTGTGGTGGGGTAAGTGGAAAGAAAACTGAAACATATGACTTGATGACGGGGGCTGCCTACAGCAGGGCAAGTGTATTCATTTTCACAACGAAAGAAAAGAAACATTCAAGTTCACCCGACGTCTGTGTATAGATAGCAGCAGTCTCCGTCAGTTTTAGTGCCTTTCGTGGGAGTGTGCGTGTTTGTGTTTGTGTTTCGGTTTTCTTCATTTCAAAATCGATTTGTTGCAAAAATCTCTCTTTAATTTTACAATTTGTTTACAACGTTCACTATTTACTATCGTTGTTGTTGTTGTTTATATTTTAGAGTTTATAATAGAAGGAACGACGGCAGCAATTAGTGAAATTTGTTTAAAGTAAAACATAGAAATAAAACAACGACAATAGCAACTACAATATATATACATACATACGTATACAAAGCAGTTACAACACGTTACAATATTAAGCGCCACAATGTCTAATCAGTCACAGGAAAAGCCAACCCAACCCCAACAGCAACAGCAGCAGCAACAAAAGAAAAACATTCCAAATGGTTTGAAATTTGTGTTTGGCGGTGCTGCCGGCATGGGAGCCACAATGATTGTGCAACCGTTTGATTTAATCAAAACACGTATGCAAATCTCTGGAGCAGGCAGTGGAAAGAAAGAATTCCGCAATTCATTCCACTGCATACAAACCGTTGTGAGCAGAGAAGGACCATTAGGTCTGTATCAAGGTATTGGCGCCGCCCTATTACGTCAGGCCACTTATACAACAGGTCGCCTGGGTGTCTATTCATACCTCAACGATGCCTATCGTGCACACTTCAACAAAGAACCGAACGTATCGGCAAGTATGCTGATGGGTGTCATTGCAGGAGCCTGTGGTGCTTTTATTGGCACACCCGCCGAAGTTGCTCTTGTACGTATGGCTTCTGATGGTCGTCTTCCTTTGGCCGAAAGGCGCAACTATAAGAATGTTTTTAATGCCTTAACTCGTATCACCACCGAAGAGGGTTTGGCTACTTTATGGCGCGGCAGCTTACCCACCGTGGGCCGTGCTATGGTAGTGAACATGACTCAATTGGCTTCCTACTCCCAGTTCAAGACTTATTTCCGCACGGGACCTCTACAAATGGAAGAAGGTATCAAATTACATTTCTGTGCCAGTATGTTGTCTGGTTTGTTGACCACCATTACCTCAATGCCTTTGGATATTGCCAAAACTCGTATACAAAATCAAAAGTATGTTGATGGCAAACCAGAATATCGTGGCACTATCGATGTTTTAGCAAGAGTAGCTCGCCAAGAAGGCGTATTTGCCTTGTGGAAGGGCTTCACACCCTACTACTGTCGCCTGGGACCCCATACAGTTTTGACATTTATCTTCTTGGAGCAGTTGAACAAAGCCTATCATACATTCGTGGAGGGCAAGAGCTCCCCCGCACTGTGATTGTTATCCTAATTAGAATGTTAAATTAATGTGTTAATCAATCATCTCCCACGAAATGAATTGAACATACATACATACATACTAACCACTAAACCTATACCATATACGCTACAATATGAAACGATACAATAAAAATTAAAGTGAATGTGTTAATTGTTAAAGTTTAAAATGAAAATTCCAATAAAAAATTGAAATAAAAAAAAAACAAAAGAAAGAAAGAAAGATACGATATAACACTTGTTCAATTTGAAATTCAATTTGATTTGGGTGGTCTTTTGTTGTTAATTGTGTGAATTGGTCTTGTCTTAATTTGTGATCCGAACCTACCCCTATATGTTTACTATTGAGATGTTTACATAGAAATAAATTAATTTCATTAATCACCTTATTAAACAATTTAGCTTAAATAGTAGGTATGCGTACACCGTTTCACATTGTAACCTTCAAGTAGGTTTAGAAGTTTCACTTGGTTGAACTGTTGGTTTAAAAACGAAATCAATTTGTTTTCGTGTCTGATATATTATTTATTTGAAATTGTTGCAATCGTTTTGTTTCCTTTGTTTTTTGTTTATAAATATTCATAAGTATTTGCGAAAATTCGAATGCAACTGGGTCGTGATGTCTGCTTTACAGCAAACTTTGAAGCTTGATTTACAGACAAATATCGTATTTTTTTATTTGTTTGTTTAATAATTAAACATTTAAACGAATGTACAGTTGAAGACCATTGATTAGTAACAGAGAAGAAAGATTAAAGACTTTGTTTTAATTTCGACGGGATTTCGAATTCACATCTTTGCCAAGCAAAGATGGAAGTTAAAATTAAAAGAGCATTTTGCTTTCTCTATATAACTGATTTTTTAAGGTTATATAAGGTTATCGATAATCGTTTAACATTCAGAAAGTTGTTGGACACGTGAATTGCAACATAAAAACGAATTTTTGAATCATAGGAACTGTTATGGTGACCTTACTATATTCAAGCGAAAATGAAGAGTTTTTTGTTAGGTTTTTTTATTTATTAATAAATAAATATATTTTTATAATTCATATAAGTATGTATTAATATAAATTTATAATACAAATATATTAATTTATATAAATTTAAAGGTTTCAGTAGCTAGCAAGAGTTATAAGACTGTAAAGCAGTTTCTATTTAGAATTTAGGGAAAGTATTAATAAGAATACAATTACATGTTAATCTAATGATTATTACGAGCTGAGTAATTTAGACGACCTTGATGTAGTGTAGCATACCAGAATCTACGGCGGGGATCGAATCGAATGGTGGGAATCGAACCCACAATTCCAGTCTAGCACACTACTCACTAGTTTACGGGCATTCAATTTAGCAAATTAATTATCGACTTCATAATAAATTTCAAAATTGTGTTTAAAATATAAACTAAAATAAATATGAACTGTTTAAAATATGAACTAAATGTGCCGGATTTATTTAAAATAAATCGCGGATTGAACATTAAACGTGAAATCAGTTGATGAAACTTTAGATAAATGAAAGTATGCACTTTCAGTCCACGAGGTACATATGTTGTGTTAGTGTGCACTCGTCTCCATCATGCTGCAATGCTGAACTTCTTATCACGCTTTTTACGAATGAAAATATTTATGAATTAAAAATATTTAAATGGGGAATCATCGAATCACAATTAAAAAATTTGAAAATACTGCCGACATTTGCGTACTTTGTGGAAATTGGATGTTGACGTCGTTTCGAAACTGCATCATTTTGTAGACTCTGTATTTTAGATTAATGTGGCATGGAAAATGACAAAAATATATATTGACGGTTAAATAAATGCTGATTTCAAGTGTAGATAACATCTTTCAACATTTTTATGGGGAATGTCTTTTCATAATTTTGGATGAATTACCAGAAACATTATTCCGTCAGGATTAAGATTTAGCTTCTTAAAAAGTTTCTCAATTTGTTTAGTTTTCTAAGCATAAATAAAAATTGTTACATCACTGGTAATACTAATATCGTGAGACATATATTCTTAATCCACATTTTTTAATCCAGACCACACACATTTTAAAATTGACTGGGAAGTAATTTTCCGCAATTCAATTATTATTTCGCATATCCTGTTTTATATCATATAACCGAGGAATACTTTTTGATGCTGGTATTTAAGTTTCATCTGGTTTTTCGCTTGGAATCTGATATTTAGTAGTGCATTCTTCAGATAAACGTAAAAATTGAAACATCTTCCGCCCGTTCCACTCGTATATGTATGCAAGTGTGTAAGGGGCTTCAGATTCTGAGCCTATCTCCAAACAAATAAGGAAGGAATAGTACAGAAAAACACATTCTTTTAACTGATCTTTATTTAATTGTGGCTAGTAAATATAACTTGGATGGGCGAATAGTGTGCTGGATTATTAGCGTTTGGGTCTTGGGTCCGATTCCCAGCAGAGATTCTGGTCTGTTACACTACTCCGAGCAAAGGTCTAAGTTACTCAGCTCGTAGTATAATTATACATACATAGTTTGTAACTATATTGTAATTAATAAATAAATAAATTAATAACTTACTGACGACAAAGTAAGTTATTGTAAATGTTTTAAACTTTTTAAAGAATAAAAATTGAAATTATTTAATTACTGCCCGAATGCTAATGGTTTTATGATAGCATGGATACTTAGTAACAATTTAATTTAATATTTTATTTACTATACATACATACATACATACATTGTATATACATACATACAGTATATAGTAGTATAGTTTGTGAGAGCGTGTCTTGTGTTAACACGAATAAATTTTTCACTTAATTATGCTAAAATCCTATTGAATGCTTGAAAAGCAAATAGTTTTTATAGAATAATTCTGTAAACAATATTGTAAATACGAGTTGATGTTTTTATTTTAAAAAAACTTTGTTTTTCAATTGCTACGAAATAATAATAAACAATTTAATCAACAAACTATGTCTACACAGTGTTAATTTTGTAAATTAAAAACTATCAACACCATTTCCAATGGAAATTTTCAAATATTTCTATCACTTTTCATTTCATATGGTAAATTTATTACGAACGTATTGAAATTAATATCCTGAAAATAAATATTCATTTACATTACTCTGCTGTATGGATGTGAAGCATGGAATATAACACCACGTGATACAAACTGGTTGCAAGGCATGGTCAACGGTAGTGTCGAGCGCTGAACTTAGTAGAAAACTAATTTGGATTCAATCGGTAGCCGGGATGTTATAGCCGAAAAGACTATTAAGTGGAATCTGTATAGTAGTTAATGGGCAGAGGGACTTGCATATACATACATATGTACTTGGAAGCGACAATTGGTGAAATATACGTTGAATGGAACGAAGTTTGGAAATACCTTGTTACGTCACACTACTCCCCGGAGTAATAAAAGTTTGAATAATATGGAGAAAAGGTTTTTCGAATAGTGTAGTAGTCCTTGATATAGTAGTTTCACAACAATGTTTCTATTACTTGATAATTCAATAATACAAGTGAGTTGAATGCTGTTGATCAAGGAAGCTCAATGAGTCATTTGCGCAATATAACTGTTTCACGCTTGAATCAATAAGCATCATAAAAAATATCATAAACTTTTCGATATTTTTGGAAAAAGATTAAGCACTCTGGCAAGAAAGGTTCTTTACAAGGACCTATTCCCAATCCATAGTAATGTAGGGCAATGAAAGTTATCCACTCCATTGCGATTTCTACATTATTAGACTAAAGATCTCGTTTCCTCACTTTAGCCTTATTTAGATAATGACCACTGCTCAGCCCAATCACTTCACGTAAGAGGCCTATGACTACTACTCGGTGCACAAGAAGTCATCATCTAGGTTTTTTAGACTTTTTGGAGTGCGCTTTATAGTACGACTCACATGTCAAACACGAGATAGAACCTTAAACAGCACCTCTAAAGTTATTTTCTGACAAAGCCTTTTCGCTCACTTCAGTTACATAACTTCCCTAAAGCAGTTTCCGATTGGTTGGCCATATTGTACTAGTGGTGCTTGCGACATAAGACTCTACCAACATCATCTGCATCCGTTTAGCACCATTTCATCGGTATTTAGTTAACAAGTTTGCATTTAGTTCTGAGAAAATTTACTTTCTCAATGGAAATGGTGTTTTATGGGTAAGCATGTGTAAAAATTTATTCATGTTGACTACTGTGTCAGTGAAAATTATATTGTAAAGCTGTTGCTATTGCCTCTGCTGTCCATATATAACATAGTGAGTGCACTTACGCTAATATTTACAGTCAACAATTGAACTGATATTAGCACTCAATTTGCAGTTTACGGTTGTGAATCTACTCCAGTCGTAGATATTTTCATTTTTAGCTATATTTACGAATTAAGTTGTTGTTATCTTTTTGTTGCTGTTGTTGTGCAATTTTATTTCGATTTGTTTGATTTGGTTTTTGTTTTCCACGTTGTTGTTTTGTTCTCGATTATCTTGCAAGTGTATTGTATGTAGTCTGGTGTTTATTTTCGATTTCTATTTCAATTTTTTTATTTGTTTTTGTATTGCAAATCTTGTTCATGTTTACACTATCAATTCTCATTAGAAACGAAACTAATTTGTTGGTATTATTTTCATCTTATCGATGACCGATGGCGGTCATATCGATGTTGATGTCGATGATAATGAGCCTCAATTGAAATACTAACGTAATGCCTGAAGTAGGGCAGACATACATATGTGTAGAAAAAGTCAAACGATGCAATCAACCATCCTTAGTCGATGTAATAATGCAAAACAAATAAATTTCTTTTTATTTTTTTTTTCTTATTTCTGTTGTTGTTTCTTATATTGTTTTGTTAAAGTTCGTTTACGTTTATTGGACTTTGATTGGAGTTTCATTTGTAAAACAATATTTATATTAAACATTTACATACATACATACAGACAGACAGACAAACAGGCAGACAGACCGACAGACAGCCATAAATTGCAAACAATTTACAAAAAGAATTTCTTTTCAATTTATATTTTAATTGTAGCCAATTGCAAAAATCAGGTTTGTATTGCAATTCATTTAATTTCAGTAATAAACCAGACTTAATGACTCAACAGTTCAAATAAAATCCTTTCTAAATCCTTTCTCCTTTTTTCAAATTGGCGGCATGTTCAGTTAAACCATGCGTTTAAAATGTTTGCTAAATTTAAATTTGATTTGAACAAATATGATATGAAAATTTGTGAAATATTTGGTTTGATGAGTTTTGTTAAGGATTTTCCAATCTTTGTTCGAAGGGATTTTCAAATCCATGTCGATGATAGGGTAGTTTTGAAGGTCTTTTGAAAGAGTCTATAATGCTCTTCCTCATCCCTCAATTGTGAGTGGAATGAACATCGAAAAGCAAGTATTAAATATCCTGATTCAGACAATGGCCAGATAACTAGTACTTCAGTTGCATCGCTTGAAGTGAAAATTGAAGATGGGTTAAGAATGTTGGATACAACAGATTTAGCTTCTTTGCGATCACAAGCGATCTCCTCGAATAATGAAGTTACCTTCTTATTGGCATTGGGGTCAATATTAGTAATTGTCTCTTAGTAGCTCGTATTTAATAGTAGCTCGTCTTAATAGTCTTAGATCGTCTCCATTGGTCCCTAAGAACTTGAATTTTGTTTCGGTAACTGTTTAGTGAATGACGTTATTTATGGATATACGTATACAAAGAAACATATTTATAGTGAGTGTCAAAACAAGTTGTACATTAAAAGGAAAACTATACATTAATAAATTATAGTTATTTTTATTTTATTTTTATTCATTGCCAGTTTTTAAAATTTAAACAAAAAAAAATTACAAACAATTTCGAAATATTGTCAAATTTTTTCAGGCACTCTTCATAAGTGGTAAAAGTTGAGTTTGCTGATTGTTAAAATTTTATCCATGCGGTACAATTTCTTATGATGATCACTGTATAACACAAAGGCATAATTACTGTCACTCAATTAGGCATTTTACGACCACTGGCTACTGCCTATACAATCGAAGCATATACCAACTGAACAATCGAAAAAAAGGAACAAAAATTTGATATCAATGATATTCAATAGTCTTTCTAAAAGAAACTATGTATAACTCAATGAAATACAACCACTCTGAGACATATTTTTAAAAAGACTTTTGAATTTTAAAATATAAATAACGGTAATTTATTAACGTTTAAGATGGTATGGCATTATATAATATATATTAATATACAGTTTCTTTTGACGCTCACATATTTTTTAATTCAGTATTTTTAAAGTTTAATAACGACTATAAAAGTCTACCACAATAAATTATTTAATCTTTTATTCGGTTATTGCATTTTTCCTTTTAAATTTCTTTATATTCCTGTAAATATATACGTCATTTAATTTAATAAAAATCAAATAAAAAGAATAATTGAATAATATTATGTGGTGCATATTTCGACTACCGTATAATTATTTATTTGTATGTAAGTGCCCCCATATCTATATGTGTCAATTTTCTCACCCTGCAATTCATTTGATTTAAATTATAACCGTAGTCAAGCATATTTCACCGTAATTACCGTTGAAGTGAACTTTTCAAATTGAATTATTCATTCACAAACTATTTGATAAAACACAAGCAATTGGCAAAATACAATCGATATTATAAAATCAATATTCTTTGTGTTAATTTTACTTACTCTGACATGCTGTATTAAATACATTCAGTGTTTCTTAATGTTTTCACATTTAAACAAATGCTTTCTGATTTTTATTTTTAATACCACTCTACAACAACATTTGAATTAAATTTATACATATATGCATACATACATACAAGTGTAATTATAAATACTGATATAATTTGATTTATGTTTTAATAATGACTGATAATTCTTATCTTCATCGGTGATTAATTGGGAACCACTGTTTGATAATGGTAATTTAATAAAGTGTGTACACAAAGAATATTTTATAAAATTTAGTTTCAAAACTTCATAGATAGTCTAGTTGTATTAAATTTGAGGGGCAACAACATGACAGATAACAGCAATAAAATGTTCTCTTCGCAACAGGAAACCCTATTTAGACGTAAAAGTGCGTTCCTTACATATGTCGAGATTAAAAAGGGGCAATTAAAATTAGTTATTTTATCTATATAATCTCTAATTGAAGTCGGAATTAAGGATACTCGTAAATAAGGTCAGAGCAAACGATACAAAATGCATATGAAGATCAATATTTAGCAGGCAGAGGCTTCACATATCAATTTAGAATTTTTATATTTCCACGTGGCCAAATATATGTATATCAGAGATAGGCAATGAGATTTAAAGCGTTTGGAAGTAAAAAAAAAAATACGTGGAAAGGATCTTGATGCTCAAAGTATGATCTTCCTTAATGAGAGTTCCTGCCTGCTCTTTTCTTAAATCAAATGATATTAAATCGGATAGTTTTCTCTTTATGATGTGGTGCTATAACTTCTAGTCCATGACAAATCTTAGATGTGATCTAGCATTAGATGCAATGGAGATGGTCTTATAGCATTTGAACTATTTTACCATAAGAATACAGTCTATTAACAACTGCTTTGGATCAATAAATCGACTTGTTGGAAATGGGTAGAACACCTAGCATTTTATGTTACAAAGATGACTACACATAGGAATGTAAAATTGATAGTTGGGCCTAGTTTCAATGAAAGTAGCCAAGTTACAAACACAAGAAGTGAGAAAAATTGTTTTAAATGTTGTGCAATAAGTCCAATTATCCTGCCGTGCATCTGTTAACGCCTAACTTAACGTATTATTTTTTTTGAACAAATTTTTTCAATAAGCGTATGATTCAAATATCCGTGAATTTTTCTTTGTGAGCACACTCTCTGTGTTATTAGCGATAATGTTTCATCGGATTAATGCTATTGACTTCATTTAACACAATATTTGTCGATATAAATAAATCAACGTTCATTTTCTTTTTTTAATAACAATATTGCAGCATATTAATTTAAATATTTAAACATTTTATTATTTAATACACTGTGTTGCACTTTATGTAATTATAATGTACTTACATAAGTATACGATATAGAGATGGACATAAAGTGTATGGAAATAATAAAAATATCTCTTCAATAATATTAAAGAATGAATTAAAAATGACTCAAGTTAGTCTTCGTTGCTGATTTTAAAAAACAATTAATAATATTTGACCATATAAGTGTACATTTCTTTAGTACATCGGTCGCAAATTGACAGCACCTTCAATTATTGAACAACCAGGACGAATAGGCAATGTCGTTTTTGTGTTTTGACTGAACTGACAGGCTAACGACTTCTCGAAATCTCTATAAATGAAAAACATCGTTATTTACATTTATTATTGTAGTGTTGTTGGTATATTTTTGTTTACTTGTTTACCATTTTTTTATGTAGGTGTTTGTTGTTGCATATTAAGCAGTACGGTAATTTGTAAACAGGTTTGTTTACTGCATTGTTTTGTTTTTGCAGCTTTTGTTTCTAATTTTAATGTTGAGCGATATAAAAGAAGAAGTTGAGAAGCTAGGCCGTAATCCTGACTGAACGGTTGTAATGGCCAATTATGTATGTATGATATAAAAGCAAAACACCAGGATCTAGATTTTTCAGTTTCGTAACAATATTTTATTCGTGATTAATATAGACCCTGTGCTGTTGTAAATTGTATTCTGTTTGCATAGCATTTTATTAAACGCTGCATTGTAATTTGGCGTTTACTTTTCCAAAAATGTTCACAATTTATTCAGAAATTTTTGCTGAAAGTTTTAAAAGGTGTTTTCATTTCATGCGGATTTAAAATGTTTATTGTAATCTATGTAGTAATAATAACAACAATACAACAATAACAAATAAATATTTCAATTTGCCGTAAATTTTCACTTTTCCTTTGAACAACCAGTAATTTAACAATAAATTTTAGTGGAATGGAAAGTTCTATTTATAGATTCAGAAACTGTTTCTTTACGCTTTTGTTTTCTTTTATTGTATTGAAAATTTAAACACAACGATACTTGCAGAATGGGAGGCTATATGTACATATGTATGTATGTACGCATTGTAGACACTGTTGTGTGAATGTTTCATTGTATTTAACATGTATCGATTGGATTCTATTTTCATTACGGAATTTAGTTTTCGTTTATTTCTCAAATTTATTTTGAGATTTTTATTCTGTTTAACGCTTTGGAAAATACATTTTCTTGTTTAATTTATTAATATTTCGAATTTTAAAATGTAGATGAAAACCTATTTTGAACAACATAAAACCCACTGTAGTTTGTTGAATGGCATTAGTATTGTATTTACACATATATTTGCTTACATGCATTTACATACCTATTTCTACATGTATTTACACATGTATTTTCATATGTATTTACATATGTAAATGCATTATTTAGACACAAAGTGTATAGGCTGTCGTCATAAATAAGGCTGGATATTCATACATATTTAAGAATCTAATGTTCGATTAAATATTAGTATTCATATATGGCGATCATCGGTAGTAGGTCTTGCTAAACAAACAGACTTGCCGGTGGCCACAAACCGGCATGCAGTCGAATAACTTGGGCTTGTTTTACGTTAAGTCTGGATTATGCCATTCAAAACTCAACAATAAATAAGTATTTTGATATTCATATGGTTCCGCGGCAATTTTTGAATCTTAAATATATGAGAAACACTGTTTTCGCTTCCTCTGGAATGAACTGAATCCATGTGATATTTCTGTTGCCACCTCAATATCAATATTGAGACGTTGCCAGACAAGAGAGTGCACAGCTATTATTGAACGATGGTAATAGCAGGATAATTTATGAGTATTAAACAAAGATTCACCAACATAGGCCATTTTCTTGAACTTTAAGTCGTTCTGTGGTAGAGAAGACTCCAAATGCAGTTGACAGCACTGGGATTATATTATGCCCACAAAATAGTTTTCAGTAAGGTTTTGTTCTGCTCGAACCTTGTAGTGCCACTGTTTGCGGTGTGTAATACAATATTTTTTTTAATACTTTCCCTGAAAATAACCCGCCGAATAATAAATGCAGATTTCTAGTAGATTGTTTCCATGATATTTAAAATATTTATTTATGATTTAATAAATTTGTTTCAATTACCATAAATTCAATAAAACTGAACCATTCCAACTAATTCTCTAATCTACAATTGCTTCAAAAAAATGTTTCAAACAGTAATTAAATCTGATAAAAGCAGTTAAAAAAATTTAGTGGATTATTAATCAATTTATGGAAAATAGTTCCTTTTTTTTCTTTTTTAACAATGCATTCATGAAAACAAAACAAACAAAAAAAATACAATTAAAAAAAATTAATACGAAATGCTAGCATAATTGCATAAATTATGCAAAAATGTTTGCAGTTTTACTTTAGAAATTTAATAAAGTTTAATAAATTCATGAATACATTCAGTTTTTGTGCAAAGTCCCTATTATTCTCTCTCTGCCTCACAATGTATTTTTTTTTAAATTATTCGCATCAGTATTTAACGATAGCATAAGTAGATTAAATGCTCTCATAGAGATTATTTATTTAATAAAAAAAACCTGTTCTCCATCTTATATCGAGACGATATTGAACAACGTGGGGTACTCCCTTACTTAATTGGCCTACGCCAATTGGTCACAGCATTCGATAACACGACTTCCTCGATCTGGTGCTTCCAACGCAAACAATGTCATTTACTATTGGCGACTTCACCAGATTCCCGCATCCTCCTAAATTCGAACAACATGGCCGAGTCTGCACAACGTCCACGGCGTTGAGGAGCTCATACAGCTCACGGAGGTCTTTTTTCTCGCATACTCTCCAGGCTGCTGCATCGCTTAGTGATTTCCCAAAAATCATAGTATTGCCACATCATATCTACTGGTTGGCGACCAGTCTGTTGTATTGCTTTTTAAGCAGCCGTATAGTTTGCAAAGAAATCACAATGTCTATGAACATACGGGTTATAGGGTGGGGTTAGTATGATGGTAAGAGGGGTAGAGTATGTAATAGAGGGAATGCACAAACCTTTTATACTTTAATTGTGTATGTTTATGTGTAAATAATAAATGTTAATTGTTTTATTTTAAACGTTATAAAGTGTATGTCTGTTTATTTGTATTTATAACAATATTTATTTTAATTTATAAAATATAATAATAATAATAAATATAAAATATAAATTGTATTAGTTCACAATTCTTGCTTTGATTTGTTAAAGTTCACAATCTTTTAGAATTTCTTATACTTTTATTAATTTTCACAATATCTAAGAATATTCTATATAGCGCACTCGCGTATAACTTATTGGGTTGTTTTGTGTTGTTCGGTGATCGATAGTCAACTCTTTTATTCGACGATCGATAATCAACTGAACTGCAAGGATCAAAGCAACCATGCAGGAGATGTTGATGAAAGTGTGTATAGTGAATGTTGATGTGTATGGTGAATGTTGATGTGTATGGTGAATGTTGATATGTATTGTCTGTTAGAGATGTTTGTGTTGTCTTGGAAGTCAGGTATTTAATTTGTTCACTGAACAGTCTATGTATATAGCAGAATGAATGAGTATTCAAAAAGACGAATAGAATCGAATCATACTCATAATTTCTTGTACTTATACGCATTCATACTTATTTAAATATCATGGAACCTGTACTCATATTTAAAGTTTGAAGTACTCATCATATTCATACTTAACAATACGTATGATGTTGTTTGATTTCAAAACTCCATAACTCAACATACATATACACGAAGCATAAAATAAGTATGATTCGCGTACGAACACTACAATACTTACTAGAAGGTTGTGTGTTTGCTCTGCTTGTTGTACTATTTTTTTTTTGCTTATGTGTCTTTTTTCTTTTGTTGTAAATGCAACAACAACTGAGACTCGAATCGTTTACAAGTATTATAAGGTATTTTTCTAAAGTTATGAATCTAAATGAGTACGCTTATGAATCAAACATATTACGAATGGTATGAGTTTGATGATGTCAACGTTGTACGCTTACTCATTGTAACCTGTACTTATAAATTAACGTAGTAGTGAGTATGAGAATGAATCAGAGTACATAGTTAAATTTCAATATTGTTGACTCACTTATATTCAAAACTTCATGAGTGCTTATGAGTAGCGATAAACCGATTCATTGGTGATCTTTGCTCTGGAACATAGTGCCTTTGCATCACATCGCTTCCACTTATTTATGAATTATATATGGGGCGTATAAGGAACATTAATTTCGATTTATTTTAATTTCTTATTACGAATGATATTACAAAAGCAAACGAATGAATGAAAGCCCAATACAACATGAAATGGAATGGAATGAGATAATGTGACGTTTATACAAAATTAAATGCAAATTATAATTTTAGTTAAAGAGCTCATACAAATAAATTTATTAGCCAAGTTTCTTCTTTAATCGCAAACATTTTTTACTTTCTTTTGCTATTCAACTTATTTTTATTACATGCCGTACATTCGTTTTTTTATTCTTATTTTTTGTTCTTTTATTTTTTTTTTTTTCTTATTATTTGCCTTTATCTTGGTTTAATTTAGAGGGGATGAATAATGGTTTTCCGCTATGCATTGTAACTGTAGTATAAATGACTAATTTTAATACACTTTATGCTGCTGCTGTTGCTACTATAATGGCATCGTATCGTTTGCAAGCAAGTAGAGCTTCTACGAAAGATACATGCGTTCTTCTGGATAGCTTTAGCAGAGCATTAAAAGGCAAAATGTAACTGTTGTTTATAAATATTTATTTATCCAGCAATCTCGAGCAGCACTAACACCACACCACCACAACCACCATCACCACCACTACTAGAAGTCGCTACCAGTCACAAGGAAATCTTGTCTGTTATCTGATCTGATAAGGGGTTTCGTTTTCGTTTTTGCTTTCACTGACGTACTGTTGTGGATTCCGCTTATTAGACAATACAAAAACAAAAACAACAACAACAACAACGAAGAACTCTTTGCAACTGAATCGTATCAAATTGCGTTAAAATAAATATTTAAGCAACATTAATCTGGCTTTTATGCAAAGGAAAAATAACAAGAGAATTAAGAGAAAACATTTCTTCTGCCCCCTCTAGCCTTAAGGCGTATTGAGTAATCAAATGAATTTGTTTAATCAACAAAACCAAAGAAGAAGAAAAACAATAACAAGAATGGCAAATTATATGTTAAAACAATAAAGAAAATACAAAGAAAATGCGAAGAAAAACAAATCGAATTATAATTACAGAATTTTTAGATACGGGAGGCGTCGGCAAACAAAAATCATAAAATGAAAATGGGACGCGGAGAAATGCGAAAATGTTCGCAAATAATTGATTACGTTTGTGGTCATAATAATACCGTATTCACACATTTGCCGTTGCTGTAAACGTTCGTTTTAATTGATCATCATAGAATGTTAGTTTCTTTAAGGTTTTCTGAAAATTTCACTTAAAATTTTGTCTTTTAAGCCTTTTAAATCAAGGGTCATAATGATGAGTCATCACAATGGGTTTGAATTTTGTTACGCACTTCCACAAGTAAATACATTTATATGTGTTTGTGTGAGCAAAACAAAAAAGTCTTATAGGTAGTGTGTTGGGTTAGTGGACGTAAGGCCATGGGTCAAATCCTAGGTGAGAAATCAAAACGAAATTTGAAAACAAATTTCTTCGGCGACTTCCTCTCAGCAGATTTCGGGCAAAACTCTCACGAACCACTTTAAACTGCAGGCCCCGCAACTCATGTATAAAAATTAACGCACACAATATAAGTGACGTGAGAAACTAGGTCCATAATCCTGTCTGAAGGGTTGTTATGGCCAATTATGTATGTATGTGTTATGTAGCCAATACATGAACGAATAATTAAAAAAGTTGGCAAGTTCGATCCTGCGTATCGATTAAAAAATTATTAAGCATTCTCGCCGCAATATCCGAGGGGTTTTCATCTGCAAAATATTGGATGCATTCAGAGGTTATAAAAAGAAAATTAGTTCCAATTAGGTGGAGAGTCATCGTTACTTAAATGCAATGAATGAATTGTAAGAAATAGATCTGTCCTGTGAATGCTTCTGTGTACTCCTAATAACCATATGGTTTGGCATTCAATCGCCGCATCAATAGCCAAGACCATCGATGGCAATTGTGGCAGAGAGAGAGAGAGAGATAAAGAGTGAAACGTGCGAATGATTTTTAATTCATTACAGAGCGTATCAGTCCTCATCATTGTATTCTTTGCTGTTGTTGTATTCATTTCTGATGAGATATCTTACGATTGTTAATAACGATAACTAGTTCTACTTGTATTTGTTGTTATTGTTATAGTAATTGTTGTTTTTGTTATCGTTGTTGTTATTATTATTCTTATTATTATTTTATAAATAAAACAATATTTTATTATTCTTAAATACGAAAGCCACAGGTCAGAAATTACCCTGAAAAATTTCTCAAAAATCTGTCGTTCGTAGCCGCCGCTCATGTATAAAATTAATGCACACAACATCAGTGGTATGAGAAGCTAGGTGGTAATCCTGACTGAAGGCTTGTAATTACCAATTATGTATGTATGTGTGAGCAATTGTAGTCGACCTTAATCTTTGTTTATATTTTTTCTTAAGATTTTTTCATTCTTTCTATTTCTTTCTAATTTGTAGTTTCCAGAGAGTTCTATTTATAGATTTTGTTTTCCATTTATGCAGTTGATACAAGAGTAAAAGTTATGTTTAAGTAGTTAAATCGTCTATATGAGCATGGCTGGATTCTCTGACATGTCAACTTTGTAACTATTAAGCCTTATCGTTATCCATTGTGTTTAATCCAATTGTTCTCACTGGTTTAATTTATTGTTAAATTACAAAAATATGCAAAAATATTATTTCAGTTTTTTTATTTGAATTTCTCTAGAAATGTTTGATTAAACTAATCTAAGAAGATTCGTATAAATTTCAAAAGTCCTCCAATTATCTTTCTGCTCAACAAAAATGATTCGTAAACAAATCGATAAAGTAATCGATAGTTTATTGTTGAACAAAAGTATGTTGTGTTGTAGTATATGAAATTTATTGAATATACAATCCCTAGTACATACATGGTGACTCAAAAGTAATGGTGACATCGAATAAATTCGATGGTAAACGTTAAGAAAAATGAAACCTCCTTTAAATTAATGGCAATAACAGTTCTACAATGGTATTAAATTCTAGATTTCAAGAGTTTATAAAGGGCATTGGTTCATTGTAATGTATCATATGCGATTAAGCTTTAACACTGGCACCGTTAGACCTGTGGTCTTCTACGGCCACTTGAAGCTTAAATCACTCACTTTTGGAATACATGTTTCAAAAATAATCAACATTTGATTGCTAATACACTAATACTGGTATAATAAAATAATTTTTTCGGAAATGATTACAACGAACCGAATCAGTCTGAGGTCTTGTCAGAGTGAATCAAAATCTGACACAATTTGTTTAGACTTAGAGATACCATCAGTATCTCTCAGGCCGAAGTATATAGCAAATACAAGACAAGTATATTACTAAGAACACTTTATAGACTAACCATTGTCAGGTAGGTTCGAGAGGCATGAAAATAGTCTGCACGACACTTCATCGTGATCAAAAATCTTTTTCGGGTTACATGGACATGTTTGTTTCAAATAATGGCATCAGGACTCAGCATGTATCGATTGGGTGGAGATTGATAATGCGCTAAGAACTTCAGTGCAATCCAGATGGTATATAGTCCTTGCTTATGCTAACATAAGACATCGATTTGGTATCTTTGTTATCATAAAAGATCATCTGCTCTAATTTGTGTTGAAATAATACGTATGAAGTCGCCGTAGTCTAGTAGATAGTATGTTGGATTATGAGACGTAAGGCCACGGTTCCAGCTTAGACATCAAAACCAAAAAAATAAAAAAAAATATTTCTTCAGCGGCTTTGTCTCAGCAGATTTCTGGCAAAAATTCTGAGAGTAAAAATAAATTTTCATGAAAAGTTTCTCAGAAATCTGTCGTTCGGAGTTGTTTAAACTGTAGGCTGTGCCATAAATATTATTACACACGACATGTATGTAAGTAATGGGAGAAGCTTGTAATCCTGACTGGAAGGTTGTAATGACCAATTATGTATGTATGTATGAGACGTATTCACATGACAATTTGGTTGATTACTGATGGTTTATGAGCCAAGGTTAATAATTTCACATAGAAGTTGAAGGGGTCACTCATATTGTCTATTACTATCCTGACGATGGAATATAACGCCGCACTATTTCGAATGTTATTTCTAAATGTTGGACATATTAACATTATGGTTCTATTTATGCACCACCCAGTATAAATACTCTAGTAATTTATTCCATTTATGTTATGGTCTATGCATAAAGATACACATTCAACAACAACTTTAAGTAATGGTAGTCTCTTCAGCATAATAAGTTTTGTTGTCTAAAAAAAATTTGTGGGGAAAAGAAAAATTTCAATATTTTTCGTACGTGTTTTCAAGATGAAAAGCATCATTTGCATGGCATGGCATCGTATGGCATGGTTACAATAGAACAATTGTTGAGTTGACCATATTTCACTATTACCATCAGCAACAACAACAATAACGAAAATGGCAAAATTTAAATTCTTATTAAGCTTATTATGATTGATGTTGTAAAATGATGTTGAACCCCCCCTCCATCAATAATGAATGAAATGAACAATCTAAACTCGAGTTGCTGAAACTCTTTTTCATCGTGAGTCAACATTTTGGGAAAAGTTATACAAAGTTATACTTAAGTTTGCTAGTTATTAAACGGAATAGAAAAAAAAGAAAAACGATTTAAAAAACATTATCAATTAGTCTATAAGGATTTGAGCACAAGTGTTTCCATCTTTTGGACGAAGTTTCACAATGAGCTGCGTAAGCAGCGGCTAAATGACTATCAAAAAGTGTTTGCCCCAGAAAAAATAATCGACTTTAATACAAAAATATTCAAAAGGTTAAATGAAAATTAAATTTTATAACATTAAAAATGTATTTGCTGCTACATTCAGTCTAAAATCGTTTTAATTTAGGTGAATATTTATTATTGGTTGTCGTTGAAATTGTCATTGAACTTGTGAACTGTGAATGTTATAGCATTCGAAAAGTCTAACTTAAGTTTTTTTTTGGACGAGTTAGATAGGGTTATGCCGAATGTATATGTATATATTGGATCAAACGAACTCGTATTTAAAAGATGATATTTCAAATTACTTATGTTATGTGCGTTAATTGTACACATGAGTGGCGCCACCTACAGTTTAAAGTCGACTTCGAACGATAGATTATTGAGATACTTTTCATGGCAATTTTATATAGCTCTCAGAGCTTCCTGCCAGAAATCTGCTGAGAGGAAGTTGCCGAAAAAATATTTTTTTTTTTAAAGTCTAACTGCCTAAAGATGCTCGATGTTTGCATACCACCCGAGATGACAGGTAATGGCTTCTCACTTGTTTCCATTTCCATCCAGTAGGAAGCAGAGATCAGCAATAAATATTAAAAAAGATGAGTAGAATGAATCATACTCATAATTTCTAATACTTATACGCATTCATAATTTTTTTAATGGAACATTGAATTTCCTTTTCTCATAAGTTTGTAGTACTCATCATATTCATACTTAACAACACGTATGATGTTATTGATTTCGACCATTACTCAACATATTCACGAATCACAAAATAAGTATGAATCGCGTACGAACACTAAAAAATTCTTACTAGAAGTTTGAGTGTTTGCTCTGCTTGCTGCTCTGTCTTTTTTGCTTATGTGTCTGTTTTTTTTTCTTTGTAAATTACAACAACTAAGACTGTAAATTTTGATGAATGATTCGAGTCACCCGAAGTATTTTTCTAAAGTTATGAATCTAAATAAGTACGCTTATGAATCAAACATGTTACCAATGGTATGAGTTTGGTGATGTCAACGTTGTACGCATACTTATTGCGACCTGTACTTATAAATTAACGTTGTAGTGAGGATGAGAATGAATCAGAGTACATAGTTAAATTTCAATATTGTTGACTCACTTTAAAATTCAAAATTTTATGAGTGCTTATGAGTAGCGAAAAAACAATTCATTTGTTAATCTCTGGTAGGAATTACCCGAATAAGTTATAAAATTTATAAATTATTCGAATCAATTTTCTTTCCTTCAAAAGTACCCAAGATTTGCAAGTGATCCCTTAAATACAACAGGTAACTTAAATTGATGTTGTGAGTAAAAGATTATGACGTTAAACACACCTGTGCAGACAACACTTTGTCATCCAGACTAATATTTTGAAGGAGAATTTTGTAACACACACAACAATATACTGACTGAGCGTGTGTGTGTGCACTTTTGAAAAAAAATTACTTTTAGGATTGTCCTTTGACCTCTAAATAAGCCATACGACAGGAATATCAGTTTCTCTTTTTCCTTCATAACAAATTGAATTGAATTCTCTCTCCATAAAATTTATTTTGTGCGTTGCATGAATACAAACTATAAACATCCTGCCTGCCATTGTACTGTGCTGTACTATACCGTACTGTCAGTACGTTGTGTGCTGTGTGTGGTATGGTGGGTATCTGTATTTAAAAGATACTCAGCATATTGATGAAGATGTTTTTGGGATTTTAAGGCTCTCATACATACAATATTGCCCACACACGGTACAGAGTACACCAGTACAGAGAATATAATTTTCAAACTTAAATTGAATTTACTCTCAAGTATCATCAAGAGTTTGCCTTGCCATGTATGTATGTATGTGTATGTGTGATGTTGTTTATAATGAAATAAATACTTGTATTGCATGAGTATTTTTGGCTTAGCAAAGCATTCCACACACATACATACATAATGTATGTGTACTGTCTGTCTGTGCTCTACACAGAGATTTACTTTGTTGCGAACAAGCCCGTACAAAATTTTGCCATGTGCAATAAGTCGTCAGACTGCAAATTGTCATAGAAATCAATGTTATGCTTGGTTTTACCACCACTACTACAACACACACACAAACACACACGCCCAGATAAGGATTAAAGACGTCATAATGCCAAGTAGTATGTATGTGTGTGTAGGTTTAATTGAAGCGAATTTAATAGAATTTCTTACACTTTATGAAATCGAATCGAATTGTCGTGCAACGCATTAATTGCAATCTCTACTGCCAGAGGATAAATTACATTCAATCGAATGAATCAATCGAATGTCAAGTAATAATAAGTAATTTTCACAAATGCCACCAGCACCAGCAGTACAGTAATGCCACCACCACCGCCACTTTGCTTTCAGGGTAATTAAAGGAATCAATTTGTAATACAATGCCGTTGTCTAGCAAATACTCATTTCGTATGTTTCCATGCAATTAAATTTGAACTGCAAACAATAAAATCATGCCACCATCATGCCTGTTGACGTTGGAAGAATGAAATCATTTGTTGAAATCTATTCCTGCTCAACACATGGAAAATTTTGTCAAACTGTTTGTACCACAAGAATGCCTGTCTACAAATTGAATTTTAATGTCGAATAATGTTGCATAAGTTAAGGCTTCAGATTTGAATTAAATTTCTATAAACTACTACGAAAGGGTTGCCAAGTATAAGTGTCGCGTACTGAAAAAGATTTTTAATTATACATATTACTTAAATTATTTATTACAATGGAATTACCATCTATGCTATAATTATTACAGGCTAAGTAACATAGACTTTATGCCAGAGTCTACGGTGGGAACCGAACCCACGACCCTCTACGCAAATAGTCAAGCACACTGCCCATGTGCAATTATTTATTCTCAATTGTATTAGCGCAATACACCCTGGTTGGGTGACATTGGAAAGAAAACACAGAAGAAATGGAACCCTGTCTACAGTTACTCTTTAGTGTAAAAAGTGTGAATAGTGCTTATAGGTCTCATAATTTATCATAACAGTTAATCACATAGTAGTCGCCGTAGTCTAGTAGGTAGTATGATGGCTTATTAGACGTAAGGCCACGGTCAAAACTCAAGGTCAGGCATCCAAACGAAATATGAAAAAATATTTCTTTGGCAACTTTCCCTCAGCAGACTTCTAACAAAAACTCTGAGAGTAAATACAATTGCCATGAAAAGTTTCTCAAAAATCTGTCGGTCAAAGTCGACTATAAACAGTAGGTTCCGCCATTCATGTATAAAATTAACACACACAACACAAGTGATGTGAGAAGCTAGGTCGTAATCCTTACTGAACGGTTGCAATGATCAATTATGTATGTATGTTAATCACATGCAGTATTCATAATGGTTGGACTCAGGAAACTCAATTGAACAATCATGTCTGGCTGTGAAGTGGAAGTACAGTGCCGAGCCTTGAAAAACTAAGCATTTGAACAAACAACCACTGGAAGCAAATTTCAGAATCCTGTACACAAAAAGAAGTGTGTGATCACGATAAGGTAAAGGGATTTTCGTGATCTCCATTATGTTGGAGTCCCGATGCTTCGGGACTCTTTACTAATAATTAAAGTGACACTTAAATATTCATTCTAATATACATACATATTAAATCATATCATTGAGAGAGCCCAAAAAATGTTTGGGATTTATTTTATGTTATATTATGGCAACTCTGTTTGAAGTTACAAAGTGGGCAGCATCGTTTTCTTATAGGGTGCTTGTTTCCGTCATGACTGCATTGTCGGATAAAGGTTGAAAATTAAAAACTACAACCGACATTTTACTGCTGCCTTTAGTGCTATTGAACGGGAATCTATGAGGATGGGTCCGGCAGTAAATGAGAGAAAAACGAAGTAAATGTTATCCACAAGCTACTACGTGCTTATGACGCAGAGGCATGTACACTATTAGGCACTGATGCAACAGCCTTGAGTGTATTCGTGAGGAAAGTCCTTCGGTAGATCTTCCGTCCAGTGTCAGTTGGCGATGATTTGCGCATCCGATCCAACAGTGAACTGTAAAGCTCCTCAACGACATGGACGTTGTGCAGCGTATTAACATCCAGCGGCTGCGCTAGCTCGGCCATGTCGTTCGAATGGAGGAGGATGATCCGGCGAGACGGGTGTTTGATGAGGAGGTTTGCAGAAGTCAGCGAAGGGAACAACCTTGTTTGCGTTGGAAGGATCAGATCGAGAAGCCTTGTCATCGATGGGTGTGATCAACTGGCGTAGACGGGTAAGAAGCAGAGGCGCCTGTAAGCATGTATTAAGGCAGGCCGAATTCCGTTAAGCGAGTTGTTAATGGCCAGTTAAAGGAATAAGAAATTTTTTTCAAATCATAATTATTTTTTAAGAATTGTTCTCAATACATATTTCAGTTTTTTCACATTTTACTTTTTATCCTTATCCTTTTGACACGTTTGTGCTCACTTTTTCGATGCCAAACAGTTTATTAAATACTGCTTTTGTTGTTATTTTTTTCTCTCATGTTTTTGTTATTGTAATCCTATTGACTCTCTTATAAATATTCGAAAGGCTTTTCTATACGTCATTACAATTCATTTTGTTTCTTTCTTTCCTTTTTTTATTTATTTATATTTTATTGGGGGAAAGGAGTGGGGGTGTCTCTTGTTTTGAGGTGATAACTTTTGGAGAGGTAATAACTTTGTTACCCCCAAAAATAAATTTTTACAAATTCATCGATATTGTATAAACAAAAATAATTTTAATAAACAGCAAGGGACAACAGCAATAACAACAATAACAATAATAACAAGAAAACATCTACAGAAAAGGGTTAATGCCAATGGGAGCCAGTGGTGGGTATATGTATGAATATTTCCTTCCGAATTCACTGTTATGTCCCTGAGCGACAACGACCTTTTCTGTTATAATTTGTTGCTATTTTTTCCGTTTTTTGTGCGTTTTTTTCTTTATTTCTTCCTCTTTTCATAAGTTTTATTGACTGTTTTTATTAGGTCACGATGCGTACGTGCATATTAAAAAGGTTACTTCCATCAGAATGTTATTCCAATTGGATGGGTGGGTGCCCTGTGCCATGGCAAATAGTAAGACTAAGGGCACCTTAAAAATAGCTCCACCATTGATTTTTATTAGTCCATTTTGTTTTTTTGTAGCATGCCTCTGCCTCTGCCTCTGACTCCCACTGTCACTCTCACTTTGTGTGTGAATATTTGTTTTTCAATTCATTGCCTCCGTATGCCTATTAGATTAGCTTCAATGGAGACGCAATCGTGTCAGCTTCAACAACATTTTTGAGAATAAAAAACAAAAACAAAAACTGTGTTGATACAAAATGTGCACCGAACGACAGTATTTGTTTCCACAGATGGCATCAACACTAAATCGTAGATAAATATTGTATGTAGTACGTTAGAGTCGTACAATATTAAGAAGTCATCCAAGCCAGCCATTGGGAACACATGGCAACGAATAAATTCCTTCAAGTCATTGATGTTCTTCTCATGTATAATTTCCATACACATGCCATATTGCCAATGTAATGCAAATAGAAATATTCTTTCGAATAAAACTCACTCTATCGGTATTTGTAGTGATACTGGTTTGGAATGTTCCAATTTTATGTGGATTTTGAAATAGTTAGTGTAGGTGTTTTACATATTTTTAAATTAAAATTTTCATATGTCGCCTACAGTTTTATACAACGATCGCTTAAATGAAATTCATTTCAAACGAAATACATTTGAGGTCGCCATAGGCTAGTAGAAGTCGCCGTGGTCTAGTAGGTAATGTACTGGCTTATTAGAAGCGAGGCCTCGGTTCAGTTTGAACAGCTCCAACTAAACTAAGTATGAAACAATATTTCTTAGGCGACTTTCTCTCAGCAGATGCTGGCAAAAACTCTGAGAGTAAATAAATTTGCGATGAAAAGTTTCTCAAAATTCTGTCGTTCGGAGTCGATTATAAACTGTAGGTCCCGCCACTCATGTATAAAAATGAACGCACACAACACGAGTGGTGTGAGAAGTTAGGACGTTGTACAATGGGTCAATTCGACCTCCGGGTACCGTACTTGCCACAGGTGACAAGTTGACAATACTTATAACATTATAAATGATTCGAGTGACTCGACGAGTCATTCATCAACAGTAACAGTCTTAGCTGTTGTTGCATTTACAACAAAAGAAAACAGACACATAAGGAAAAAAGACAGAGCAGCAACCTTCTTTTTCTAATAAGTATTTTAGTGTTATTTTGTGATTCGTGTATATGTTGAGTTATGGAGAGTCGAAATCAAATAACATCATACGTGTTGGTGTTAAGTATGAATATGATGAGTATTTCAAACTTTGAATACGAGTAGAATTTCAATGATATTAAAATAAGTATGAATGCATATAAGTATCAGAAATTATGAGTATGATTCCATTTTACTCATCTTGTTGGAATAATGATTGCTGATCTCTGATGTATATATTCTGTTGTAATACATGCATATGTAAAATACATGAATTAATTTGAATTTTATTAATAACATTTTCATATAAAATTTGCAAAATTCGCAATTCTAAAGAATTTTTTAGTATTTAAAGTAGAATTCTTGCATTTAATTTCCATTCACTAAAAAAAATCTAACACTTGAAACAGCTAAACAGCGAACATTTTAAAATAGATTTTCAACGATTTTCTGATATTTGTGTACAAGAAAGTTGAGTTGTTCAGAACATATTTAGCTGCTGGTAAAATTTCTTTTCAATTCAATAATTTTTGAAATGTACATGTGTATGTGTAACATATTAAAAAAAATACACGTTAATTTTGTTTTGCCCTTGAAATGACCTTGACGTTAACCTCGTTACTCATACCATACCATACCATAGCATACGCATTTATTTTGTTTTACTTTTTCATAATCTTGTGTGTTAAGTTTGTCATTTGAAGGGAACAACGAAATAAAAACAAAACAAAGAAAAAACAAAAACACAAACAAACTGTAACACATCATCATCACCATCATTGTCATCGTCACTATCGTCGTCGCCATCATTAGAAAATACAAAATTACCACACAGTGTAACATTTAATAACCCACCAACGACAATCCAACCAGCTAACCAACCATTTCATTCATTCATTCATTCATTTATATTGTACTTACGCCCACCCCACCCACTAATTGAACACTTTCACAATCATTGTCACCCACTATCGTTAGCAGTTAGAGTCACGCATACATACATGTGTATGTATGTATGTATGTTCATTGTATTATTGAATTGGACCAAATGGTTGCGATATGCTTTCTCTTGTTCCTCATTTCTTGGTTGCTATTTATTGAAATCCATGCAATTTACGTTTATTGTGAAATTTGTCTAAATACAGTGGGGAATAAAATTAAAAATTCAATATTAATTATAGATTTTCATATTCTCTGTATACATCTGCACTGCATATGTTTGGTACGTACGTACACATGCTATTCACGTATGGTGTAGTACTATACATGTGAGAAAAGAGAGAAAAAGAAAATAGAGAGAGAGTATAATATTGTCATTTTAAAAAGTTTATTGTGTATTTAATGTCAACCATTTAACAATCCAATGAATTTGTTTTTGGTATTCCGTATAAACTTTTCGGGTTTTGCCTGCGGCCCACTTTGTGTGTTGTTAACATTGCGACGACAGTGACTATAACTCCACACTTGATCATCAGACACACAAATAAAATGGTACCAGACTTACAAACGTATATGCTTGTTTACGCTCTCATGCTCATTCATTCAGTTATTGCTACCCACTGTTGTATAAAATTGTAGAAAAATGTATACCCTACACTCACTATACTCGTAATGCCTTTTTTTGGTGAGGATGTTGAAAACTTGCAGAGATTTTTGTTGTTATTGGGCATGTCAACATAAAATTCTTCAAAAATACTCAGCTTGCCGACTGGTCTTACGGGTTGCCTCTGTTATTTTTTCATAAACTTCTGTAGCAGAGATCAGCAATGAGTATTCAAAGAGATGAATAGAATCGAAACATACTCATAATTTCTGATACTTATACGCATTCATGCTTATTTTAATGTCATGGAACCTCTACTCATGTTCAAAGTTTGAAATACTCATCATATTCATACTTATTGTTATTGAGTTCGACTCTCCATTACTCAACATATACATGAATCATAAAATGGGTACGATTCGGGTACGAACACTAAAATACTTTCTAGAAGGTTGAGAGTTTTTGCTCTGCTTGCTGCTCTGTCTTTTTTTGCTTATGTGTCTGTTTTCTTTTTTGTAAATGGAACAACAACTAAGACTGTAAATTTTCATGAATGATTCGTAGATTCACTCGAATCATTTGTATGTATTATAAGTATTTTTCTAAAGTTATGATTCTGAATGAGTACGGTTATGAATCAAACGTATTACGAATGGTATGAGTTTGATGTCAACGTTGTGTGCATACTCATTGCAACCTGTACGTATAAATCATATTTGTGATGAGTATGAATGAATCAGAGTAGTTAAGTTTCAGTATTGTTGGCTCACTTATAAAGAAAATACCATTCATTGCTGATCTCTGTCCTCTAGCATGTTCCAGGTTTTCTCGGTTGGTATCATTAGTTCTATACCCACAGTAAACAAGTTCGAATATGCCTAATCATTGATTCCACTTCTATTCGGCATTCTCCAAACTTTGGGCTTTTAAATCGCACAGTTATTAAGGAGAAATTTATATTGTTTCCATCAACTTGAATTTTCAATCTCTGTTATGCCTGCCTTTAGTCTTCAGCCAAAGCTTAATCGCCCTAATGACTTCAATTTCTTATTATCTTATCTATTGAGAGAGTAAAGCAAAGTGAATTGAATCCATAGTTTATACAGACTACCTATATTCAAATGTCTTATAAAAATCTCTGCAATTCATTATAAAATATTACTCATAGGGTTTTCGTACAGTTGATGTAGACTATCTTTGCCGTTCAAAAAAAAAAAAAATTAAAAAATTGTCAAATTTTTTGGTTGAATAAACCTTAGATTATCGCACTTCAAATATTCAATAAAATCTTGATGACATAAAATAGTTGAATAAGCCATAACACATAGAGTAGATTAAGACATAAAAAAAGTAGAAAATTTTGATCAAGAAATTAAACTAATTCGGTAGTTGCGACTTTCATAAGGTTACGCCAGGAGTGCCACGAATAGGGAATTATTTCCTCAATTGTTCACTTTTGTGCAGGCGAATAAGCTAAGAACGGTGTGTAGTTTTTGATAGAACTCCAAATTCCTAGGGAAACATTTCGAAAACCTTTTAAGTCTTTTAACGATTCAAAGAAAGAAATTCAGATTAATAATATAGAATCACTTTATGTATGAGATAGGTTGGCATGGAAGCTTTGATTCTAAAAACTTCAGAATGCATTGCGTCCCCATTTGTGACGCCACAGGGAAACGCAGTCCCTTACTGACCGCGTTGCACCGAACAAGAGAAGAAGTTGTCTTGCGCAAGGGCTACATATTAAAAGCATGATTACTCTATGCTGGAAAACCGGTCCGAAAGTTTAATAATCGCTCGTTATCAGTTCGAATATTGACTCACCTACATACATACATGGATGGTAAGACTTTCTTGATATACAATTCTTGTGCTTGAGTTCTACAGCCGACTTATGTAGTTTTTTTTTCATTTCGATGTTTTCAATACACTCCCCACGTATTAGTTTGCTGCACAAATAATGAAATTGAGCTCAGATGACATTTAAAATGTGATTTTGCACTTGAACTGCTTACAGAAGTACCTGCAGAGGTAAACAAAATATTTCGATAATAAAAGCAAATTAATCATATTGGAATGTCTTGAAATTTGACGTGTAAAATGCTCTCATCATAATAAACATTACATAAGTATCCTTAAAAGTCTTGATTAAAGTGAAAATGAGTGAACATTTTAACGCTCAAGTTTAAAGAAATTTTAAATGTCATAAGTACGTATGCCAGTTAACCTTTTCGTTTTTGGTCATTAATTAATAAGGAGTGTGACTCATAATGAAAATTAAGTTTTTAATTCAAAAATAATCCTTTTTACTGTCCCCTAGTAATACTCTGCTTCTGTTTCTAATTATTCTAATAACTTCTATTGTATAATATTGTTAGGCTAGACCTTTTATGAAAATTTTAAAAATAAAACAAAACGAAATTGTAACTTTAAAGACTTCCTTCTGTTTTAACTGAAAGTCTTATTAGAACATTTAAAAATAAAAGAAGGCATTCGATTTTCATAGAAAGCAAAGGAAACAATAGACAAAGCCTTTTAAATGGTCTTTAATTTGTTTAAAACAAAGAAATAAACCAACTAGGAAAAGGTTCATGGACCTAAGCTATAATGCTAAAAAAGAACGTTTAATTAAAAGTATTTGCACGAATTTTCGTTGAAAATAATTTTATGACCCCAAAAGTTTTTAAAAATTCAGATCAAACCTGTGGAATAAAAGGTGCTTTGGCTGCAAATACAAGGGTTTGTCAAAAGTATCTGAAATGCATACACATTGGCCGTTATTATGATACTAATAATGTTACGATTTAACCTTTTAAAAACGTTTAAAATATGACCTCGTAGATTGCAAATAAAATAAAAATAAATTAATGTTTAGTTTCAATTAAAACGCTTTATTATTCGCACAATTCTGTGTGCCACTGTTCACAACTTGATGTAAACAAAAACATCCCTGTTATTTCCCTGTTTATACTCTTGACATAAACAAAAGCAATTACTAGGCAATTATTCGACAGATCTTCAAACCATGATTATTCTCTTCAAATACACCGCGTCTTCGCAGAAGACTGACTAAACTTCACTAACTCAGTCGCTTGCTTTGCCTTGCCTTTTATATGGCATAGTAAACACTCTGAAGAATGTTCTTGAAGGCGAATGTTCATGACATCGTTTCCCCAAATCTCTATAAATGTAAACATCGTTGTTTACATTATAGTGTTGTTGGTGAATTTTTGTTTACTTGTTTACTTGTTTTCCATTTTATGCTGGTATTTGTTGTTATATTAAGCAGTACGATAATTTGTAAACAGGTTTGTTTACTCTATTGTTTTGTTTTTGTAGCTTTTGTTTATAATTTTAATGCTAAGCGATGTAAAAGCAAAACACCAGTATCTAGATTTGTCATTTTCGCAACAATATTGTCGTGGATTGTTTACTAATATTGATATTGATATTAACCTTCTCTATTAGCAACATTTGTGTGCAGTATGGTTTGTTATTCTATTCCATCGTATTCTACAGAACAACGCTTTTTTCCAAAATGTTTATTCTATTTTCATGTGAAACATACCACATTTATGACTAATCAGTAAACCGCGACCATTAAATTTGAAACATTTCGTGAAGCGCTCTGATCGTCAGTTTTATGTCTTCAAAACTAAGGTGGACCTAATACAGTGAAAGCTCCACTGGCGGACAGCTCTAATAGGCGGACATCTCCGCTAGACGGACGATTTTCTAAGTCCCGTCAATTAGGTCGTATTTTTGGAGCAAATTCATCTCCCCTGGACGGACGCTCTGTTGGACGGACGCGGACACCTGTTTTTCCAAAAACATCTCCCATAGGCGGACAAATAAATATTACAAAAGGCAAAGCTGAGCAATTTTAATGTGTTTCGGTTTTCCCCCTTTTATACTATGCGCAATGTGTAGAGATTACATACATTTTTCTTTGTTGAGTGTGTATTTTTCAACGTAATCAGATTATATAGCATTGCGTAGTGCGGTGATTCCCCGGTTTATTATTTTATGTAATGTGATGTTCATACACAAAATCTAAATAGGCCATCCTTTTTTATTTTCGTTTATGTGATAACTGATGTATGGTCAGTTAATTAGCTACTCTGAATATAAACACATACCTACGTATGTACAATGTATATGAATATGAGAAAAATAAAAGTTAATGAAAATACTTTTAAAGATTATTTTTTTCGCAGTTATCGTTGACAACAAATAATATACAGGTAGATATGTATTTATTAAATTTTTCCCGAAATATTTTAACAAAATATCCCTTGGACGGACATCTCCCCTAGGCGGACAAAAATGCCTCGACGGTCGGTGTCCGCCTATGGGAGCTTTTACTGTATACGTATCATAGCCGGTGGCCTAATAACTGAAATCAGATTTAAGCATTTTGATTAGGTAAACGTTTTCTTGCTATATTGAGTTTCATATCTTTTACGTGTAACATATTTTACTTACAAGGTGAAAAAAAAATATTTCTTAGGCGACTTCCTCTCAGCAGATTTCTGGCAAAAACTCTGAGAGGAATTAAACCTGCTTTCTCAATAAATCTGTCGTTCGGAGTCGACGTTAAACTGTAGGTCGCGCCACTCAAGTATAAAATTAAGGCACACAACATGAGTGGTGTGAGAAGCTAGCCCGTAATCCTGGCTGAAGGGTTGTAATGGCCAATTATGTATGTATGTACTCACAAGGTACTCAATACACTTGTTTACAATACAAAATGTGTATTTAAAATTTTAATTCATTTATTATTTTTTTTTATTCAATAAATTACGTTAAAAAAACTCCAAAAATCAGAATCATTGAAAAGATGTTTTAAAAATGCAGTACGACCTCGATTATCACAACTACCCAACACTGCAATACGGCGATTTCCGCAATATTTTTGCTTATAATTCCCGTCTTTATAAGTGCAACGTATTTTAAATAGAATTTCAAAAAAATATTCTTATACGTCAATGATGTCTTTGAAGTTAAAGTTGCGCTAACCGAGCTCGCACAGTACAAAGAAAGGCAGCCGTAAAAATTTCAAACGTAAATGATATGAATGAATTTCTGTTTCTATTTCTGTTTCTTATTTTATTTTTAATTAACCAATGAAGCATTAAATTGTTTTCCCTTAAAAAAAACTTAAGGAGATATGAAATAAAATTGAGAAATAAAAAAAAATTTATCAACATCTATTTTAAAAACCCAAATAATAAAATATTTTCTCTCAATCTCTTACTCATCATTAGAAAAAAAAAATGGACAATATTCCTTAGGAATATGAGTATAATTTGTAATTTTAACAAAGTCTGCTGGAAATATCATCATGTTTTCCATGTTCTTTTTTTTTCTATATGCCAGCAAATAAATTTTGATTTTTATTGATTGATTGTCTAAAATGACTGACTAGCCAAAAGAAAAACTTTTAATAGGCCATTTATCCTTGAAATTGTGTGTAAACGAACCAAGTGAGTCTGTATTTATACGAGTATATGTATCACCACTTCACTTTTAAACACATCATCCTCATCATCATCATCCAAGAGAGTAAGTACTCATCATGTGTAGCTTAGCCAGTGTTGCTAAATGAAAATGAATAGACTTGTGCTGTTCGTAGTTATTTTTTACCTTTTTTTTTGCTAAGAATTTTGCATGATGTCTTCATCTATATTTCATCATGAATTATTCATTAAGTTAAAATGTATACGTACATAGGTATGTATGTACATGTATACATATGTCCATATGTACATGTGTGTGGTGCATGTTGTCAAAATTATCGTACCAAGTATACTTATCTCGGTTTCTCTACTTTACCCTGTTATTTATTCTTGGTGGCCAGCAGACATTTGGTCAGACGTTTTAAGGTCTGTGTGTCACTAAATGAAATGACCATCAGTGGCAATGATTTAAAGATTCCAACGAGATTTGGTTTTTTTTATATGTTTTAAACACAAACAGCCAGTAAACCATCGAACAATACAACCAACCGACGACAACCATATGCTTGGAATGATGTGGTCAACTATAAATTGTTACAAATTGATGTCAGGGTTAAATGCTTTTTTTTTCATTCTCATATTAAAGACTTGTTAACGTATTTGTATGACGACTTACTGGTTTTTTTTTTGTTTTTCTTTTTAACATCAATAAACTGTTTGGCTTATTTGGATGTGAAGACATTTTAAACGTTTTCTTTAAAATTATTTAAAATTGATTTTGTCTCTTTTTTTCATTCAGAAGATAACAAAAGGATAGCAAGGCAAGATGGAAAACGAAAAATTAAAAACGTTTTCGTAATAAAAAATTAATTTGAAGAAAATTTGTTTAAAATGTTTAAATTCAAATTTTATACATATACATGTGGTCACGTAAGAATTAACCGAAAATGTGATTAACAACAGTTAGTATGTACATACATACATACACACATAATTGGTCATTATAAGCCTTCAGTCAGGTTTACGACCTAGCTTCTTACACCACTCATGTTGTGTGTGTTAATTTTATACATGAGTGGTGTGACTGACGACTTCGAACGACAGCTTTCTGAGGAACGTTTTTATGGCAATTTTATTTACTCTCAGAGTTTGTGCCAGAAATCTGCTGAGAGAAACTCGTGAAGAAATATTTTTTTCATATTCCGTTTTGATGTCTGACCTGGGGTTTGAACCGTGGCCTCTTATTTTAATATCATGGAATCTCCGCTACTCATATTCAAAATTTTAAGTACTCATCATATTATGTTGTTGATTTCTACTCTCCATAACTCAACATATATGTGCACGAAGCACAAAATAAGTATGAGTCACATAAGAACACTAAAATACTTACATACTAGAAAGAAGGTTGAGTGTTTGCTCTGCGTGGTGCTCTGCCTTTTTTGCTTATGTGTCTTGCTTCTTTTTTTTATAAATGCAATATTTATAAGTATTATAAGGTATTTTTCTAAAGTTATGAATCTAAATGATTAGGCTTATGAATCAAACATACATATTGCGAATGGTATGAGTTTGATGTCAGCGTTGTACGCACGTTGTACCCGTACTTATAAATTAACGTTGTAGTGAGTATGACAATGAATCAGAGTACTTAGTTAAATTTTAATATTGTTGACTCACTTTAATATTCAAAATTTCATGAGTGCTTATGAGTAGCGAAAAAACGATTCATTGCTGATCTCTCGTATGTACATATGTACACCTAAACCTTTTTTTACACGGTAGATACGTTCCAGTGGATACCGTGTAAAAAAAAAACCCGTAAAAAAAGACAAATATTATATATGTATGTAAGTGCATGAACAAACTGAAACGATATACATAGGATTGATGCAGCAGCCTACATATGCCTATAAAATTGAATAACTTTATAAAAACGCACAGATTTAGTTCAATAGTATACACAGAGTTTTTATTTTATTTCATTTTATGATTATAAAAAAATAAAGAAAAAACTTAAAAATTCTCTTCCATTTTTAAAAATAAAATTAGTTATCAAACTCTTAAGACAATTAGGAAAGGAATTATTTTCAATAAAAAATTTTTTTTATTTTATTCGGAGTCAGTTTCTGATAGCAAGCGCATTCTCTTTTGCTGGGGTGGCTCAATATCAGTCTCGTCATTAGAAATTCTGTTATAGTGCGTTGTGAGTGTGTGAGTTAAACGGGATTAAACGATTTTATCCGTATAAAAAGGAGCGAACAAAAAAAAAAAAAGTAAATTTGTTAAAAAAAAACCGTGTTATTTCAAATTCGCGTAAAAAAAATCCGTGTAAAAACAGGTTTGGGTGTATAGACATCTAACAGCAGCAATAAAGGACATCTAACACGTTGTGTTAAATCTGGCAGTTAAAATATATTTAAGTGCTTAAGCAGTTCAATGTTAAACTGACTTACAGCTTGGTAAGCATGGCATGTATTAGTTTTTTCTAGTTTTTATTTAACAATTAATTTTAAATGCTTTTAAAATACTCTTAAATAGAGTGAGATGAGACAGTGAGTGACGGAGGGATAGAGGGATGAAATAAAAACAAACAATAAAACGAACTAATTCTTCTGTTTTATTTTTCAATTTTCACTTTATTTTTTAAGCTGCTGCTGTTGCTAATGTTGCTGTTGCAGCTGCTGGAATACTTTGGTTATTTTATTAATTCCATAGAAAAGTAGAGAAGAGAACTCAACAACTAACAACAACAATAAATGAAAAAAAAAAAAAACAACTTAAGAGAACAACACAAACCATACATAGTTCAACTATTTTTTTAATTACTTTACGCTTAAAAGTTCTAAAAAGCTTAAAGCAACAATAAACCGCTAAAAAAAAAGTGGAAACATTTTATCCAAAATTTATTCGTTGTTTTTTTTTTTTTTTTTTTTGCTATGCAAACACTGGCCAAATTCAAATGCAAAATGAAAACTTAATCGGCAGGATGACATTCGAAGGTTTAGGAGATTTGAAATATTGTTTCAACAAATTTGTCTTCTCTTTTCAGCAATATTTTATTAAATGACAACAAAAAAAACTGGAAAAACAACAATATGCAGTTGCAATTGAAAATTTCTAAAGCAGCTACGCAGCAGCTCATGTAGAAGCAGGATAAATGATAAACTTTTTGAATTGTTTTTGAAATTGTTAAAGTTTGTCATCCATTCTAAAATGTTATTTTGCTTTTTCCTGTACAGTTTCAGCGGCATTTTTTTTATTGGATTTTTATATTTTTTATTTTTTCTGATTATTTCATTTAATAAATGCTCGTGGCGCCATTATAAACTGTTGTACACTTTATGACTGTTGTACATTGCTTCCTTGCTGTTTTTTTGTGTCAGTCAGTCGAATGACTGTATTTAAACGGGCAATGATGTACACAGGTGTTCATCAAATATATTAATTTTTACCTGTTTTATATTATGGTTTCAATTATCCTTCTCTTCTAGTTTTTTAATTAAACTAAATTGGCAATTTTTCTAATTTAAATCATTTTTAATTATTCTTTTATTAATTATGAATTGAATTAAAACATTTAAGAGTGTTAATATCAATTTAAAATGACGTTTTGAAAAGCGATTCACTTTAAACACTTTTCTTTTAAATGCACCAAAAGGAAAAAAAGAAAACAATAAGAACATGTTATCAAGGTCCTACTGCATGTGTAAATCGTATGTTACAATTACCAATACGTACGCATACATACGTACGTACACCAGTTCACGTTCATGCATTTGTTATTCGTTAACCTCTAAATGCAGTTCCAATTATGGCACAAATCTACGCATGTTTAGTTTGTATGTGTTGGTTCATTAACCGTCAAATGGTTGTGATGAACAAAGTGAGAAAGAAGAGAGCATGAGAGAAAGAAAGGAAAGGCAAAAATTATTCTCCTTCTTTTAGCTCAAGGGCAACAGTATTCATTTATTTCACTCGCAATATGTTGCGCGTTCTATGCATGTGTGGGTACTTCTTCTTCGTAAAACTGCAACGCAGATAAGTTTTATACTCGAAAATAGAAAAAAGAGAGAAATTGTAACTCTTCATGATGGGAGGGGTGGGGTTTTTGCAACAAGGGTTTCTTGATATTTAAGCATTTTAATTTGGTTTCTTTTTTTATCATTAAATATGTCTTTAAATCTGCAATTAAGACTGTTCAAAAGAAATTTAGTATCTATATTGTTTAGAATATAAATTGATTTCAATTTATTATGCATTCATATGCACTTTACAAAGTCAAACAATGGAATTAATAAACCATTTTTTGTTAAATTAAATAAAATTCTTATGAAGGTCTCTACCATAGTATTTACCAGTAAAAATAAAGCATATTGTGTTGATTTATTTCCCAAAACTATTGTACAGAACCGGAAATAGAAAGAAAACTAGGAATTCGTTGATGACATATGCCATCCAAACAAGATATTCTTTTTACTTTTTGATTTCGACCTCAGTTGAATGATTACAATGATCAACAACATGTACGACTTCATGAGCAAGAAAAACTAGGAAACAAGAAAACACAACAAATTTTCTAAAATTTAGCTTTATTTCTCAACTAGATTTTCTAGTGATCCCCGTGGTGATTAGTGTATTGGCATAACAGGCGAGAGCAATACGCCCTAGAAATTTGGGAGAAAAAAATATTCTTTACAATAAAAGCCTCTCATAAGGCTTGTGAAAAGAATCCCAAATAGTAGCAAACAGCTGCGGGAGTCGACGTTAAACTCTTGATATCGCCGCTCTTCGATAGAATTACAACCATACAACTTCTAAAAATAGCCATAAATTTAGACTTGAAATCTTAATTTTTGGTACATCTTTTACCACGTTCATGATTTCGCCTTCTCGAAATCTCTATAAATATAGACATAGTTATTTACATTTATTCTTGTAGTGTTGTTTGCGGATTTTTGTTTATTTGTTTATCATTTTTTATGCTGGTGTGTGTTGTTATATTAAGCAGTACGATAATTTATAAACAGGTTTGTTTACTGCATTGTTTTGTTTTTGTAGCCTTTGTTTATAATTTTAATGTTAAACGATGTAAAAGCAAAACACCAGTATCTAGATTTTTCATTTTCGTAACAATATTCTATTTAAAACAAAATAAAATAAAACACTATTGAAATGAAAAATCACTTAAGCTTCAAGGACCTGGCGTTATATTCCCTATAAGGTTTACAAGCTGAATTTTTTTACAAGCTCAGCTTCTGACATAGACTGTGGTTTTATATTTTGATTAACAATTATTTGGAAATGTTTAATTATTGTGGTTAAAAATTTTTCATATTCCTTAGATTATTTGGAATTCAAACAAAGCTGATATTGTTTGTTTAAAATATTTTCATTTCAATTACATATATTTGTTTACTTTTATATTGGAATTTTTTTTTATTTTATTTTAAACTTACCTTTTCAAGCATTTGCCTGTACCACATATTTTATGCAAATAATTTTAATTAAAAGTCAAAAATTTAATTTGATGTGTTTTCTTTTGATTTGATTTGTTTTTCTTTTGTTTTATTTCTTTTAGTTTTTGTTTTTGTTTTACAAATATAAATTTTAGTTTGAGTTTTTTTTTGTCTTTGTCTTTGTTGTTGTTCTTATTTTATTTATTTATTGATTTTGTAAATTTAATCAATTTAATTTAATACACAGACATGTTTGTTGTGGATTCTTTTTTTTTAATTTTTTTCTGACCTTAAATTAGAGCGTTTAAATAAAGGAGTTTAGAAATTTTAGATGAAATATTTTTATTTATTATTATTTGTTTGATTTATTTAATTATTTAAGAGTTTAGTTTCAGTTTATATTCAAATTGTTTTGCAAATAAATAACAAAATTAATTAATTTTCATTTTAATTTCATTTTAAACGTTAACTTTAAAGAGTAAAATTTAACTTTTAGTTGGAAATTCTTTGGTGTTTCAACAGTGATAATTGATTTCATACAGAGAACGAGAGACTTCTCTGTTATTTTAAAATTAAAAAAAAAAAAAATATGTCATACAAATAAAAAATAAAATAAATTTATCAATAAAGGAGTAATTCAGGCAAATTTGAAAAATAATTACCATTCACCTGAATTAGTCCGGGGGCTTTACAAACAAAAGCGAATTTCTAATGAGCCTCTAGAAGAGCGCTTTCGTTTATTTTCTTTTATTTTTCAAAATAATTTTTAATTGAATTGAATTAAATTTATGAACATAAATAAATATGTACCATATAAATAATTGTATAATTGTTTATAAATAATTTAAAATTATTAAACATCTAAAAATGTAAAATTGCGAGTGATTCTGGATGACGAATAAAAATGTTGATGAGTTTCTCTTATATAGTATTGAAGCGTATACTAAAATATAATTTTTTTACTTTAAATTTTTAATTGTTTTAATTAATTTGTTTATGACTATGTATTATTGCACATTTATACATACATACACCGACTTAATTTATTATTAATTTTTTTTTTATTTTCTTTAATCAAAAGAAAATATTGGAATTAAAAGTTGTTTAACAATGATGACAATGCCTAACAAAAGAGTAACAATGTTTTGAGATGATGTAAATGATATCTTTTATAAATATTACAAATTATTTCATTATCACTATTTTATTCTTTATTACAATAAAAAATTAATTAATTTTTTTATATTAATAATTTGTCTTTTCTTTTTTTTATGTATTAAATGTACGGAGTAATTACGTTTAATTCTTTTATATTTTTACTTACATTTGTACGTTAGAATAATTGTTTCTGTTTTGTATATGCATATATGTATGTATACATGTATGTGTATTCAAAATCATTCAATGGAATTTTCTTTCATTCTTACTGCAATCACCTGCACACTCTCACAGTCGCTCAGTCATTCACAATGCATCCATACATGATGTTATTATGCATAAGACTAGACTTGCTTTGTGTACATATTAGGCAACTAAATTATTAAAACTTATCTGTATACAGCAGTGGTTAAAATAATAGCAAATTAAAGGCTAGGAATTAATTTGTAAAGAAACATTAATAAGGAATGAATCTTTAGGACGTATTACAATGGGTCAATTTGACCTCCGAGTATTGCACTTGTCTCAATCTATTGAGACCAGGAAAATTGCTTGTGATATAAAGGGAAGGGCGCGTAGTGTTTATGGATATTATATATGTCTCTGTTCATAGGCGTCCTTACGCCCTAAATTTTCTCTGTAATATATTGTGAATTTTACTGGCCAACTATCCGCAAGCAGATGTACTCTACGAGAAAGGCAAGTATTATGGGGAAAAAATAGTTAAACACAATCTGGTGTAGTAATGATATAAATAGATCAATAGATCCCCTTTTCGCATTCCACAAACACGATCATAATAGGAGTTGTATTTGTATTTTTTGCTTTAAGTGGTGTAAATAGTAAAGTGATATTTTTTGTACCGTCTCTAGTTAAGTCTCCAAAACACTAGAGCGCGAATGCTTGCTGCGGAACTTGTACAAATATGTGTGAGCCTAGAACATCGCCCATTCTTACGAATAAGAAATTAAGTATCAATAGACAGAATTGAGTCTTTCGTGAATTAAAATTCATCCTAAAAGCATGAATTCATTTGGAAAGTACTTGTATGCAACTTGATGCAGCTTCAAATGAAATTGAGTGTCAAATATTACTGAAATTGAGGAGAGAAAATCGTTAAAAAAAATTCGAAATAGGATTGGAGACGAAATATGAATTTAATTTGAATTCATCTGATATGACAATCCGTATTTTACGATGATTCAACATCAACAATACAATAAGTTAGGTTAGAAATATAGTGTGCCATATACTCTAAACGACTCTGGAAGACAAAGATCACAATTTGCTTGCACGTTAATTCAATATTGGAATGGGCCTTACTAAAACTGTAATACAGTGAGCGTCAAAACTCACTGTGCATAAAAAAAATATACATTAATAAATTACAGTTATTTTTATTTTAAAATTGTTTCATCGCCAGTTTTTAAAATTGAAACAAAAAAAAAAAATTACAAAAAATGTCGAAATATTGTAAAATTTTTTCGGGCACTCTCCTTAAGTGGTAAAAGTTGAGTTTGGTGATTGTTAGAATATTATCCATAATGTACAGTTTCTTTTGACGGTCACTGTACATACCTATCGCCTACTATATCATGTAATGCCACATACATACAAATTTCATGCAACATATCTAATGCTCAATATCTACTTTCCTCAATCTTGGAGAGAAATTAATTAAATAAATGCAGAAAAGTTGTTATGAATTTAATGTAAATATTTCTATTAAATATCCATATAAAATTTAAACTTTAACAGTCTCAATAACTTCTTATTCTTATTAAGAATGATTATTTTAAAATTACTGCTTTGGATGGTGGCCTGTTTAAAACGGCAAGGATACTTGAACTATTCAATGAGATTTTATTCTTTCGTTTTCCAAACACACATACAACTGAAATTTAGTAAGAGCTTTTCTTTCTTCAACCACTACTGTACGTACATACAATAATGAAATGTGTGGGTGCGTGTGCGTGTGCATATGAATTTTAAGTGTTCATGAGTATGTAGTGCTCTAGTAATTTTTACTACAAAAATTATATGATGATTCATTGTATGGCGACTATGCTATTATAGGCATGTGTACGTATAAGTGTGGTTTTTTGTATACGATGTGGTTAAAACACACACATATGTACATATATTCACTGGGATACAGACCTTAACTTATGCTACAACTTTTGACTTTTAACACATACATATGTACATATATTCTCTCTGTATATTCTTGCTCTGTCTTACTCTTAGTCTCACAGGCTCACACACACACGCACATATGTGTATATGAATATACCCATAGTTAAATAAACACAGTTGTATTGAATGGTTTATTCATATATGAACAGGAAATGAGTAAGGAAATGTATATGAAATGTTTTTCGGAGTTCTTACTTATTCCCCCCCCCCCCGTATATGATACAATAAAATTTTTCTCCAATAAGATTTGACTCTTGTAAGGATTTCTTTGAATACATACGTTTCACATACATACTAAGAATGATATTGGAACACACACATACACACACATTTATGTATATGTATATAAATACATGTACATTATTATTATACATACAATATATAATTTATTCCATCTACAATTACCGTTACCATTACAGTTATTGTTATTTCTTACTTAATTTTAATCTGTTATGATAGTTTTTCTTCTTCTTTTTTCTATACAAATAAATTATATACATACTTATATGTAATATGTATGACTGTATGTAATATCTAATGTATAGTAAAATTTATTATTATTACATACATGTTTATAACTGTTATCATTATCGTTATCATTATCATTAGAATTTTGAATTTAAAATGTTTAAAAAACAAATAAAACAAAAAACCAACAAAATTAAAGGAACATTTTACAATCTGTTTGAGAATTTGAACTTTTAAGATTATTAAGGAGTGTTTATTAGTATGTGTGTGTGCGTTTATGTTTGTATGTGAATTATAATAATGATGAAATACTCATAATGGTGTGATTATGTTTTTTTTGTTTTTTTTTGTTAATAGTTTGTGATTATAAATAGCAGGTACCAGATTGTTACAAGATTTCTTTTTTTTTTTTGTTTTGTTTAACAATACATTCAACAAATTATAACAAATTATCATTAACAAGTCGAATTTAATATTTCGTTTGGTATACATACATACATAATAACTAACAATAAAACAATAAAAACAATAAAAAAATACAATACCCATGGCATACACTACTGCTGTGATTATGAAATTATTGTGGCACACGTTTGTTGTTACAATTATTTGTTTCGGCTGACTAAACTTTTTCAACTGTTTCCGTGTTAAAGATTCCTGTACAGATACATACAGTAAGCATCAAAAGAAATTGTACATTAAAAAATCAACATTAATAATTTACTTTTATTTTTATTTTAAAATTGTTTCATTGCCAGTTTTTAAAATTGAAATGAAAAAAAAATTTTTAAGTTGTAAAAGTTGAGTTGAGGTTATTGTTAGAATTTTATCTATAAAGTATAGTTTCTTTTGACGCTCACTGTATGTAGGTAGGTGCGCAAGGTATTAATAACTTTTATATATGAATTGAATGGATACTGCTGAATCATAATTAATATGCAACTCAAATGCAAACAAATCATTCTAATTCGCAAATTAAACGTAAATTCATTTGCAAACCTTGCAACCAGATACGCTCGTCTACTGAATATAAGATTCAAAAGATACAAAATGCGGAAGAAGCTGTCTTATAGCATTCGAATATGAAATTTGATAAAATGTTAAAGAAGAAAATTTTTCTTTTGGAAGTCTACAAAGATTTTAAAGATTTTAAAGGCTAGACTGACTGGCAGTGGAGATAGAAAAAGTTTTAGAACTTCAAACAACATTTAATTTCTTTTCCGTTATAATTGAGGTATTTAAATTGGCTGTAAGAGCCTTTAAGCATAATTATGCTCCACAAGTGAGGGAGCTGAACGAAGAATATACAAACTGGAGGCAAATAGTACTCACTAAACTTTTATTCGCATCTGGAAGAGACCTTTGGAAACACGTAAAACGTACCGTAATGAAACAATCATTGGAATAATTTTTTACTTTATATTTGATATTCGCGAACTTTGCTAAGGCAATCGATTCATTGAATCAATCGACCATATGGTCAATACCTGGCCAAACGAACGTAACGGACCCAAAAGGATCCCGTACTTTATAGTAACTCAGGATTGGTGAATAATTTTTCTATATGGAAATCAATTTGCCTTTAAATAATTCAAAATAGTACGGCTACTGGACCAGCATGAATGATACGAAATAATGAATTTCGGATGACAATTGTTTGGAAGACTTTAGGTTCCAGCAAACGTTGTAGACCTGACAACACCTACATATGTACTTACATAACAGATTATTAGAATTCTGATTCTAAAATTTATACAAATTATTCCAGTTTCTGCCAAGTAACTGCTAAGAAATAAAGAAAATTGGAACGCCAATGCTCACAAGAATTAATTAAAAGCCAAAGTGAATGATATTTTTTTTGTTATCACAGCAATTAAAATTAATTAAAGAGAGATTCAGTTACAACAAACAAATCGTTACGTAATATTAAATTTTTATGATTATAATAAATTTTTTAATTCTTATTTTTATTTTTGCAATGGAAGACTACTTGTTTGGATAAAAAAAAAAAAGAAAAAATATTACGAATTCAAAATCAATCCTTGAAAACGTAACGAATAATGACTGAACTGAATAACAGAGTATAACTAACCTTAAGGAATACGTTTAATGTTATCACGTGTCATTAGCGACATTGAAGCATCAGAGGATGAACTCGAATGGAAATGGCGGCGAGTGGTAACATTAGCGAGGCATTCGTCATCGTCGTCATCCAAGGAAAGTTTACAAATTTCATCAACATCTTCGACTGTGGTTATTTGACTCGTAACACTTGGGCGCATTTCTAATTTTGTGTGATGGTTTCGTGAATGCCTAAACTGTTGGTCGGCAGTATCATCATCATTATCAGCTAAAATAGTAGGCGATGTTGGTGTAGAAGGCGTTATAATTGATGAAATGGCCGCTGCTGTAATAGAAGTGGGTGGTGTTGTTGCCACCGATGCCGTGCTTGAGTTGAGTGAATTTGAATGAAATTTTGCGGTTGACAGGAAGGACACCTTATTGGGCGGTGGTGGTATTGTAATCGGTTTCAATGCAAACGTGCAATGTTTACTCGTACCAGTCGGATGTATTGGAGTTGTTCCGCCGCTTAAATTCTCAGAGTTATTCAAATTGTTCGTGGATGTGGATGCCAACGACAGGCCAGTCAGTGATGTCGGTGATATTGTTGTAGTAGTGGCGGCCGTTGATAAAAGTGAGGCAGCCGATGTAACAGGTGGCGTTACTGTTACAATTGCTCTCGTAATGTTTGGCATTACACTGGTTGCTGCTGTATAATGTACTCCCGAAGATCTTCGGCGCTGTCGGTGGTGATGACGATGAAAACTCTGACAACGTGTACAGGAACGTTCACGTTGTAATTGTTGCTGTTGTTGTTGCTGCTGCTGTTGTTGTTCTTGCTGTTGGTGATTTGGATGCAGATGATGATGATGGTGATGATGTTGCACAACACTATTCCTACCGCAGTTGCTGCTCCCACTACAGGAGCTGCAACTGCTAAGCTGACGTCACATAATCCCACGATTGCCATCTAATTGATTCACCGACGAATATCCAAATGACGTCGAGGCGGCAACCATGGCAGCAGCCACATGACACTTGAGTTGTGGACAATACAACAACAACAAACGATGGATAATTATACACAAACATGCCGCAAACAATGTTGAAATTTCGTCAAAATTGGTCAGGAAATAAGAAGAAAAAGGCAAAAAAAAAACGCAATAAAAAGAAGAAAATTTATTAAAAACGTATGCAAAATACGAAATAAATGAAACGCTTGTATAATTGCGGTAAATAATGAGACAATAAACATCGTGTTAAGTTGGTAAATACATAATCATTTATACGTACGTACATATAATAAAATAATTAAACTTAATTTAATACATACAATAATATAATACGCATACATTAGTAAACAAAAAACAGAAACAAACAAAAAAATAACAAATGATGATTAAAACGTTAAAATATTTGAGTTTTGTTACTGATGGGGTGGTGGAGGTGGGGATGTTTTGTTGGTTTATAGCACAAGTGTTTTTTAAGTGCGCAATTAAATTGTACTGATTTAATGGGTTAATGAAAAAATATTTCACAAATTAAATTGAGTGCCTACACGCACTTCACTTTCAATGTAATCGCGAACTCCACATCACATCGCACATCTTAACGTGAATGTCAGAACATTTGCTCTTCATCTGATGCGGATAATGAAGTGGGTTTTCTTTTATAAAAACAGGGGGAAGGAAAAGACATCAATTTTAATAAATTTTTGAAAATTTCTGTTATGATATTTTTTTTACGGAATAAAATTACGACTGGATTTCCAATAATCTTGTCGGAATTCTGAAAAAAATGATCGCTTAAAATAAAGGTTTAATAGATTTGTAAAATAAAAATTCAAGACTACTATGATTGAAGCAAAAAAAAAAAAAAAAGTGAGAAATGAAGTATCCATCTGCTGAATAAGCTTTCAATTTCGTTAAGTTTAGTACTTCTCCTTCAACCTCATGCATTCCTTTCACATTCTAATGTGTAAGTCCGTATCCGTACCAGATATCAGCAATGAGTATTCAAAAAGATGAGTAGAATCGATTCATACTCATAATTTCTAATATTTCTACGCATTCATACTTATTTTATTTATTTTACTCATATCCAAAGTTTGAAGTACTCATCATATTCATACTTAACACCAACACGTATGATGTTGTTGATTTCAACTCTCCATAACTCAACATATACATGAATCACAAAATAAGTATGAGTCGCGTACGAACACTAAAATACTCACTAAAAGGTTGTGTGTTTTTATATTTTGAATAAATATTTCGATTAAGTTTTTTTTTTCTATTGCGACATTAATTTTACAAAATTTTGTTTGGGGTACACTTCCTTCCTGACTATTGAAAACATGAAACCAAATTTTGTTTACTTCAAACCCATTGTGCTGAATTTCTAAACGTGTCAGAAATAATTTAAAATTAGAAAAAATAAATTATGGCCCATTGTGGAACGCCGAAATATTCACATTTAATCAATATTAAATGAAATGTTTTATTCGTTCATCAAAACAATGCTCCTGTTCTCATAATGCGGATGATTTGACGTTCAGTAGTCTTTGTTTTTATTTTCGATTTCAAAAAAGAAACATTCGATGGCTTAAGTTGTAAATGAAAACTCCTTTTTGACATGCAGATACTACATACATATGTATATTATGTACACATACAATATACAATAAATACATACATACTCGTACATATGTATGTGCGTATGTTTGTGTTCATAAGCACAACAACAAAGGAATGATTAAAAATAACAAATACATGTGTGGGCGAAAGCCAGAAAGTGATGAAGTGAAAAGGCCAAAGGATTTCAAAAATACTTACACAACTACTAACCCAGTATATTAATATAACACTGTATACATACGTATGTATGTATGTATGTGTGCATTTTAACTCTTTTATAAGTATTAAAAGCATATGAATAGCAACCATAATATTGGCTACGGCTTATGGGTCAACTGAATGGGGTGGCCTAACTGAGCTGAACTGAACTGAACTGAAATGAGCGAATGACTGCCATTTATTTCGAATAAAAATATTCATGACTGTGTAGATTTATTTTTAGGCTGCGCGTAATGAACACAATAATAAAAACAAAAAGAATAAAAAAATTCAAATAAAAAGCAAAAAAACGTAATGAATTTGTGTTTAAAGCTTAAAATCTTTTTTTTAATACACGCATTGAAATACAACAAAAGTTGACTAAAAATAGTAAAAAAAAAAATAAACTCATTACACCAACAACAACAACAACAATAATGTGAAATATAATTTCCGTTTTTTCTCATTTTTTTATATTTATTTTTTATTTAAAGGCTTAAATAATTTACCGTGTGTGTGTTCTTCAGTCGTGTTTATGTTCTGTGTAGGAGAGAGTGAGAGAGAGTGATAGAGAGAGAGTGGTAATAGGGATACAACATGCGTGCGTGCTTTACGTGTGTTTCGTCATCAGACTCAGTAACTTGAGTTCAAGTCTATCTGACCAAAGGCAACTGATTCGCTTGGTGAGTGGGCTAAAGGCTAAAGAAGAAATATGTAGTATTCCTTGTGTTATTAAATATTTTACATACATACATATGTATACTTTTAATAATTATGTACATACATACATATATGTTATATATTAAACGATTTTGTTGCAACTTATTTTAAAATCAAATTTTTTTTGTTATTTTCAACGTGTTTATTTTAAAAGTCATGCACATAAGCAAATTGAATTTATCGATTGCAACAAAGTCTTATCCATAGCCAGAACTTTAAAAGTATTAAATCATTAAAAAAAATAAAAATTCCAAATAAAGCATTTTATTATACATTAAAATTAATAATAAAATTACAAATTCAAGCAAAAAAGAAAGAAATAATAATATTTGTGAAAAAAAGCAAATATTAGCCAACTTCTTTTAGCCGCTGAAATGTGAAAATGAAATGTGAAATTCTCCAATTAAACAACCAAGATTCAACAACAACCTAGTTTCTCACACCACTTATGGTGGGACTTTCAGTTTAAAGTAGTCGACTTCGAACGACAGATTTTTGAGAAACTTTTCATGGCAACTTTATTTTACTCTTTAAGTAAAATAAATTATTTTTGCTTAAGTAAAATTATAACGGCTACAGAATGATACTCTCTTATATTAAAAAAACACATTCTTTATTATCGTTCTTTACGTTCTCTGCCTAACTGCACAAGTCTGTTGCAAGTCTTCTTTGATTTTTTTTCCTATGAAAGTCTATAGGGAAAAAGCCATTTAAAGTAATACGTGCAAGACTATTGCCAAAATAACTTGTGGTCATCGAGCCAACAAATCAAATTCAATCTGCAATCTTTCGTAACACGCTACTCGCCAAATATCTTTCACCACATAAAAGAGAATCGGAAGGGAATCAAAGAAAAGGAATGTAATATGATGGCACAATAATCATCAAATACTTCTTCAGGATAGAAAATAGAAGGAAATGAAAAGCGTAGATGGCTAGATTTATTGTCCAGGTATACCCTACTCGTACAATACCGATAAGTGATAAGAGTATACATTTATAATACAACTAGCATTAAAGATGACAGTGACGAGATGATATGAGTTGAACTAAATTGATCACCTTCACAGTCAGCGAGTTTAGAGAAGGTTTGTCACTCATTTTTACTGAAAAGCCGAGTGATAAGATTCGAACAGACTCCTCATTGCCGAATTTGGATCGAATTGAACATAAAATTTAAAGTTTTCCATAAACTCCAACAGATGAGTAGAAATGACAAAAACAAAAGATTAGCACGATATCGTAATGTGTGTTCTGGTATCATTAATTGATTTTTCTCAAAGAAGTATCGTAGTATACCATTGCTTAGTCGCCGATGCTACTACTTCTCATTTCTTTTATTTTTCTCGCAATTCATTTTTGTTTTTAAAACGATTTCGGCAAATCACGTGCTTGTTGAATGACGTTGCAATAAAGGAATGAAAAAGTTTGAAAAGAAAAATTGAAAGAAATATAATCTGAGCACAATAATTTATCAAATGGATAGGGTGCGGATATACACCAACCCGCACGTGGCAATTGATGCGTTTAGAAATGCCACACACTGTAAATTAATTTCATTTAATTTTATTCTTCTATTAACCTTACGATTTGCGGGATTTGAAATGAACAAATTGATCAAATTGATTTGAGAAATTTCTTCATGTTATGCTTAAATACATGTATGTATGATGTACACTACAGTTGTACGGAAAGGCTTTAACGTATTCAGTATGGGTTAAGGAGTGTTTTCATTAGAGATATAGGCGTTAAGGTTGGTTCCAAAATGGATCGAAGAATGGGTCTAGATGATAAAGCTGAAGTATTTTGTTGTCCAAATAGGAAAAAAGATCTTATTTCTGTTTCGTTTTGTACAATGGGCTTATCATCTAAATTTACGCTTTTGGGCGTGTATTTTTTCGGTACCTTCTGAAAGGCCAATCTAATGTTCTTGTTAGTACTATGTCAGTTGCCTATAAGTTTCAGGTATGGAAGGTATGGAAAGTGTACTGTTAAGGAGATGTCCTTATGAAAACAACAATTCCCTCTAAGCGGCTTATATGACAGGCTCTTTATCAAATATCTTACGTCTAAAGTTTTGAGAGCTTGGTTATGAGGATTTTAATTGATTAATTTGAAGACAATTACGAAATATATTCTTATCATTATAATTATTACGAGCTGAGTAACTACACTTTATGTTCGTTGTAGTGCCTCTGGTAAGAATCGAACCCACGATCTTTACTAGTCTAGCACACTACACAATAGACTACTAGGGCACCCTAGAACCGGATTGTCAAATTCAATTCCATGTCGAATAATTCTAATATTAAACAAATCGACGGCGAATCGCCGTAGTCTAGTAGGTAGTGTGCCGGCTTATTAGACGTAAAGCCACAGTTCTAAGCCCAGATCAGACATCAAAACGAAAATATAAAAATATTTCTTTGGCGACTTACTCTCAGCAGATTTCGGGCAAAAACTCTGAGAGTAAAAATAAAATTGCCATGAAAAGTTCTTCAAAAATCTTTCATTCCGGGCCGACATTAAACTGTAGGTTCGCCACTCATATATAAAATTAATGCATTCAACATAAATAGTGTGAGAAGCTAGGTCGTAATCCTGACTGAAGGATTGTAATGACCGATAAGTATGTGTATGTAAACTTTTCGAAGTTCCTTAGTTTTTAGTCCCAGTTATTTACAATATAATCGAACATTTCTAGCAGAGAGTCTTAATGGTAGTCAAATTGCGAACGAACTAGGCAAATTAAAGTCTTGAATGCTTGAGAAAGTCTTTAATTTTGATGAAAAACAACCCGTTACTGTAGATTGCATCTTGAATTTCCAAATTATGTTCTTTGGAGATCCAATATTTTGGAGAAAGTTTAAACAACTAAAGAAACACGGTGTACACCGTGCAACTTCTAAGTAGTTTAATGAGAAGATATTTTACCATTTCTCGCATTCAATTGGAATTTATCTTGAATTTGTATAAACTCTACTAATTGTACTTGAATTTATTTGCATTGTATTTGAAAACTATTGAATGAAAGCCAAATTGTTTCGAAACAACAACAAATTCAAGTTCATCGAGTTCTAAAAAGCAATTGAAACTGATCCAACTACGAACAACAGAGCATACAAACACATTCACATTCGTTTCCCATACAAACACTTACAAGTTGCAAACAATAGAATTTCAATTCGAACTCAATTTGGAAGAAGAGAGAAAAATTTGTTGGTTCGGTCAAGAATGTCGGTTATGTTGTGTCAATCGATTGGTTTGAATCAGTAAATCAACATTCACTTCACCCAGTCATTCATCATCTTCAGTAGTGTGTGTGTGTGTGTGTGAGAGAGACAGAGAGAGATACACTGGAATTGCTACGCCGGCAAATTTATTTAAAAAAATTCAGAAGTTATTGTTTGAAATACAAAATGTAAACTGAATGTTAAGGAATGTGCAGTCATCCTAACGGAATGGATTATTCCAATAAAATTACAACAACAAAAAGAATTAATCTCAAAATAATATATTCCCTCTCTTTAAGAATTTATTGGTTACGATATGTATGTATGTATTTATAATCGATAGTAAATATGTATCATATAAAAACTTTGTATTCATTTAAAATTTTGTAATAAATTACACATGAATTTGTGAAAATTACAAAAACAAAAACATATTCTTTTAAGGCCTTAAATAGAAACAAAAGAAAGAAAAAAAGCGAGGAATGTTGAAAAAAAAATTTAATTTAATTATTCACACACGTGTACATAAAAACAAAAAAAGAAACACGTGATGATGACAATATTAATTAACGAGCCAATGTCGTGGAATGAAATTAAATATTTTCTATGGTAACAAAAAATAATTCATTTGACTGAAGGACAGTGTAACGAAATGACAAAGTGCCAATCTATATTGAATGTGCGTAAATGAAAACAATAAACGATTGCAGTTGATTGCAGATTGCTGGTTAACTTGTAGTATCAGTATTTGCAAACGATGCTTAATTTGATTTTCCACTTTCAATACATTTGTCAACCATTTCATTGCCATAAAATCATGACTACATACATACATACATACATAAATATATAATTGGTCATTACAACCATTTAGTCAGGATTACGACCTAGTTTCTCACACTACTGATGTTGTGTGTGTTAATTTTATACATGAATGGCGGGACCTACAGCTTAAAGTCGATTCTGAATGACAGGTTTTTTTGCGAAACTTTTCATGACAGTTTTATTTTACTCTCAGTGAGAGAGGAAGTCACCAAAGAAATCATTTTTTCAGATTTTCGATTTGATATCTGACGTGGGCTTTGAACCGAGGCCTAACATGTAATACGGGACTTGAGTCGTATGGCCAATAATTTCATTTCTCTAAATATTTCTTTGAATAATGTTAACAATCGTTCGGCGGGACATTTATTATTTCTTGGTAAGGAGTACCCAAAACCTCTTCGTTGTATGTATGTACAAGCACTCCGAATACTTAAATAATTGCATAGTCTGTTGCACATGCAACATATTTTAAGTCTAATCTGTTCCAATGCCCGGCTATAGCGTGAGCAATAACTCAGTAATTCTTCTTAAAAACTCAACTTAACATATTAAACTTTTTATTAAAAATTGAATATATTTTCTTATATGACATTGGCAGTTGATGATATCAGCTGACATTAGTTCACATTCTCTCATTTATATTCAGTTTTTCCTTTAAACATAAATATACTTGAAAAATTTTTGAGAAAATCTATAAAATCGGATGAAAAGTCTGTGATGCTATAAAAACATTAGTGATCTCGTAAAAAAAACCCCAAACGAACAAAAAAACATAAATTATTCAAGTGAAATTAATTCATAAAAAATCTTTATTTTTACTTTTGTGTGTAATTATTTTGTCATAAAAATAAAATTGAATCATTGAGTGTGTCACATAAGAGACAAACACACAGACAGACATACAGAAAATAAAATGTTTCAATACAAATACATACAAAAAACAAAAATCACAGTGCTTTCAATGAAAGTGAATGCAAAAAATGTTTTTTTTACAACAAAATAAAAGAAAAGAAAAGGAAAAGAACCATAAAATGAAGAAATAATTTTTTAATTATTTATTCCTTTTAGTTTCGCAGTGAACAACAATACCAGCAGAAAAATAGCAGGAAAAAAATAAAGAAAAATTTATTGTGATGCTCATAAAAACACGGTGGTTTCCTTTTGTAGTAAATGCCACAAATACAATACAATGGCAGGGGAGGGGGGAGGAATGTAGTAACTGTAGTCTCAAAAATTTAAAGAAAATACTTAAATACTCATACATACATACACAATAATAAATGAGCAAGAGAGTGTAAAAGTGCCGAAAGGCTTAAAAAAATTGTGAATTTTTTATTTGTGGTCGCTTTGTGAAGGTGCTATAAAACCACACACACACACATTTTTTGTTTCTGTGTTGGTGTTTGTGTTCGCTTTCAAACAAATAAATCCATACAACATATAACAACAGCAAGAATTTCACCGTATACTCAAATACATACAAATAAATTAAAGTTTAAACTTTAACTGCACCAAACACAAGAGTCTTAATAAAATAGTCAGAGAGAGAGACTCATAAATTTACCAAATTTTCTCATCAAAACAAAACACCAACAAGACTATTGCAACGACAGTAACAACAAGATGTAAACAAAGTGCAATTCTTACGGTAAATAATGAACTTTACATACCTTTCGAAAGAATTTCTCAATGTAGAGAGAGAGAGAGAGAGAGAGAACGAAAACGAGGAAAAGAGAAAGATCAACCCGTATAAAGTCAAAGATAGTATTTCTGTTAATGTTGCGGTAGTAATAAAAGCAACAACTCTTACATCCTTTTTACACCGCCAGCCATTACGGAATAACAAATGACAACAAAAACAAGAATAATACACTTGAGTACACAAATGTGTGAGTACGGAAAATGTGTTTGTTTCATTTGTTTTTATTGACTGTCTCTCACTCATGGACGACTGTTTGCTGAAGGAAGTCATTGTCTTTATTTGCTTTGAAACTTTAACAAATAAAGTGCTGTTGCTGATGCTTTCTCCGGCTGGTTCTATTACGGCTGCTACAATTGCACATGGAAAAGACAATGATGATGGCAAACATGACAACGACATTCTGATGATGGAGATATTTCTCATTTAACCAACAACATTGCACAACTGCTGAGAGCATTATGAACAGTAACAGTTCAAAACGGTTCCACCAAATCATAAACAACCGCCAGAAAGAAGAAAAAAATGTCTTCTTTATTATTTTCTCTTACAGCTATCAGTTGGGTGAACATTGCTTCACACTGTTGCATTGTAACGAACGTGGTTATTGCCTCACAAAACATATGTACATTCGGCTGCATATTCTGGCCTCAGAGCCAGTCATCTTGAAGTGATAGGATGGATGACGGGTGAAACATTTGTAACTGTTGGTTGGCATTTTTCATGGAAAATTTCATTTTAATATGTTTAATGAACAAAAAAAAAAAAAAAAAACAGGAAAAAATTGCACAAATTGTTTGCCGAAGGAGCTTAGAGTAGTACAGTGTGTATCTTTTCATTCTCTTCTTATTGCAAGTGATCAATAAATTGATGAACTTTAAGAGCTGTTAAGGCTGTTTGTTGCTGTTCATTGAATGTATCGTTAAAATAATCATTTTTTTACATTTTGTTCATCCTTCTTCTCTTTTATTTCCTTTCATTATTAATTGCCAAGTTGTTGGCATTTTGTCTCCGTGTTTTCTTTACTTTTCTGTTTGTTTGTTTGTCATTTTACCATGTTTAAGAACGTTGCACTACTTGTGGCAGCTGTTCCATTTTCTACGATTATATATAATTAAGACGATGATGATGACGATGGCGTTGCGGGCAACAATGTTGATATAATTTCCTCTTCCATTATGGCTACTAAATGTACGTTTGTTCGCATGAGTTATGCCGCACATGTTGGATGCCATGCAGAGAACATGTTGAGTAGCAGCGTCTTGTGGCGAATCTCTGCAAAGTATCACACATTTTAACGATCAAAAATATTATCAAACAAAATCAGTTTGTCACACACACAGTGATTATTACACAAACTGGTAAAAGTGAGTCAGACTTACACAGTAACACAAATACACAAACACTTGAAAACACTTACAATACATTGAGAATTAAGTTTGGGGGTGAAAAGAAGAGGATACACAAATTTTTTGTATTTCGCTAACATTACTGATGTACATATGTAGTGCAAGATATGATGGTGAACTAGTGATTTGCGAAACTAAAGAAATCTTTATTCATTTACACGAGAAACTTTCTTAAACTTATCTTCTGTCTTCAGTCTATTTAATCACAATCATTTCAAAATTTTACCAATACATTGAGAAATCATCGTTTTACGGAATGAAATTTATTTTGCGACGATATATTCTAATGTTAACATGTTACGCTTATATATCTTCAATTCCGCTGCTTATTTCTGCTTTAAACGACCTTTGATTAAGAACCAGTTGGAATTCGGATCGGGTTTGGCAAAGCCTATGCCTATGGAATGATAAGAGAATTGGTCACACGAGCCATATCTCCATATCAGGGCAGTTTCATGTCACCACTGCTATGATATTGTGTCGTAAAGAATGTCGTGTTCAGGTTAAATAATAAAAAGGCAGAATACGCCTCAAAGACGAAACTTCGGTAGCAATTTTCAAAATTTCTCCAAATATCTTGATGTCATTCAGATTTCTAATTTAAAATTAAAGAGAAGCTCGAAAGCTATAAAATGCTTTGGGCACTTTTGCTTATGTAGTAGTGGAATTTGTGAACTTTAAGCATGCATTAGACCCTACTATCCGCATCAGTTCAAAAGCTTGAAGACAACACAAGACACGACAATCTATCGTCTTTGATAAGCCTCCTAGTCTAATCCAATCCTTTGTTAGTCTTCACGAATTTGCCAAAAATGTCTGAATAAATATTTTGATGTCAGCGGTTCATTTCAAACGTCTTAATATTGTTTTGTATCCGAATACTAACACCATAATGACGAAGGCCATTGTATGCGATTTGATAGGAATGTATAGAGGAGTCTCAATAATGATATATGCGCCTCATTTATTACTGCTAAGTGAACGGTTTGAATCGAGTAAGGAAATCGGAGATTTTAAAAGATCTGATTTTGTTTCTACTGAAAAATTAAAAAGTATATGGCAATTGAGCTGTTGAGTGTTATTAATTCGAATATAAAGCAAAATGGAAATCTTTTCAATAGGCCTATACCCATAATTTTATAAAAAAAAAAAAAAAAAAAAAAAAATTATCGGAAGTTATCGATTACAAATTTTTAAAGTCTATTACAGTGTACAGATAATGTGTAGCAGAAACTGAATTTATGTATATGGAAACTAAAAAGCCTTAAAGAAATTGTTTTCTTAAAGAAAATAACTACCATTACCATTACTTTTATTTATTTTGTATTAAAATTTCATAAAATTTTAAATTTCTCACTCTTGAATATTCCTTAATTATAACTTTCTTTTAAGCTTTTGCAGGATACTCTGTCTACATAAGGACGGAGGATTTAGAGTGGCCATTATAAAACAAAACAATGCAGCAGGAGGTTTATTTTTAATTTAGACATTTATTTTTCTGTTTTTCTACCGACAAATTCATTAAGGATGTATTTCTTTATTTGATGAAGGTAAGTTTGTCAGTTTGTCAGTCCAACATTCTTTCATTTCGGACTTGAAACTTGTGCAAGTTTTGTTTTGACAGAAAACTGGAGAACAACAGCAACCATAACTACAGGATATACTTTCGCGCGGAATTAAGCTTGAAGGGTTCTTTTTTCATCACAGTAATAATGAATTACGATGTTATTATTTGTTATCAGTGCTAAAGGATATACAATTTGAAGCTTTCAGCTCTAAGGTAAGGTTATTCCCTTAACAACGACAACAAAACAAGCAAATTAAAGGAACCAAAAAAAAAAGGAAGAAAACAACACAGAAATTAAGACAAAATGGCAGATTAAGGACTTAATTAAATCAGAAATAAATTTGCATATTAAAATCAAAAAAAAAAGGAATCCATTTTTGTTTTACTCCGAAGCAACAACAACAACACAACAAGGAAGGGAAAATAAAAATAAATTTAAAGATTTGGTAAAACGACCTTAAACGATGACGACGATTGTAGCTTGATAAGGAAATAAAGTTTAAACAAAAAAAAAAAAAAAACTTCTTCAACTTAAATGAAGATTACCATTCTATTTTGGTTTGATTTTCTATTTCTTCTTCTTCTTAATATTTATTTACATTTGAAATGATTATAAAATTAAGAACGTACGTAAATTATGAGTGAAATAAAGTTGTTAAGGCTTCAGGTGATAAACACGTAAATTATATGAAAAAAAAACAACAAGAACAACAATGAAACGCAAAAGAATTACTTTTAAAGCATACGCTTGCCTTGCCTTGCCTTGCCACAAAATCAACCTATCTTTGCCCCATAAAGGAACACAAGCGAAAAAATGGAGAAAAATTTGTTACAAGTCAAGGCAAGAGCAATGTATTGAAAGACAAAGACAGTGGCAAACATAAAAGGAAAAAACGTACAAATAAAAGGAAAATATTTGAAAATAAAAACAAAAACAAACAAACAAACAAATACAGAAAAATTTGATTACAAATGGCGAAAAAGGAAAAAAAACGAGGAAAATAACTCACCTGAGATTTTGAACGCATCGTTGGCTGATACTTTCGACGAATTTTACGTGGACAACAGACGCAAAGTATCCGTAGAAAGGCTCTGCAATTATAAGAGCAAATAAATCCCAAACCATTCGGCCGGATAAAGAAAATTATTGTCTGATGATTTATAATTCATTCGAGCAGCTAGCAAACATAAAACGAAACGAAAATAAATTGAAGGAAAACAAAGAAAAAAATAAAATAAATTGGATGGATAAGTGAGTGAATGACTCACTGTATGAGTGCATGAATTAATGTCTCCATGAATATTTACTATGTATTCATTTAAAAATGAATGCAAGTAAGATAAAGATTGTGACAAAATTCATGAGAAATTGAAGATTTTAAAAGAAACTTAAAGTAATTCGTAGAGAGATATGTAAGCCTGGTAGCAGCGAACACGGCTTGATGGTTAAAGACAAATTAAAAAAAAAGTATATTTGCAACACATTTCTATTACATCTGACTGCAATCCGAGATCAGCAATGAGTATTCAAAAAGATGAGTAGAATCGAATCATACTTACAATTTCTGATACTCATTCGCATTCATATTCATTTTAATATCATGGAACCCCTACTCATAATTTGAAGTTTGAAGTACTCACCATATTTATTCATACTTAACAACACATATGATGTTATTGATTTCAACTCTCCATAACTCAACATTGTATATACGAATTACAAATTAAGTATGATTTGCGAACGAACATTAAAATACTTTACTAGAGTGTTGTGTGTTTGCTATGCTTGCTGCTCTGCCTTTTATGCTTTTGTGGCTTTTTTCTTTTTTTTTGTAAATGCAATAACAACTAAGACTGTAGATTTTGATGAATGATTCGAGTCACTCTACTCGACTAAAGCGTTGTAATGCTTACACCAGACATGTTGTGTGTGTTAATTTTATTCGTGAGTGGCGGCACCTACAGTTCAAAATTGTTTCTGAACGACAGATTTTTGCGAATCTTTCATGGATTGATTTGGCATCTGCAAATGGCTGGTGACTTACAATCAAATCAGCATCTTTCTATAGCAAATAATGATATTTTCATTATGTTGTATTACTTATGACAACCTTTACCAAAATCAGAATGTGGTCGAAATTATAAAAAATTCAACGTGTTCGCATAACTTCATGAAAACTCAATATTTTTATAAATTTCGTCTGTAATAAGTGCGTTGAATAAAATTTCCATGGAAATTACTGTCAAATCGAATGGCGTTTAATACAACGGCGAATGTTGATATTTGTCTTTCGATTTGATCAAAAGCCTTTTAAAAATTTCCATTTCTTAAAATTTATTAAAATTTTTGGCTAATTTGAAAGTGAATAACTTTATATTTCTCTAAAGGCATTTAATATTATAATCTATGCTCTGCCTCTCTCTCTTTCGGTGCCAATTCAAGTGTCGTTACCATAATAATAAAAAAATTAGTACTTTTGAAAACCAACCTAACCCAAACCAACCAACAGAATGTAGACCAACAAGCAAATTATTCTGTACCTTTGCTACTACGAGAAAAAGTGAAAAAAGAAGAAAAAAAGAAAAAAGGAAACCAACAACTACAATAACTTTGTATTTTGGGTAAGGTGCTCTTTAAGCTATTGTAGCCAAACCAAAGTAAAGCTAGTCAATCCATTGAAAACCAAAAAAGAAAGCCACAGAAAATGTACAAAAATTGTAGAGACTTTGTAGAAGAATAAAGTGATTTGGTCGTTGTAGTAAAATATTAAAAATAGAGAGACTGTTTGCCCTAAAGTATGGCATGAGACAAACGCATTTACGTAGTTATTATGCAAATGTTAACGTGTTTCTTTTCTTTTCTTTTCGTTTCGTTTTATTTTATTTTTTTTTATTTTTTGATGGCCAAAATCTAACACAACGCAACACCCAACATCCAACTCAACTGAAGTAGATACCACAACAGGACACTAGCATTGAAGGCAATAAAAAAGGGAACTTAAATCCGAAAGAAAAAGTAAAAGAAGAAACAAAGCAGAGCGAAAAGAACCGCAACGACTTCATAGCTAAGTTTATCGTTAACGAGTATCATAACATGCCGAAACAGTACCATTACCGAAACAGTAACAGATACACACACACACACAGACGCAAATAGAAACGCAAATACTTTGTAAGAGTGAATGTTTAAATATTTATACACACCAGCACAATACTACGCGTAATAATAAATTCAGACTAGAAATGTAGACGACCAGTTACAATATTTTATGGGTCATTATGAAGTACATATTTCAACAAAAAAAAAAAAACGAACAGAAAACAGAAAAAAATTCGAAACGAAAATGAAACCAAAAACTACAAATGAAAATGAAAACGTCTTTCCTTTAATAACTTCGGCTAAAAAGCGTCTGTGAATGACGGACGAAAGGAGAAGGTATCCCTCATCATCTCATTTAAAGGTGTACATATGTAGACATAATGAAAAGTGTGTATAACAAATGCAAGCAATCGTGCTTGAACAATATTAATCAGTGAAATACTTTAAAAGCCTAATATTTTATGGTGAAATGCTTAACCAATACTCCTCCTAACTTGACTTGACACTTTCGTACAATTTTCCCTAAATAAACATTGCAAGAACAAGTTAAAGCAAGTTTATCTGTGTATGTATATAGTTTTCTTTGTTGGTTTTTTTCGCTTTTTTCTTTTAATAGTGCCTTAAGTGTTCCCAGAGGTAAAAGTGCCTTAAGAAAATCAAATACGCCATATCACGTGCTTTGACAAACAAAAATTCCAACACTTCGAAGCTGTTTTAAAGCAAAGCAAAGTAAAGTAAAGTAAACATAAAATAAAAATCAATGACATGAAATGAAAGCCGAAAAAATAATAAACATTTACAGTGTGTGGCCATAAAACAATTTAAGGAGCATTAAGAAGAACTGAAAATGGGTTTTTACCTTCGAAAATCTCTACTCCAACAGGCATAAATGACAGGATTCATGCAGGAATTTATCCAGCCCAGCCATGTGACAACGGCCGAAACAATTTCCTCATGTTCTATGCACTCCATACAAAAGCCAGACAATAGATTAACGACGAAGAACGGCAGCCAACAGACGATAAAGACGCCCATGACGATGCCCAACGTTTTGGCAGCTTTCTTTTCTTTCGCGAATTTAGCCAGTTTGCGAGACCAGGAGAAATTTTTACCACCCATATGACGGTGACGGGCCAAACCGTTATTCTGCAAGGCGGATAGTGGTTCATCATCCGGCTCCTCAGGCGTCGAAGTGGTTGTCCCCGCATTGCTGTGATTGTGATGCGAAGTGCGGTGATGGTGATGTGAGTGGGGATGATGTTGAGAACCGCCGCTAGGCGCCCCACCCAGAGAACCGTGCAGCGCCTGATGGTGAGAGCTGGTTGATGGCTCTCGTGTGGTTCCGCCACGATGGATGCGCAATGTTAACTGTAGTTCACCGGAGGCCATAAGCACCTGTTTAGTGCCGATCTTCAGTGAACGAGTTTGTATCACGGCCGCCCTATATATACGACAGTACGTGAACACCATCACAAGCAAGGGCAGGTAAAAGGATATTGTGGAGGAGAATACCAGATAACCCAAGTGTTCCGTAAAGGTACACTTATAGGCAGGCATCTCGCCATCACGGGCTGCACGCCACCACACTATCGCCGGAAAACTGATGGCACTCGAACACACCCAAACCGCACAAATTAGAGCCGCTGCACGTTTTACTGTCATGCGCATGGGATAGGAAAACGGATCCGTTATGGCCCAATATCGATCCAGCGATATTACACACAAATTTAATATGGACGCCGTACTAAAGAGAACATCCAGCGAACGCCAGATATCACACCAATCCGTGCCGAAGAACCAGGTGTTCTCCAGAACTTCATAGAGTGCCGAGAAGGGCATCACAACCAAACCCACTAGACAATCGGCCACCGCTAAGCTGGTGATGAAATAGTTTGTGGCCGTATGTAGGTAACGTTCCCTTATGACGGCCAAAATGACCAGCGAATTACCGAACACAGTGGCGAATGAGAAGAGGAACAGAAAGGAAAGCAGGCTGACCCGGTCATTAGGCAACGAACTGATGAACTCGCTAAAATCGGGCTCTTGAGGTATGCTGGTGATATTAAAGGTTTCCGCGGGTGAGGTGATACTTTCAACAGGTGTCGGCGTGGACGTTTCCGGTATATTTCCCCTTTCCAGGAAGCCATTGAAATAGTAAAAGAGGTCATCGGAGATATTGAAGCTCGAGTAGAATTGTGATGCAGGTGTTTGGGTTGTCGCTCGCAACTGTGTGTGACTGTGACTGTGATTGTCATCGGCGGTATGTGAAAAGGCGGGTGAGTGTGAATGCTGCAACAACAGTTGCTGCTCTCTGTTACTGTTGATGTGCTCCTGATGCCGTCCTCTCGGCACATTCGCGGCCAGCGGTTGTAAGAGGGCGGCATATTCCCAATATGGCACAGTTCTGTTGGTATTGCTAAGGCTGGATGATGTAACGTTTCCAATGTTGCCGATTGCATTATTCATTATCATTTAGCATTTATCTTTAGCTGGAAATCGTTGTTTTTTGATGTTGATGTTGATTCAACTGATGATGCTACTTCTGCTGTTGTTGTTACTTCTGCTGTTGTTGCTTTAATGCTGGCTGTTTACTTTTCAGTCTCTGAGGGGGAATTGAAATCATTAGCATTGGTTGCCACTCCGACAGCCACAACTACAAGTGGTTCCTCTAAAACCCAACCAAACAATAATGATACAACAATGAACCTTTAACGTCAACATTTTTCTTTGCTGTTGTTTTCTTTCAACCACTTGAAGTAGATTTTCTTCGTCTTTATTCTTCGTTAACCGTATTATTACATTAATTCCCAATACAATGCTTTTCCTTTTTTTTATTAGAAGCCACCAGTACTGCTGCTGTAGCAAAACGAAGATGAAATCTGCAAAGAAAACGAAAAGTAAAGAAATGAAATGAAAAGAATGTAAAAATACATACTCTTACATACAAAAATATTCTTATTTATCCTTTGAACACCGACATATACACTCGTACATACATACATGGGTACATATGTACGTACGTACGCATGTATGTATGTACGTATGTATGTGTTGAGGAAAAACAAGTAATTTCAGGAATTTCATGTTTTCTATTCGAGCATTAACACTAGATTTACCGCGCCAGTCAAAATGACTGGTTTTGACTTTTTAGACTTAAATATTGACTTTGTGTGAATATTTTTTTCCGAAACTATTATATGATTTTTATAACGACAACTAAATACAATAAATTTGATAACTTATTTTGATCTAGTGTCCACAATAAAAAAAATAATTTTTGTTTTTGGTACTTATACCGGTACCAGTCATTTTGACTGGTATGGTCTTCTATGGCAGAAGACTATTCCTTTTCGTAATATACAAAAACGAATGTGTATGCGGTTTCCTTCTAGTTCTGAAGAGGATAATGAAAGCGGGGAAGATAGACAACTTGAAGATACTGCAAGTGGAACTATTTGTAAAAAAGCAAAAAAAGGAGGTGTTGTTGAAAGGTAACCAACTCGTTGCATATTCAAATATTTATCTAGGCGTACAGCATATGCTACAGGAAATATTATGGAAGACAAGTCAAGCAGTGCCATTTTACTATTGATTGACTACCATATATTAGAGCATATCAAAACCGAGTTAGAAGCCTCTAGAGTTTTAGGGAAGAATTGGACACATACACAGGATAAATTGAAAGCTCTACTGTATGCGCGAAGTCATAAGAAGCAAAAGGTTTGAAGCTGTCGTATTTATGTAACAAAAAATGGAGTTCTGAATTTTTTTCTATAACTATGAGTGGCTTGACTTTACAGAAATTTTACGTTTCATTCGTTTCGATAAAAGAAATGAAAGGAGTCAACGCTTGCAAACTGAAAAATTTGCGTTATTGTCAACTGCTTAGAACAAATTGTCAACAGCCGAAACTGTTTCAAACCAGGAGCAAATATTACATAGATGAATAGAATAGATGAACAATTGTTTCCAATGAAAGCCAGATGTAGGTTTCCATAGTATATGCAAACAAACCAGACAACTTTGGAATAAAATTCTGGCTGGCTTCTGACGTTGAAACGAAGTATCTAAACACGAAATTTGGCAACACCTCTTGGTGAATTTGTAGTAATGAGACTACTGGAGCCTTATACCATGAAAGGTAGGACTGTAACAACCGACAACTTTTTCACCAGTGTTTCTTTAGCTTCTAAATTATTAGCCAAACACACTACGTTGGTTGGTACCGAACATTCGAACAAACGGGACCTTCCAATAATTTGCAAGGAAAAGAAGGATAGTATGGCTCGTTTTCCAACATTACTACATATATACAAAAAATGAATGTACACTTAGAGTTTATAAAGTTAAGCCCAACAACAACAGATCAAATGGCACGAAAATATAGTGTGAAATCAGGATATAGGACGTGGCCACTTCAAGTATTTTTTTATACTTTAGAATTTTGTCGGAATAAATTCCTGAATTTTGTATAAAAATACAACCGGAAAGAATATTTCAAGGAAGAATTTTTTGTTTCGTTTGGCTGAAGAACTCACTTTTGATTATCAGTCATCAGGTCAAGAGACAGCAAGTGAAGCTAACTGTCCAACAACTCCTCTTCCAGAAACACCCTGCCCAATACGTAAATGGTGCCAAATATGATATTTTACCAATACTGTTTATTAATTCTATAAACCATTATAGTACGTACTAAATTTACACGCTCAAAACGTCATTTTTGATTACCAGTCATTTTGACTGGTATTGGTATAAATAGGTATAAAAATTTCTTGGTAAATCTAGTGTTAAGTACAGCAAAAACGCTGATGATACTGATGATGAGGAATTTAAAATGTAAACCATAATCAACCAAAAACAACTACATCAGCTCATCGTCATGAGCTGCAGCAGTGATAACAGTAGAAGAAACAGAAGCCGCCGTATTAATAACATAATCATCATCGTTTCACCCGATGATATCTCTCAACGATTATCGTTTGACGTCATACGCTAACGAATTTCCCTTTTTTTCTCTCTCTCTCCCTCTCTCTCCACATTAAACAAATTTTATTGACAGAGTTTTATGAAAACTGAACCCACATCGTTCCCTCCATTAGAGAGAATGTGATTAAATAATTTGTTTATATAAACGGCTTTAATGCAAATGGCAATGGAAAAAAAAATCTGTTTATATCTGATTTTATTATGTACGAAATGAATGTCTATTTTAATTTCTAATCCAGATTTAAAGCACAATTCATATATGAATGCCTGAAAATGGATGAAAAAAAAACAAATTTTTATTACCGCTTTTAACAACGTCATCATAATACATACCAGTTTTCATTTTTCATACATTCATGCTGTTTTTGGTTGCCTTGTTTTTTTTTTTTGAACAGAAAATACGCTTACATATGTGGGCATAAAAATGAAATTTAAATGACATTCTTGTACACAAAATAATAAATTTAATTTACCGTGTAAAGTAAACATTTATGTAGACAGAATGCCTTCTACCCGAAGCACAAGCCATACGAGCGCATACATACATAGATACAGCCGCCATCCTCACCCACCAGTATCAGCTAACCAGGTAAAAATGCCAACCGGAAGGAAAATAAGCAAAAAAAATTTCAAACTGTGCAACAGCGAAAATATGTACATACGTTTTTAGCGTACAAAAGAATGAACGAACAAATAGCTTCATGAGCCAGAGATACATGAAATTATTTCAAATAAAACATGGAAGCCAGTACAAGGTAATTGGTTATGAATGACTGCCAAACGTACTATATATGAAGTAGGATTTTGTGAAAATTGTTGCTTCAATTGACGTCATTTAATGTGGTAGAGTTTAAAGCCAAGTTTTATTCAAAACATTTACCTATGCTTAGTGGAGATCTTGTTTCAAAGGACGTATTGCAAGAAGAATAAATCAAGGTTTTTGCTTATGATCGCTCGACATACACCATAGCTTAGCTGCGCGCTTACCATTAATGGATACCAACCTTACGTTCTATAGGAAGCCTGTATAAAAAAAAATTTTAAAAAATTCTTTAGTCTCTTTCCATCTACTCCTCTGGGATCTCAAGCTTACGAATGCTGGGGAATAATATAAAAAGTGTTCCATCTTTTAGATGTCTTCATCACATGCTGTGCGATCATTACAACTCGGCCTTATTCAGTTTTAGAATACATAACAAACATACATAATTGATCATCAGAATCCGTTTGTCAAGATTACGATCTAGTTTCTCACACCACTTATGTTGTGTGCATCAATTTTTATACATGAGTGGCGGGACCTACTGTTTAAAGTCAACTCCGATCGACAGAACTTTTTCATGGTAATTTCATGTTTTTGCCAGAAATTTGCTGAGAAAAAGTTGCCGAAGAAATATAATTTTTCATATTTTGTTTTGTTGGAGATGCCTGTCCTGTCCTGCGGTTTGGCTTCACGTCTAATAAGCCAACACACTACCTATGATTTCAGCTTTAGATTACTTATGGTTTTGCCTGGATTATCTTTGTAATCCTTTCTACTGTGTCATTACTCCACCATGTCATGTCACCTTTCCGCCCACTTTCTCAGCTTGATTGAGTTACTTAAGCTTACGGTGTGTAGCAGTCTGGCTCTAAGCACCTAGAAAGAAGGGTAAGTCAGAGCCTTCATTTGATAAAAAAATAAGCCCCGTGAAATGTTCTGAGGTTTGGAAAGATGTTCGATATCATAATGAAGAGAATAAAGTTCGACATATTGATGCTGATGAACATTTTTTCTTCCGTAATCAACAAACATTTTGTTTGATCAAACAGCATTGACAAAACAAATGAAAATTTCTATTAAATTTCATTCTAGAGCAGAATTTTAAAGTACTACCGCTGCTTGTAAAAGTATTTCAAAAGTGATAATACGTGTGATTTTAAGACCAATATTACCACATAATGTTGACACCGTCCTCGCTTTTCTAAACATGATTACGAGCTGTGTGTATCGCACTAAACAAATACTTTTCGCTTCAGCCGTGAACAGTGAGAACTTTACAAGAGAATTTAATCTCATCCGCCAAGGGAGTGGAGGCATGAAGGCAATATGGTTGATCGCTCCCACTAATAAAGTTAAAAATATGCTGTAACAGTAGATGGCGGACGACACTGTCAGGGAATTTCGCTTTACGAGATTATGTTCGCATGACCAGCAAAAATTTTTCCACAAAATACAGAGACATGAACAGATTTATTGTGACGCAATCTAATGGAATTTTTTTTTTTTTTTCTTGGAAACACTTTTTACGGATTAAATCACCATTGAACGCGAATCTTCTTCTGGGGACTTTTCTTCTTCAAATCATTTATAAATCATAAAACTGGACTTTGTTTCAGATTCTTTAAATATTTTATGATTTCTGATGAGTTATTGTTCAACAAAAAAAAAAACAAAAAAACAAACAAACAAAATACAATCAAACATCCATAAAAATCCATCCATCCAGTATCTCTGTGTCTGTGTCATGTTTAGTATTGAACGTGTGCATGTTTTATTAATAAATATTTAATCGTGTAATAAAAATAATGGCAGACAGATTTAAAATTAAAACCACATAAAATGGATTTCATTCTATTGGTAAACGAATGAAATGGGTGGGTGGGGTTGTGTATATTTATGGCCGCGTAATGAAATGGAAAAAATTAAATCGAAAATATTTATAGAATTTCTAATGATGGTTTCAGGCATAATTAATTAAAACCAACGAGACCAAAATACCGGGACATGGTATTAACACTTCACAGTTTTTCAGCACTGGTCGACAGCTCTAAAGATTCCACTGAAGACGAGACACTATATATGTTCCACACCTTTTGCATCAACTGTTTGAAAGATGGTGAGACGGAGAACCTCATTCATATAGGCCTATTTGTATTTTGGTTACAATAGGCAAGTGTCTTTGGCGATGCAAAATATTGTCAATTACTGCCAGCCGCTGAGAAGACCGAGAGCAGTCATGATGAACGATTAGTGCCATTACGGCAGGTTTCGTTTTAGAAATTTGATTTTTTGAATTCAGTAGTTGAGATACGAATAGGAACTATTTCTCGAGCAAGATTCTGCAGACGGCAGAAGTGCATCGGAGTTTTGCTTTATGACCACTATGACATACATACATAACATGATTGATCATTACAACCCTTCAGGCAGAATAACGACCTAGCTTCTCACACCACATATGTTGTGTGTGTTAATTTTTATACATGAGTGGCGGAAACTACAGCCTCAACTCAACTTTAACCACTTAAGGAGAGTGCCCGAAAAAATTTGACAATACATATTTTGAAATTTTTTGTAATTTTTATTTTCGTTTCAATTAAAATAACGGTAATTTATTAATGTATATTTTTCTTTTGTTTCTTTTGACACCCACTGTATGTACCCAATATTCGATAATATATTTTTGTATTCTGCTACATTATGATTTGATGCCGAAGGACAATAAACAAATCCAAATTGAAATCCAACAAAAACTAAATAAACGAAAACATTTGAATATTCTTTTATACGATTCTGATAAGAAATTAACGTTTGCCATAGCCATTAGCATTAATCATTGACACGCAAATCTATACAAAATAAAGCTTTCAACAGTCGAATCATCATACTAAAAGACAACACAATACAAAGTTTTTTTTTTTTTTCATATAAATCTATTCAAGGTGAAGAATATCTGCCGTGCACATACTTTATTTAGCCACAAATGTATGGCAATATTGAAACACTTTACAACTAGTCAATAGTAGTAGTGGTGGTGTCCATTCTATTAATATTTCAAAATGTCCTTTTCATATGTCAAACATAACATTATGAAGTATCTCTCTTTGCGAGTGTATGCCAGGGGGGCACACAACACTTTCGAAATGACATCACAAAATGGCTATGAGAGGAGTGGAACCGTAAAAAAGGCAAAGCGATACAATTCCAGGTAGTAAACTTATAAACTGCTTTAGCTTGAGCGTATATGTATGTGCGTGCTTGTGTCTTTTTTTATTTTATGACAACAATAACCCGCTTGTTTGTTGACAATGACACGATTGTCACTTGTGTAAACAATTAAACCGTTTCGGTTTATTTTAACCGAAACAAAAATGTCTACGGGAAACCAAATACAAGGATACGGAAATTGAGACGTACTGAGATGTACATACATACTCATACATTTATGATAGAGACATACAGACATACATACGAACAAATTCATTCTCCGTTATTGAGTAGATTTTTCGTTTATATTTTATTGTGTAGCAGCAGTAGCAGTGGTAGTGGCAGAGGTAGCAGCAGCAGTAGCAGTAGGGTGGTACTAATAATGTTGTAATTAATGCCCTTGTAATTATTACAAAATTTTATAGCTGATGTTGGCATAAAACCCAACAACAATACAAATACAATTTTATAATGTTTTTATGAGAGGACATAAAAAAATATTATACGATTGTAATTTACATGATTTTTTTTTTGTTTTTGTGTCTTTCTTTCTGTTGGGAGACATGTGAAAAGTTTTAAAAAAATTGCCTTTGTTTGGTAACCGGAACTTTTAAATTCGAAACAAACAAACAAACAAAACAAAGTCGCTGTAGTCTAGTATGTAAGGAGTTGGCTTATTAGACGTGAAACATCGCGACTCCCTGTTTCAACACCTTACTCAGCCCTCTCAAACACACGAAATATGCAAATATATTTCTTCTGCAACTTCCCCTCTTTTGGCAAAAACTATCAGAGTAAAATAAAATTACCGTCTTTTGCAGTCAACTTTAAAGTACATAACAAAGAGGTGTAAGAAACTAGTTTGTAATTATTCTGACTGAAGGGTAGTAATGACCACTTACGTATGTACATATTTAAAGAATTTACTTAAACAAACAAACAACACTAAATATGAGCAAACAATCCCACTTGTTATTTACTTAACTTATTCAATTGACCATTAGAATCATTCAATCGTGATCACAACCTAGCTTCACACAGCACCTGGGTTGAGTGTGTTAATTTTATCCAAGAATACTGTAATAATTACTGCTGTAATGTCGATTACATACATAATTGGTCTTTACAACCCTCTAGTCAGGATTGCGACCTAGTTTCTCACGCCTTATGTATGTTGTGTGCGTTCAGTTTTATACATGCGTGCCGGGACCGACAGTTTAACGTTGACTCCGAACGACAGATGTTTGAGAAACTTTTCATGGCAATTTTATTTCACTCTCAGAGTTTTTGACAGAAATCTGCTGAGAGGAAGTCGTCGAAGAAATATTTTCATATTTTCGTTTTGATGTCTGAACCGGGGTTTTAAACCGTGGCCTTACGTCTAGTAAGCCAACACAGTACGTACTAGACTATGGCGACTTCCTAACGTCAAATTTGAGAAGCTTTTTCATGAGAATTAATTTCTGTCCGTAAGCATACATCGTAATGCTTGCTGTAATATAACAGACCACAATCTCTAGTGCGAGGCTAGAACCCAAAACTTGTACTCTGATAGTATAGCACACTATCAGCCTGATTAATGGGGAATCCGATTTATTAATTTTACATATCGCGTATATGTAAGCTGTACTTCTATAGTTTTCATAATAATTTTCATAATTTTCGTTTTCTTTTGCAGGTGGATGGATTCCACCCTAATATTTAAAAAGGTTTTTGAGGAAATAAACCTCAACAACAACAACATTGTTCACCACAAAGAACTGGTAACAGAAACAGAACAGAATTCGAATTCCCCGAATGAATCATCAACATTTTGTTGCGTTTTTTTGCTGTTTTGTTTGACGTATTTTTGTGGCTTTTTTTATTATTATTCTGAACAGTTTCCACGGTAAAGTAAATCCTTTTCTAAATCTGAACAGCCTATTAAAAAAAAGCGTAATCGGCAATTCGGGTAATTTTTCCAAGATGAAATAAAGGTAGGTGCGCTACTCTGGCTACCCGAGCGTGTCATTTGCAAATTTATACCCGAGTTTTAAGGAATTCGAATGCTTTTTTCATATCCTTTATTTAATTTTAAATCGTTTTCTGTTTGTTTGCGTTCATTTTCGTTTACGTTTACGTTTTGGTTTTTTGTTCTGTTTATTTATTTAACACGATAACATTTTTAATCGTTCGCCCAAAAGTGTTTTAATACAATTTCAACAACAACAACAAACAAAAGAAAAATTAAATTTAAGGCTTGCCCAAGCCAATATTCAATTCCAATAACAAAAGAAAAACACAAAAAGAAAAGAAGTGAATAACTTTAAACTTGGCAACAATAAAATATTTAAGAGAACAAATGAAATGAAATTAAATGGAATCGTTGAAGTTAAACATTAGCAGGCCACAAATTTACTAATAATGTATTGGCTTATTAGACGTAAGGCCACTGTTCAAACTTCAGGTCAGACATCAAAACGAAAATATGAAACGAAATATTTCATCGGCGACCCCCTCTCAGCAGATTTCTGGCAAAAACTTTGAGAGTGAAATAAAATTGCCATGAAAAGTTTCTCAAACATCTGTCGTTCAGAATCGACTTTAAATTGTATGGCCCGCCACTCATGTATAAAATTAATGCACACAACATCGGTGCTGTGAGAAGCTAGGTCGTAATCCTTACTGAAGGGTTGTAAGGACCAATTATGTATGTATGTATGTATGGTAATGCAGGATACGGGAAACATTTTTTAAAAACGTTGAATTGGGAAAATATTTTTCATTGCTGTAAGCCTCACGCTTTTAATTGAATTTAAATTGAAAAATTTATTCTGGTGTAATAAAATACAAATTAAAATAAAATTAATTAAATTAAAACATAAGAATTTAATGTGTGTTGAATTTATTTTTTTTTTAATCGATTGTCGTCTAAAATTTAATTTACAAATTAATGTCGCATATTTTATTTAATTATTGAAAATTATTCGAGTCACTCGAATCATTTATAACTACATATTATAAGGTATTTTTCTAAACTTCTGAATCTAAATGAGCACGCTTATGAACCAAACATATTTCGAATGGTATGAGTTTGATGACAACACAACCTGTAGTCATAAATCAACGTTGTAGTGAGTATGAATGAATCAGAGTAGGTAGTTAAATTTCAATATTATTGACTCACTTATATTCAAAATTTCATGGGTGCTTACGAGTGGCGAAAAAATGATTGCATGCTGATCTCCAGTGTGTATGTGTGTGTTCGCATGAAATCTATGGAACACGAATAATTTTCTTCTGTGTATGTATAAATGTGTTGCCAATAATAGCCTCATAAACTGTAATTGACTTTGTGTAAGTAAGTGTTTGTGGGTGAGTTTATAACAATAGCTTTAAATGCCATTCATTCAATTGGGGAGGGGACTTTATTCAACGGGTATAGTCGCCGTACAATGAATGGGCCATTGTTAAATGATTTCTCATTATTACTGAATGACTGAGTGAATGACTGCACACATGTGTTTCTATCTCTTCGGTTTATTCAGCCTGATTACATTTGGCCATCATTTAACGCATTTCCAATAAAATGGCATGAAAAAATAAGAGAATATGTTGAGCGGTTTACAGCTCTATTAAAGTGTGGTTTATTTCTCTTACTTCTTCTTTTTTTTTTTGTTTCTTGCTCTTCCGAATAAAGTTTCAATTGTTATGTTTGTTTACGAATGAAGTGATTTTCCCGTAAGTGATTCACTCATTAGAGTTGTTAATTTGTTGTGCCATGATTAAGTGCGAAAGCTTAAATATGTTTGTAACACAACACTGGAACTGTATTCTTAAAGGCATTCAGAATTTTTATTACAACTCCTTAAACAGCAAATGAAATATGTTCCAGAGAAACACGCCATTTAAACTATAAAGTGAAGGTAGCCATTTGTGTAGTCGTGTTCAGAATTTATTTTATTTTCTTTATAATTGACCTACCGAATGAGGTTTAAATACTTTCAATGAGGGACTTGTTTCATAATCACTTTCATAATCTATGTCTGTCTTCCTTTTAGCCACTTGTATGCGAGATCCATACTGTTCCTACCTTTCGGTCTCAAATTGTAATAGAACGGCACTTTGCTTGCGTCGTAGGTAAGACTGCCCAATTATGTTGTTCTTAAAGCTAAAGCATGTAATTTACAGACTAAGATGTTATTTTCGTCAAAAGTGTGCTAATGACTCCATCTCCCTGCATATATTTTACAATTTTACGTAACGAGCAGAAAACGATGTTTTTTCCATTTCTTTTTACTCTTCTTCTGTACCTAATTAAGAATTTTTTCTACTGCTTTTAGTCAATTACCTGCAAAATGAAATCAGAAAGAAGTGTCAACAAAACGTTAAGGATTTAAAACCTAACAAAAGCCATTAAACTAATTACAAGCGGCAACCGAAAGGCCTTGTCATTCCAAATCAACATTGCTCTCTCACACACCATCAGACAGCCAGCCACCAGGTGGTCTTCATTGGCTCAAACATACATTTGAAGGAAACCCAAAATAATAAAGGCCAACAAACGAGGCAATAGAATATCAAAAATATTGAATATATGTATGTATAATCGTACTCGTTCTAGTACATTCCCGTTAACTTGCCAAAATGGCGTAACAATAGAGAATCTAACAAGCGAAGCACTGGACAACTTCCGTAAAGGAAACAAGGGCTGTTTCCACTAACATCCGGTGGCTGTGCTGGAAATAAAAACTATTTTGGTAAAATAATAACAAGAACATTGCTTAACATCAATAAAAAGGTATTTTGTTGTCATTTACAATATTTCCGACCATAAAACAATAACAACAGCAATGCTGAAAAATACTTTTATCAGCTTAAAGTCCAAGAGAAATGAAGAAAACAGAAGAGACTTTTAATGGAAAGACTTAGAGACTGTCTAACAGAAGTGCTTCCCTGTGACTCGAAACCAAAAAAACATGAGAAAAGATTCGTTAGAGAATGGCTGTTTGGAAGGAAGGTTGACCAAAATAATACTCCAACACAAACACGCTCAATGAAATTATTAAATAAACAAACTTGTTTAAACCAATAAAAATATGATGAGAAAAGAAGGTCCACAACAATATAATACTACAACAACAATAAGAATGAAAAAAAAAAAAAAAAAATCGGATAGCAATAGGAAAAATGAAACTGAAAATGGAAAAATAAACACACAATACTTGTGTATAAAATTACAAAAATTTGTAATTCCATACAATTTATTTTATTAAACTGCTCATGGTTTTTCATGATTTTTTTTTATTTCTTTCATGTTTATGGATGGATGGATGGATGCATGAATGGTATCGTTTCTTATTTGTCTTGATATTTTTATTTATTTTTTATTGTTTCTGTTGCTGTTTTGGGTATTTTTTTTTTTAAAGAAAATATTTTTCTTTAATTTATCCAAGTAGACATGTTTTCTTTTATTCACTATCTATCTTTCTATTTTGTGTGTGTGTTTTTTTGTTTTGTTTTGGGAGAAACAATTTATTTTCAAGTTTATTAAAATTCTATTGACGATATGCTTGCGTAGTGATGGCATAAAGCGATTGAAATGAATAATGAATAAACATTTATATTTCTTCTCATTGCCTTGCCCCAATCTTAATTCATTCATTTTTTAATTCATTGTCACCATCCGTATCAATATTAGCCGCGCATCAACGTAATTATTCTGTTGTTTAGGGTGTTCGAAATGAAAACAAAAAGAACGAATCTGTCGAAACAAAAAAAAAAAATTATTTACAATTGAATACTTGAAGTAAATTTAATTGGTTAACTGTTGTCCGATGTGGCTGGCTACTAAGCTAAGATGAGTGGAATCGAATCATACTCATAATTTCTGATACTTATACGCATTCATGTAGGAATTTCTTTCCTTTTTAAAATAAAACCACTCGTGCGTTCAGTTTTCTTTAAATATTTATTAAGTATTATTTAGTGTTGTTGTGCGTGTTCACTAGTCGCTTGTCAATCAAATACTGTGTTGTCCGTTGTCCGTGTCGTTCCTTTATGCCGTCTGTTTCATTGTCATTGTCCCTGTCGGTCTCGTTCTTATTCAATCTCCTATTACGTAGCTGTCTGTGTACTTCGGCCGACGAAAAACATGTACCAAATTCCTTTCTTAAATTTTCTTTCAATGCTGACCAATCTTTCACACCGCTCAAGCCTCTTACGTACATTCTCGCAGCACCTACTAATAACTGCTTCGCATAGACAAACATCTGAAGTGAGGACCACTGCACTATTTCAGCCATCTCTTCGAATTCGGAAATCCACTGATTAATGTCAGGTGAATTTGTTCCATTGAACGTAGAGAGACTATCCTCCACGTCTTTAAGCGTGTACATACTCTTTTGTGCTGGAGTTATTATTCCACCACCGACGACATCACCGACCGCATCACCAACAAGAGAACCGACTGATCCTGAACGACCATCCGCATCCACCTTATCCTCCTCCACATCTAGTCCGTAATGCTCCAAGAGCCTTCCCTGCAAGTCCGCTTTAAGTCCTTTCACGTCCAAACCTAACTTCCCCAATTCCCCCCTAAGAGAATCTACGTTCAGTCCCAAAATTGTCTCTCTGTCCATTTCAGTATTACAATAGAATGAAAATTACAATATTAAAGAATTCAATAAAATTTCAATTATTATAAAATTAATTCAAAATAAAGTTAACTCACAATAAGTTATTGAGAAATTAATCAAAAGTTACGTGATATAAAAAAAAAGTTCAATTCACAAAAAAAAACTACGTTATATAAAAAAGTTCAATTCGCAAAACAAAAATTATATTCTATGATAATCTTTAAGTTAAATGGTATTCCAATTTCACAAAAATTTAATCATTATTAAATCAAATAAAAGTTACTTTCCTCATCAAATTTACGCAAAGTTAATTACACAAAAATAAAATATTAAAATTTAGTGATTAGAATATTTTACCAATCTGCAACCATAAAACCTTTCATTCGGCAACAGCAACAATAAACACACCATATACCGCTACTTCTCTTCAATGTAAGTACAGCTACAATACTTCGCCTTCACAATCTGCAACCATAAGACATTTCGTTCGGCAACAGCAACAACAAACACAGCATATACCGCTACTTCTCTTCAATGGAAGTACAGCCACAACACTTTGCCTTCACAATCGCTACTTCTCTTTAATGTAAGTATAGCCACAACACTTTGCCTTCACAATTTGCAACCATAAAACTTTCGATTTGGCAACCGCAACAACAAACACAGCATATACCGCTAATTCTCTTTAATGCAAGTACAGCCACAACACTTCGTCTTCACTAGGCATACACAGCAATTTCTTCACTAAGATTTTTTCTTTCTTCCTTTTCTCTTCTTTTTCCGCTCACCACACAACCAAGTCTTACGACGGCAAATGACAGACTGTATTTGTTTTGCCTAAACCACACCACTCATAGCACGATCTAACAGGAATTTTTTTCTTTTGTTCTTCTCTTTTCGGTTCTTTCCCAACAACACAAATTGTTTTCGTAGCGTATTCTCTTTTTACTGCGCAAAAGCAAAAGAATATACAAACGTTCGTTACGTTTCCAACACAAAAAAAAATTCCTTTTAAGCAACAACAACACAACCGCACAATACACACACTCCACAACGACACAATATTCTTGATATTCAATTCCACTTGTTCACAACACTTTTATATTATTTTTTAAGGGTGGGTTTTTTATTTGTCTTCGCTCTCTAATTTTTCCAGCTCATAATCCATCTATCACAAATTCAATATCAATAATCTTTCGCTCTCTAATTCTTTCAGCTCATATTCATATCCCGGTTGAGCCCCCAAAAATCAAGAATATTGTGTCGTTGTGGAGTGTGTGTATTGTGCGGTTGTGTTGTTGTTGCTTAAAAGGAATTTTTTTTGCGTTGGAAACGTAACGAACGTTTGTATATTCTTTTGCTTTTGCGCAGTAAAAAGAGAAGAACAAAAGAGAAAAAAAAATTCCTGTTAGATCGTGCTATGAGTGGTGTGGTTTAGGCAAAACAAATACAGTCTGTCATTTGCCGTCGTAAGACTTGGTTGTGTGGTGAGCGGAAAAAGAAGAGAAAAGAAAGAAAGAGAAAAAATCTTAGTGAAGAAATTGCTGTGTATGCCTAGTGAAGACGAAGTGTTGTGGCTGTACTTGCATTAAAGAGAATTAGCGGTATATGCTGTGTTTGTTGTTGCGGTTGCCAAATCGAAAGTTTTATGGTTGCAAATTGTGAAGGCAAAGTGTTGTGGCTATACTTACATTAAAGAGAAGTAGCGATTGTGAAGGCAAAGTGTTGTGGCTGTACTTCCATTGAAGAGAAGTAGCGGTATATGCTGTGTTTGTTGTTGCTGTTGCCGAACGAAATGTCTTATGGTTGCAGATTGTGAAGGCGAAGTATTGTAGCTGTACTTACATTGAAGAGAAGTAGCGGTATATGGTGTGTTTATTGTTGCTGTTGCCGAATGAAAGGTTTTATGGTTGCAGATTGGTAAAATATTCTAATCACTAAATTTTAATATTTTATTTTTGTGTAATTAACTTTGCGTAAATTTGATGAGGAAAGTAACTTTTATTTGATTTAATAATGATTAAATTTTTGTGAAATTGGAATACCATTTAACTTAAAGATTATCATAGAATATAATTTTTGTTTTGCGAATTGAACTTTTTTATATAACGTAGTTTTTTTTTGTGAATTGAACTTTTTTTTTATATCACGTAACTTTTGATTAATTTCTCAATAACTTATTGTGAGTTAACTTTATTTTGAATTAATTTTATAATAATTGAAATTTTATTGAATTCTTTAATATTGTAATTTTCATTCTATTGTAATACTGAAATGGACAGAGAGACAATTTTGGGACTGAACGTAGATTCTCTTAGGGGGGAATTGGGGAAGTTAGGTTTGGACGTGAAAGGACTTAAAGCGGACTTGCAGGGAAGGCTCTTGGAGCATTACGGACTAGATGTGGAGGAGGATAAGGTGGATGCGGATGGTCGTTCAGGATCAGTCGGTTCTCTTGTTGGTGATGCGGTCGGTGATGTCGTCGGTGGTGGAATAATAACTCCAGCACAAAAGAGTATGTACACGCTTAAAGACGTGGAGGATAGTCTCTCTACGTTCAATGGAACAAATTCACCTGACATTAATCAGTGGATTTCCGAATTCGAAGAGATGGCTGAAATAGTGCAGTGGTCCTCACTTCAGATGTTTGTCTATGCGAAGCAGTTATTAGTAGGTGCTGCGAGAATGTACGTAAGAGGCTTGAGCGGTGTGAAAGATTGGTCAGCATTGAAAGAAAATTTAAGAAAGGAATTTGGTACATGTTTTTCGTCGGCCGAAGTACACAGACAGCTACGTAATAGGAGATTGAATAAGAACGAGACGATGCTCGAGTACCTGTATACCTTAATGGAGATCAGTAAACGAATACAGTTGGATGAGAGAAGCATAGTGGAATATTTCATGGATGGAATCCCAGATTCGAAATTTAATAAGGCTGTGTTATACCAAGCTAACAGTATAGACGAATTGAAGCAGCAAATATCGGTCTACGAGAAGATAAGATTCCAACCTCGGTCATCAAACAGAGGAAGGGAACTTTTGACAGCTGAACGAAAACTCGAGACGGACAAATCTGAATATAAAAAATCTGATAAAAGATGCTTCAAGTGTGGCAGTGCAACACATTTAGCGAAGGGATGCACAGAGCAACAGGTTAAGTGCTTCAAATGTCGGAAATTTGGTCATCGTTCTTTTGAATGCCAGAATGGAGAATCAAACTCAAGACTCGTAAAGTCGGAGCAGAGTCAAGCAAACATGGTCCGTGGGGGTCCGAATCTGATTTTTAAAGACATTACCATTAAGGGTAAAACGTTGTCAGCATTGATTGACACCGGATGTGATCTGTGTCTTGTGCGTTTCGATATGCTGTTCGTTATGGGAGAAGTTAATTTTATGCCGGAAAGAGTTACATTGTTTGGTGTTGGTGATAGCGAGATCGTCACAATGGGTCGTTTTGATGAGGTAGTCCGAATTGACGGTTTGGATTTCGAGGTCAGATTCTATGTCGTAGGCGAACGTGATATATTACACTCGATTATGTTGGGCAATAGTTTAATACGTAAGGCAGAGATAACGATTGCAGATGGTGAGGTTACATTCAGGAAGGCAGCGGAAAGAAATTTGCTACTCGAGGAATTTTCAGGCATATGTTTGAACTTGGACGAATATAAACCGAGCACCGAAGTTAATATTGATCACTTGAATGGATCCGTTAGAAGTAAAGTGATTCAGGCCATAGCTGAATATAAACCTCAGAAGAATGCACAAAGCCCAGTGAGGATGAGTATTGTTTTGAAAGACGATCTACCAGTATATCAACGTCCCAGACGTTTACCAGTTGCCGATCAGAAGGTGGTAGAAAAACAAGTTTCGGATTGGTTGGCAGACGGTATAGTGCAGGTTAGTACATCAGAATATGCATCGCCAATCGTACTAGTTTCCAAGAAAGACGGCTCAAAACGATTGTGCTGCGACTATAGGGAGTTGAATAAAAAAATAGTTCGTGATAATTTCCCCATGCCAATAATGGACGATGTCTTAGATAAGCTACAAAGTGCGAATTTCTACACAACGTTGGATCTCCGAAATGGATTTTTCCATGTGCCTTTAGAGAAATCATCAAGGAAATATACCGCATTCGTGACCCACAATGGGCAATATGAGTTCTTGTTCGTTCCTTTTGGGATAAGCAATTCCCCAGCGGTGTTCACTCGATTTATATCGGCAGTTTTTAAGGATCTCATACGAAATGGCACGGCGATAGTGTATATGGACGACATCATCATTCCCTCCAAGGATATGATCGAGGGCCTGGAAAAGTTGGTGTTAGTGTTAAAGCGTGCGGCGTCAAATGGATTACAGATAAAGTGGGAGAAGTGCCAAATTTTGCAGTCATCGGTGAAGTTCCTTGGCTATATTATAAAGAATGGTTCAATAAAACCTGCGGAAGAGAAGATAAGAGCAGTTAAAGACTTCCCGATACCGACCGATCGGAAGATGATGCAGCGATTCCTAGGGCTAACGTCATATTTTAGAAGGTTTATAGCAGATTACGCCACCATAGCAAAGCCGCTAACAGATTTACTAAGGAAGAGCGTCAAATTTGAGATCACGGACGAAGTTCTGCTAGCTTGTAAACAATTGAAAGAAGCACTTGTGCGTGCACCGGTTCTGAAATTGTACGACCCAGACGCAATAACTGAAGTGCACGCAGACGCCAGCAAGTTCGGATACGGAGCTGTACTCTTGCAAAAAAGCCTAGATGACTTACAATTGCATCCGGTCCAATACATGAGTCGTCGAACGAAACCGTATGAGGAGAAATACCACTCGTATGAGTTGGAAGTCCTCGCCATTGTAGAAGCCCTTAAGAAATGGAGGATTTATTTGCTTGGGTTGCCGTTTAAAATTGTGACCGATTGTAATGCATTCAAGTTCACCATGAGCAAAGACGAGGTGCCAGCAAGAATATCCAGATGGGCAATGTTTTTGCAGGAATTCACGTACGAGATAGAGCACAGGCCTGGAACTCGCATGAAACACGTAGACGCACTTAGTAGAATGGCTTGTTTAGTGTTGGAAAGCAGCCTGACGCATCGGATGAGACTTGCCCAAGAAGACGACGCATGTACCAAAGCCATCCGAGCCGTGTTGGAATATGGTGACTATGAAGATTTCTACATGCAAAACGGTGTATTGTATAAAGATCCCGCGAAGGAACTAATTGTAGTACCGGTCCAGTTGGAAGATGAAATCATTCGTTTAGCGCACAACCAGGGTCACTTCGGAGCTGCGAAAACGCGTGAATTAGTTGAGAGACAATACTACATACCCAGACTAGCGACGAAGGTATCGAAAGTGGTGAAAAGTTGCGTCGAGTGTATCATCACCGAAGCAAAAACCGGCAAGAAAGAAGGTTATCTTAACCCTGTTGATAAGGAAGATCGACCGCTTATGACATATCATGTCGATCATGTTGGCCCGATGGAAACAACGAAGAAGGCCTATAATCATTTATTGGTAGTTGTAGACGGGTTCACCAAGTTCGTTTGGCTCTATCCAACGAAATCGACGGACGTTAAGGCAGTGATAGACTGCCTGGAAAAGCAATCTTCTATTTTCGGAAATCCGAGAAGAATAATTACTGATCGTGGAGCAGCATTCATCTCCCAAGCTTTTAGGGACTATTGCACTGAGGAGAATATACAACACTTACTAATAGCAACAGGTGTACCGCGTGGAAATGGCCAAGTGGAGCGAATCCACAAAATAATTGTCCCCATGTTGGCAAAATTGTGCAGTGAAAACCCTATGAATTGGTATAGACATGTGCGTCGAGTCCAAATGCTGATAAATTCTACTATCCCAAGAAGTACTCAAGTGTCTCCTTTTAAACTACTAACTGGGGTAGAAATGAGATTACCCGACTACCCAGATCTTCGCCAATTGTTGCACGAGGAGATGGTTCGTGAGTTCGAAGGAGATAGAGATGTCATGCGATCAGAAGCTAAAGAAAACCTTGCAAAATTGCAAGAGGAAAACTGTAAGACATATAATCGAAAGCGAAAACCTGAGACTCAGTATGAGATAGATGAATTGGTCGCCATCAAGCGCACTCAGTTTGGTGTTGGACTAAAACTGAAAGCTAAATTTCTTGGTCCATATAAAGTCGTGAGTAAATTACCACATGGAAGATACGATGTCGAAAAGGTCGGCCAGCATGAAGGTCCCAACAGGAGTACAACGGTGGCAGAATTCATGAAAAAGTGGCAATCCGAGCCGAATTGCCGTCAGGAGGGCCGATTGTAGGATGGCAACCATAGTCGACCTATATTGACAGACGAGGGAACGGGTGGGTTTTTTATTTGTCTTCGCTCTCCAATTTTTCGGCTCATAATCCATCTATCACAAATTCAATATCAATAATCTTTCGCTCTCTAATTCTTTCAGCTCATATTCCCGGACGAGCCCCCAAAAATATGTAGGAATTTCTTTCCTTTTTAAAATAAAACCACTCGTGCGTTCAGTTTTCTTTAAATATTTATTAAGTATTATTTAGTGTTGTTGTGCGTGTTCACTAGTCGCTTGTCAATCAAATACTGTGTTGTCCGTTGTCCGTGTCGTTCCTTTATGCCGTCTGTTTCATTGTCATTGTCCCTGTCGGTCTCGTTCGTTCCCTCGTCTGTCAATATAGGTCGACTATGGTTGCCATCCTACATTCATACTTATTTTAATATCATGGAACTCATCTACTCATCATATTTAAAGTTTGAAGTTCTCATCATATTCATATTCAACAACACGTATGATGTTGTTGATTTCGACTCTCCATAACTCAACATTTACACGAATCACAAAATAAGTATGATTAGCGAACGAACACTAAAATACTTACTTGAAGGTTGTGTGTTTGCTCTGCTTTTTTGCTTATGTGTCATTTTTCTTCATTTTCTAAATGTATTATTAAGTATTTTTCTAAAGTTATGATTCTGAATGAGAGAAGGCTTATGAATCAAACATATTTCGAATGGTATGAGTTTGATGTCAACATTGTACTCATTGCAACCAGTACTTATAAATCAACCTACTAGACTACGGCGACTTCCTGACTTGAGTCCTTCCAACTATTTTTGATGTTTTCTGATATCCTAGCTCATCATCGCTTTTTACAGTGTGATGTCTTGCCGGTACGTAACTGTTGTCGCTCCCTTTTATATATAATTTGAGGCAAGTATTATATATTGAGGAAATACTCCCTCCTCGTGAAATATTATTTGATGATGTTATTTATTTCGTGTCATCACTCGCGTATCTCATCCATATGAGGCAAAGGGTCTAAAAATAGTTTTGAGATTTAAAAAATCTTTTTCCTACACTTGCATAATCTTAATTTTTTTATTTTGTTTTTGTAATAGCACCCAAGGAATATCAGTAAATTGGCATAACAGGCAAATGTTAAAAGCATTTCAGGAACGGCCAGATATGCAGAAGGCTTACACAGGGAAATTATGGATACGTAACTGAAGAATTATGTTCTGGATGTATACCACGATGCACAGACCAATAGTGACCTGTGGAGCCATTGCCTGGGCAAAGAGAATAAATCTAAAGAATGCTAAAATGGAATTGGACAAGATATAGAGACTAGAGTGTATGATAGGGAGAATGATAGCCCGTCCAACAGCGTCACTGAAAGCTCTGTCGAATATAAGTCCACTGCACATGGTAGTAAAAACCGGAACTTTGCAGACTAGGCTTAGAATAATGACAAAAATGTCTAACAGAATATTCATTACAGGATTTCGTCATCTAATGAAACAAATGACTGATAGATTCAGCCTTAGCTATACCATGGACAGAATCGAAATACTGTGTAATTTTGGTCAGAAACTGCACACATAGCTTTCAAAAGCGGAACCGTTTTGTTGTATTCGGATGGGTCCTGGGCCATTTTTCAAGCGGTTGTATATGTCTTCTATAGATGTGTTCAATTCAACATGGATAGAAGCTATAAAGAACGGTACATGCCAATACTAACTGACAGTCAGGCAGCCATACAAGCACTTGGCCGTTACGAGGTTAAATCGTAGAGGGCATTGAACTATCAGGGGAAACTGAATCAGGTAGATAGAGAAAACAGGATTGACATCTTATAGGGTCCCAGGTCATGAAGGAATTTCGGGGATTGAGAAAGCGGCTGCATTTGAGTGGAGAGACGCTTCCACTGACGAGGCTAAAACTTTCATTAGAGTGGGGACACATGTTTCGAAAAGCATGTTTAACAAAAAGGATATAATGACAACCAAAGACTCTTCCCGAACCGAATAGATTTGAAACAGCACAACTCATGTTGGGAAATTAAGCCACATTCGATTCGCAGTTAAACATTTTCACTTAAACTTAAGTCCACAGAAGCCAAGGAATTAAAAATGTTTGCAAGAACAGTTCTGTTTAGAGCATTATTGTAACTGCGAGAGGTTATGTTGCAAGGATTTTTTCAATTTTAAATTCAAACATTTTTGTAGCATCTATTATAGCATTTGATTGTTTTTTTATTTTATTTATTTTTTATTTCTAAGTCAATAGAATAAACAAACGTAATGGTTTTCCCTATAAGTGCCATATCCAGCATCTACAGACACTCAAATAATTTCAGACTAATAACTCAGCGTCTAAGTCACGTAGTAAAAATAAAGAAAACAACATATTCATCACAATGACTTACACAACACACGGCACTTAGAAATGACAAGAAATGAAAGTCAGTGAGCGAGTGAAAGCAATAAAAAATGGAGGCTTAAATAATACAAATACCATTCAGATAACATACATAAGTGTTACTTATTTCATCACTTAGTCACTCACTTATACTCACTTACACGGCTACACTTGTATGTCACTTACTTACGGCACTAACTTAACTAAATAATGCCAAATGAAATACTTATAAATTGAACGCGTGATGATTTTAATAGAATATGACACGACCGTCCGAACGACCACATAGGAGTGGGTGACAGTTATTGCGTTGACAAGCGAAAGTACTTTCACTGACAAATGTTTCTTAAATGTGACAACAAAAAGGCAATTCCCGTATTGTAAAAGCAAAACATGTTGCTACGACGACTGTAAGGTGTCATAAACAGATTTCAAAGATTTGAAGACCATTAAACCCTGAGACGAAATTATATGAGTATTGGTGCCCCGTGATTCTTCATGGCGCAGAGGTATGTACAGTAGGCTTGAGAGTATTCGAGAGGAAAGTCCTACACGGGATCTTCGGTCCAGTGCAAGTTGGCGAAGATTTCCGCATACGATCCAACAGTGAGCTGTATGAGCTTCTCAACGACATAAACATTGAGCAGCGTATTAACATCCATGGGCAGCGCTGGCTCGACCATTCCGTTAGAATTGAGGACGATATTCCGGCGTGGTGGGTATTTTATGCGGAGATTTGCGGAAGTCGGCGAAGAGGACGACCTTGTTTGCTCTGAAAGAACCAGATCGAGGAAGCCTTGTCATCGATTGGTGTGACCAACTGGAGTAGGCGCGCAAGAAGAAGAGGCGAATGGAATGATGTGTTAAGGCAAGCCGAAATCTGTTAATCGGGTTGTTAATGGCCAGTTAAATTTGTAAGTAAGTATTGGTGCCAAAAAAAAATCAATACAATTCCAATAAATGTGATCGGTTACTTGACACGCAAAAGTCAAAATCTGACATGAAAGCTCAGGATACTTGTCGGATGCTGGATGCGTTAATACATAATGTCTGTTATCTATTAACTACAGCGTCATAGTGAAGCTTAACACTTTTCATGTCATTTTCAAGAACGAAAATTAACTTTCGTTCCATGAGTTTCAAGTTTTTTGAAAAATATTCGACATAAGCCATCTAAAACTGATTTTCGGTAAATATCCTGAATGCGTTGAGGTCATCAGAAATATATTGTTTGCTATGTTTTACATAAGCCTAGCCTATGCCACATTTCATATATATCAGAGATCAGTAACGAATCGCTTTTTTTTTCGCTACTCATAAGCACTCATAAAATTTTGAAGATAAGTTAGTCAGCAATATTTACATTTAACTATGTACTCTGATTCATTTATACTCACTACAACGTTGATTTATATGTAAGTACAGGCTGCAATGAGTATGCATACAACGTTGACGGCAAACACATAACATTCGAAATATGTTTGATTCATAAGCCTACTCATTTAGATTCATAACATAAATACTTGTAATATGTACTTATAAATGATACGAGTGACTCGAACCATTCAACAAAATTGACAGTGTTAGTTGTTGTTGCATTTACAAAAAAAGACACATAAGCATAACAGACAGAGCCGCAATCAGAGCAAACACGATTCATACTTATTTGGTGATTCGTGTATATGTTGAGTTAAGGAGAGTCGAAAATAACAACATCAACACTTATTATGTTAAGTATGAATATGATGGAGTACTGCAAACTTTAAATATGATGAGTAGAGGTTAAATGATATTAAAATAAGTATGAATGCGTATAAGTATCTGAAATTATGAGTATTATTCCATTCTACTCATCTTTTTGAATAATCATTGCTGATCTCTGAATTCAACTTATGGATTAAAATTGAAAATCTAAGAAGCATTTCATACAGAATAGAATTTATAATAAAAAATTTTATATTTTTCTTAAAGGCTATTACACTAAAGCAGGACTCAGTATTGTGTTATTATATTAGCATATCGATTTGACATTAAAAAAATAAAAAAACTGCTCTCTCCACGCATCATTGAGTTGAATGAGTAGAGTAAAAGTTAAATTCTTATCAACAAACTTACAATGGAATACTAAAGTACGAAGACACTTATTTTAGTGCCAGACAAATTGACGTCAATAAATTGGTTTTTTATTTGTTTTTTTTTTTTGCTAATCTTTGGAAGGTTAATTCATCTGGAGAATTCAAATTAAATAAAGAACAAAATAATACAGGAGTATTGAATATTTTCTTCTTTATCTCTTCCTTTTTCATTTGTATTACTTTTAAAATTATTTTTCTTTTTTTTTCTGTATGAATATAAATTGCAATTCAATTTTGTTCTGTTTTTTTAGTTTTTAGGTTTTTTATTATTTGGAATATAAAAATTGTTTTACAGTTTAGGAATGCAATTTTAAATTGAAAATCGAATCGATTTCTCAATTAAAAATGAAAAGTCATTTTAAATTGAATTTAAATTGATTTTGTCGGTTTTCACTTTGCTGACCACATTTTCAAGTAGAGAGAAAATCTTTTAAATTTTAAATAGAAAATCAAAATAATAATCAAATAATTTATTTCTCATTCTCTTATTTGTTTATAACTATATTGTTAAACAATTATAAAGTAATGATAAGACTAAACCTAGGCCAAAACTTACATACAACATACATACAAAATTGGTCATTACAATCATTTAGTCAGGATTACGGCCTAGCTTCTCACACCACTCATGTTGTGTGTGTTAATTTTATACACGAATGGTGGGACCTACAGTTTAAAGTCGATTCCGAACGAAGCTTTTCATGGCAATTCTTTATTCATTTTCAGAGCTTTTTCCAGAAATTTGCTGAGAGAAAGTCGCCAATGAAATATTTTTTTGGTATATTTTCGTTTTTGCTCGATATGTCTGGCATAGGGTTTGAACCGTGGCCTCTCGTCTAATAATAAAACACAACACTGCATCGATTCTGATGTACATACATACATATATGGTGCCATTCATGTCCATGCCAAAAAGTCAAAAAGGCTTACAAATTTGTCAAATTTTTGTGTTTGTTGTCCATTGTGTGCGCCAATTTGCCGTAAAGTTTTCATCTACCAATTCGAACATTTAATAATTAAACCAGTGATACAGAGCTTACAGGGTCCACAAACATTTGCAGTTTTAATCTTCGATTGGCAAATATAAAATCGTAAATTATATTCAATTGTTTTAACCAGGATCATATCTAGATCCTGTGTTTTGCTTACAAATACTAAGGAAGTGTATTTAAAATTAATTTTGTACAATGTTGCACAGTGTAATTTGAATATTTGATTCATTGGAAATCATTATGTTGCACGATGCATATACTTAATTCAAGGCTTTATTACTTTCATTCAAATCAAATGCAAAAACTAATAAAAATTAATTGATTACGTTGTAAAATTGTAAAATTGTAATCAGAAGCAATAAATATGATTTTATCATTAAAATTTCATTATTGATCGCGTAATAAAGTTATGAAAACGGAAAAAGATGAAACATCCATAAAAATGACAATTCAGCCAAATATACCTCAAACTCACAAACTCGTACATGATTTTTATGAATAAATTATGAATGATAATGCATTTTAATATTGAATAACAATGCCAGGAAACATTGTGCCTGACATTTCACTGGCATATTTCAATTTGATTTTAACATTAATTAAAGTCAAATACTTTTATATTTAATTTCATTTAATTTTATACACAGATTTTTAGATTCCGCATACATGAATGAATGGATGAACGAATAATGATTCATTTCATCTTTCATTATGCACATATTAAAATTACAACACGAAACAAAACTAAATAAGAAAAATAAGATGAAAAAAAAAATGAAAAAGATTTTAAAAGTAACAGAAACGTATTCGCTGTAGTCATATACACACATGTACATATGTATCAGAGATCAACAATGAATCGTTTTTTCGGTACTCATGAGCAGTCATGAAATTTTGAATATATTGAAATTTAACTATATACTCTGATTCATTCACACTCACTACTACGTTGATTTATAATTAATGAGTATGCGTACATAAGACACACAAGCAAAAATGACAGAGCAGCAAGCAGAGCAAACCCTCAACCTTCTAGGAAGTATTTTAGTGCTCGTATGCAATTCATACTTATTTTTTTATATGTGTAAGTATATGTTGAGTTATGGAGAAACGAAATCAATAACATCATACGTATTGTTAAGTATGAAATTGAGGTTCCATGATATTAAAATAAGAATGAAAGCGTATCAGAAATTATTTCTACGATTTGATTCTACTCATATTTTTGAATAGTCATTGCTAATCTCTGGCATGTATGTACATACGAGCAAGTATGAGCTTTAAAATTTCCATAAATTTCCATATGAAATCATATTCGCTTTCCTACTATAAACACTCAACCAGCCATAGTGCGACAGATAGTCATCATCAGTTGTGATGCGTTTGTTTATCAACGAATGAATATTCAACTTTAGTTCGGATTTAACGATACAGATTGGCTTCAGAGGGATTAAAAAAGAAAAAAGAATACTGAAGTTTATTGACAGTAACTGGGAAAACTAAACTGATGTACAGATTTTATTTTACTTTTTAATGGCGACAGTAAAAACTGTTGCTTGCTTTCCTTCTTTCGATTTTAGTTTTACACGCCAATGACAGTAGGTTCAATGCGAATTTATAAAAAAAAACGGCAACAATTCAACAAGTAAAACGTGTAAATGACATGTGCACGAATGCATATGCAATTGAAGATAAATAAAATGAGAGAAAAAAACTGTGATTCAAATCAATATTTTTTCTATTTTTATTGAAACAGATACACACAGAAAATAAAATTATTCAATATGTGACACGTATGTTGTTGTAGCAAAAACTAAATATGAAAACATATAACAAAAACAATTTGCATCACATGCCGCTGTAAAATAAAGTCAAAGTACGATGTTGAACTTTTCACTCTTGAATTAATTTAAATCCTTAAGTCCTTAACATGTTATTTTATGTTTTGAAAATTTTAAAAATATTTGACTGAAAATAACGAAATGGCGTTAACTTGCTAAGAAGATTAGATACACACCGACTTTCAATATGATCAATAGAATACACGCCATTTGTAATGCAAATTCAAATGGAATTCCTTTAAAACCGAAGATCGAACTTTGTGTCAACCAATCCTTATCGATTTCATATTTTTTTTTAGCTTTTGTTATAGAAAAGTTTGTCAGAAATCCATGGGTCTCTCCACTTATGGCTGGAAGTTATCGCACATGAGTGACGTGAGAAGCTGAGTTGTAATCCTGACTAAAGGGTTATAATTATACTAATTAAGTATCACTTACTTAATATTCCGTGAGTATACTTGGTGTTAATCAATGTTTTATTATTGAATATGACCAGAATAGTTGCGATAAAATCATACGGTAAGAGAAGCTAGACCGTAATCCTGACTGAAGGGTTGTAATGGCTAATTATGTATGTATGTATGTAGTTGCGATAAACACAGTGTAGTGTATATGTTACAACACAGTAGCTAACATGCTGATTGATAGAATTAGATCATGCAATTGGTGGATGCAATAAATCGTTATCGTATAGTATTAACAATGATCCTGATCAACTAGTGATGAATGAAAGATATGCGATTATGCCTACGAAATCAAAGTCAAGTTTAAAAAATTACTGCAAATATAATAAAATGTTCCTCTTTTTATAAACTCTTTAAGTAAATCAGGAATGGACGTACGGCCTATATGGACAATCATCGTGAGTTATTTATGGCAGTAACTGTTGTCTCTGAATTCCAATCTCAGCACTGACATCTTGCATAAAAATATTCTTTCGACAATCTCCTCTCAACAGTTTTCTGAGAAAATCCCTGAGAGTAACTAATTGCGTTGAGGAAATCTTCTCTGACTTAGCTGTAGGTCTTGCCACTCATTGCCTAAATTATGAAAGAACTGGTTTCATATTCTATTGAATCGCGGCAGGATGTGGAGGGCTTTTTAGCGATTTTCTTTTAGCAACACTCCCATATTGAAAATACGTTAGGACGTTACACGCTCTATCTGGTGGACAATAAGACCACGGGGCATTTTTTGTGCAATTGTATTGAATTGGCTATGATTAGATTGCACGATTTCAATTGACGTCAATTGGATTCGGAGAAATCAAATATATTGCGATCAGGAATTTGCTGGACATCATTCCGAGACCGAAAAGGTTGTAATTTAAACATTACTTTCGGCATGTTTCCCATTCTATTGGTGGAAGTGCTTGATTGGAATAACTCCGGTGGACAATTATTATCATCTTTGCCAGCTGTTCTACTGATAATTGAGCATAGGTAAATTCATTCGCTCCACAATTTCGGCCATTGGACAACCTTCTGTGTCTGATAATAATGACAACGTGGATGGTGTGAGAAGCTAAATCGTAATTCTGACTACAGTATTGTAATGGACCACAATGCATTTACAATGTATTTACTACTCTTAAATGCTAATAAAGTAGATGAAGGTTACTTTCCTCAGAAAGCTTAATACTACAAACAATAGGGTAAATAAAATTACTGCTCATTTAAGCATAGAGCATTACAGGGAATGTAAGTAAGTAAGGCCCACACATGAGATTCTTTAGAAATTATTTCACATCATTAAGTAGAATGTGTGTGCAAAACCAAAATCCTGCATGTATTTAAAAATAGCACACACAATTAAATATATGTATGCCCGGTATAAGAATGTATGTCTGTCTGTACACACACACACACACACACACTCGTGTTTTATAAGTATAAAGAAAACGTAATCAATTTTCATATTATTACACACACACACACATACATTGTCGCATATGAATAAATCATACGCCCCCAATTGTTTTAAATTTTAAATGAAATTTCCCTGTAATTAACATGAGACATTTTATGTTTAAAATTAAATCCTTTCCATTCTTTGTTTTCCCATGGAAATGAATTGAAATAATTTTTTGTTGTTCTTATGCCTTAAGGGAATTTAGAGAGAGGAAAATTATGACAGATTAAGTTGATTGTGTATGAATGGAATTCTCCGTAAAATCTTGACGTCTATTATGGTTTTCTTTATTCCCTACGCGGTAATTAATTTCTGTGCCCAACACTTTACAACCACGTCCTTACAGCTACAAGTAGGACGTTAAAGATGTTCTGTTATCCTGTTATTTCCGTTTGTTTGTTGCTGTTTTAACAGAGTAAAGTAGAGTACTTTAGTGTTAAATTTGGCTGTCCGAAATTACCATGTAATTGCGTTTTAGTCTTATTAAATCATGTTGTAGTTAAAGAATGTTTTTATCTGAATTTTTTTTGTTGTTGTTGTCTGGCATATAAGTAATTTAATTGTCATAATTTAAATTATAAGACATTTTAATATGAAAATAATTGCCAAGGAAAGGTTAAACGTATATCTCTTTATGAACCATCCTAAAATGAAGCTCAGCAGGATCAAAGGACAAAATGAAAAACGAAAAAGACGTTAACGTAGACGATGTTATTGCTCTCTATAACCCTTAATTTAGATGTTGTTAAGTAATACATTACACCAGCATTGTTGTATTGTTGTTGTTGTATCCAGCTATTGTTACAATTTTAATATTCCCGAGCCATAATAAGTGTTCACCGTAATGAGATGCTTTATAAGGCTGGTTTGTTGCTTGGATTATTGCCTCATTGCCTCATTACCATAGAATTCAGATGTGATAATATTGTTTTATTTATAATTATTTTGTTGTTGTTGTTGTTTACGTTGATGATACTTATAATATGGCAAAAATAAGTAAAATAAAACACAACAAAAAAAAGAAAGAAGAGAATGAAAATGAAAACATATAACTTCTGAGCTCAAGATTAAGCTCGTTGACATAATTAAAATAGTAAATTAATGCAAAAGGATTACAGCAAAAATGAGTATGAATTACGAATACATTACATTATGCTTACAGTTCAAGCAGACAATATTATCCCTTCAGCTATAACATCCGTATCAACATCAACATCAACGTGATAATCATTATCTAAATTACAACAACTAGCATCATCATCTTACTTTAACCATTGAAATAACCACGTTTTCGTTGTATAAAATGAAATATTTTTGGTATTAAAGACAAGCAAAAAACAAGAAAAAAATAAATTATTTTGCTGGCGTTGTACTTTACAGGTGAAGAACATACTTTACAGGGAAAGAAGAGCAAGAGAGAGAAAGGAGTTTGAAAGTAAAATATGGGCTTTGTGGGCTGGGAATTAGTATTTCAATTATATTTTCATTTCAAGTTAGAGTTTCGGAAAGTTTTCAAAAACCGCTCTCAACTGACTGTCACAGCAAACTTTTTTTTTTATCACTTTTTCTAGTTGTTGTTGTTAAACCATTGAAGTGAATCAAATACTTTTCCATTATAAAAGCAGAAAATTTTCATCAAAAACTGCACTTGAAAAGTTATTCAAAATTTAATTAGAATTTCATGTTTTTTCTTTTCGAATATCTGTTTCAATAACAACAACAACAAAAAAAATAAATAAATAAATATTGAGAAAAACTTTAAGTTTTCTTTTAAGTTAGTATTCAACTCACCTGCAGAAGAATTGAAAACAGCATTTCACATTTTTGATTGTAGTTTTGTTTTTGTATTTAATCTCTTGAAATATTTGAAAACATATCTTCAGTGGTTGTTGCCCTAAGAGCTGTAAACAAAGAAAAAATAAAAATTAAGAATGAATTGATGATCATCAGCGGAAAGCGATTATGATCAGATATCAGCAATGAGTGTTGAAAAAGATGAGTAAAATCGAATGATATTCATAATTTCTGATATTTATACCCATTCATACTTATTTTAATATCATGGAACCTCTACTCATCATATTCAAAGTTTGAAGTACTCATCATAAGTATTCATACTTAACAACACGTATTACGTATTACGTATTATTAACAACGAATAACAAAATAAGTATGAATCGCGTACGAACACTAAAACGCTCACTAAAAGGTTGTATGTTTGCTCCGCTGCTGTTCCGTTTTCCGTGTTCTGTGTTCTCTGTAGAACACAGAACATCGTTCCTTTTTATTAAAGAGAGAGAACGTTTCGGTAATTGCTCTCCATATGGTAAAAGGCAAACGTACGTTACGTTACATCACGTTACGTTCGGCTAACTGGTCCATACTTCTAAAGAAAAATCTAATGAGCCATATTGAACATCGGAAAATTCTAAGGAAAATCAATTTTGTTTGTTGAAAATTTACGAAAATTTCTAAAATATTTGAGAAATATTTTCTCAATTGAATGGAAATTCGTTTTCATTTTTTTTACGTTTAAATGATATTAAATTTGTTTAACAATTCAATTTGTTTTGCCCTTACGAGTTAATGTATTTTATAATACAATTTACAAATTCATTTAACAATTCTTATTTAACAATGTTAAGTGTACATACATGGTAAGAGAGAGAGAGGGAGAGAGACATTTTTATGAATCCATAGACATACACACATACATGGAATTTTATTAATACTCTTAATAAATATTTTTATTCTTATGAATATGTATGTACCAACGAATGTACATATGTATGTATGTATGTATGGTATGTATGGTATGTACGAATGAATGAATGAATAAATGTTTGTGTTGTATTCCATTTAACAGCATGACAAACAATTTACGAATTAATGAAATGAATTACAATTTGAATGAAAAATAACGTCATCATAATCATCAGCAACATCAATGTCAGATTTTCAAAAGCAACAGCAATAACAATGACTTCCTTAATAAATATTTGTTAAAATATTTCATTTAATCTGGCAGCAAAAAATTATAAAAAAAACGTGCAAAAAATGAGGAGAAAGACAGATGAAATGAATTCTATTTGAATCAGAATCCTTGTAATTTGATTATGATTCTTGCACAATATTTTTGGATTTCTTACCACTGAAGGATAAAGTATGTATGTATGTGATAGACTAAAAGGATATTGATTAGTTAGTCGCTATACCAACGAAATTATTCGCATTATTGCATGATTATTAGAAAGACGAATGCTGAGACAAATTTTAAAATTTCCGATTTAAGTTCTTAAAGTTTTTTTTTTAAATTAAAAATCTTTTAAAAGCGTTAATAAGCAAATAAATATCCATTAAATACTATGGACAATAAAAAAAAATTATTTAAATTTCAGTAAATTATTACAAATGAAATGTAATATTGCTCCGTCTAGCATCGAAAATTGCTTCATTAAAAACTAAAAATTTTTGAAAAATAGAAATCTTGAAAGCAATTTTTAAATATGTAAGGGCATCAAAATATGCTAGGTTATATAGATTAGCATGAACACCTTTAGGACCATTGCAACATTCATAAAAATATGTGACCCTGTAGTATTGAGCACCCTGCCATATAATAGGCAAAGCAAAGAAGGCGAGTGAGTTAGTCAAGTTCAATCAGTCTTGTGTGAAGATGCAGTGCATTTGAAGAGAGTAATCGTGGTTTGAAGATCTCCTTTGGAAAGATATGTCGAATAATTCACTAGTAATTGCAATAGCAATTAATTTGCATAAATAAATAATATTTATGCAAAGAGTGTAAACAGAGGAATAACAAACAAAGCAATTGTTGTTGTTTACATCAAGTTGTGAACAGTGGGTCACAGAATTGTGCGAAAAGTAAAGTATTTTAATTAAAACTAAACACAAATTTATTTTTATTTTTTATTTGCAATCTACGAGGTCATATTTTAAACATTTTTAAAAGGTAAAAACTTAACAATATTAAAATAAACGTAAAACATTTGTTTTTATTTTAATTCATAGGCTTTAAGAATAAAAAATCTGTTGAAACTTATTTTTCCGAATGATTTCCTCATTAATTTCATTGAATCGCCATTTAATAAAATGAAATTAAAATAATTAATGATTGATTAATAGAAAGTAAATGTCACGTGACACCTTCCTCTGTTAGCACGTTTAACCTTTAACCTTTACTTTGCCGAACATACATACATACATGTATGGTATTGACTTCCGTATTGTACGTAAACAAACATACATGACTCATATAAGCGGTTAACGATGGCTTTCACGAACCACCTTTAATGGTTTTTATTTTTATTTCGAAAAAGTTTTTCTTTGAAACACATTAGCTACTGCTCATATACTTAGATCCATACATGCATAGAAGACATACGTACGTACATACATACATCCAATTCCATGTTATAAAGTTTATCAAAGATAAGTTAAAAAAGTTTAAGAGAACAGAAATAAAAGAACATGATAAATTTTATTTGAAATAATTTCTCTTTTTCTTCATTTTATTTTGATTTCTTCTTCTTGTTTCTTTATTTGAAAAAGTTAAAAAACGAGATTGAGGTATCTCTGGAATATTGGTTGACTGGCTTGACACGACATGAGTTTATAAGGACACAAAACATTTTCTACGCATACATTTACAAAACAGCAAACATAAACAAATTTTTTCAGACACACACCCACACACACACACTTGAATGTAGAGGAGCAGGATATGTTAAGAAACGTTATGGTCTTCTAAAAAGCATAACAAACTTAAAATGATGAAAACTCCTTTAAGAAAACGGTAGAACATAGCCATACAGCCAGCATTGGTTAGACGATGAAATAAAATGTGTACTAAACTGACAATTGAATTGTAATTTCCATACGAGTGTATTTTGTTCACTTTTATGCCGACAGAAATATTCACACACACGAGTCTAACACACATCTTTGTTAGTTTTTATTGTTCGTTTGTTTTTTATTTTGGAATTCAATTTCTGATGGAAACAATACTTTTTGTTTTCTTCATTTTTTATTTTCTCTTTTTGTTCACTTTCATTAGAGACTCTCCCCATAGTAATGCAAAGAATAAAGAAATGAAAGAAATTTGTTTAGATCATAAGCGAATGTAATAAATATATTGATGATGTCGACAAATTTCCATATTGAGATAATGGAATGGTACAGTGTGGGACAAATAAATTCAAATTAACAATAAAGTTCTTACTTTAAATAGCATTCCATGCATGTATTGTAGTAAAAAAACTTTAAAATTATTGAAATAGAATTTAGTCAAATTTGTTTTGTGCCTCACTGTATGCAGGCAATTGCATGGAGAAGCTTTAAAAAAAAGAAGAAAAAACGCTTCAATTGTCATTTGGGCTAAAGTAGCTGATTTGTACATAAAAACATAAAAAGTTTGCATACATAGGCTTATTTACTCATACGCTTACTCATATCGGAGAATGAACATGTGTTTCAGCAAAATGTAAACGAAAGAATGTAATTGTGTATGTGAGTGGGCTATTGTACTTCAATGAACAATTGTTTTGCATAAATTTTTCACACATACATACATTTCTACATGCATATGCATAGTCATGTATGTAAGTATGTACATGTATGTGAGTGTATAAACGATTATAAAAAAATATTTTCATTCATTCTCATAAAAAACAAAATCAAGTAAAGTAAGGGAATGATAGAGAGAGAGAGAGAGAGAGAGAGAGAGAGAAAGAGAGAAAGAGTGGGAAAAAAACATAAACATACAAACCAACCATATAACTGAATTAAATTCTATTACACAATTGTGGGTTTATGTTACGGTATGTCCTCATAAACATACAGACACACATCATACATTCACATGTAAATGCATACCCTTATTCAAGCATAATATGTGTATACTTATTAGGTTTTGGTTTTGTGTAAGCGTTCACGTTCGTGTTCAAGTTCGTGTTCGTGTTCGTGTAAGTGATGTATGTACATGAGTTGTTAAGAGTGTTTGTATATTATTTCACGTTTTTTCCCACTCACTCGCTTGCCCGCTGTATGTTTTTGCACTCTTTTTGTATGACATTCTTCATGCGTGAATATATGAGTAAATTGTGTGAATTTCCTTGAAAATAATAACAACAACAATACAATAATAATAATTCGAAAACAAAATCCACATTAACACTAAAGTATGGCTCACGTTTTTTTTCTTTTTTTTTCTTTCATTCAAAATTTTTGAATGTGTGTGTGTGTGTAATGTGTGTCTCTTTATTTCATTTCATTTCAGTTTTTGTTTGAATTAAAGTCAGTTTTTGTGTTACAATACGAGCGGAATTGTTCATATAATTGCATGTGTGTGTCTCTGAGTGGAACACTTGCAAATTGCCTTCAGGGAATTGCCAACCAGCCAGCTAGCCAGCCAACTAGTCTCTCAGTTACAAAGTAAATAAATAAAAAAAAACATCAACAAATGGAGAATATTTTTTTGTTATTTATTTTGTGGAAATGGCTGAGTATCTGCCCAAATATTTCCATATAATTGTCCAACAAACAAACAAGCAAACAACTAACCAACTGGGCAATTTATTACAACAGCCATGTGAATATGACCAATTACTTGGTATTTTTCTTTTTAATTTGAATTTTTTTTTTTTAATTTTTCATTTTTTTAGTGTCATAACATGTGTAGACAACAAATGTTTCTATTTGTAAAATAATTTTTTTCAAAAACTCATGTAATAACCATGTTATTACAGAGAAATTCTGTTGAAATAATTCAAGTTAAAAAGATACAAAAAAAAAATTTAATAATAATAGTGTCTGGCTATATGAACTGAAAATATTGTTACGTTTTTATCTTTTAAAAACGTTTCAAATATGTATGTGCTCGTAGATTGTAAATAAAATAAAAATAAATTGATGTTTAGTTTTAATTAAAATTCTTTACTCGCCTGCTTTGTCTTGCCTTTTACATGGCACAGTAAACCGTCTGATGAATGTTCTTGAAGGAGAATGTTCATGACTTCGCCTTCTCGAAATCTCTATAAATGTAAACATCGTTACTTACATCGTTGTTTACATTTATTATTGCAGTGTTGTTTGTGTATTTTGTTTACTTGTTTACCATTTTTTGTTATGCTGGTGTTTGTTGTTGTATTAAGCAGTACGATAATTTGTACACAGGTTTGTTTACTTGCATTGTTTTGTGTTTGTAGCTTTTGTTTATAATTGTAAAGCAAAACAGCAGTATCTAGATTTTTCATTCTCGTAATAATATATTAAAAAACTCTACTACAATTACCCAATAAGGGCAATTCAATTGGAATCCGAATATGATCTTTCTGTGCTAATTACGTTAACTGTTCCTAACTTCATTAAACCTTTTTTCAATTCACTCAGTAGCTTCTATAAGGATGTTTTGGTGTAAGCACAAGCTCTACTATTATTTTGTTTATCTTCTAAAATACTAAAAGCCCCCATGCTTTCGAATCTCTTTGTCAGAGAAATGCTCAGAGTCCATCTCATACATGGAAACTGAAACAAAGACAACGAGGAATAACGCAAAAAAACAATTGTTGTTGTTTACATAAAGTTGTGAACAGTGGCACAGAAAATTTTGAGAATAATAAAGAATCTAAATTAAAACTAAACACAGATTTATTTTTATTTTATTTGCATACATACTCATATTTTAAACGTTTTTAAAAGGTAAAAACATAACAATATGTATACACTTGTATAGTGTTGAATGTAAACCAATTGAAACAATTTTTCAAAATGAACAGGAGAAAGAAATTAAACAAACTCGATTATACAGTATGTATTTGCATTATTGCACGTACATACATACATACATACCACGTACGAATATTTCATATATAATTAGTGCCCATAGTGGCGTATAAGTATTGCACAATTAATATGAAATAAAAATTAAAAACATTACGTATACGGTACGTAGTCCTCAATTAATGCTTGAAATGTTTTCATTTGAAATAAATTCTCTAAAAATGTTTATTGAAATGGTTTTTGAATAATATTTTCCCCATTAACAGATGGGTGGTGGGGGGTTTAACTTTTCAAAATTTAATTTCTGTTTTTCTGTTTCGTTTTCATTTCTCCTCATTTCAGTTTCAGTTTTACTGTTTTTCTCTCGATGTCTTTTTGGATTTCATTTAAATAAAAAAAGGCCTAATGAATGGTAACAAATGAGTTTAACCTAATTTCTCGTTTTTCACTGTTTTTTGTTTGTTTTGCGCATTTAAAGCAATTGTTTTTGTTTCAGTTTTGTTCTTGTTTTGTTGTTGCTTAAAATATTATTTTAAGCTTAATTACCTCGACTAAATGAAAGTTTTTTTTGTTCTTTTGTCAACAAAATATTCTTGACAATTTCGAATACAAATGAGGGGAAACTATTAAACTTTGTTTATTTGAAATTGTTTCGTATATTTAGAACTTCTATACAGAAACGGCAACAGCAACTACAATACAAATATAAACTGTAGCACACATACAGCAAACAAAGTTTACCTTAAGCTAAACTGAAGAGAACAGAATTGAACTGAAGTGAACTGAACTTAAGTAAACTGAACTGAACTGAACTGAACTGAAGTGTGCTGTATTGTACTGAACTGAACTGGATATAAAGAAGACAAATGATGGGAGAGGGGAGGTGTATGTTTCCTTGTTACTACAAGTTCGCATACAACTACTACTACTTAGTTTTGCTTTGCAACAATTGTCGTTTAATTGTAATTAATAGTCTTGTTAATAGAAAATCAATAAAAACACAAACGTAAAACGCTACAAACAGCAAGAGCGACAGCAACAACAACAGCAATAAAATATTTTTCTTATTCAATGGATATTGATAATGGATACGAACTAAATACTTAACACATAAATATGTAAATCATGTATCAAATGAATGCGTATAAATCTATGCATAGAGTATATATTGCTGATTGATTGAAATGAGATTGAATGCAAATATTTTATTGTTAAACCACATTCATTGAAAAATATATTCCCAAGAAATAATATTTATTTGAAGAAAATATTTATTTTCTCTTATTTGTTAATTATTTCAATAGAATGTAGAAAGTTCCTGGAAATAAATATCCCACAGCCTCTGTAGAATGTCTATCTGTTTCCAAGCATCATAACTACTACAAGTTGATCAAATTTATTTCAAATTCTATCGGTTATTGTACTATTCATCAGAAAATTAAATCCTAGACAATCAAAATAATAAAAATATTTCAAATAAGATATTTGGTATGAAGGAAAACAGCCTACTTTAAGCTGTGCTTCCCTGATATTTGAATGCTTCTTTATTCTATCTATGTTAGAGTCCTAGTTTACTGGATAATATACTAGAATATTAGTGGATACGATTATGTTTTGTTTCCCTTAAAATAATGCCTTCCAGGTAAGAGCTTTTTGATACAGCCTTAAACTCTCACCACAAAACTGTGTCATCATTGATCTAAATTAGGTGAATATGATGGATGAGATAACATTTGTCGCCACCAGCAATTGTTGTTTCACAGACTATTCTAAAACCGGAGAAATTGTCACTTGCCTGTCGTCGGTAAACGTAAAATTTTGTCTGAACAGTGAACAAATTCGTAATCATTTAACGAAACGATATTTTTGGACAATTTCTGGTCGAAAATATGTTCGGCACTTACCACTTTCATTCTTTATCTCTAATTTTCAAGCTTTTTTTGAGCACTTGATACAATTCTTGATACATAATTTTATTCAAATTCTAAAATACATTTCCTATGAGACACCCTAAACTATTACATACCAAAAATGCAGTGATCGTTTAGTATTTTCCAGCCTTTGAAAAGACGTTACAAAACGATGAAACAAATTACACGTTTTAGTAGACTAACAGTGAAAAGTGAAGGGAATACTGCATTAAATGTATCATTAATGCATTATTCGGAACAAATTACGAAGTTTAGCAATGTTTTGTAATTCCATAAATGTGAATCAATTCTTCAGCGTGCCTAACAGTCAGTCAGGAGAATAGCAAATGAGGCTTCTCCTTTGGAGCATTTAATCAGTGAATTTTTAGCCGCCGTTCAATTCACTAAAACAACGACCATTAGAGTCAATTAGTTAATTGCATATTGTATTGATTTTAAATGAGCGTTTCGGCATTTTGAACAATTCATTTCGAAAATAAAATTCTTCTTAAAATTTTGTTGTTTTAGTCTTGTTTATTCGTTGTTGCTGTTATTGTTGTCGTGAGCTATTGTTGGTCTCAATAGAGCTGTAGTGATTAACGCAGTTATTTAATGTAATTGCTACACTTTATCTACTATCTATGTATGTGTGTATGTGATTTTAATTAAATGCCAAAAATATATTTACGTATGGCCATTAGAGAATGTGCCACCGCATTACACGGAAAACAATAGAGTATGGGAAGATAGTAGCGAGTGAAACACTTTGGAAAACGCGTAGTGGTTTACCAGACAATCGATACAAAATATTGTGTTATATTTTCGAAAGTGATTTTTTTCTCTGCCTGTTTAAATTCGTGGTATTCTCGGGCAACATCAAAATGTTGCAGGCATTTTAAATTGTTTTCTTGGATCGAAGCCAATCTGAAATGTAATGACTGGAAATGCATTGGGAAATAAACGAAAATTATACGAACACATTTTGAAATCCCAATTCGAAAAGAATGTCGAAAACTAATTAAACATTTCAAATTACATACACTTGTGCATTTGAATATGTATGTACTTATACGTTTGTATACGCTCATATGCATACAAAATTGTCGATTTAATATTCTACGTGTGTGTGTGCCTTTGTGTGTTTGGATGTGTGTTAATATGTAAATACAATTGACTTTATTTTGTTTGTGTTTAGACCGTTAGTTGAATATGCAAATTAGCAATTATTTGCATTGACTAGGACCCATCAAACACAACTTTAGCAATGGAAAATAAGCAAATTGTTCTCTAAAAATTTATTCACCTTAAAGTACCTTTGGGGTTCTAAATTTGTTTGGCCCAAAAGGTACATTCATCATCATCAACAACAACACTCAACCAACAATTCAATTGATAAACCAAACATGCTTAAGTGTGTATATACATATATATGTATGTGTGTGAGTTTTTGAATAACAATATTCAATTCAATAAACTATGCCAATGACTACAGTTACACAAGTATTACCGATTACATCGATGTGTGTATGTGTGCCAGAGAAGATAGATGACCACTGCAGTTAATGATGGTGACACTTATACGACCACATTTAGAAAAGTTACAAAAGTAGTCTTCATTGTAACATTCTAGATGTCTGCCAGACAGTCTGACAGCAACTGCCAAACGTTTTACCACACACTAACACATGCATAATGTTGCTCGTTGTATGACACTTTCATACATGCATGTATATATAGACTGACAATAGGAGTTTGCAATAAAATACACACACACACACAGTTAATTTTATGTACTATACATACCTATGCAATACTATACATAATGTGAAGGACTATTAAAGAAAATATTTTAATATTCTCCACTCTTAATTGAAATGTTTTGGGCAAAAAACAAAAAACGAAAACGAAAAACAAAATGTTAATGTTTTTATAAGAATAAAAATCTTTGCAGTTTTAATTTTATGTCACATAAACGATAAAGTTTTGAAGAACTCATTGTTAAGATATGAGTAAAATAGAGTGTACATATTTTGTATGTGAACCATACATACAAATTAATTTTTTTTTTATCGTAATTAGAATTCCAGAAATTTGTAGGCGTGTCATTACTGATGCTAGTTACTTAGCTCACTTAGTTGTGCAATTTAAAATTGGTTGCCCACATGCAGAAATGGCTATAATTAAAGTGTAGGTCTCTGGCACGTTTGTAGTATAAGGTGCACGTTTCGCAAGTGTACATTATCTATCTATTCAGCTCCGACAGTTATTGTATCACATGATCTTTACAACAAATGTGTTCATTAATAATTGGCCATTACAACCCTTCAGTCGGACCTAATGGACCTAATTTCTCACACCACTTAGGTTGTGTGTGTGTTAATTTTATCTGTGATTGGCGGGACCTACAGTTTAATGTCATGTCGACTCCGAACAACAGATGTTTGAGAATATTTTGTAATGTGATGTATTGTGGGGTTGAGAACTGCTATCGTAAGCGATTGAAACATTAAGTGGTTCAACTAATTGAAATGAAGAATATTTACAAACATTTTATCGGATACTTAAAACCGTGCTGGAACATTAGCTTGGTTCCGAAATTATCTAAATTCAAATTTTATAAGCATAATAAAAAAAAGCCAATAATTACGGTCATGCCTTTGGCCTGCATAAGGGGTCATCCTTGCCAGCATCCTTACTCATAAAATTTGCGTAAATGTTTTCCCAAAAATATTTAAATGAACATCATAAAAACAATAACGACAATTTATTTTATATACATACGTATAATATACAGGCACACAAGCTCACTGTCAGATAAACAAAATGACATACATACTCCCACAAATACTAAATAAATGTGTCCGTTTATGTCGACTACAAAACAGTTATTTTAAATACATACAACAAAATGAACAAAAAGAATTAAAAACGAAAAGGAAAAGGAAATCCTTTAACAACAATGTTTTCATGTGGTTGTATACATTTTCATTATGTGTGCCTGTGTTTTACATGAACTCAAATACGTTATGTTTCTGTTTATGTTGCTGGTGTTGGTGTTGGTGCGTCTGTTTCTGTTTTTTTTCATAAATTTTGCAGTCAAAATTGTAAAATTGCTTAACAATTTGTTTACAACCCCAACATTTAAAATGGCAATGATACTTTCGCATTCACACACACACACACACAAACATTTAAAGGAAATTAAATTCAAAAACCTACACATACATTTACACTAATGACATACAAGGACAATACGCAGAATATATGTACTATATATCAGGAAAATGCCTGTAAAGATAACAAATTTCTCTTTAAAATGTATTTCATTTGGGGAATTTAAATAATAATTTGCAAATCAAATTCAGATTCAAATGTAAATCGTACATGAGTACTATGACAATGACAATAAAAAAGAGAGGAATTTAAAAGAGGCCAAAAGAGTTTATTCTGATTGTGGCATTAGCTGTGACATCAAGAATCAGTCCCAGGTTGTGTGTGTTGATGTCAGTCATCAAACCATCAAAGTCAAAATGAATTCATAATTTATGGGATTGCCCATTTTGGTTACATTTCTTATCGGTCACTGTAATTTTGTTGGCCCAATTTGTAAAATGAAAACAAAAAAAAGGGTAAATTGGGTATCATCAGCACCGGTAACGATGTTGTTGTTGACTGTGTTGGTATCGGTGTCGTTGTCCATAACATGTGGTCACGAACATGTCAATGTTTTTCCAACATTTGCGGAGAATAAATAATGAAAACTCATGTCTGACAAGTGTATGGAACACGAGTGCCCAGCAATATTTGTACGAGTATTTAAAACAATCGGAATTTATTTGGTTTTTTTTTCTTATTTTGTTCATTTTTCATTTCAATATAATAAAACAAATATATGTGTGTGTGTGTCGTTACCCTTTCAAATTATTTCACTGAATGCAATAAAATTTATGGAGCAATTAAATCACAATCCATGCATTAGAAGGACGAATTAAGGTTGATTGTAAAATGAAATGTACAATAAAATCTATTTAAAATGGCAAACACATTAATAATTTGATATTTGAAATCTAAACTTTATTGCATATTCAGACATTATGCCGAAAGGATGATGCTCAAATGTATAGAAATTTCCGCCTGTAGTAGACATACATATGTACATATTTATTGATATGAAATTAAATTCTTTTAGAGTCTAGAGTATCATCAAAAATATATAAAATGAAGCTTAGAAGCTTATTTCCATTTAATTACAAAGACCCTAGAGCCTAGCGTGAAGCAGTTTGCATTAGAATTCCATGAGATGGTTTGGCTTGAGGACTGCTACTTTAACAAACTCATTCTTTTGTGGTACCTACCAGATTTCAGCAATGAATCGTTTTTTCGGTACTCATAAACACTCATGAAATTTCAAGTTTAAGTGAGTTAACAATATTGAAATTTCATTCTCATACTCACTACAACGTTAATTTAGAAGTACAGGTTCCAATGAGTATGTGTACAATGTTGACTTCAAACTCATACCATTCGAAATATGTTTGATTCATAAGCCTACTCATTTAGATTTATTATTTTAGAAAAATACTTATAATTCGAATGACTCTAATCATTCATCAAACTTACAGTCTTAGTTGTTGTTGCATTTAAAAAAACAGAAAAAAGACACAAAAGCAACACAGACTGAGCAGCTAGCAAAGCTAATCATATTTATTTTGTGACTCTTTTATATGTTGTCTAATGGAGAATATGAATGATGAGTATTTCAAACTTTGAATATGATATTGAAAATGAGTATGAATGCGTATAAGTATCAGAAATGATGAGTATGATACGATTCTACTCATCTTTTTGAATACTCAATCCTGATCTCTGCAGCACATACAGCTATTGACATCAAGGTACATACATAAGTGTTTGTATAAAAAAAAAATCTCATAAATATTTATAGAAAGAGTTTATGAAAATGAATTTGTGAATACAAAAATTGTGAAAATTAAATCTCAGATATGTATGCAGATCTTAATCCGATTTTCTTTGATTTTTAATCGTACTAAAGAAACTAAAAAAAAAATATTTTTAAATTTATAAAGAGACGGATACCGATTCTTAAGAAAATTTAAAGAATTTTTTCTCACAAACATTTTGAAAATAGAAAATCATATTGTAATCATAATGGAATCACAATCTCTCTTCTCTATCTCTCTCTCTCTCTCTCTCTATGTATGGTGGAATGTAGTACAAACCAACCAATTTTCTTAGTTTTTCGACCATAAATGTTGAAACATATTTGCTAGTGTGTCTGTATGTGTGTGTCTCTAACGCAATTGAATTTACAGAGTTCATGTGAATAGGTGTGGTTGTGAGTGCGAATGTAATGCTGCAGCAGGTATTTACCGTATACAAAGGCAACTTAAGAATTACTATATGCAACAACAACAACAAGTATAAAGGAACAGGAAGAAAATTGTAGAACTTTTTTTTAAAAATAACCCGTAAAAGCTTTTACATTCCAAGTAAGAAAAGAAAATGAGAAAGAGAAAATGAATGAAAATGAATGGGAAAAAGAAGAAAAGAGAAGAAAAGCAAGTAAATGTTTTCATTAAATAGATTTCTAAACGGAATTCTTTATAAACAACACAACGGACCAACAATCCTACTACAGACACACACACACACACATGAATGCTTTAACTTCCTTGCAAACCATTGCATTGGAAAACAGAAGTAGAAACAGAAGTAAAGAAGTGGAAAAGCTAGTGACACAGACACACACAGCATCTAATAGAAGGTATAAATTTAATGAAGAAGAGAAAGGAGAAACCAGAGAGGAATTTACTTTGGAAAACAAAATCCCTTATTAACTTTTCAAAATGAATCTGCTGAGCAGTTTAAAAGAAAAAACAACAACAACAGCAATATTGTGTTTAATCAGCAATTTAAGTTGACTTTATACTCGCCAAAAGGTAAACGTATAATTTTATTTATGATTTCAATTACAAGAATTGATATTCGAAATAGTTGTTCACTTTTGCAAAGAAAAAAAAATTGTTCATTTGAAAAACACCTGTACGACTGACTAACTATACACAGATAGACTTGGAATGATTCTTGGAATTCAATTTTGATTTTAAATTTAAAATAAACGTTTGCATTGCATTCAATAGAAATAAAAAATATTTTCATATTCATACTCCAGTTGATTCGCGAATCAAATGAACAAACTTGACCTTTTTCAATTTGATGGTATGCGATTTCTAATAGATTTTCTTCTGTATTTTTAAAACTTTGTTGGTAAACCCATCGCAGAGCTTACATTTTGATGTGTTCAATGAATTTGCATCATGAATTGAAATTGAAAAGAATGAAATTAATTCGTTCGAAAATAAGTATGTTAAGTAAGCTTCAGCTTATATTATTTTTATATTATTTATTATTATTTACTCTCAGAGTTTTTGCCAGAAATCTGCTGAGAGGAAGTCGCCGAAGAAATATTTTCATATTTTCGATTTGATGTCTGACTTGGGATTTGAACCGTGGACTTACGTCTAATAATCCAGCACACTACCCACTAGACTACGGCGACTACATTGTTTTTACTCATGTATAAAAATTAACACACACAACATAAATGGTGTGAGAAACTAGGTCGTAATCCTGGCTGAAGGGTTGTAATGACGAATTATGTATGTATGTATGTATGTATGTATGTACTGGAGAGATTATATGACCTACGCCATCTCAAGTTTAAACATGAATACAAGAGAACCAAAAATAACCGTTTGCCGTCCTAGTCAAGCGTTTACATAGAGTTTTGATTTATCAGACGGAAAGCCTTAGTTGTGACATTTTGAAAACAAAAACCTGTCGATTTCTGCCTCTCTTTGACGTGTCTAACAAATCTTCTAAAATATTTTAAAATCTTTTAAAAGCAAATAAAAATAATGTAAGTTTTATATGATTTTTTCTATTTTAAAATCACAAATTTATGTGTCAATTGGTCTCTTTAATTTGTCCAGTAAGGAGTACAAAAACATTAAGCACAGTTGTCAAATAGGAATATGGAGAATGGAATGTTTGTTGTTCTATTTAAATCTTTGTCAAGATCTGTCACTCTCTATCTCTCTCTCTCTGTTTCTATGTGTCATAACATCCGTAGTGCCAATTTAAATATTATTTTGCGAAACAAGAAACAAACAAACAATTTACAATGCAAACATGCAAATGCCACAACCATAGAGAACAACAACATCTTATGATAAGGAATGCTTAGCCAAAAGTTGAAAACAAACATGAGATGAGATGGTGGAAAAACAAAAACAAATTTTGACAAGAAAATCAATATAACTGAAGAGATTTAAATAGAAAGTGTCTACTTATAACAATAACAACAATAACATAAAAAACAAATTCTTTACGAATCAAAATAAAATTTATGTTTTCGATTTCAACGCCCACGCGCTCCCACTGTGTGAAAATATTCAAGAAGGAATTTTCGAAATATTTTTTACTTAAAAAGGAAAACAAGAAAATCCCACAGTGTTATTGTAAAAATTCGAATACAAAGAAATCTTTTCAATTCCATTTTTTTATTTTTTCTTCATTTTTTTATTTGCTTTGATTTATTTTCCTACGCCAAGGGATTATTTCAGTTGCAACAGAATTTCTGTTGTTGTTGATTGAAAAGCACAAACAAGTCTCTGCTGCTGGTGTAGGTGTGCGTATGGAAATTTAAATATTTGAATACGTTTGATTTGTAAAAAATTACGAGGACTTGCAAAACTCAAGGGTTATAAACAAAAAAAATTCAAATCATTTGGTTTTAAATTACAATTGCAAGCACCTTTTGATATTCGATTACAACTCAATTCTTTTGATAAGCTCATCTCAATTCTAATTATTTTCTTTGCTTTTTTTTTCATTTTTTTTGTTTTTTAGTTTCCTTGCGTTAACGTTAAAACGTTTTACCAATTGCTATCAAATGTCAATTTGTCATGGTTTTGGGTTAAAGGTTGACCTTAATTTTGTATTCAAATTTCTTTTGGCTTCATTTTCTGTTTTCTGTTTTAAATTTATTTCCTTTCTTTTTTTTTCTCTGTTGCAACCATTCATTGTGTCAGAAATTCACTTTAAATGTTGAACCATAATATGACAACTCGTTTTCTTACACATTTTTCCATTTCCTTTATTGTAGTTTTTTCCAATTTCTTTTACTTTCAGTTAACCTAGAAAAAAACAGAAAAAAACAACAACAAAAATAGGAAAAAGTAACAGAATTTTGCACCTTTCGTTTACAGCTCAATAACTTTGGATGGCAAAAGGAAATCAAAAAAAAAAGTTTTAAAAGTTTTTTTTTATTCGCAATAAAAAAAACAGAACTGCAGCAACTATTTACAATAGAATTAAGTAGAAGAAGAAAAACAACAACAATAATAACATCGTAAAGAAATAAACAAATACGACGACACTAAGTGTCAAAAAGTAAAATCTTCAAAACCAAAAATACTTCAGAAAATAAATGAAAGAAAAAAAGATTTTCAAATCATCCGTAGTGTTATAATGGTCCAGAAAAAGGTTCAACAAAATGTTGACACTTAAAACTCTGAAACTGTTGTTTAAATAAAGAGACAACAATGTTGTAGTAAATGTCATACAATAGAGTCTCTTTCAATTTCAATTGAGCAGTGCTTGAATCAAATATGAAAATAAGTTAACTTCCAAAAATGTTTAAAATACTACAGTAGTCGATAATATCCGATAAAAATATACAAATTTGGTATGCAGTTTCCATTTTTATTCTCAAATTTTAGCTGCTAACGTAGCAAATTCTGTTAGAAGTAGAAAAAAATAGGTTGTGTGAGGACCAGAGATCAACAATGAGTATTCAAAAAGATGAGTAGAATCGAATCATACTCATAATTTCTGATACTTATACGCATTCATACTTATTTTAATATTATGGAACCCCTACTCATCATATTCAAAATTTAAAGTACTCGTCATATTCATACTTAACAACACGTATGCTGTTGTTAATTTCGACTCTCCATAACTCGCGTACGAACACTAAAATACTCACTAGACGATTGTGTCCTGTACTGTAGACTGTAGACTGTAAATTTTGACGAATGATTATAGTGACTCGAATAATTTGTAAGTATTATAAGTATTTTTCTAAAGTTATCAATCTAATTGAGTAGACTTATGAATCAAACATATTTCGAATGGTATGAGTTTGATGTCAGCGTTGTACGCACGTGGTACCTGTACTTATAAATTAACGTTGTAGTGAGTATGACAGTGAATCAGAGTACTTAGTTAAATTTCAATATTGTTGACTCACTTGTATTCAAAATTTCATGAGTGCTTATGAGTAGCGAAAAAATTATGCATTGCTGATCTCTGGTGAGGACACAATAAGACAATAAGACACTCTCTATGCCATCAAAATGCTTAAAAGAACACAACTTCTCTACCAATTTGTTTAACACACTTGTCCTATCCTTCGGACAGTATTGCCAACAGGTTTCTTCATAAAACTGGAGAGATTATTTCCAAGCACTGCATGTTTGGATACAGTAGGAGCTAAACAATTGTCATACATACATAATTGATCATTACAACCCCTTAGTCAGGATTACGACCTAGTTTCCCACACCACTTATGTTGTGTGTGTTAATTTTATCCATGAGTGATGAAACCTACATTTTAAAGACACTTCTAATCAAAATATTTTTGAAAGACTTCATGGCAATTTTATTTTACTTTCAGAGACTTTCGAGAGGAAGTCTCCAAAGAAATATTTTTTAATATTTCGGTTTGTGCAAGGTGTCTAGGCTTAGCTTTGAACCACGGCCTGAACACTACCTACTAGACAATGACCGCTTCAAGTGATGATACTTTTAAAATATCCAAAATCAATCTCCATTCGAATTAGCCAATTAAGCTGGGTCTGGGTATTGTAAAAAGTTTTCCTTCTAAATCTGGCATTATTTAATGTTTATTCTGTTTTTTTTTTTTTATTTTTTCTTTTTTGATGATACAAAAACAAAGTCTTTCAACTCATATGCATTGTATTTGCCACAAATGTCATTCACCACCACCCAATATGACACAATATGTTGCATTCCGGTGTAAGTCATTTAAATACTGAGACTGCTGCAGCCATGGCTTTTGTAAGCCTTAGTTTTTGTTTCGTTTTATTTTTTGTTTTGTTGCAGTTGCTTGTGGAATAGAAAAGTTTCGCTTTTTTTCTCGATATTTTTAGTTTCAACGTTATTAGAGAACCGCATTTAAGAGCTTTTCTATTTTCAATTTAGTTCAACGAAATATTAGTGGGGGAGGAGGGGGTACTAAAAGCCTTTCAATGTTCTTTTCTCTCACTCTCTGTAGATGATGATCCATTTTTGTTATTGGAATTCAATTGTTTTCACTGCAACGAGTCAATTGTATTTGCAACAACTGCTACCATTACAACACTCACTACATAGACCAACTACTGTGGTCTACTAAGATTTTATGAAACGTTTACAATTTGGGTTTTCTCTTCCTTCTTTCTCTTGTCTGTATTAAAATGAAATTAAAGTTTTAAATTTTATTTTCTATTTTACATTCTTCTGTTGTCCTTTATTTTAGTTTGCAACACATTTTTTTTTGTAAAGTTAAAGAGGTTTTGTTGCAATTGCAACATTTGTTTAGTTTTGTTGAGAAATATTTGCAATTTTATGTGGCAGTTGAGCTGTAAACAGGCGTTGCAAGAATGTCAATATTGTTGCATACTGACTGAATTCATTTGAATAAATACATTTTTGTTTTTTCTCTTCCATGTATTGTTGCCCACAGAGCGATACGATACCATGCCACTCAGTATTGTAAATCAACCGGAAAAATTCAAACAAAAAAAAAAATATTAAATGTAAGCCAAGTTCACAGCAAACAGCATGATTAAAAGAAAACTTATTGAGGCCAACAAATTGTTTTAAATGACAAATGATGTCTACAAAATTCTTAATATGTACATGTGTATGTAGTTTTTAAATGCTTTTCATATTTTGTTATTGTAATTGAAAATTCAATTGGAATTCTAAGCAAACATAAGAGGAGATAAGTACATACCCAGACTCAGAAACGCAATGTAAATTCAAGAAAGATATTTTGTCTTTAAGAATTTAAAATAATTTTCCCATACACTGCCTACTAGACTACGGTGACTATATTGCGAGTGTGTATTCCACACACAATGTTGTGCGGCTAAAGAACTAGCACTCTCTAGTTGTTCAAAATGTCGCGAACCAGAGGATATGAAAATAATATGAGCATTGGAAAGCATATTTTTGCGTTAGTTGAATTTGGCTTCAATACTACAAATAATTACTTCAAATTCAGGTTCAATATACTATGTACAGTGGGCCTTCCTTGAACTGACAAGTTTAGTCTTACCCTGACTGTACTTTTAATTAATGTACCTTCTAGAAATACTTCTTCTAGATAAATTCAAAAATCAATTTAAAATAAAATCCTTAAGCACATTATAAATTACTTTTATTTTTTTTTTATTACAACAACAAATCAAATCAAGAGCAACAATACAGAACGAAAAAGATGAAAATCTCTGAAGGCATTTTCCTATAAAATATTAAGACGTCATAACATTGCAGCACTCTGTCGAAGTGCATGAAATTCCCAAATGTTGTTGACGAAGCCAAATAATTGACACACAATTTATTTGAAAACTTTTGCTTGCTTGCAACAAAAATTATGAAATTTTTGTGTTCATTGAGATGAATGAGAATGAATGAAGGAATGAATGAATGAATGCTTCAGGGATTTTCATATACTTTGGCATACATTGTGATGTTTTTTTTTTTTAATAATTTCCTATGAAAGTGCAGCATTCAACAAGAAATGAAAAAAAAGGTTTTTACCACAGCAACATTTTAAGTAAATTGAATTAAAAAAAAAAAACATAAACATATTTTCTTAAACTTTTTTGATAACACAAATAAAAAACGAAAAAAGATTTCGAAACAAATTAAATCTTGGCAAAGGAATGCAGGGTTTCAGGATTTAAAGAATGATTAATGACCGGACCATTGAGAAAACAACATTTTGTTTGAAGTTGTTTAAGAAAAGCAAAATGAAATTGAAAATGGTATTCTTCTTCTACTTCTTCTTCTTCTTGTTATATATAAAAGACAAATTTAAAATTCATTTGTACATACGCACAATACATACATACATACATACATATGTATGTACACTTTACTATTAGAAATGTTTTTTTTTGTTCCTTTTTTCAGGAATTTAATAAAGAACTGGGGAAACATTGATTGGTTCAATGAATCCATGATTGAGTGAACGATTGAAAGGTTTTTAAACTCATCAACCTGATGGCACATACAACAAAGGAGCGTACAACTAAATTAAAAGGAAAACAAGACTGTTAAAATTAAACAAACCAACCAACAAACAAAAACAAAACAAAAAAAACTCTTTTAAAAATAAAAATATTTCTGGATTTTTGTTTCCTTTTCTTGCTGTTTTAAAATAAAAAAAAAGAAGAAAAAAAAGAAGAAAAAAAACTTTCCCCTAAAAATTATTACAGTTTTGATGTTAACCAACACAATCGTTTTGGCTTAAAACAACTCAACTCTTGTGTATCGATTCATTTGGCAGCTAAAGTACTGTATGCTGTACTGAGATTTGTTTGCCTTTGTAACTGAGATTGAAGAAGAAGCAAAACTTTTGATGCAGTAGCATAGTGAGCAAGAATTTGAATTGTTTTTTGAAGTGGAAACCGCTTTATTTAATAAGAAAACTTTTTCAAATGCCTTCTCTTTATATCACCCTACTTAACAGCACCTCCTTGACGTCGTCGTTACACTCCCGCTGTTAATGTCATAATCCTTAAGAATAAAACACACAAAAACCAAAAAATATAAATCCTATATGTACTATCATATCTCTTGTGCCTCTCCGCTCTCTCACTCTCTTCGCCTCTCTGCAAAATGTTGTGAAAATGAAGTAGAAAAGTTTTTCTTTATTTTTTAAAAATTCTATTCCGTTCGCCAACAAACATAAACAATTTATTTAAAAGAATACTCGTCTTCGGTTCTTTTTTTATTGTATTTATTTTCTTAAGCCAAAAACGATTTATAAAGTGTGGTTAAATTAATATGATTTAGAAACCAAACTGGCCCAATTTAACTGGCATTTGAAAATTGTTTGTTAAGAATTCTTGGAATCCAAGAAATTGTTGCCGTTTCCATCTCCATCGTGCTCATCATTTTCAATAATTTGGTTACAAACCAATTATTCTAATGATTAAATATTTTCATATTTTTACGGATTATGCTCAACAGCAGCTAAATGAATGAAAATCAAGAAAGAAAGGAAAGAAGGAAGGAAGGAAATAACCAGCATTAGTAAGTAAAATGAGTAGCCAAAATAAAAAAAATAAAAATGTAACAGACAGTCCAGTCAACAGAATCCATCCATGACGTTATATCTTCGACGTTAATATTTTATAAATTTTTTTATTTTTTTCTTTTTTTTCTACGTATTTTTGGCGGCTAACTTATAAACATTTTCGAAAGTCTTTTAGTAGCCAGACTGCTAGATAATGGTAAACAAAATTTAAGAAGATTATGTCATCGTATCAAATGTAGTCATACGATTAAAACGGAAATTTAATTTAATTTAACAAAACAAAAATTGAAATTAAAATTTCAATTAAAATATAAAAAAAAAGATATCCTCTCGCTATGCCACAAATAAATGAATTTATATGGATGGATGGCACTTGATTTAAATTGTACACGCTTTTGGCACGATACAAATGCCAAAAAAATTGAAAAATTGAAATGTGAACACAACACAATGAAATATTTTTCTAAATATTCTAAGCCAAATACAAGTGCGTTATACAACCAATGGAACACACTTAATTTTAGTTAAAAAAGCCTCTTTTGTTCTGCCAAATATTAGAAAACACTACAATGTAGGGTAGTTATTTTAAGTTGAACATCATATTTGTAACAATATTCCAATCGATATTCGAGTAGAAATCTGTATGTCATGTTGTATACTTCTTTGCAGGCCAATAAAGAAATAATAAAACTCGGCAAAACACTGCATTAGGTTTAGGTTTAGGTTAGAGGACGCATACTTGCCAGTTGAGACAAGTACAATACACGAAGGTCCAGTTGACCCATTATACTACGTCCTAAAGGGAGAGGATAATAGGAGAGATAGAGAAAAAGGAGAGGAAGTAGGAAAGGGAGAATAAGGAAGCAGAGGAATTACACAGGCTAACATAACGCACAGGAGAGCGCGACTATACTATTGAAGCTCTAGCACTTCTCAACCAGCTCAAACTAATAAGGAATCTTTGGAGAGCATTGATGTCGGTTCTCGACACAGAATTCAAACCCCTGCCAAGGCTTTTCAACCTCAATCTACTAAGGGCTGGACAGTTACAGAGGAGGTGTTCGATAGTATCCAAATCCTCCTCATCGCAACATACCCTGCAATAATAGTCCGGCTGGGATCTGTTCCAGATTATTGTCAGCGATCTAATCTCGCAGTGCTCCGTAATAAACCCAATAACTAACCTTAAACTGGCCTTATCCAAGCCCAGCAACCAAAAAAACTGCATTAGGTAAACATTGTTTGGAGAATAAGCCTGAATACAACAATAACTTTAACGTATAATGGATCCTGTGCTAGTTAATGTAAAAAACTGAATGCTGCAAAGTTCCAAGAAATCCTGTTTCACCGAATAAAAAGTCAGTTTACTATAACTTCAGAGGAAAAATGCTTTGATGAAATCACAGCAAGTCGACATAAACAGCTTACCAAAGTAGGCTTGACAGTCAGAAAGATGATTCGTTGTATGCTTCAATTAGATGGAAATCATCTGCTATAAACTGGTATTCTACAGCTAAAATTTTCACTCGCATTTACAACACTGTCAGCAACTATGTATGTATGTTAGATCTCATACTAGGATATTTTACAACATATCGTATATATATATGTATGAACCAAGTCATACGTTCTTAAAACTCAAAATATAATTTCTAATTTAATTAATACGTACTAAATCAAAAATAAATAATTTTTTATAATTTCTTATGTTGTTGCAATTCCAAACAAGTATTCGAAAAAGTCTTCTTCGAGAAAATTATTTTTTGGTTTCGTTATTATTGTTGATAATTTTAACCTTGAACGTTAAATTCGATTTCAAAATTTAATTTAACAAAGCGTTCCTTGTAAGGACTACAACAAAAATATTAGAAAACAATTTGCATTTTTTGGGAAGAGAAATGAAAAGTTGCACTCTTGAGCTCTTTAGTCACACGATTGCCAAAATGAATAACGAATGACAACAAAAAAATAAAGAAAGAAAGAAAAATAGAAAGAGCAATGCAAATAAATCGTAATGGGGCAGAAACTCCTTTTCTGAAAATTTAAAATTTTTTTTTTGCTTTTTTTCTACTTTCCATGTTGTAGGCATTTTTATTTCCGTAATATGTTTGTTTTTTCTTTGCTTTTTTTTGGACCAAATCGGAGTTAGAAAGGAAAGTTCCACATGTAAGCACGCACACACGAAACCGTGTATGGCTGGCGTATAATGGTAAATGTCTTCAAGTTCAAGGATAATTATAATCAAATACAACACACATAAACACTTGTGCACTTATACATAGGGTATAGTATATTCATATATGTACATACATTCACACATATTTTATTCTTTGCGTACAAGTTTTTTTTTGATACTTTCTTTCTCTTTTGTTCATTTCAGTTCTTTTTGTTCATTTCAGTCTATTTTTATTTTTATTTTTCTTTTTGTTTTTTTTTCTATTTCCTTCAGCTATTTCGTTTGCATTACTTTATTATTTTTTTCTTTTTGTATCAACAATAACAACATTAGCATGTTGTTACTGTAAACAGGCTCACACACACACACACTTCCATACGTAATCACACACTATGTAACTTGTTTGCCAACTACCCGACCGTGTTCAGTTCAGCCTACCGATAACAATTTCGTTCATTGCAATTGAAACATGTTCGTTCGCGTTTGTTTGTTTGTTTGCTTTGTATACACTCATGTACGTTGGCGTATGAGTAACATTTTTCTTCTCCTTTTGACTTTGTTGCTTCTCATGAGCATTTCGCTTCTTTTTTTTTTTTGCAATCATATCGTGTATTGTATCGTGTATGTATGAGTGTATTGCATAGTACGTGTATGAATGTGTGTATATTTAAATATGCGTTTAATTTATGAGTGTTAATCTTTCGTTTCGTCTTTTCACAACGAATTTAATTTGAATTTTTTATTTGTTGCCTCTAATTTTGTGCTCTTTCTTTCGCTCTCGCACTCACTTTACTTATGTATTTGTTTAAATTAAATTGAATTTTATATTTATGGTTTTCTGTATTTCCTTTATACACAACAAATTTAAAAATCATGCCAGATTTTCTAACGTTTTCCCCATATTACATGATGCCAAGTGTTAGTTATTACTGTTCTTGCCGTTTGTAATGGATTTTCGAAAAACAAAAAAAAAAGACAAATAATTCTACAACCGAAAATGTATGAACTAAGTAATCTTAACAGCAGTTGGATTTCAATATTTAGTTACTCAAGATCCACAAATAATATCGAAACTGATTAGAGAGAAATAAAAATATTCGTGTTAATTTGAGTACTTTGAGTACTTGCAACAAATAGGTCCCTCTGATTATAAGTCCTAGGCTTGCATTTGTTGCAAAAATTAAAAGCCAACTTTTACGGGTGACATCCTATTTTAATTCGAAATGTGATGAATAGTTTTGCAGAAGTAAAACTATCCATTTAAATGAGAATGTAGTGGAAATAATATTTGCGTATGATGCGAAATCATTACACTTTCCTTATATTATCGTTAAATGAACATTTTGAGATGTCGTTGTATTTAGAATACTTTGCAGATGAAACATAAACAATGAATTTTTTTTTTGTTTTTGCGAATTCATGATAGTAGGACTACAGACGATATATTGTCACAACAACAAGGTATAACATGCAACAAATCCCTTTATATATTGCCAACAAAAAGATAAAATAAATTCTTTCGGAATAAAACACATGCGCCTTCCAGAGAACAGTATTTAACGACTAAGTATGTGTTTAGTTTGCATTTGAAGATGAAACTCAAAATAACGCGTACAGTTTTAAAAAATTAATTAGAAAAACTTAAATCTTTAATTATTGCATTTCCTTCAGAAAATGTTATCAAATTTTGAAAGGCATTATCGAAATAAATTACATGCTTCAGAATGACACTCCACAGTATCTCATTTATTCTGTTATCAAAAGCCAATAATGCCAACTGAAATGAATGAATTCGTGGCTGGCAAAATGAATGGCTAAGCGTAATGATCATTAGTCAGCAGGAGACATTCGCCGCTTTTCTACTAACGACTACAACTGATGCTGTTGATAACGATGATGTTCATGAAAGTTCTTCTTCTCTCTCACTGTCTCTTATAAACTCACTTCACCAAGTGTTGACTTACTTATGACTGCTTGCATGTGTTACTACTATGCAAAACGAAAGGACCTTCAATCTTGTACGATTCTTTTTTGTTTTCCTCTATAAAGCAGTGGATTATTTAAATAAAAGTCGTTCATTTTTCACATAGAATGTATGTATGTGTGCACATGTGTAAGTTTCTCAATATGAACTCTATGTACTGTCTTTTCCTTCATTATTTTGGTTGAGTTTCTTTTATTCTTAAGCAAGATTATCAATTTTCTTATATTTTTGCCACCAACAAAAACAGACAAACTTCCTTAGTTTTGGAAGAGACAGTTTCTTTAACATAAACTTGTAATTCAAAAACAAAAAAAAAAAAAAAAAAAAATTTTATTTTTTTTTCTTCAAATTTCGGTGACTACATTCACAGGAAATGAAAATGATAATCATGAAATATGTGTGTTTGTAATTATTCTTATCTCAAGAATAGTTTCGAATTTGACAATAAAAACTTCAAATACAATCTTAGTAACAGCACGCACCATGCATACATTTTAAGCCTTAAAAATGATTCTGTATGAGCTATGTAACAGAGATTAGCAATTAATCGTTTTTCCGCTACTCCTAAGTACTCATGAAATTTTGAATATAAGTGTGTCAACAATATTGAAATTTAGCTATGTACTCTGATTCATTCATACTCAGTACAACGTTGATTTATAAGTACAGGTTGCAATGAGTATGCGTACAACGTTGACATAAAACTCATACCATTCGAAATATGTTTGATTCATACGCCTATTCATTCAGATTCATAACTTTAGAAAAATACTTATAATACTTATAAATGATTCGAGTGACTCGAATCATTCATCAGACTTAGTTGTTTTTGCATTTACAAAAAAAAAGGAAAACAGACACATAAGCAAAAAAGACAGAACAGTTGGCAGAGCAAACACACAACCTTCTAGTAAGTATTTTACTGTTCGTATGCGATTCATACTTATTTTCTGATTCGAGTGTCAAACTCAATAACATCATACGTGTTGTTAAGTATGAATGTGATGAGTACTTCAAACTTAAAATATGAGCAGAGTTTCCATGATATTAAAAGTATGAATGCGTATAAGTATCAGAAATTATTAGTATGATTCGATTCTTTTGGAATACTCATTGGTGATCTCTGCTATGTAAGTAAGATTAGTAGTAAAAGTGAAAACTAAATAGTTTACAGTTTAGATAATTTAAACTAATGAGCATAAATGATGCAAATGTTGCAACAACACAATTGTATGTAAGAAAAACCATGTAACTTTAGCACTCAGTTAAACCAAAAAAAGAGAAAAAAATATAAACTTGAATGCAGCCAAATAAACTGTAAAAAATTTCAATTATTTCATGTGCAACATGATACGAAATATTTTAAAGTCATTGTCGTCATAATAATCAACATTAACTTTCGCAATTTATGTTAGCAAAAGAAAAGGAAAAACCAACGCAAGAAAAACCATTTCATTGCTACTCTCAGTGTCACATGCACTCCATAAAAGCCATGCGAAATAAAAACCGACAGAGACGTTGGTAATGCCACACGATAAACAGGAAAGAGAGAGAAAAATTAAATGTACCATATTGCTGATGAAAAAGAAACTTTTGTGGCAGGATTACTTTCATGTTGCATGTATACGAGCATTTTTAAGAAACTCCTTGCTTAGTTGCCTGGTTGACTGGGTTGGTTCGCTTGGCTTCTCTCAGTGCCATAAACATTCTTTTTGCCACAGTGCTCTCTCGTGTAACAGTTTTTGTTGCCTTTGAGTATTTAATTTATTACCACATTGTTATTGTTGTCTTTAACATACAAACACACATAATTCTAAAACAAATACTATATGTATTCAGTTTTGGTAGCGTAAAGGAAATTTCCTTTTATTGTTGTTTTTGTAAAAATTTATCCTGGTATTTAGGCAGGACACTTGAAAGCAATTTGTTTTCGTCTCTCTAATAAACACTTCATCAATAACAAACGACCAATATTATGAAGACAATTCTACCAAAAAAAAATGAGATTTTCTTACACAGCGGACAACCAATTTGTATTGACGTTAAAAAAACACTAAAAAATTACCAAAAAAAAAAGACGTTTAATGACGGTTTTTAATTTTCATTAAAAGAAGATTAAGATTTTTAAGAGAAGCACTTAAAGTTTTTATATCAAAACGGAAATTAATTTTTGCATTTAATGACAACAAAATGGCAAAAGAAAAATTTGTTTAATTTTTAAAGAAAAATTATGTTGCAATTATGTTGTGAAGACTACAATAATGTTTTACACTGTTTGCCTGGATGGAATCTTTCTATGTATTTTCCAACACATTTTCATCAATCATGACTTGAAGTTAATTAATATGATTTCTTATAATTTATGTTAGTGGACCTGCTCCAAACATATGCTCCCTGTCATGCTTACAATCATGATTAGCTGACGGAAAACGAAGAAAAATTTAATTTAAGAACTTGTATTAATTTTTTGCCTGAGTGAAATGCAAATAAACTCACTCACTAAAACACTGAAACTGTTAACTGGAGGCTCTACTATATTAAATGAAATTAAATTAATGAAAACGACTCCTTCTACGTTTTGTCATAAAGAATGTGTTTGTTTGTCGAAAATGCATAGTTTTTAACAGAATATCCTGATCAGAGATTAGCAATGAATCGTTTTTTCTGTACTCATAGGCACTCATGAAATTTTGAAGTTGAAAGTGAGTCAATAATATTGAAATGGAACTACCTAATCTGATTCATTCATGCTCAATATAACGCTGATTTACAAAAACAGGTTGCAATGAGTATGCGTACAGTGTTGACATCAAACTCATACCATTCTAAATACATATGATTGATTCATAAGCCTACTCATTTAGATTCATAACTTTAGAAAAATACTTTTAATACTTATAAATGATTCAAGTGACTCGAATCATTCAATAAGATTTACAGTCTTAGTTGTTGTTGCATTTACAAAAAAAGAAAAAAAAGACACATAAGCAAAGAAGACAGAGAAGCAAGCAGAGCAAACACACAACCTTCTAGTGAGTATTTTAGTGCTCGTACGCGATTCATACTTATTTTATTCGTGTATATGTTGAGTTATGGAGAGTCGAAATCAACATCATCATACGTGTTGTTAAGTATGAATATGATGAGTACTACAAACTTTGAATATGAGTAGAGGTGTTCTATGATATTAAAATAAGTATGAAATCGTATAAGTATCAGAAATTATGAGTATGATTCGATTCTACTCATCTTTTTGAATACTCATTGCTGATGTCTGATCCTGATCAAAATCATATCTCAGTCAACACATTTACTCACATGCGGAATTCATCCATTAACACTAAACTCGACTCGTGATAACGGTGTTTAGGAGCGAAAAACAAAATTTATTTTCAAATATACTTCAAGGAATTAAAAACAATATCTAAGGAGGAAGTAAAAACGTTGAATAAACTGAAAATCTACTCACAAGAATTTTATGAAAAATATAGTTAATGGCATAGAAAAATTAAAAAATTAACAAGAAACGAAAAAGTTAGAAATTTTTCGATATTTTTCTCGAATGTGTGTCCAATCATATATCGACTTTAGTTGGTAGAATCGATGGAATGCTGAGAAGCCGTTAAGCATTCAATACTCCTCGAAATACGTAATTTGCTGACCAAAACTTATCTTCAACCTGAATTGCTTTAAGAATTTGAATTTTTAAAATTTAAAAAGGCTGCGTAGTTGTAAATTAAATATATTTTTTACATAAGGAAACGAAGCGATCATTATAGAAATCATCGCGAGAAAATGTTCAGTTGGTAAAGGCCTGCAGTGCGGCAAAGTAAAATAGGGCGCATTTCAAAAAGTGAATTACAATTGAAACCTCATAACAACTGTTCTATAATACGTACATCAATACCTCGATTATTTGAATTGAGGGCATAAGAACAAGTCACAATTTTCAACAGCATTTGGATCTACAAAAGCGATCGTCTAAAACATATGCTGACTGACTCTCTACTTGACTTCATCCATAGGACAACAAAATAAATTGATATCTCCACAGTGAGATTTTATCCCACGTAACTTTTGTTGTTTTTCCGTTAAAGAATTCTCTGCTATATTTTCGCACAGCAAATGTTATCAACTTCTGCAGAATTAAACTTAATTATGGAGGCTAAATATGAGATGTTCTACGTCTTAAAAACTACTATTCGCCGAGAATGATGAAAAAATTTTAACTTTTTAATTCAGTCATTTTTATTTAATATTTCTGTAGGAAAACATTTGAAAACATTTTTATCCAAAAAACAATCAAACAACAAAAATTCAGGCATTTTTATTTAATAACGCTTTAGGCGCTGACTATTGTTATTACATCGATAACTAGATTTCTGTAGGAAAACATTTGAAAATTAAAATTTGTATATAAAACTTGTCCTGTAGACTTCGAGTGTAATTTAAATATTAAAATGAAGCAGAAAAAAATTACTTTGGAAATTAAAAATTTTACATTACAACTCATCATAGCGATTCAAAGTGGTAAAAATATCAAAAAAAGTCGTGATAATAGTGTATGATTTATGAAATAATTTTCTAACGTTTTGTGAATTCTCATTCTTCGTGTAAATATTACACAAAACTTACACGATTTTTATTTAACATCCAGCCAATGATAATTCATCAACAAAAGCGTGGTAATTGCCGTTTGACAATTTGCTGATTTATAATCCGATATTTTGTCTTGGTATACAATTTCGTTATTCAAATTTCTTTTTCTTATTAAAATTTTTAAAAATTTTAAAACTTTTTTAAAAGATTTTGCATATTTTAACATTCACTTTAATTTTTCGAATTACATTTGTAAACCAAATGATTTCCTATGGATTTATGTGCATTAATGGTTTAATTTCAAAACAATTATCGCCAGACTTGTTGAATACTTAAACATAAAAAATAATTTTTTCTTTCTTTAATTTTTATTTTTTTTTTAAATTTCTCACAAATAACACTTTTATTTAATTTTAACAAAATCAAATCCTTTTCTAGTAAGTATTTCTTTTGGTTTTTATCTTTTTTATGAATTATAAAATTAAGTTTTAATTGATAAAATAATTGATATTCAATAATTACTTTGATTTATTTGAAAATTAATACCGACGGTTACAATTTTTTTTGTTTTTTTTTTTGACTATGTTTTATTAAGCGATTTATGTTTCCCCTTTTCCTTTTGATTTAAAATAAAAATTTTTATGTTTTTATGTTATTTTGTTTTTTTGGTTATTATCTTTTGTAATAAATTTTTTAAGTCAATTTTTATTTTATTATTGACTTGTTTGTCCTTTAGAGTAACTAGATTCGTACGCGGCTAAAACAACACTAAACTTTGGCCTGCAACACCAGAAAATGTCTTGTGCCAAACACAAATACAGTCAGTGCTTAAAAACACACACACACACCTACACTCATACAAAATTACAGGATGCTTTAACAGAAAATATTAAAGAAAAAACGAAAACAAAACGAACACAAAACACTGAAATCACAGACATAGACTGGCAACTAACACAACAACAACAACACTATGTACAATAACACCATACAATACAACAAACAGTAAGAATAAAAATATAACAGTAAGAATAAAGGATGCGTTCGTTAATCGTTTGTGAAGACATTGAAAAACGAACAACATAATCGTACACGAGGACAATGATGATGGTAACATTTCTTGGCCACTTAAAGCCATAACAGTACAATAATACGAACAGTTAAATGGCAACATAACATAACCGCAAGATATTTTTTTTACAGATAACGGAAATTCAATTCAGCAACTGAGAGGCATTCTACAACAACAAGTTGGCGCCAAAATGTCAAGCCGAAAATGAGCATGTGCCGTTCTTAAACTAAACCCAGTATTAGAGAGATATTAACGGTTATGAAACATTTTAAAACGTTTAACAGTAAAGCTCTCTTGCACTGTAATACTGGCTCTGTAGAGACAATTGTAATTTATTTGCTGAAACCGAAAAGGTTTTATTTTGTACGGCTAAAATCTTTCTAATATTGTGTCCTAATGTTGTGTTGTTTTTATAAAACTTTTGATATTCAACTGACTGACTGAATGGCTGGCCTTCATTGATAAACTGTTAACCTAATAACACAGTCCCTTTTTCTCAAACACACACATACACACGCACACATAAGCATTATCATATAATTTTACTGTGGTGATGGTGGTTTATTTTTGTTTTTTATTTTAATTCTTGGTTGCGACGACAGTCAATAATAAATGATGAGACACAATTCTTAAGGGATTAATCGCTTAAAAAACTAAACTGCCTCAAATAGATAATTTTATTCTTTTCCATTATTTGCCATTCTATTCGGCTTTTATTCATTCTTTTATTCTTTATTTCTATTTCTATTATGAAGTTTTCTTTTTCTTTTTGGTTTCTATTACGGTCTACTTGTAAAACCCCTTTAGATAACAAGGCATTTGAATTATTGTTTTCTGGATTTCGAATGTGACTCAAGGGCGGCCTACATACAAATAAAGAGAGATTCACATTTACTTTACTTAATTAACTTGGAGATTTAATCCAATGCGAAACATTAGCATTAGCATTCGCATTGACACTGGCTCTGTTACATTAAAGTGTTCCCCTTTTAAGTGTAAAAATAAATGATTTTCTAAAGAGATATTCTTATGGTCGCCCAAAATCCCCTTTAAATTTCCAATTTTAATCAAATAAACGAGAATAAATAAATAAATACAGTAGTTTTCCGATTTAACGAACCTATATGTTGTCAGGCTTGTTCGTAAAATCGAAAAGTTCGTTATATGCAGTACTAACTTAAATGTGAGTTTTTGGTATGAGAATAAGTTAAAAGTACATAAAATATTTTTTTTAAATGTATTTCATAAAATTTTATTATTTTTTATAAAAATAATACAAAAAAGGAAACAATTCATATCAGAAATAAATTATTTTATAAAAATAATAAAAAATAATAATTCATATTACATTAGTCCACATAAAGAACAAAAACATACAAAAAAATTCTTTGAAACAAATCTATATGAAAAATTGATTTAACATTTTTTTTTTTTGGTGTAGAAATTTCCATTTTTATTGCTACTTCTTGAAGCTCTCTTAAAATCATTGATTTTGAAAAATCAATTTTATTTTGCTGCGTTCATTTAATGCAGCTTTCAAAATATTGGACTGCATCTTCGTGTCTTATTTTGGGATCCATGTTTTCGACAACATCCTCCTCCTGCCCCAGTTACATTAATATGACATCGCCGCTGCCTTTGAAACCATGAAAAGAGCCTGTTCTCCATTATTGGAAATTCGCCCTGCTTTATAGACCTTCTATTTTTAGATCAAAAATTTGTTGTTTCCGCGATTTGAATGAGATTCTCTTTAGATTTTAAAATGGTACAAATAGAGGACTTTTTCATTCCATACTTATTACACAAAGCTCTAATACATAAACATTTTAAACACAGTATTTTTCTTCCACTCATTTTGATGTTTTCATCATAAAAGTATGCACAAAACTCAACATCAGAAACAAAAACATCAAAAGAAAAAAGAAACGGTATATTTTTTTTACTACACATTAGGTATTTTGCTATATTTGTCAAATGTCATTTTATCTTCTTTCAAACAATATTTTTATTTGTTCGTTAAACTGAGTACAAAAAATAACTTTTGTTCGCTATTTAAGATACTCAATAGGAAAAATTTGCCTGTTCGTTAAATGCGATGTTCGTAGAAACGAATGGTCGTTAAATCGGAAAACTACTGTAAATAAAATGAGAAAATATAAGTAATAATCGCAACCAACTAATCTACTTAAAGTTTATTTTTCTTTCTGTTTTTTTTAATACCAAAAAAGAAAACACAAAATTACGAAATAAAGGAAAGAGGGGGAGGGGAACTGCTACATTTTGTTTTTGGTAATGGAAAACAATTTTTTCTATTTTATTTTTATTTTATTTTATTTTTCAATAATAAAATGCGGGAAAATATAAAAGAGATTGTAATTGAAATAAAATGCCAACGAAACCATTTTCGGTTCCTGACCACTCCAATGACACCAGCATTCCAGCAGTTCCCCCGAAAGCAAAAGAACAAAAAATACACGCGCTTTCACCAATCGACACATCAATGTGCTCTATTGGTGTTGATGATATGAAGCAAATGGATACACTGAAAGAAAATCATTCTGAAATTGACATTTTTCAGTATAAATATGACATTTACTTTAATTTACACTTGCATTAGTAATATGAATAATTTTCTCAGTGCAATATATATAAAGGGCTATCCTTTGCGTGGTTTTAAAAGTATGTGACTGGACATCTGTCAAACTAGGTTGTGAAATCAATTTTTTTCTTTTCAGTTGCAAGTCTGACATTGACGAAAATAGATCGCTTAACTATCACACAACGCATAAAAATTATCAAAACCTACTACAAAAATGGTGATTCTGCCACAGCCACGTATCGTGCTTTAAGAGGAGATTATGGTTTACATAATCGTCCAACTACGCAAGCAATTGGCAAAATTGTAAAGAAATTTGAAGAGACTGGAGTGGTTACAAATATTGAAAGGCGTGTACATCATCGTTTCGCTCGTTCCGCTGAAAATATCGCTATTGTAAGTGAAAGTGTTGCCGAAGGCCCGAATGTGTCGATTCCTCGTCGTTCTCAGGAATTAGGACTGTCTTACGGCACATTATGGCGTATTTTGCATTTAGATCTACACCTACATCCATATAAAGTCCAGCTCACGCAACAACTGACGCCAGCTGACCATTAACAACGTCGTAGATACGTGGAATGGGTGATTGAACAACAGGCGGTGGACGGCAATTTTTCGAACAAAATTTTCTTCAGCGATGAAGCACATTTCCCATTTGGTGGGTATGTTTATAAACAAAATTGTCGTATTTGGGGTTCTGAGAATCCTCAAGTAATTGAAGAGAGGCCTTTACATCCAGAAAAAGTCACTGTTTGGTGCGCTCTTTGGTCCGAAGGTGTGATTGGACCTTACTTCTTCGAAAACGACGATGGAACGACAGTCACCGTCAATTCGGAGCGTTATGGTCATATGATAACCGACTTTTTTTTGCCTGCTATTGAAGGATACGACTTGGAGAATATGTGGTTTCAACAGGACGGTGCCACATGCCATACAACTCGAGCGAATATGGCTTTATTGCAAGAGACATTTCCTGGCCGCGTAATTTCTCGTCGTGGCGATATCAACTGGCCACCAAGATCATGCGATTTGACACCATTAGACTTTTATTTTGGGGGCTACGCGAAAGACCGTGTTTATGCAGATAACCTTCAACTCCTGAGCACTTAAAAACCAACATTCGTCAAGTTATGACTGAGATACCACCCAATATGTGCCAAAAAGTGATCGATAATTACCTCAAAAGAATCAATGCTTGCAACACTTCGCGTGGAGGCCATTTAAATGATGTAGTGTTTCACACATAATGTCAACGTTCAAACTTTACAATAAAAAAGAAATATCATGAAAAAAAATATTTTATATGTGTTTTATTTACGTTTACTTTTGAAACCACGAAATGGATAACCCGATATAATGTTATTAATTTGGACTCTCCGTAACTCAACGTATACATGCAGCACAAAATAAGTATGAAACTCGTACGAATACTAAAATACTTACTAGAAAGAAGGTTGTGTGTTTGTTCTGCTTGCTGCTCTGTCTTTGTTGCTTATGTGTGTTTTTTCTTTCGTTATAAATGGAACAACAACTAAGACTGTAAATTTTCATAAAGGATTCGTCTAGGCACTCGAATCATTTATAAGTATTTTACTAAAGTTATGAATCTAAATGAATAGGCTTATGAATCAAACATATTTCGAATGGTATGAGTTTGATGTCAACGTTGTATGCATACTCATTGCAACCGGTACTTACAAATCAACGTTGTAGGGAATATGAGTGAATCAGAGTACATAGTTAAATTTCAATATTGCTGACTCACTTATATTCAAAAATTCATGGGTGCTTATGAGCAGCGAAAAAACGATTCATTGCTGATATTTGATTGCAACCGTCTAATAACAACAAAAACAACATAATGTTTATGTGTCCATATCCATATCCTTATCCTCAGAATCGGACTTACTCCAGTCAATTTGTCTTATTCGCAGAAATGTATTTAAACGAGAAAAGCAAAAAATTTCAACATTTCTTTCGAATTCCGCAGTCGAGAGCATAAATGCTTGTCAAAAGAATGAAAATTGTTCCTCTCACTGTCACTGTGTAAAGCAATTGTTCTACCAAATGGCTAAAACCATTAACAACGAATGGTTGTACGCCACCACAATAATATGAAGCAATACAGCGAATACAATAGTTTTCACTGGAAAACTGTGATGTTTTCATGCATTTCAGTCTCTTGCCGCGTTTAAACGCATACACAACAAAAAAAAATGACAGAAAAAACAGGAAAACAGATAATGACGACAGAGACAATCAGCAACCAATGATTATAATAAAAGACGAATTACTATTTGTTGAAGTAGTACCAAACAAAAACCAACAACAACAAAAAGAAAAAGGGAAAGGGAAAGAGAATGAGAATCGGAAAGAGAAATGATATAAAAAATATTGACATGAATTTGAATACTTCACGCATACCAGGAGTCTGGTTTACAGTTCATAGTTAGATGACAGAAAGAAAGAAAAAAAACTTAATTTTGATGACAAAATCGAGACTTATTTATTTCACATTCTTCCGTTTCCTTCATGGCAAATTGAGTGGGCAGTTGAATTGAATTAAAAACAGTCAAGTAAAGAAGACGTATACAAGAAAGTTTAAGAAACATGTTGAATACAAATGAAATGAAATCAAATGAAATTAATATCAAAATGAAAATGAAAATGAGAATGAAAATGAATAGTTTCGTATTTCATTTTATATATGTATATGTATTTTTTTTTCTTCTGCTCAACTTTCATTTGATACTCAATGAAATGAAAAACTGTCTTCAAAGAAATAGATTTAGATTTTACTTGACTTTTGACTCTCACTGACGCACACTCTCTCTTCCACTCTCTCGGTCTATTTATAATTTTGTCCTTATAAAACGGAATTTATTTGCATTTACATGCCGCATAACTGTCAATATAGCTTAGATAAGAAATAAAAACGCGGGTCTGTATTGCATTTATTTTTAGCAAAACTATAATTTGCTTATGAAAACAAATTGATTAATATTTAACGATCAATGTCGACAGATTAGAGCAGAGGTCAGCAATGAGTATTCCAAAAGATGAGTAGAATCGAATCATACTCATAATTTCTGATACTTATACGCATTCACACTTATTTTAATATCATGGAGCCTATACTCATATTCAAAGTCTGAAATACTTACCTAACAACACGTATGATGTTGTTGAGTTCGACTCTCCATAACTCAAAATCACAAAATAAGTATGAATCGCGCACGAACACTAAAATACTCAATAGAAGGTTGTATGTTTGCTCTGCTTGCTGGTCTGTCTTTTTTGCTTTTTTGCTTATTTGTTTTTTTTGTTGTAAATGCCTAACAACTAAGATTGTAAATTTTGATGAATGAACTAGTCAAAGATATTTCGAATGATATGAGTTTGATGTCAACGTTGCACGCTACTCATTGCATGTATGAATGAATCAGAGTTGGTAGTTAAATTTCAATATTGTTGCCTCACTTATATTCAAAACTTTATGAGTGCTTATGGGTAGCGAAAAAACGATTCATTGCTGATCTCTGGATTAGAGTTCGTGAACTAAGAATTCTTTTTGATTTTAATAAGAAAAACGTCGATTAACATCATTAGTTTTAAGCGATAAGAAAAATACATTTTTAATCCAAAACTCGTTTATTATTTTGCCTTTCCTTGCTTGCCACCAATTCTGAGATTGCATGCCACATTAAGCAAAAGAACAAGAGTCTAAGAGGAAGTGTGTGTAAGAGAGAGAGAGAGAGAGAGAGCTAATAACTGTTAACGAACTTTAAAGTTTCAAATGTTTGACCAGCACAAAAACAATAATAATAGCAACAATAAAAGAACACAACTTGTTGTATATCGTAACAATATTATCCTTTTAGTTTTCCTTCTTTTTTTGCTTTACTTTTCGTCCTTTTTAGATTTTTTCTCGTTTTTTTTTTTAGAAATAAAACCCCTCTCTACTTGAGGAAAAACACGTTAAAGTGTCCATGAAAAATGTTGAAAGTTTTCTGTTTTTTCACTCGTTGTTATTTTGTTGTGTTGCAAGTGTTGAAAGTGCACGTTGTTAATAAGAATAAGAACAAGAATATAATGTAGCATAATAATTGAAAATTGCAACTTGTTTCATACAACTTCCGCAGCATTTTAACTTTTAATTCTTTGAACTTTTTTCTTCTTATTTTATACTCGTTTTTTTCTAAATTTCTTCTTATTCTTTATGTTTTTGTTATTTTTGCATTGTTGTTGGCCAGTTTCTTTTATGATTTTATTTTTCTCCGTTTTTTATTCACTTCAACGATGTTTTTCTTTAACAAGCCTTTGATAGTTCTTTCAAAAAAAAAAGTGAATTCTTTTTCTTGTTGTTCATACTGTTTTACTGATTTAAGCCAACGATAGCAAGCGATACTCAAACATTCCGGTTGATTAGCAACATGCAACAATATACAGGTGGCCATAAGAAAAAAAATATACTTCTAGCTCAGGAATAACTAGACTCCAACGCCCATTACCCATAGGTAGCCCAGTAAACAGGATCATAGTAAAAAGGAACTCAAGAGTATTTAGCGTAAATGGTTTTAAATATGATGACGATGAAATACAGTGCCAGCAACAATAACACGTAACTCAAATTAAAATTGTTGCATACGTATGTACATACTTTTGAAACCATCATGTTCTTTATGTAGTACATAGCATTTAAAATGAGCGAGAGAGTGAAAGAAATCGTTGGAAAAATTGTGTAAATTTGATGCAATTTCACACAAAGTTTACGCCTAATTATGGCCATTAAAAATTACTCTGAAATGCTAAGAATCCTAACAAAAATAAAAAAAACAGCAAAACATTCAACAAAAATTACACAGGAAAGCCTCAATTACCGCAATTACGTGTTTATAATAATATGCTGCAACAAGAAGTGAGAATTTCAAAATAATAATAAAAGGAAAGTGGCTCAAACTGTGCAAGAAAACGAGACTTTTTTTTCTTTAATATGTAGTACGTCCATGGCAGCATTTTCAATTGTAATGCTCTTTTTAGAGTTAAATTAGCTATTTCTACGAAGTTTAACGTACTTGCGATGGAATTGAAGCAGCACTAGAATGAAAAAATCTGCTCCTGCAGTTCTTTTTAGATGCTTTCCAAGTATTTGATGTGACATACTGATCTTATAAGTAAACTTTCTATTCAGCTTATCAAAGTCTACTGCAAATAAATAAAATCATGTCCTGAGAAAGGATTATTTCGTTGAAAGATTCTTTGCATACATACATAATTGGTCAGTACAGCCCTTTAGTCAGGATTAAGACCTAGCTTCTCATACCATTTATGTTGTGTGTGTCAATTTATACACATGAGTGGCGGCAACTACAGTTTGAAGTCGACTCCGAACGACAGATTTTTTGAGAATATTTACTCTCGGAGTTTTTGCCAGAAATCTATTTATATTTCGTTTAGCCGGAGATGTTTGAGCTGGAGTTTGAACCGAGACCTCACGTGTAATAAGCTAACACACTACCTACTAGACTATTGGACGTCTTTAAATACTCATAAAGACTTGCGATTTCTTTGTCCATTAAGAAATTGAATTGAAAGTTATTGAATGGGTGTGTTAGACACCTCAAATGGAGTTGGAAGCGATGTACAGATTAGCGTATGTTGGTAAAATAGGGGCAATGAAAACTTGTTCACAGAACCCAAGCTGAAATCTTTGTTGGATTTAAGTCCGCTGCTGATAGTAGTGCAGGCCAGAGCTTTCGAGACTATGGTTCGGACAATGGAAGACAAGTTTAACATAAAATTCATTAGGAGATCTGGTGACCTGATGAATTGAGGGACTGGCAGCTTCCACTTTAATTGTACACTTGACACAACCAGTAGATTCTATGAAATTTTGGAGATGCTTCCGAACGAGACTCAGTAATAAAATTGAATTTGGAAGAGAATGAATCACAATTTTGGCCAAATGTTTAAACACCGAAATATTGTTTATAATTTCAACAAATTTAAATCAGATTATTAAAAAAAAAGAAACAAAAAAATTAAAACAAAACATTGTCTATTAAAATTCTCCAAGGTTACATTATAATTTATTAAGAATTTTCATGTGGAAACTTATCTGAATGAAAGAAATCCATACCGTATGATAAGATTTGTATAGAAAAAAAAAGACACTCAAAACATGTGGCTCTTTAATGCCACATTCTTTTATGACAACATTACGTTGCAGCCATCGTGTATTAAAATTGTTGCCAAAACAATAACCATCACCCTGGGTGGCCTTTAAAGCAAGAAACCTTTTGTCTGCAGTTAAAATAAAAATAAATATGCGCTGCTAAGGGTCCAACAAAAGCGAGTTACTTTCGTTTTCTTTTTTATTTTTCTTCTTGCAATTTTTTGGTATTTTTGTTTTAACTCGTGATTGCCATAAAAAGTCCTCTTTTTTCATACGAAGAACATGAAAATTTGTACAATTTTTAAACAGAGGGTTTCGTATTTTTGCTCCGTATTTTTGCTCTGTGTCACAGGATGCCCAATTTTTGTAATATTGTGGCCGTAATTTGTACCTTTTTTGGTGTGTGTGTGTGTGTGGTTTTTTTTAACAGACAGATTACAATGGTGCATTGGATTTTAAAGCAAAGGGGAACATTTTTTTGGTAGCATTTCGTTCGTTTCGTTTTTATTTTTATTTTCAGTTTCACTTACAACAACATAAAGAAAATATTTTATAGCTGTTGGGTGGCATGTGATCCAATTTCAGTTGCCCGCAGTCATTTACATTGTTACTGTCACCGTTAGTGACAAGAACTGGCATCGTTTTATAGCAGAAGGAACGCAAATGTTTACCCACTGACATCTCTTTAACTCTGGGGTCATTCGAAAACGATTCGTTTTCCGAAAAAGAGAAATTCCACAAATGCCAATCACCTGTTACACTACGTGGCTATGTATAGGTAGAGCGACTTACCGAGATAAAAAATTAAAACATCTTTAACAATTATAAATTTAATATATTATGTTCATGTTGTTGGTGTTCTTTAATTTTTAATTCATATTGGGGCAAACAAATCAACTTGTTTGGATAAACTGAGCTCACGAACAGCAACAGCAGCAACAACAGCATTTAATTGAACTTAAAAATGTTCAGAAAGTATTTTAATGGCGACAAATATTGACAATAAATTTTTAATTCAATTCACTTAAAGTGTTCAAACAAGATATACCCACACATTAATTATTGGGTGGAGAGAAAAATTATGTCGATTACAAGCAATATTCGAAATGTAAGTTTAATGCAAACGTATCCACATGCTCGTTAAGGGAGAATTTAATTTGAACTCGCACAAATGGATTCTGGAATTTCCAAGTTCCTAATTCTCTACAGCATCTCTAAAGCATTAATTCTCCCTGCATTGCTTTTTGTGATCCATTCCTAAAGATTTGTACAACAATTTTCGATACCTTATCCCCTAATCATGATCATAATTGTCGCACTGCGATCATACTCAAACTCTACAGAGCCTTCCAAAGCCCATTACACTTACAAACTTAAGGGTATTACTCAGTTTCCCTGCCCTGTAACTGATATGCATTCAGATTTTTATTGCTAAAATGCATCAATGCCTCACTGATACCATGAATGTCTTCTAACGATTCATTCTCATCATCACAGTGTCTATATGGTGGACTCGATATGATCTCAAGTATAATTTGAGTCTACATTGCTGTGTAAAACAGGTTTGTTACTAACCTGATAGTATTCCTCGATAATCTGATGCATGGCTTAGATATCCTCCTGTTGTAATTTTCTAACAAAAGTTTTAATTGTTTCAAATCTATTCGGTTAGAGAAGAGTCTATTCCTTGCCCTAAGCATCCCTCTCATTGAGTATACCTTTTCAAAAATCTATTTCCACTCTACAGAAAGTGTTTAGGCTTGAAAGCACTCCTTCTCGTTGTTTCATCTCCATGCTGAATGCCATGAAGTCCCACATAGCCTCGAATCCAGCAGAGGATTACCCTGTTTTTCGTAACCAGCTGCTTCATCTTTCTCACATACCCTTTTTGATTAAGCCTCTTAAGGCTATCAGATAGAATTCAATTCAAGTTGAATACAGCACATCCTTCGATGGCATAGACTAACGCTTAGAAGATAACAGCGAATTTTCCAATGGGCAAGAGAGCTTCCGCTACTGTCCGTATACCAAAAAATTGCTTCTCTTTTAAAAGAACGTATAGTTTTAAAGGAGTATCTACTTTATTGATTTTTGTAACTGAGACTCGTTGCGAAGCATTTCCCAAGTACATAGAATCTACTAGTTTTGTCAAGTGGTCAGTTAAAGTGGGAGTTGCCAGTTGCTTAATTCATCAGGTCACCAGATCTCGTAATGAATTTTATGTTAGACTTATCTTCCATTATCCTAACCATAGCCTTGAAAGCTTTGGCCTGCACTACCTTATGCAGTGGACTTAAATCCAACTAAGTTTCCTATGCCGCTATAAGACAGCTTTCATTGCCCCTGTTTTAGCAACACATGCTGGTCTCTGCATCGTAACAAACTCCATTTGAAGTGTTTTATCACCCAACCAATTATCATTTTCAAATTCAATTTATTAATGGGCAAACAAATCATAAGTCTTTATGAATATTTAAAGAATCGTTCAACTTGCTGGCAGGCGTTTTTAATAAGAATCTTTAATGTCTGAGTTAATGTTCGCTTTTCTTTTCTGGTAAATAAAAAAAACCTATGGGAGATTGATCGAAATCAAAATGTCAAAGACATTTGCCTCCTCTTTATTTTTGTTTTTCTTTTTGTTTTGTTCGGCTTAAACTTTGAACTTTTTCAACATTCAACATATTTTGTTAGGATTTTATGAGACTTTTAAAGACACAAATTTTATTTCACTTTATTATCGGCATCTGACATAACGTAACGTTTTGTTTTGTTTTGTTTTGAGAGAATTTAGAATAAATGTTTCTTTAAGAAAAAGAAAGATAACGGTAAGGAAGCTTAACAGTAATAATGACAGTAAAATTGCAGCAATTTTGAATTGTTTTATGGGGTACTTCCGATACATAAAGTGAGAGAAGGAAATGAATATAAGCGCAGTAATATTGCTTATTATTCGGAGTGAGATTATATGACAGTTAGAATATCATTTGTAAACATGAATGAATTCGTTTAAGCAAATAAAAAATTTTAGAGCCATTATTACAACTTGCCGTTAAACTTGGGTTTAGTTAAAGTTACCTTTAGCTAAAGGGAACTGTAAAGTTATCTTTAACTTATTTTCGTTATTACAACTTGCAGATAAAACAAAGTCAAAAATATGGCAGTGCCGGCGCAAAACTGCTCTATTAAAGAAGTTTTTTTTCTTAAACGCAGTGGTAACGACGGGATTCGTTTTTTTTTTTTTTTTTTTTTTTGTTGTATATGCTTATTTTGGTATTTGTTTTGCTGTTAAATCGCTTAACATTAAAGGTATAAACAAAAGCTACAAAAACAAAACAATGCAGTAAACACACCTGTTTACAAATTATCTTACTGCTTAATATGTATAACAACAAAGACGTCCAGAAGACGCTGTGTGTTTGTAGAGAGTAATCGTGGTTTAAAGATCTATTGATTGTCTAACAAAAAAAGCAATTGTTGTTGTTTAATAAAGTTGTGAGCAGTGGCACACAGAATTGTGTGAATAATAAAGAGTCTTAATTAAAACTAAATACAAATTTATATTTATTGTATTTGCAATCTACGAGATCATATTTGAAACGTTTTTAAAAGGTAAAAACGTAATAATATCATTTAATATATTGTATATTGATTAATATAAGACTTTAATTCATTTATTCCGTTCACCATTTGAAAGTTCTCTATTGAAACACTGCAAGACTCTGTTCTGTTTTTCTCTCAATGAATACCACTTAAACTGAAATCATTTCGAAATAAACAAAGTTTTGTAAGACTTACTTTAAAAGGCCATCTATTTAATAAAATAAATGTGCACTTTAGAATTCATTTGGAGAACAAAATTAAAACTTTACAGTACTGCAACATTTTTAAATAGAAGCCCTTTTATAACGAGAACTTTATGAAAAGAAATAGAAGTCTTTTCGAGTTTAAAATTAAAAAGAAAATCAACCAATAAGTTTCGTTGACTTTAAAATTACCAGTTTAATGAACTTTTACTCTAACGAGAGAATGTATACCATCCAGTAGATGCATACATTCGAATATCCATTTACTTACATGCTGTTAAATACTTTATACTTACTCGCATAGATACACACATACATACATAGAATAAGCCAACTACGAAGAATAAAGTCAACAGGTAAGATACAATGAAATTGAATTCTTCTCTCTCTCTCCCTCTCTCTCTCTCTCTCTCTGTCGTATGCATTATTTTATGTACTGTTTGCATGGACATCAAACGCCACGTCAAATCAACTTACTTACATGCACATTGACCCACACCACTCTAGTGTGAACTGGTGTACACTTACAAATGTGAATAGACTCGTTCGTTTACTGGCTGGCTCACATAAAGGCTCTTATTTATTACCTGATCTATAAACTGAAAGGGCATTAACGTAGCAAATTGGTCACTTATGTCTCTTTAGGTGAGCACCAAGAAAACCCCCAACAAAAAGTACTCTAGGCAATCTTAATCAAACAGCATGGAAAAAGTCCTCAAAGTTATACAGACACATACAAACAAATTCAAGAAAGCCGAAAAAATAAGTTCACAATAAACCAAACCAGAAAAAAAACATCTTCCCTTCTGCCACTTATGAAAGCACAAGTGTTGCAAGATGTCGTCTATGTTTATCAGGTGCGGTTTCCAGGGGGAGTCAATTAAAATTTCTTACTAGGGGCCATATTTTTTAAGACGACAGTGATTGGAAAAAAATCATTTGATAAGGATATCTTCTGTTTATTTCAGTTTATTCGAGTTTTCTTGCTGCCAAAGGCTTAGTTACCAAGTTATAAGCATTTCGTACGCATTTTATGTTTTTAAAAATTATTTTAAATTTCAACTTCATCCACCGTCATCATCTCCGCACCTGGTATGTGTGCATAATAGAGCAGAATTACGGTTTACTGGCGTATTTAGATTCTTTAAAATATTGCATGCAGTTCAGTTTGTTCAGTTCTTAGGATACAAACTGTAGTAATAGTCACAGCAATAACAAAATTTCAAAATGAACGACAAATGAACACGATTATTGAAGACCTCATCGGTATCAGCGTTCATTTTTAATTCAAGTACTTCACAATAACTTTCTATAGTAAAAATTTAAAGGAAAATACAATGTATTATGGGCCAATAGAGCGGGTAGAAAATGGCCCTCCTAAGAGCCAAAATAAACTGCTTGTGTGCCGTTAGTGCCATCAGTTAGTCCAACGGTTTATGGGTCCGTATTAAAACTACAGTTTCACAGCCAAGAACACTGTTCATATTTTCAAATCCCTGGATATCATTTTTAACTTAATTGAAGGAAAACTGTACACCTCAAGACTACATGGTAAACTCATGCAAATAAAAAGAGTGCAATATTGCGCAATGAAAACATCTCCAGTCTATGAGGGGGAGAGAGACAAGAAGAGAGTATTAAATACAGCAGTTTGAACTCACCATAGTCTAGTAGGTAGAGAGCTCGATAATTCAAACCTCAGCTGTGACATTTCGAACAGAAATGAAATACATACTAACAAATATTTTCTTCTGCGACATGTTCTCAGAAGTCTTCTGGCAAAAACTCTGAGAGTAAATAAAATTGCCTTGACCCACCACTCATGGATCTTGAGGAATGAGAAGTCAGGTTGTAATCCTAAGTAAAGGATTCATTCATAATTGGTCATTACAACAGTTTAGTTAGGATGTGTATGTTAATTTTATACATGAGCGGCGGGACCTACAGGTTAAAGACGATTCCGAACGACAGATTTTAGAGATCTTTTCATGGCAGTTTCAATCAGCTGAGAGGAAGTCGCCGAAGAAATATTTTTTTTTTCACGTCATCGTTTTGATGTCTGACCTAGGGTTTGAACCCGGGCCTTACGTCTAATAAGCGAACACACTACCAACTAGACTACGACGACAGGTTGCAGTAAAGTGTTGTACAGGTCAATTAAGTAAGTAAGTAATACGGAAGTTTGCTGGATAGGCCAAATAGTTGAAATGACGGTTGATAAACTCTACGTTGCATTATTAAATTTCCGTTTACACATATTGACTATAAAACAAAAGATTTTTTCTGGCCTAGTATGTCGGTCTGACCCGCAGTTCCCATGTCACCCAGAGGAGAGACTCTTAGAAAAGCTATATCGTGTCTCTACTTTATCTCTCTTTGTTGACATAGGTTTTACAGTGTAATAATACGTGTTGTACGTACGTATGTAGCGTATGTTTAAGTTGCTTGAAATCGGCAAAATATTTATGCACCGCAATATGTTTTTCGTTTGACTTTTATATTCACTTCGTTGTTTTTTTTTTTGCTGCTTTTGTTTGCTTACATTTATCCAACAATCTTTCCAACGCCAATCTAACTGCCTGTCGTTTCGATTGTATCTGTATCCTTAATACCTTGTGGTTTTCTTTCAAACATTTCACCTGAACTCATGTTTTTATTCCCAACTTTTTCGAATGTATCGTGTGTCTATTTTTAGGTTTGACAGAGCAAAAGCAACGAACAAATTCTTGTTAAATTTGAAATTAAATTTGGAAAAACGCATTGTGGAAGAGAGTAATAAAATTAAAATTTTCATTTTAATAACTTTTCATTCTAATACCTCTAACAGACTGTCTGTTTATCTACTTGTTTATTTAATTCCTTTTTTGTGCAATTTTATCAAGACTTAAAAATAAAAAAAAAAAATTAAAATGATTTCCTAAATGGAATATGTTATAAAAATTATTAATTCATTGAACTCCATTCAATTCAATTCAATTCAATTCAATTCAATGCAGTTCAATTCAATTTGTTTTGTTTTTGTAGAAGAAAAATTGTTTTCATTTTTCGATTCTTTTATTCTTTTTAAACGTTCATGCACATGGAAGAACGATTTATTCGTATTGATTTACCGCAAAATGGCAATTCAATTGACAAAAACGGAAACTCATCCAAATGCTATGCGATTATGGATAAAATTCTGTGACTGTATAGTAGGTGTCCGCAAATACACAAACACACCTAAAACAATTCTACGAAATTTCATGAAATTGGTCGGCCGCTCTCTAAATATAGCTGAACAGGAAATGAGAAATGAATGAATGTTTAGGTGATGCTATAATAACTGTTAGGCTACGACGAAATGAATTATTCACAATAAATTATTCATATGTGGTCTACAGGTGGATGTCAACAGAATTTTTAACAGATTTAATAAATGCTGTTTAGTTCTTTCCCCCAAAATTTGTATTATGCTTTGCAGATAATTCGATACTTCGATACGGCAGCTACAAACGTAATAAATTAAGCCACTTTTTATCGGATTAATATTTACGTATTCATTTTAATACATTTTATTTCAACCATTTAAACCATTAAAAACGAGATATCTCAGCCAGAAAACGTTTATCGCAATGATATATATATCCGATCCTAGAAACATTCCTGTTAGAACCTTTTACGCTGTTTATCTTTCTTCAAATTCATTTAAGGATTGCTGATTATCAAACCCATTGTAAAGATGCTAAAATAATAGTTGGAAACAACAATCAACAATTAATCTTGATCGAACTTACATACATAATTCGTCCTTTCAAGTCAGTCAGGATTGCGACTTAGCTCTTCACACCACTGTTGTGTTGTGTGTGTTAACTTTATATGTGACCAGTGGGACCTAGAGTTCAAAATCGACTCCGAACGACAGATTTTTATGAGAAACTTTTCATGGCAGTTTTATTTACTCTGAGAGTTTTTGCCAGAAAACTGGTGAGAGCAGATTTTATCGACAAAGTATGTTACTTACTATTGAGTTCATTAATAATATTTTTCGCCAATTCAGTATCATTATTCAAGTTTTCTTATTAGAATTGAGCATTTCTGTAACACTTAGTTCTTTTCAAATCGTGCGAAAATAGTAGGAAAGAAAAGAAAAAAAATCTAGCAGAACTGCAAAAATCATCTTCCTCCCGAATTATGTTTGTTACTTCAACCTTTTATTGAAGTGTGGAACTGTTGTGAATTTTAATGATTGGATCGTAATTTTTATCCTACAAACTTTTGTCACAAATCGTTGTAAGCTCTCTGTATATCTACATATTGATATTGTATGTCACATATGTATACTTGTAAGAATCTAATGTAATGTAAGGGACGAATATAACAGAGTACAGTAAAAATGAAAAACGTGTACTTTTTAATACAACTGTTACTGTTCGATATACATACGTACATATGGAATCTACAATAAATTGATGGTACGCATACATAAATATAATAAAGATCCATTTTACACAAATAAACTCAAAGGAAATACTTTTTTTTTGCATTCCGCAGAATTTATTCGTTATTCGTTAAAATTTCATAAATAAAACCTTTCTTATTTAATTAAATTCATCAGTCTGAATAACTATGTAATTTCAACAAATTATGTACGATTATAAATTTAATAAAAATAACAAATGTTTGTGCCTCGTAAAATAGAATAAAAATCCAATAATTTTATGTTACAGAAAAATTCAAATACTTTACAACTATACAATCGTTTAAAGGCGCAAATGTAATTCAAATGTAAATTCTGAAATAATTATCCACATTTATACACAAATAATATGTACTATATGAGAACAAACAACAACAACAACAAACACGTGCTTTGCATGTTTTATGTTATAAATCATATAAGGGCGTTAAAAAAAAAATTATAATAGCTGACGATAAATAACTAGAAATCAAATGTATTCCATTAGAACACACTTGGAACAAGTACTCATTTCCATTTCTACATTTGTTTTCTTGCTCTACAGTGGTTCTCTATTTAATACAAACTAATGTTTCTAATATCTACTGTCTTGTACAGCCAATGATAAATTTTAAAATCGTGCGATAGTATCATTGATTTTAAAATTTTTATTTCTTTTAATTCTATTTAGTTGCCAACAGCTGTCACATGTGTAAGTTTAAAATTTATTTGTATTACATTAATACAAAAAAAGCAGAGAGAGCGAGAGTGAGAGAGAGTGAGAACGAGAAATCAAATCAAATTCAAGTGAAAATTCTAAAGAAACAATTTGTAAACCGTACACACAAACATGCTCACTGATAGAATCCTAGCACACGTATGCTGGCTGTAAAATCTATAATAAATACACGCACACTGCAAAATTTCACACAAACACATACAAACATATATGTAGACACACAACGATGCATTTTATGCATTATGAATACATTCAATCAACCATCCCTGCAGCACATAAAGCAAGCAAATGTTTTAGAAACCCAAAAAAAAAAACAAACAAAAAAAAACCCAAAAGAAATATAAACAAAAATTCCATATTTCGTATTCCGTATTCGGTATTTTAAGATTTTCAGAAAAAAGAAAATCGAAAAAAATGCACTTTTTTCTACTCTTAAAGTAGAAAAGCTGAAAATAAAACATACAACATACAGTACACTGTACTCGTCTACAGTGGTGATATAAATTATAGCAGCTATAAAAACAAAATCATATAAAAAATTTAATAAATATTGGCAAACGAAGTGTATTAGAAGCACTTACTCGGTTATGATTTTCAAACAAACTCACTTCAATTCAAATAAACACAAATAAGAAACACAAGAGAAAGAAAGAGAGAGTTTTACAAAAAAAAAAAAAAAAACTCTTGAAACTTCCTAAGTATGCAAAAGCAAGTAGCAAATGTTCTTTAATGTTATGTATTTGGTATGCAAAGATGTATCCATGGTATGGGATGGAGGGAGAAAGAGAGAGAGGGAGACGTTATATTTTTGTTTTTTGTTTCATTCTTTCTTTAATAAAAAAAAGTACATCATGATTCGATTTTACTTTAACATTAGAAAATATGATATTCTGTTGCATTAGCTTTTATTAACGTATGCATGTATGGATGTATGGTAGATAGAAGAGAGTCAAGGGATTAGCTGAAGAGTGGTTAGTGATTATCGTAATTCGGGTTGAAAATCTTCTCCTCTTTTCGAATTTTTCAAGTTGAATAAAGAAAGTGTAATGAGTTAAAAATCTGTCATTCGGAATCGACTTTAATCTGAAAGTCCTGCCAGTCATGTATAAAATTAACACACACAACATAAGTGGTGTGAGAAGCAATGTCGTTATCCTAACTGAACTGTTGTAATGACCAATTGTGTTATATATGTATGTATGTATGTATGTATGTATGTATGTATGTATGTATGTACGTACGTACCCAGCTAGCATTCGGAAGATTTTTTTTTTTTTAAATCCCCTTGCTGAGTCTTTTTAGAGTACTTTTGGTGATCAAAAACTTATTAGTCAGTTACACGATTAAAAAAGGACTCAAAAATGATTAGCGCCAATGAGTAAAATGAGTTCGATTTAAAATACAATAAATAATTGTATAGCAATCGAAAATAAATCATCCAGACGTTTAAAATGTGACTATTATTTCCGTTATTTATTATTATATTCTACTTATATTGAAGATTGAAAAGTGATTGTAATTACGTATTTTATGATCATATTTTGAGCAGATAGATGATTAAACACTGCTTTTTTACACACTCTCTGTATAAATTGTCATTTATGTAAAAGATGACTATGAAATAAAGTACAATTTGTTTTTAAATATAAATATAATATTCTTTCTTTGGTAGACGCCGATTCTCCGAGAGTAAATAAAATTGTCATGAGTAGTTTCTCAAAGGGTATGCCGAATCAATAGAAAACTTTTAAATTTTCATTATTGAATCGATATTCTGCTTTTGAAATTCATTACAAGATCAATGTCAACATTCCAATGTTTTAAAGAATACTTATACAAATAAAAAACAAAAAATATTTAAAATCTCTTAATTTAAACAAAGTCATTAAAAAACTAAATCTGTTATCTGCTGAAATGAATACAAAACCTAAAAACTGTCCTATAAAGGTAAGAGAGAAGAATAAAAAAAAGTCGAAATAAATTTGCATAATTTAAGTTGAAAATAAAGAAATTTTAAATCATGAAATATTTGAGAAGAAAACAAACAATTAAATTAATAGAGAATAATTTATTTTCCTCAATTTATAAACATACGAGATAAGTAGCAAATGAAAACAATTTTATTTTTTTTTAAATGCCAAATAGAAAAGGAGGTGAAATATTAGGAGGCAAAAAACATAAGAGATATTTACAGAAATTTTTCAATTTTATTTACTTATTTATTTAAGTATTATAAGACTCCACATTACTTGGAAAACGAATGCTTGCAGTTACATACATGCAACAGAAATATTTTTAATGAATAACGCAGCAAACATAAACTTAAATCGGGAAGTACACAGTAACATGTGAAATAACCGTTACATTCCTCTTCTGACACAGTTTGCTTTATATCGCAGTTTGCAGATTACAATGCTGTTGATAATTTTAATGACGATCAAGTTAGAATTAAGAAATACATACATACATACATATATAAATGGTCATTGCAACACTTCAGTCAGGATTATGGACCTAGTTTCTCACACTACTTGTGTTGTGTGCGTTAATTTTATACATGAGTGGCGTGACCTACAGTTTAAAGTCGATTCGGAACGACATATTTTTGAGACACTTTTCATGGCAATTTTTATTTACTCTCAGAGTTCTTGCTAGAAATCTACTGAGAGGAAGTCACCGAAGAAATATTTTTTCATATTTTCGTTTTGATGTCTGACCAGGGCTTTGAACCAAGGCCTCACTTCCAATAAGCCAACACACTACGACTTCAATAAATCAATAAGAAATACTCTAATGAAATTCCGTAGCTAGGTTTAGCATTTATTTACCAGTTTCGGTAAATCGGAATATTACGGATACAAAGGTCTTCGAAATTATCCGGAAATTATTGGCAAATTCTAATACAACATAAGCCTATTATTTTAGGAGCAGTTCACAGTTTAGCAATGAATCGTTTTTTCGCTACTCATAAGCACTCATGAAATTTTGAAAATAGGTGAGTCAACTATATTGATTCATTCATACTCACTACACAGTTAATTTATAAGTACAGGTTGCAATGAGTATGCGTACAACGTTGACATCAAACTCATACCATTCGAAATATGTTTGATTCATAAGCCTATTCATGTAAATTCATAAGTTTAGAAAAATACTTATAAATGATTCAAGTCATTTGAGTCACTCGAATCATTCATCACAATTTACAGTCTTAGTTATTGTTAGGCATTTACAAAACAAAGAAATCAGACCCATAAGCAAAGCAAAGACAGAGCGCAGCAAGCAGAGCAAATACACACAACCTTCTAGTAAGTATTTTAGTGTTCGTACGCCAATCATAATTATTTTGTGATTCGTGTAAATGTTGAGCTATGGAGAGTCGAAATCAACATCATCATACGTGTTGTTAAATATTCAATATTTTGTATGATATTAGTCTTTTTCAAATTAATGGTACACCTAATGATTTTTCTAAAATACTGGATCTAGTGTTCGTGAATGATAAGGAAGACTGTCATATTAACCGATGTGATCCATTAACTATTCCTGAAGATCGTTATCATCCTACACTTGAGTTGATTATATCTATGCCAGCTAACAATATCCTGTCTTCGTCGATCGTTAAAGATAGAGTTTTTTCGTTTGGACAAGCCAATTACTTTGCGCTGAATGAAATGATTCTGAGTATAAACTGGAATAATGTTTTGTCACTTTCAGTAAATTCATCAATAACTTTGGATAATACATTCGATATTTTTTATGATAAAATGTTATTTTTTATGGAGCAGTGCATTCCAAAACATATAAAAAGATCATTACCGGGGCCGCCTTGGAATAACAATGAATTAAGCCGTGCTAAGAATAGAAAGTCTAGATGTTATAGAAAGTATAAATTTTCTGGATCCAATTTAGATTACCTAAGATATTCAGTAAGCCGTGCATATTATACCAGACTGAATAAACAATTATACACTCTTTATCTGGCAAAGGCTAAGATTAATCTAAGACGTAATCCTAGGTCTTTCTATAAATTTATAAACTCAAAGAGAAAATCTACATGCTTTCCAGCTTCAATGTCATATCGAAATAATGAATCTAGCGATATTTCAACTATAAGTAACATGTTTGCTGAATTTTTTTCCTGCACTTATTCTGACGAAAACTATGATGATAAAATGGAGTATCCTTATCCATTGATGGTTAAACATTCTATATCTATACCACTCTTTGATACACAAACTGTTGCAACTCATTTAAAAAAATTAAAATTTTCACACAGTTGTGGTCCTGATAAAATTCCGGGCAGCATTTTAATTAATTGTGCTGATGCTTTAGCTCACCCCCTAACTGTTCTGTTTAATTTATCAATTAAAAATGGATATGTCCCAAAAATTTGGAAGGATTCTTTTATAGTCCCATTGTTTAAATCTGGTGATAAATCTGATATAGAAAATTATAGGGGTATAGCGAAATTGAGTGTTATTCCCAAATTTTTTGAAAAATTGATTACTGATACATTGTATTACCAAGTTTGTAATCTCATATCTCCATATCAGCATGGATTTCAAAAAGGATGTTCAACAACAACAAATTTACTTCATCTAACAACTGTTATAAATCGTGGATTTTTTAATAGAAGGCAAACAGATGTTATATATACCGACTTTTCAAAGGCCTTTGATAAAGTAAATCATATGCTCCTATTAAAAAAATTACATTTGATAGGCTTTACGGATCCTGCTATTAAGTGGTTAAAATCATATTTATCGGATAGAACTCAATCGGTTTGTTTCAACAACGTTATATCAAAAAAAATACATGCACGTTCTGGAGTACCACAGGGAAGTCATCTTGGACCTCTCCTTTTTTCTTTAGTTATAAATGATTTGCCTCAAGTTATAAAGTATTCGAACATTTTGATGTATGCGGATGATGTAAAGCTTTTTAAAACTTATGACAATCTTTTGGATCAACAGCATTTACAATTTGATATAAATTCGTTCTATGAATGGTGTAACGCCAATTTAATGCAGCTTAACTTCAGGAAATGTAAATTAATGCGCTTTTCGAGAACCAGTCCAATTATTGTGAATTATTTTATTGGTGGTTATGAGATTGAAGTGGTTGACCGTTTTCTGGATTTGGGTATTTTATTTGATCAGAAATTAAGCTTCATTTCTCATATAACGTGTACTGTAAATAAGGCCAGGGCTGCACTGGGTTATATAAAGCGATGGTCGAAGGAATTTAAGGATCCATACATCACAAAGGCACTTTATGTGTCGCTTGTTCGTCCAATTCTAGAATATGGTTCTATAATTTGGGATCCCATTTACCAAACACATTCCAATACAATTGAATCTGTGCAAAAGCAATTTCTCCTATTTTGCCTACGTGGACTACATTTTGACCTCCGTAATTTGCCATCTTACTCCGCCCGATTAGCTCTTATTAAATTGCCAACATTGAAAAGCCGTAGAATTATGTTAAATGTTTCATTTATACTAAATGTTATAAAAGGAGATATATGCGCTGGATTCTTGATAAACGAAATTTCATTTAATATACCTCGACGTTTATCGCGAAATTTTTTACCACTGTCTATTCCAATGTTTAGAGCCAATTATCCTGATGCTGACCCGCTTAGAAGGATGTGTAACGAATTCAACCAATTTTTTGGACTTGTTGATTATTCATTAAATACGAATGCAGTGAAAAAATTATTAATTATTTCTTTGAACTCCTGATGTATTAATTCTTATACTACTTTATGTGCACACATTTGTCTACAATTTTTTTTATTTTCTCTTTTAAATAATTCATAATTAAAAAATATTTTTAAAATTTTTGACCCATAATTTCTAATTAATTGTGTAAATGTAAATTTTTTCTTAAATGTATTATATATTTTTAAATGTCTGCAAGGATATAATCCATAGACTAAAATAAATAAATAAATAAATATGAATATGATGAGTACTTCCAACTTTGAATATGAGTAGAGGTTCAATGATATTAAAATAAGTACGAATGCGTATAAGAATTAGATTCTACTCATCTTTTTGAATACTCATTGTTGATCTATGGTGTATTTTAAAGAAAATGGTTCCCAGGAATAGTTGTACATATCAGTCTATAATTGCACATGTGTATGTATAATGTGTATGTATAATAGAGAGATAGATAGAGAGAGATAGATTATACGACTTCAACAGCAATTTATATATAATTTTGTATCCTGTTTAATATGAGATGCTCGTCTAAGTAAAACTATTTCATATCAAATAATTATTTATTTTTGTTGTTGTTGCTTTCTTTCTCTTTAAAGAAAAACTATTTATAGAATAGAGAAACGAGATTTTTAATAATAAAACATGACTGCAACACAACCAATACACTGACACTAACACTTATAGTTTATGTAACAGCATTATTCTTTCCACATACACGATGTGTGTATGTGTGCGTGTGTATGTGTATAAAGATGAAATCTCTGTATAATCCTTAAATATTTATCATACTGACTGAATCATTAACTACATATGCATGCATGTATGGATACATGTATGCTTATAGTTGCTTACATATATGCATTTGCGAGTATGCAATCAGCCATTTATGTAAAGTTAAGACACACAATATACATATGTACATACGTTTGTATGAACTTTCATAAATACATAAACTTTCTTATATTTTCATACACTTAAATAAACAGTTTATGTAAATGTGGAAGTATATATGTAATTGCATATGTATGTATCGTATGTAAGTGTACACATATGTATGTGTGCTCATAAAAAATGAATGTGTATTTAAACGTATAAAACATTTATCTCTTGTAAATCTGTTCATTTACAGTTTAATTTATAAGATTTTATTCCTTCTTATAGTTTCTCTCTCTCTGTCTACCTCTCTTTCTTTCTTTTTCCTTCACAAATACACACATTCATGCATTCACTCACAGTCAATCACATGCAGGCTGGCAGTCTGGCAGGCAATCAGTTATACATGCACATGATAAGTACACATTTAAGGGGTTATGGCATACTTCCTGAGGGTCTTCTTTAGGCTCTTTTTTTTTAAATAAACTTATTTAAATAAATGAATCTGTTTATATGCAAAAGGAGATATTTGGTTGTTAATGCTGAAGTCCCGCCGAGGTAAGCAAGCAACCTGTAAAGGGTCATTTTAAGATCGAGATTTAAGGAATTAAGAGTTTCTGAAAGCAACAATCGCAATGGATTCTTAGAATACATATATGTATGTTGCTGGCTATAGCCTGAACTACATACATAATTGGCGATTACAACCCTTTAGTCAGGATTACGACCTAGTTTCTCACACCATTTATTGTGTGCTTTAATTTTTATACAGGAGTGGCGGAACCTACAGTTTAAAGTCAACTCCGAACGACAGATTTTTAAGAAACTTTCGGTTGCAATTTATTTATTTACTCTCAGACTTTTTGCCAGAAATCTGCTGAGAGGAAGTCGCCGAAGAAATATTTTTTCATATTATGTTTAGTTGGAGATGTCTGACTTGGGGTTTGAACCGTGGCCTCACGTCTAATAAGCCAACACACTACCTTCTAGGCCATGGCAATTTTTGCTTAAACTAGGATATTTTGAAAATGTCAAAAAGTGACAAAATGCCGGCGTTTTGAATTGTTTTCGCCTATTTCTTCTTTCTTAATTGCTTAATAATGTTATTAATAATTGTCCAATAAAAACTATCCTACTTCGGGCTAAAACTACTAGTGTTGGGAACATTGTCCCAAACTTTAAGCGATATCGGTTAAGTAGGTTTTGCTAAATCGTAGTTGCCAGTTGGAAAAATTGGATTCGAGAAAAACACAATTAAGTTGCGATCGTCTGAACGCGTTGTACTCTTTGGCATTTTTGTGCTTCTTTTCGCATCGTTTCAGGAAAATGAAGATTTCTTACTTAATTCTTTGGCTCTAAGGTAACTAAAACCATAGAAAAACATCGCATTTTTGAAAATTATGAAGTATACTAACCCCTTAAATGAAAATAAAAAATTATATAAAAAATTATATGCAGTAAGAAAAATTTATTAACAGAGATTGAGTTTAAGTAGCAGACGAGAGGGCAATGGTGGGTTAAGAGATAAACTTGAAGAAGTTTGCTGAAGATTTTAATCGTCTGACTTAAATTACAAACTGATTAATTTAAAAATACCGTTTATTACTCTGATATATTATGGGGTTCACTTAAGTAATAAAATTTGATTTTAAAAAATAAATTAAAAACTTTAAAAAAACTTAGTTAGTCAGTCTTATTATGTTACAATTTCATTTGTTTATCATAATTTTCTTGAACATGAAGTTGTTTAAGTTCCTTCTTCGAATGCAATTCGCCAATTCAATTGCTCCGGCCGAGGCCTCATGTCTAATAAACCAACACACTACCTACACAGAATCACACTAATAATTTCTGTTACTTATACGCATTCATACTTATTTTAATATCATGGAATCTCTACTCATATTCAAAGATTGAAGTACTCACCATACTCATTCATACTAAGCAACACATATGATGGTGTTGATTTCGACTCTCTATAACTCAACATAGACACGAATCACAAAATAATATGATTTGCGTATGAACACTAAAATACTCACTAGAAGGTTGCCTGTTTTCTCTGCTTGCTGCTCTGCCCTTTTTGCTTATTCGTCTTTTTTCATTTGTTGTAAATGCCTAACAATAACTAAGACTGTAAATTTTGATGAATGAACGAGTGAAACATACCTATATATTTCGAATGGTATGAGTATGATGTCAACGTTGTACGCATAATCATTGCACCGGTACTTATAAATCAACGTTGTAGTGAGTACGAATGAATCAGAGTAAATAGTTAAATTTCAATATTGTTGACTCACTTTAAAATTCAAAATTTCATGAGTACTTATGAAAAAAGGATTCGTTGCTAATCTCTGCTACCTACTAGACTACGGCGACGTAATCAAATTGGTCTTAGGAAATATTACAAGAAATTTACTTCAAGACACTTAAACCACTTCATTAACTTAATCATTCTGCGTCTTACAGTTCAATGTGCCTGAAAACTGTTAATTTGTTCTCTTGCTTTACAACTTACAAAATCAATAGAAGAGTTAATCTAAGGAAATATCAACGATTAGTATTTCAATGATTTATCTTTGAGTCTCAAAATTGTACCTCAATCTGAAAGAACCTGTACAGTTACACTTTTTGGCTTGATAAAGTGACACAACAAGAAATAATAACAAAAGAAACCCGAGTCAATCTCGACTTTATGTCACTTTGAAAACGTGACAACCGTCAAATCTTTAACGCGCTCCGCTTTACCACTCAGATAACAATGTTTTTTGTTGTGTTTGCTTTAAAATGTTGATGTGTTTTAATGTATGCATGCATGTATGTATGTGTACATACATAAGTCTAGATGTTCACACATATATTGACAGTGACATTGTGACATGTCATAAGAGACGCGACATAACAATTCATGTATTCGACAATCATGCAAGATAGTATAAGCGAGTGTAAGAAAACAAAACTTGAATTCAAATTTACAATCACACTCACACTCACTCACATAAAACAGATAGAAAAAGTTCACATAAATTCGTTGAAAAATACAAATATTTTTCCCTTTACAAGGCCATTCAGTACTCATAACAAGTACAAGGACGAGTGACGTCTATTGTCATTGTTTATTATATTTCTATTGTTGTGTGTGTGTATGGATGTGTTTTGAAAATTTAATAAAACAAACAAAAAATTGACTCTCTTTTAGCACACTTTGCATATTAATTGCTTAGTTTTCAGTCTCGATTTCGTTTTCTCCACTCAAAAGGAAAATAAAAACGAGATTATCTCATGTAATTGGTTTAGCCAGAGAGATTGGTGTGAAATTCGGATGGCCGAAATCAAATAAAATGAAATGAAATGAAAGGCTCAACACTAAACAGTGAATTTATTTAAATTTCACTGTTTTTAATCGTAATTCTTCCCGTTTTTCTTTAGAAAAGCTTCTATTTCTATGAAATAATTTTCTTTCTTTTCTCTCTTGAAAGTCAATTAAAAAGTATTTTCAATTTAAATTACAATACAACTGAAGCAGTACTGATTGTAAAATTCTTTGTTTACATTTAAAGTGTTTTGTTGGTTTGATTAATTGCCGACAATTTCCCACTTCAATTACTTTGACCCCCCAATCCTTACACTTTTGTCATTACTTCATAGAGATACTCGTTCTAGATTTGAGGGTCATTTAATTTGACAATTTTTTAAAAACAATTTAATTTTTTAATACAATTAAATACTTTTTTTATTTTAAATCGCAAAGTGGAGATAGAGAGAGAGTGATAAATTTTTCTCCTCTAGTCATTAATTTTATATTTAAAATGCGATTAAACAATCATCTCAAGTACTTCCAAAGGTCAATTAACATTTTGTGAACACTTACGCTAAGTATCCATTATTATTTGGAATGACTGTGTTGTTGGGTGAAGGTCTTGAATAGGAAATTTCAATTCGGAGTATTATATTAGGGGATTATATAAGGTACAGGCAATTGCCCCTTTCAGTGTTACCAGTGCTAGGAGAAACTCTCTTCCAGCTGCTGTTGATAGTACTTTTCTGTATAAATCCACATGACCCATACGTCAAGCATTGGATAGCACGTAATGCCATAAACCTATATAAGAACCTTTGGATTATAGTGATATTCCTTCAAACAAGAAGACAAGAAGATGGAAGAATAGATCGGGTTATTAAGGTGCTACTCTGCCATATAAAAGACAAGGAAAAGCAGGCAACCGGAGTTAGTAAAGTTTAGTCAGTCTTGTGTAAAGATGCAGTGTGTTTGAAGAGAGTAATCGTGCTTTGAAGATCTCCGTTACAAAGATCTGTCGAGCAATTGTCTAGTAATTGTCATTGTTTATGAAAAGGGTGTAAACAACAAAGCAATTGTTATTGTTTACATCAAGTTGTGAACGGTGGCACACTGAATTGTGCTAGTAAAAAACAATTTTAATTAAAACTAAAAGCAAATTTATTTTTATTTTATTTGCAATCTACGAGCTCATATTTTAAACGTTTTTAAAATTTAAAAACATAACAATATTTATGCTATCTACCATACCTTTTATTTTATCGTAGCGTTTTTATTGTCATACTCCGTATTAGTAACCTTTAAGTTTTTACAATCGTTGTATATTACACACGATTTTTTTTTGTTTCTTGTGAATAAAATCTCTAAAAAATAATTAATTAAGCATAAATTACTGGAATGCATGCCTGCGATCATTAGATAACTTGAGTTCACTTAAATAAATTCTCATTTAAATTTCATTATTTTGTTTCCCTGAAATATGTTTGACACTTCCTTATGGATGATGGTGTTTGTTCCTTTAGATTTAATCACATATTCAATGTGGTAAGGTGTACCCATACAATACGAGTACAATGAAGTGCCATTTTTTAACGATTTATTGTTTTATTTTCGGCTGTCAATATCTTTTAACGATTCATTGAGCGAGCAACACAACGCAATTATTATAATTAAATTTCTTCTTCTTCTAAGTATATCCTCTTCCTGTTGTCAACATTGTGGCATAAATTATCATTCATTTGAAATTTAAACGAATTTAATTTGTGTGTTTTTTTCTGTTTTCTTGTTTTTTGTTTTCCAAAATTAATTTAAGAAAACGAAAAGAATTGTAATGAGCCAAGCAAACCAGTGACAGAAAAAGTTTCTTTAAACAAAAATTACAAGACCGTTGCTGAAGCTTAAATAAGGGATTCTTTATTTTATTCAAGAAAGTTGTTCTTTCTTTGTTTTTTCTCCATACAGATGACTTCTTTAAGTTCTAATTCCGATTAAATATGCAAAAAAAAACAAATTCCGAGTCTATCATTACAACGAAATACCAAAATGTACACCCAGAGACAGTTTATTTTTTGGAAGATGTGAACTCATTTTCGTTTCGGAAAAGTTAAAAAAAAAGCGACAAAATACAAAATTAAGAACTTTCTTATGCAGGTATGTGTGTGTGTATGTTTGTATTAAGGAAATGAAGTCCTTTCGATTTGCTTTCGAATATTTGCTAATTTTGCATAAATTTATATCAACCACCAGACAAACACACAAATACACAATCGCATACAAACTAATTGACTGCCTGCCACAGAAGATGGGTGAAGCAAAACTCAATTTAACTCTCACTTACTTTCTTGATTCTTGGCATATATACAGACAAATACAATCACAACATACATAATTTAAAAAAAAAAAAAAAAAAAAAAAAACTTTAATGGAGGTGAGTTTTCCAATTTTTCTTAGTTTTTCCTCCGTTTAAAAGGAAAATCTATCTTGTAACTCAAAAGGACGAAAAGAAATAATCAAAAAATGATGATAAAAAGAAAACTTTTTGTGCCACTTTTACAGAGTAACAAATAACAACAACAACAAGATTATTATTTGAAATTATTATTATTATTACTAGCTAAAACCCGTTGTGCTTCGCTACTCCTATCCACATGAAATATAAATATTTAAAATATATTGATGTACATTTTTTCTTATGTTTATTTTTTGTCTGGATTTTAAAATATTTATTTTGTTACTGATATTTACAATGTTTCATAATACTTATTTCTTATTCCATTCTCTCCTTCTACACGTGCATCACGTTGATCTGGTGTCTCCGCAGCTTTAGATGTTGATGCTCGTAGTCTCTCTCCTTCTAGGCGTACATCGCGTTGATCTAGCGTCTCATCAATTCTTGATCTTGATGATTGGGATCGTTTTCGTTTAAGACGTGCATCACGTTGATCAGGTGTCTTAGCAGCTCTAGATGTTGATGCTCGTAGTTTCTCTCTTTCTACAAATATATCTCGTTGTTGCAGCTACTGCAACTCTAATAGTGTTCCATGTACACGAACTTTTGTATCATATTTATATGGAAGGGTCTCGCTCTTATTGCTAGTCCGGCAATATTTTCACAAATTATTAATATAGATTTCAGTGTTGCCCGTGTACAATTTGATGATTTTATCTATAATGATTTCCGAGATGTAAGAAGTTTTCAATTTAATTCATATGGGAAGTACCACGCCCCCTTTTCCTAGTCAGCCCATTTTTGTCTAAAATATTCATATTGATACTAAAGTGGATTCGACAAAATTTTAGGACTCTAACTGTTATATTTTCTTATATATAATAATTTAATATTTTTTATATGGGAGGTGACACACCCACTATAGCCAATCCGCCCATTTGTTTATATATACGTCATAGTCGTCCATACGCTAGCTGTTGCAGTTTATGAGATATGCGAAATTAAATACTTATTGGATATGTGGGCTTGGCAGCTCGCCTACTTGAAATTTTAAAATAAAAAGTAGCCTATAGTTCCTTCCAGACATACAGGAAGGTACTGTCTATAGAATTCAAACATATAAACCCACAAACAAACTTACAAACAAATAAACTCACATTCATTTTTGTATATATACTTAGATGTAGAATTCATTAAAAAAAAATTACATATGTGACGTTTGAGTGATATATAATTCCATTAAGTTTCATACGTCAAAAAATCGTAGATTTTTTATTGCATACTTGTCAGGGTAACTATTCTATTCGATGTATTATTATGCGTATGAGTAATATATTTCAAATGCAATTAAATATTAAGTATGTAGTATATGTGGTCGTGGAACCTCGCTCATTTAAAATTTCAATGTAAAAAGTAGTCTATAACTACTTCCAGACATACAGGAAGATACTGTGAAAATTTCAAGAAAATCGGTTCAGCCGTTTAATCGGCAAACAAACACATATTCAGTTTTATATATATATAGATTATTATTATTGTTGTTGTTGTTCATACTATTGGGGCCAATGACTTCATTCATATACATATATTAGCAGTGATTTAAATCTCCCTCTGTGCGTGAGTATGTGTGTGTGTCTTTAAATATTCGAAAATCAAGGAAAACATTTTCCAACATTAAAGCCTTCATTTAATATTTTTTTGTTGTCCTTTAAAGCAACGAAATCGCTGTTCTTCAGCACACACAAGGAAAAGCGAAATTTATAGAGAAAAAGAAAATGAAGAGAAAAATAAACACAAAATGAAGAGAAAAATAAGAACATTAAACAAACTTGTATTGATTATTCTATTCAGGCGAGGGTGGTATCCGATAAATGGTTTATAGGGCCTTAAAGCGCACTCCGAAAAAATTTTCAGCAAAAAGGCAAAACCAATCAGACTATATAAGCTGATGTACAAACAATCCATAATCAATACATAACCGCTGATAGTTTTTAAAGTCACCAAACCGAGTTACATATGCACAAGGCCTTACCATCGTAAAAGACTCCATAGTATGAATCTGTCGGAGATTAACCACAAAGGTGTTACTACATATCCTGTGTCCCTTTATATCGTCTCAAGACCACAGTACTGTGATGTATCTTAGTTACTTATTTACTTAATTAAAACCCCGATTAACAGATTTCGACCTGCCTTAACACATCCGTCATGCTGGAGCATCCTCCTCCATTCATAGCCGAGCCAGCGCATACAGAATTGTGCGAATAATAAAGAATTTTAATTAAAACTCAATACAAATTTATTTTTATTTCATTTGTAATCTACGAGGTCATATTTTAAAAACGTAACAATATTTTTATTTTCAATTTCGAGTTCCTAATAATAAGGCCGCCTCCTAGTCAACCTTAGCATTAGAATACAGCCCAGTAGAAATGAGAATTTATTATTGAAAAACGAAAAAAAAAAATAAAGAAAATTAGCCGATGTTTAGAGCAGAAGTTGCTTATAACATTCAACATATCTTGCCACCACAATACCACTCCACCTCCATCTAAAGAGTCATTCAATATTTGTATGAATATAAGCTTTAATAAGTGTTGCGATGTCTGATGAGGAATTCAGGAATGTTGCTGTTTAGCTGGCTGTTTACAGATGCCTTCTCTGACATTATAAAACTCTGCTGACTTTTTACTGATATTGCTTCCATCAAACAATGCTGTTGTTTTTCTTGGTGTGTTAGTGAACGCGTGTTTTGGTTTGAGATAAAATAAAAGCAGCACACTATCATGGCTGTTAACGTTGTTGTGAAGGTGAAAAAAAAATTATTAAAAAATTCTAAAATTTAACCACACAATACACAGATTTTAAGAGAGAAGAGAATTTTTTCAATAATTTCTGTTTACACTTTTTGTAGCCGAATTCAAGTCAAGTCAATTTGCATATTAACAAAGCGTCAGATTGGCGAAAAGAACAAACAGACAGACACGTCATGCACGCTATAAGAGTGTGTCGATGTCATAAAAATGAGTATGTGTACGGGTGTGTGATTTAAATCAAAATCTTAATCTTTTTTTTTTTTTAATTTTTTACGTTTATTAAGGATAATAACAAATAAAGGTGTAGTTGTAGTTGTATTTGTGCTTATGCTTATGTTATACCATATTACGTATGTGTACGTGTGCTGTCTGTCTATCTGCCACAAGTGGTGGTGGTGTATTGCAAGCACTTTGTCATGTGAAAATATTTTTAATGAAAATTTTCAATTTTTTTCTTTCTTTCTTTCTGTCCTTTATTACATTTTTCTTTTTTTTTATTATCTTCAGGGTAAAATAAAAAATTTGATTGAAAAAAATCATTAAAATCGATAATATCGATGGCACTCTCTTAAGTGCCACTTGCAACAAGTTGGTACTCATGTGAATTGCACAAAAACTCAATAAAAAAGAGAATATTAAAAATAAATCAATTATGCCGGTTTGAAAATGAAACTGAAAAATAAAAATCACAATTTATATTTGAGAGTCTGATGGTTGTTCTGTTCTGTCATTCTCTTCCTATCTCTCTCCCTGTTTCCCTGTTTAATTAAAAACATCATTCTATTTGTGCATGCTAATGATAATTGCATTTAAGTCTTAATTTGAATTCTTTTATTAAAAAACGTAAGACGATCAGGAGAAGACGAGCAAGAAAGAAGCATTAAAAAATGTTGTTCGATTACATATTCCGCTTAGAGCGAGTAGAATTCAAACATTTTAAATAAAGTTATAAAAAAGATTTTAGAAACAAACCTTTTTACCAGTATCTTGAAGCTCTTGTTGGCAATAATTTACGTTAAGAACCTTTAAGAACTCTTTCCGAACTGATTTCCGACTTTCAATAAATTTGCTTAGTGATCAATCTTAAATGCATCCAAGACCAGTCCAATATCTTGTAAAACTGTTTGCCAGAAGTGTATTTATAGTTTATAATTCCATTGAAATTTAATTGCCATAGTCTAGTAGGTAGTGTGTTGAGCCTACGATTCATATCCCTGGCCAGATTTCAAAACGAAATCTTAAAAAATATTTCTCCGGCGACTTCCTCTCAGCGGTTTTCTGGCAAAAACTCTGAGAGTAAATAAAATTGCCATGAAAAGTAACTCAAAAATCTGTCGTTCGGAGTCGACTTTAAACTGTAGGTCCCGCCACTCATGTATAAAATTAACATACACAACATTAGTGGTGTTGAGAAGCTAGGCCGTAATCCTGACTGAAGGGTTGGAATGGCCAACTATGTATGTATGAATGTATTTTCCATTGTGGTGATAAAACTCCGTCTACAGTCGTTGAATATGAATATACATAAATCTGCAACGACAAAACTTTCTTCAAAAATCGAAAACAGCAAAAGAAATTTATTCAAGTTTATAGAAATTGTAGAACCTATCCAAAATCAAATATCTGAGCAATTTCAAACGTTATATGTAATCTATGAGTGTAAGAAAGCAACGAAATTTTGCAAATAAATTGTTCAGAACGAGGCTGAACTATAGAAGTAAAGACAAGCTTTCATTTCAGCCATGAAAAATGTAGTGTCCATTTTCGGAGCAAGCTGCATAAACGTTTGTACAACAACTTCGAAAACGACAAATTTTGTGGTACAAAGCACTCAAAATACTAGCAGGATACACCATCAAGTAAAGAGAACCTAATAAGTCCTGCATAGACTTACGCAGCAAATCATCGCTAAAAGATATCTCAGAGTTCTTATAAATAACTGGATATTGTGATTTTCAAATCAAGCCTTGAAACTGTATAATAGCATATGGTGGAAACATTAAGACGAACATTAATTCAATTCATATGTACTAAACATAACAAAAGTTGTCAAACCGTTCGTAAACGTAAATTCGTAATTTAATCAAACACTTATGTATCCATCCAACGTTTGAATCTTAATACTCTACTGTAAGTAATCTACGCGCATAGATTACCATCATCTTGCTACTGATTAAATTCGTATTTCGTATTCATATATTCAATGTATGCCACAATCGATAATCGATTACATACAATGATAACACTAATTTGCATGCATAAAAAATGCAAATAATCTACAGAAGAAATAATTTACGAGAGAAATATGTATTTAAAACAAAAAATTTAATGGGGGTTGAAGTGGATTGGGGCGTAGAAAAATTACGCAAATCATTATTGTGATGCCGTTTAATTGAATTTTATTATCGTTTCTCTTTAATTTGTTTCTTTCTTTTTAATATATTTTTTGCTGTTTAAAGGATATAATTTTTCTGCTACACCCCCCGCCCCCTTCTAAAAGCCCTTTTAAGTGAAACTGTAGCAGTTGGATTACAAAGAAAACGAAACGAAAGAAACATAAAAATGAAATGCAAATTGTAATATTGCCACAGGACAAATAATAACACAACAATCAAATTCAATTTCTATTTTTCTTTTTCTCATCTCTTCTCTTCTTTTCTCTATTTTCTTTCTATTTTATAGCCAAGAATAATAGGAAAAGGAGAAAGAGCAGGAACAGCCCAGGAGGAGGAGGATGAAGAGGAAAAGGAAAATATTGCGGAAAAAGAAAAAAATCAAACTGAAACGCTGAATCGGTAAAACATTTTTAGAGAAGATGATGAGCACCATCGCTCTCCACTTTTTCCGCTTCTTTTCAATTTAATTTCGAATGCTTTATTTTGCACATTCCCAGTTTATAGCATTTCAAGTACCGCTTAAAGTGCTGAAAAATTGTTTTTTAAAAAAGAATTTTATTTATTTATTTATTAAACTGGCGAAAACAATTTTTAGCAAATTGTTGCACTTTTTGTTACTTCGTCTACTGAAACAAGTGTTTTTTTATAGTAGAAACAGAATTTTAATTCGTGGACTTTAAATCAAATGACTGAGGCTGATGGACATAGTCGTCGTAGTCTTATAGGTAGTGTGTTGGCTTATTAGACCTGAATCGTGGAAGAAGATGTACTAGAAGAGTACAAAATCGAAGAAATTATTTAGTTTAACAAGTACAATTATTAAATTATGTATAACAACAAACACCAGGAAAAGAATGGTAAACAAGTAAACAGAAATACACAAACAATACTACAAGAGTAAATGTAAACAAAAAACACAAACAACACTATAATAATGTAAACATCGTTGTTTACATTTATAGAGATTTCGATAAGGCGAAGTCATGAACATTCGCCTTCAACAACATTCATTACGCTGTTTACTCTGCCATATAAAAGGCCAGGCAAAGCAGGCGATTGAGTGAGTGAAGTTCAGTCAGTCTCGTGTAAAGACGCCGTGTGTTTGAAGAGAGTAATCGGATAATTGTCAAGTAACTGTTATTGTTTATGCAAAGGGTATAAACAGAAGAATAACAAAGAGAAGCAATTGTTCTTGTTTACATAAAGTTTTGAACAGTGACATACAGAATTGTGCGAATAATAAAGAATCTTCATTAGAACTAAACACAAATGTATATTTATTAAAAGGTTTAAAACGTAACAATACGAATACGGAATAGAAGCAGCACTATCTCTGTTGACATTGGTCGTAATTTAATCATCTCTAGGGATAAAAACATACATCGAACGGTTTATCTGCCATACAAAGCCATCACAATTTTCGCTCTACTCAGTTTCCCAACACATATGATACCGTCAGCAGCTTATTACCTTCTTTGGGTCTGAATATAAATAGGTTGAGGTTAAAGACCCTTGGCAGGGGCTTCTATAAAGGTTTGAATTCAAATATCGAAGGCTCTCCAAAGATTCCTTATTACTTTGAGCTGGTCGAGAAGTTCTAGGGCTTCAATAGTGTAGTCGCGCTCTCTTGTGTGCTTTATTAGTGTGAGTAATTCCTATGCTTCCTTACTCTACCTTTTCTAATACCTCTCCGTTTTCCCTATCTTCACTATTATCCTCTCCCTTTTAAGACGCTTGTACAATGGGTCAACTTGACCTCGGGGTAATGTAGTTGTCTCAACTGGAAACTACACGTCCTCTACCCTAAACCCAGTTTTCCATGCATAATCTGATTCAAATTAATTCCATCAACTTACAATATTCCATTCAATTAATTACTGTTGGAGGGGGAGGGATGATGGTTTTATTTTTATTATTTGTATTAAATTTATAAGAAAATTTCCATTTTCTTGTTCACATCTCCTTTAAAATGAAACGGAAAGATAATGATTACCATGATGTTGTTAATGGTCATGACGGCCACGATAATGATGATGACAACTGAGATTGTTATGAGGATGATGACATCGACAAACATTAATAAGAGCCCATTTGACAAATCTTATCCGGTTAACATTTCTAATGTTACACTAATAACCACAACCAGCCATCCAGTCCACATCATTCATATGTCACAAGGGTTGACATATTTATTGGGACACCAAAAAGGAAGAGAATGAAAAAGCAGAAATATGGGATGGAAAACCATTTTCTGGTTAATAGTTTTTGTTGACCTTTTCTATGATGAAAAGAGTAATTATTTCACTTCACAACAAATACGAAAAACTTATGAAACATTTTTTTTATGACTCCGCCATAAGATTTATGATGGTGGAGTTTTTATTAACACAATAAAAGAATATTTTTTTCATTTCCTCTATTCGCATCGAATTGAATTGAATCGGAAGATAAAACCAACTGGAATTTATTAATTTTTTTTTTGTTTTCTTTTTTTGTTGGGAGTTAAAATGCATTAATTTATCTTTCAACTTTCTTTGGTAATCATTAAATCTCATCAGAATTTGAAATGTTTAGGAATGTTTATTGTTTTTAGTACGATTTAGGATTCAAAGCCAATTGGCTTAAATCGGTTGCGTTTAAGTATTCCAATGGAAGTAAAAGATTTGTGCAGTTGATAAGATTAAATCTTGGTCGATTGTAAATTATTTTAAAAACAATTTACATAATGCCTTAAATACTTGTGTCTCTTCTCTCTCTCTCTCTCTCCTCTCTTTCATTGTTTTTTCTTTTGTTGTTTGTGATGTAATTTCATTGCACTTACTATGTAAAACAGTTTTAGGCAGGATTAGTTGAATTCCCAAAAAAACGTATTTTCATCTTTGAATTGTACTCGATTTGTTCTCGCTTGTTTGCATTGTAATAAACGAAAATTTAAGTACAGTATACAATAATAAATGAAGAAATTCTACAGAAAAAAAATAAAAGAAAAATTAAAAGCTTTTATTTAAATCCAGCTTAAAAAGATTTGAAATTTTCTTAAATTCTCTATTTATAGTCCATAGCAGATTTCTCGGAAAAACTCTGAAAAGTTTCTCAAAAATCTGTCGTAAGGAGTCGACATTATACTGAGTGTCCCACCACTCATGTATAAAAAATTACGACACGGTATGTGAAGCCAGGTCGTAATCTGTACTGAAGTATTGTAATGACCAATTATTTACGTATGTATGTTTTAAAATCGTCTAGCTTTAAAAAAAAGACTCCTCAAGAAAGCGAATAAAATCTTCACGACCACTTGGCACGTTCAGTGAAACAACTTATGGTGCTCAATTAATATTGAAATTATTTTCAAATACCTTTCATGGATAAATACTTTACTCAACCTTTGTTTTTGTTTGTTTTTATGTTTGTTTCTTAATTAATAATTTAATGAAAATTACCAGAATTTCTTTTTTTATTTTTTTTTTTGTTTTCAATCTCTTAATTTGCATTTTAAATAATTTAGCAGTTTAAGCAATGACTTGTATTATTTCAATGACTTAAGAGTGGTGGTTACAATTTTAATCACTTTTACAATAATTTTCCTTTCATTTGTTGTTTAATAAACAAATAAAGACAACAACAACAACAACAACAATTGAGAATAAAGAAGCAAAATTAAATATTTACACAATTTGTTTAATGTCCCCCTCCAATCAAAAAAGTAAATAAACAATCACAAAACCCCAACCAACACTTCTTGATAAAAATAAATAAATACACAGACGCACATACACTGACACCTAAACAAATACACAGGCACGGACACAGACATATACTTTAAAAGGGAGAAATAAATATTTGAACTAGTGCTGAAAAATTCAGGTCCTTAGTACTTTTTTCAGTACTTTTTCATTTCAAAAACGTTTTCAGTATTTTTTTAGTAGAATTAGCTTTTAGTCCCGGTTAGCCAAACGTTCACGGGACGTACGGTCGTTTTTAGAATACGAAAAGTAATGAGAACGCTTGCCGAACCATAATGGAATTTCGGTAAGCATTTAGATTGCTCTTCATAAGCTAAAAACGAACGTATGTTCCATTACGTTCCGTTGGCGTTTGACTAAACGATGTTTTTATGTTTTGTTACATTCCGAACCAGTTATTTTTGTCTTGTATGTGAGAAACATGTATAAGTGTTAGTTCTTCTGTCTCGTTCCGCATGTATATTAAATATAAAGAAATATATAGTGTAGAAGGTACTGTGCTGGCTTTCTAAACGTGAGCCCACGGTTCAAACTCCACGCCAGACATCTGCAACAAAACGAAATATGAAGAAAGTAGACTTTCGGCGACCTCATTCTGTCAAAAACTCTGAGAGCATATAAATTGCCATGAAACAATTTCACAAAAATCTGTCATTTGAAATCGACTCTAAACTGGCAGCTACAGTTCACGCATGTATAAAATTAACACACACAAAATGAGTGGTGTGAGAAGTTAGGTCATAATCCTAATTGAAGGGTTGTAATGGCCAATTATGTATGTAGGTATGTATTCCTTTACAAAAGTACCATCTGATGCAAAAAAGTACTTTTTCAGTTATAATTGAGTATCATTTTAAAATTTTAATTTTGCAACACTGATTTGAACATAAGAAATAAATTGTCTTTTAAAAATATGTACTTTTAATAAGACAGAGAGAGAAGCAGGAGAGAGAGACAAATGAAGAGAGCGGGGGGAAAAAAGGCTTTATTTAAAAAATAATAAAAAGAAAATTCATAAAGAATATAAACTGGCCCTTTAATTAACTTGGTGTTGTTAGAAAAAAACAACAACAACAGCAGTACAGCCAACATTAAGCATTAACAGCCGGGAATGATTGATGCCACTCGATGGCAAACACCAGCAAGTGGCATAAGGCAAATTAACAAATATTAACTTGAAGCTTGAATACACACTCGTCACACACTTATTGAAAGGCACAGATTTAAAACGACCGACCGAGCGACACACAATTACACAACACCAATGAAGTAAAAATTATGAAAAATGAGCAGGAGAGAAGGAGGAAAAATACAACAAACAATAGAGACAAGAAAGACGACAACAAGAAAGAAAAAGAAAAACTTGCTTAAGGAAAACCAAACCTTTATAAGTGTTGGACAATAAAACTTTCGAAGGCATTCATAATTGTGTTGTGTTGTTAGACAACAGGGCAACAGGACAATAGCCTGCTAACGGCTAAAGGTTCATCAAGGATAATAACAATGGTTTACAATACAAAAGAATTTCAATATTTAAAACCAAAAAACACTTCGTATCTGCAAACATTTAATACCGCCACAACAACAACAGCAAATCGGCGTAATAAAGCAGTCATCACACCCATTCACACGCCACTCCACACGCCAGTCAAGCTTAATTCGATTGTCAAAGCAGAGACAAAATCCCTATGGAGTCTAATCTATCCCTACTGTAAGGAGTATTGTCGTATTTCTTCAATACACTGTTTCAGTTACTTTGCCAATGACAAGCTCAAGTACTATGAAAAGTATCATCAGGCCACCAATTAAATAATTTTGCCAGGACATTCGATTTTCATTAAACTCGCTTGCATTTTACAGGTTAATCTGGTTGCTTATCATTGTGACCACCAGTGTATGCTGCGTTATTGTGTATTTCGATTTGGCCGAATTGTATTATACGCAGCGTTTACAAACAACAGTGGCCGATTCTGTATATCCGGTGTTTACCGTACCATTTCCTTCGGTTGCTATTTGCTTAAGGAATCGCATCGATTGGCCTCGCTTGCATAGCTCTGCCGCGCAACGTTTCCTGCCTCCCGATGCCGACAATGAAACTTTGCATACATTTTATCGGTTTTTTGAAAGCCTGGCTGACATTAAGTTCTATAGTTTACATCGTTTGGCTCCTTTATTTAATGCGCCTACAAAAGTGAATCTGTCTCTCATTGCTGGCGTTGATGTCTTGGCTGTAATGAAATATTTACTGTTTCCCTGTTCCGAAGTGTTCAATAGTTTTTGCAATTGGCGTTTTAAGTCGTACAACTGCTGTGAATTATTTACTGTAGAACGCACAGAAATGGGTTTCTGTTACGTTTTCAATTCGGCCATCAGTGAAAAGGCTCAAGAGAAGGCAGTAAGTGTTAGTGAAATAGCCGTCTTCATTTACTTGTTACAATTTATCCCTACCGGCACAGAAAAACGATGCTTTTTATCCGTATCACAATTCATATTCCGGTGAGAGCAGCGGCTTGGAACTGGAAGTGTTACTGAATGAAAATAAGATGAAACCGGGCACAAAGCTGATTAATGGACTCTATGTAAGTAAATTAGTTAAGGACAATAGGCACAAGTGCACGAATTGTAGGAATTAACAAAAATTTCGAAGAAAAAAATATTGTTAGGAAAATGAAAAATCTTAACAACGATGTTTACATTTATAAAGATTTCGAGAAGGCAAAGTCACAAACGTTCGCCTTCAAGAACATTCATCAGACTGTTCACCCTGCCATATAAAACGCAAGGCAAAGCAGGCGAATGATTTAGTGAAGTTCAGATTGTCTTTTGTGAAGACGCTGTGCGTTTGAAGAGAGTAATCGCGGTTTGAAGATCTCCGTTACAAAGATCTGCCGAATAATTGTCTAGCAATTGTTATTGTTTATCTAAAGTTGTGAACAGTGTCACACAGAATTGTGCGAATTATAAAAAATTTTAATTAAAACTAAATACAAATTTATTTTTATTATATTTGCAATCTACGAGCTCATATTTTAAACGTTTTTAAAAGGTAAAAACGTGCGACGAGCTTATAATCTTCATTTGGTTACTTTAAACACTTTAAACATCTACTTTACCACTGTCGTTTTCAAGGTCATGATTAAACAACCGGAACAATGGCATTCAGATGTGAAGTTCATTAACTACAACACATTCACTAAACTGGCCTTAACAGCCCAGTTAACAGAAATCGATAATCGCATCAGGAATATTGCACCAATTGCACGCGGATGTATTTTCGATGTATGTATGCTACTCAACATGTAACCGTTATTTATTACTGTTAATAACAATTCCTTGTACAGGATGAGACCAGTCACCCACTGTATAACAAGATACCCGGATTGGTGTATTGGCGTGGCAACTGTCGCACTAGATGTCATCAGGAGTACGTACTCAAATACTGTAAATGTAATTTGAATCTACTTTTTCCGGAACACTCATCGGGTGAGAAGACATACAAATAACAGATTGATATAGAAACGGACGGAATTATTAGATAAATACACGTGTGTGTATATTGTAACATAAAACAGGTGAAATGTCTAAGAGGGTGAATTCAAAAGTTTTTAAATGGTTTCTTTAGCTAAAAAGAAAAGCAAAAAAAAGTATGCGAAATTCTAAAATAACTTAAGTGTTATTAATTAATTCAATTAAATTATAAAAGCTGACTCTGGTTAGTGTAAACGTTTTGCAATAACAATTGAACGATTTTAAAGATTTAAGATAATGATTACTTACTTACTTAATTGATCATTATAAACCCTGAGTTAGAATTAAGCCTTAGATTCTCACACCACTGATGTTATATGTGTTAATTTTATACACGACTTTCTAGTGAGTATTTTAGTGTTCGTACAACGAAATCAACAACATCATACGTGTTGTTAAGTATGAATATGATGAGTACTTCAAATTTTGAATATGAGTAGAGGTTCCATGTTCCATTAAAATAAGTATGAATGCGTATAAGTATCAGAAATTATGAATATGATTCGATTTTACTCATCTTTTTGAATACTAAGTACCGATCTCTGGTATGCATGTCTGTATGTATGTATGTATAATAATAATTTTAAAAAACCTTTTCAATTCACCCATGCACAACTGTTTATAACAAGCAATGCGAATGTGTCAATTTCAATTCGCAATGCAACACATTCAGACGAATTGAATTGAATGTCATTTCAATGTTAATGCAATTTTATTTCAGAGTTATTTTTTTCTATTTCGTTTTACTATTCCGTTCTGTATTTGATTTTTATAATTTCTTTTCTATTCGACCATTTTCTTCTTCAATTTCCACATGTTGCCTGCCACGGATGAATGGTTGCATGAGTGCTCCTTAGATAACTTTACCAGTTGCAAGCCAACGGATTTCAAATGTATGTACGAGCATGCAAGTAAGTGAACCAGCAACTGAACAAGTGTTGAGAGAAAAAAAAACAAAAGAAAACAAAAAAACTTTAGCATTACAAAATAGCGCTACAAGTACTAGAAAAATAAAAAATATGTGAAAGAAAACTATGTTAAGAGCGGATAGTAATTTAAAAAAAAAAAACTGATATTTTTTCCTTGATTCTCTTTCATGCGACTGGCAACGACTGCTCTAATGAACACGATACCTTTGCAACAACTGCTAATGATTACGATGATAATTGTCATTTGCATTGCAATAATGATGGAATAATTGAATGACTGACTGCTCTGCGTGCCCGCACAAACTAAACTGATAAAAATGATTCGTCTGATGGATTGAATCCTAATCGTAAAAGGCATGTTCAGTCGTGAAACTCACATTTTCGAGAGTAAATACATCGACGATGTGGGTAACGATAGCATGACATGCAATTGTTTAAACAGCTGCAATCAATTGCTCTATCATGCCTTCTACAGTAGTTTCCCGTTAGAAGGGTGCGTATGTCCCACCATACATTTACATTGTGTATGAATTTTATGCTTTCATGACCGGTTAATTAATTAAATGGAGGTTTTTTCTGTTTTTGTTTTTGTTTTCTTTAGCATCAATCAGATGGATCCCAATAAAATGGTCCATTTGGATATACATTTTCAAACAGCAAACATTTTAAAATATCGCACTGCGATGCGTTACACATTCGTTGAACTGTTGGGTATGACATTCAAAAAAAAAGTCGAATTTTTTTTTCCATTTTGACTTGATTGTTCTTGTATGTTTTCTAGCAAATTTTGGCGGTATAATTGGCTTGTTTTTAGGAGCATCCCTATTAAGCGCCATAGAGTTGGTCTATCACTTTACAATTGGCTTTTACTTTCGTCTACACAAGCAAATGGAGGAAAGGTATCGTAGAAAATCCTCGAATTCAAACAAACGCTATGGAAAGCCAAAAATTATTAAAATTTCAACCATAGAACCGAATGAAGTGTATAAATATTAAAATTACAATTTTCATAATAAATACATATATTGTCTTGAAATGATTGGTAATATAAAAAAATACCATAAAAAAAATATACTTAAGGGAGTCAATAGAATAAAAATAAAAAATAGTCAATTGTTGAATGAGCTGAGGAAAACGGCATTAATGAAAACAGAATTATACTATGTTCAGATATGCAGTTTCAATATTCAGTTTATTGAGTACAATATTTTAAGTGTTCAGACATAATAATATTCGCAGTTCAGCGGGTTATTCAATATTCATTTGACAGCTGGTTGTTTCAACAACATTGTTTTTTTTTTTTTTTGTCGTTGCTGACATTTGAGTTGTGCAATATCAACAGAAAGTGTTCGGATAATTGTAATATGCGCACTGAACAAACAAACAATACTGAGCTTAATAATAGCGTTTATTGCGATTTATTCAATAAAGCTGCATATCTGAACACCGTATTAAATTTTATGAACAAATAAAGGGGTCCAGGCATAGCTGCCAGAGAAATAAAGTATCAAATCGTAAAATATTAGAAAACAAAAATCATCAAAGACGTTTATTGAAATCGTAGAAAATCTGCAGAAAAAATAAGTAAATAAATTGAAAAAAAATATATAATTATTGTAGTAAAACATATAAAATTAATTCAATATACATTCAAGTTCAAAAATAAAACAAACAAAAAATGAACAAGTCTTTTTAACGTTTTAATTATACAAATAAATTTAATAACGAGTGTTTTACATAATATACTATCTGACCCGTCGAACTTCGTCCCGTCCAAAATTGATTTTTTTATTGCCCAAAACATTATATATTTATTTTAATAATTTATTGTAATAGCGCTGACGAAGTTATATATGTACATATGTAGTTATAAACCATCGAATTAGCCGACTTATAGGTATATCTTAAAGGGAGGGTTTCCATGCCCATTTTTGGTGAGTTTGTCGATATCGACTCTACGAACTTACCCACCAAATTGCATTCGTTTACGATTACTATGTCCCTAAATATTCAATTTTAAAGGTTTGCCACGCCTACTTTTTGCTATATCGAATTTTTTTTAAAACCCTCTAAACCTGATAAGCTTTCGAACAAAAAAATTAACCATTATTTTTTCATTCAGTTCAGTAGTTTAAGAGTTATAGGTACCACTTGAAGGGGGAGGGTTGTCACTCCTATTTTTGGTGGGATCAATATGTACCTAAATATTCCTCTTAACATTTAGGGATATGAAAAATAGATGTTGTCCGATTCTCAGACCTACCCGATATGCACACAAAATTTCATGAAAGTCGGTCGATCCATTTCGGAGGAGTTTAAGCACTAACACCGTGACACGAGAATTTTATATATTAGATAATATTTGTATGTTGGCACCAGGTACATAGTTTAAATACATGAATTAGAATTAAACATTTTAACCAAATCAAGTACAATATTAAAGACTACGCAATTGCAATTGCTAAGTTTTAAATGATCTTATTATACAATATTAATTCTAAGGAATTTGTTTTAAGTTTTAAGGATTTTAAGAAATTTAGTATAATTTCAATTAACTTGGCTTAATACCCTCTCTACTTTATCTAAAGAATAAGATAATACTAATATTTCTTAATAAATTTTGTCAAGGCTGCAAATTAAATAAGGGGACTTGTTCCCGAGAGTCATGTATTTCTACGTAACACTAGTCTTTCTCTGCGAGCACCTCCGTTTGAGGTCGTTTTGCCAGTGGATCGCACATTGCATTACAGACAAAATTCGTTCTTTAGTCGAACTATTCGTATGTGGAACTCCCTTATTGTCACTTATGGTATAAAAGGTTTCAAATCTAGTATCCACAAACACTGCTCCCTCTTTCCTCCTTGCCATAACATATTTTCCTAGCTCCAACACAATGCACTGCATGAGTAGGGGCCATCCACTGAGTGTTGATCATAGGAAAAAAATAATAACTTTATTGGCCTTTGGTCTTCCTAGGGTAATATTAGAAACTATATATTTACAATTTAATGAAACGAAAAGAGAACAGAAATGAATAAAATTTATTATTTCCTTAAGTTTTACAAATTAAAGCCACTCATTCTCCTTTCAATACAATTTCATGTATTCCTTTTTTTTGTTTCTTTCTTTAATTTAACCCCATTAATAGCAATCATGACGAAAACTTAAGGAAATTGAAGAGAAATGATTATAATTTCCAAAACTTTTGTGTTTATCACACAAAATTATAAACGAACTGCAATTATTTTGAAATTAAGAGACTCCGCTGCACATAAAAAACCACAAAAACTAACAAAAAGACTCATGACTATACCCAACCAAAAATCACTCAGTTACTGGCAGTCAAATGGAAACAGCACTTGAACGTATTCACACGGTTACAGAAACAACTTCACGTGGAATCAACAGAGTTTCTTAAGATATTTCCACCATTATTTGCAATGATTTGGCACACGGGTTTAAGTGCAACAAAGTTTAAACCAAAAAAGAAAACTTCCCTCTTCACAGCACCTCAGAAAATAATGGAGAACGAAAATGGTGAGCGTAAAAAATTCAAGGAACTCATGCGAGCGTATTGGCAAAAGTATTGCGAAAAATCAACGATACATGGTGTTCGTTACATTTATGATCCGACTCTAAGAGGCATAGAGCGGTAAGTGTGAGCGAGCGAAATAAATGTCATCGAATGAAATTTATTTTCTATATCCTCCCTCCCTACTCCCTTTCTTACTTTTTCAGTCTCATTTGGACGGCTTTGGTTATCACATGTGTGACTCTGACATGTATTGCCTATTTGGCTCTATCCGAACGCTACTCGTCACAAAAACTGCAGACGGTAGTGAAAAATTCACAATTTCCGGTATTTCAAATACCATTTCCGGCTGTTGGTGTATGCACACACAACCGCATTAACTGGCAAAAGATTGAACAAGCAAAAGCTGAATTTTTGCCATCTTCAGCTGATAAGAGTGTGCAGGAGATCTTTACGAATTTTGTTGAGCGTATGGAAACCTTAAAATTTGGCCATTTCGTGGAGTTCAAAGATATGGAGGATGTTAACTTAGAGCTTTTGGACGACATAGACGTATCGTCACTGGCAAAATTCTTAGCAATAAAATGTGAGGACATCATTGTGAATGGGTCGTGCTATTGGCGGAAAATGCCCTTCCAATGTTGCACCCGTTTCATATTGGAGCGTACGGAATATGGCTATTGCCTCGTCTTTAATTCAGAACTTGCAGGCGAATCAGCATACATAAAAGTAGGAAATTGTAGGCAATTCGACTGAAACTGTGAAGTAATCTTTTATATTTTTTTTGCAGAAAATGCTGGGTGATCAATATTATCCCTATCACAACTCTAGAGCAGGACAAAATACGGGCCTTAATTTTCAAATCAAAATCGATGCCAAACTCAGAAGGCCTGCCACAAAGGCTGAAAGTCTAGTAACGGTAAATCCAGAGTTACAAAATAGAAACCCACACCATTATATACATTGTATGTGTCCTATAAATTCCTAGATTCTTATTAAAAGGCCCGACCAATTGTCCAACACTGGATACACTATAACCCCAGGCACAGAAACTTATTTTCTTGTGCGTCCCGAAGTAACGGAAAGCGATAGAGATTTGCACAGCATAAAGCCGAGTAAACGCAATTGTTATTTTAGTGATGAGACCCAAATGATTCAATACAAGAGTATTTCACAGAAAAAATGGGCCTTAATTAACTGCCTGAACTCCTGTCACGAAGAGCATGTACGCAAATACTGCAACTGCACTTCACGGCTATTTTTTCTCTTTTCCGATGAATCAGGTACGGTTTTTATCCACTTAAATGGTAATGAAATTGATTTTCACTTGATTGTTCATTTCTTTTGCAATTTTACCGTTAGTGCAACAATGTCGTCCTTCACAGTTTCGATGTCTCGCCAAAAATAACGGTAAAGCATCATTTACATCATCATTAATATGTTCAATTTAAGCAATTTATTGATTTTCTTTAGAAATAGAAAGAGAGAGAGAGAAAGAGAGAGAGAGAGAGTGTGTGTGTGTGAGAGAAAAACCACAATAACAAGTACAAACTATTTCAGATATTTTCAGTTACGATAAACGCAAGGATGAGGATGAATATTTTAGTGCTGCTAAGCCAGGAATGACATGTTCGTGTCTGATACCATGCAACGCAGTGGAATATTTTACATCTTTAACGACTTTACCCTTAGCCGAGGAAATGTAAGTACATTATGCAACAGTTGAAGTTTGCATTTAAGGGATTACAGTACAATCGCGTTATGATGAATATCAAAACATTGTGAGTGAATAGTACATATAATACAAATTTAAAACAGACTTCATAAAATATATTCGCTTATAAATCTCTAGGAAATGCTTGATAAAAAAAATAGTAAAATGAATATGTAAACATTCATCATAGCATTGAATTGACTGTAAAAGAAAACTGTTTACCATCTTAAAAGTTTCATTTTACTTAGGGGTATTTCACATGAAATTGGTTTCCATTTTATTATTCTCTTACATTTTTCAGCACTAACGATACGAGTGTTAAAGTTTACGAAGCTGATGTTCATTATCAATCTGAGGTTCTTATACAGTATCGTACAAGTTTAGAGTTTACAAGTATCGATTTGATAGGTAGGTAAAGTGAAAATACTAAACCACTTGAAATGAAAACTAAAAGAAAAACAGATAATCAAACCAGCAAACCGTAACAAAAACATTAAGGAGGTGCCTGCATACCCGAAAACGAAAACACATTGTTCTACACAATACAAGTCAATATTTATTTGGTTCAAACACATTAGAGCCGCCTTATTGCTTCAAAACACTTCAAGCGTTTCAGTATAAAAAAAAACTTTCAATTTTTATTTTCTCTGTTTTTCTTTTTCTTGTTTTTCTTACACCCACAACACACAAAACAAATTGTGGTGGTGTGTGTATCAAATTTATTGTTTTCTTTATACATTTTAGCCAATTTCGGTGGTATATTCGGTTTGTGTTTGGGTGCATCCCTTGTAAGTGCAGTTGAACTTCTTTATTATCTCACCTTTGGTTTCGGTCTATACCTGTACGACAACGACTATTTTGTGGTTTTGAAACGAAATTTTCAAAATTTAAAACAAAAATGGACTGTCGCCATTAAAAACTCCATTAAAGATCATAATGCAACTAATGATGGAAACTTAGCAGTGAAACAACCGTCTCATCATAGTCAGAAGCATCCTCAACATCGAGATAATCGCTGGTGATGTCTTCATAGCGAAGGGAAATTTATTTCTTCTTCTTTTTTCTTTTTTCCCCTTTTTTTATTTAAAAACGAATGAAAAATATTTTAATAATCAAGAAAATTTATCAAAAAAAAAAATAAATAAAAACTTTGATAGATTAAAACGGAAACTCTGAGTGAAGTGGAAATAAAAATGCAGAGAATATTTTAAAAGAAGTTGTAAGAAACAGCATTACAAATTGCTAGGGTGGGAGGAAAAGGCAATTTCGTTCATATTCCAATAGGTATACGAAGAAATTTGTTCATATGAAGATATGATAGCTTTTCCCAGAGTGAGGATGTGCGTAATCCATTTAAAAACTTTTTCTGTCATTGAGAGGAGTAAAAAAAATCCAAAATAAATTAAAATATGTTAGATTTTTGGCAGCTGTTTTGAAAAGCTTAATGAGCCATATCACGAACGAGTCTGTTTTGAGAGAACTGTTTCGTATAAAATTTTAAAATATAACATCTGAAGTAAGCAAAACGTGACGAATTTATACGCAACGACTCAGACGAGTTGGTCACATCATCATCTCCTTTTCGAAAGGCCATCCACTGATAGGTTTAGGATTAGGTTTAGGTTAGAGGACTTGTACATTCCAATTGAGAGAAGTACAGTACCCTTAGGTCAAGTTGACCCATTGTACAAACGTCTAAAGGAGGGAGGATAAAAGGGGAGATAGGGAAAAAGAAGAGGAAGTAGAAAAGGAAAAATAAGGAAGCAGAGGAATTACACTGACTAATAAAGCACACAAGAGAGTGCGACTACTCTATTGAAGCTCTAGCACTTCTCAACCAGCTCAGGCTAATAATGAATCTATGGAGAGCCTTGATGTCGACTCTCGACACAAAATTCAAACCCCATCCATGGGTCTTCAACCTCAATCTACTAAGAGCTGGACAGTTACTGAGGAGGTGTTCGATAATCTTCAACTTCTCCTCGTCGCCACATACCCTGCAATAATAGTCCGGCTGGGATCTGTTCCAGATTCTTGTCAGCGGTCTAATCTCGCAGTGTCCCGTAATAAACCCAATAACTAACCTTAAACTGGCCTTATCCAAGCCCAGCAGCCAACCTCTTTTTATACTGTCTATAGCAGGTCATAGGCACCTAGAAACATAACAACCCGATACATTCCTCCAACGCGTCTGCTCTTCCCCCTGACCCATCCATTGAATAGGCCATAGAGGTGGCAGATTGGGAGATCAAGACCAACTATCAAATCGCCCTCAAAAACTGAACCTTATCTAGCGAGAGCATCCACCATATCATTATCGAGTATACCGCTATAAAACTATATCCTAATCCATATATCCTATATCGCTAATTTTAGAAACGTTCTTATCAGTTGTTTCTATTCTTGGAATTCGAGGCGAAACCCTTGTCTTTCTTCGAAGATCTATTACCATGATACATTTATTGGCCCGTTAATAAAAAATAACTCATTCTACTTTTGGACACTCACAAAGATTGCCAAAATATGTATATGGTTTAATGGATAAAGACAAATTAAGATCCATATTCATATCACCTTCTTTCTGTCTGTATCTCCTTAAACATTGATAGTGAAGTAACAAGATTTATCAGGCACTGTGATCAGTAAACAATTTTTCCTCCGCTCCAATAGAAAATAAACAAACTAATCGCACACAATTCCAGGTGCAGGAAAATTTTCATAAACAACGTAGAACAAGACTTGAGAAAAACAAACTAAAGTCAGCCGAAAACATACGAGTATTTCTTGTTGATGCACATGTGATAAGAAGAGGAAAAACAATGTTATGATGCAAATAGAAAGATTTAATCGCAAGAAAAACTCACTTTAGTATCTGTTTATGAAAAAAAAACTTAAATAAACTTATTTCCATTAAAATTGAAAGAAAACTTGTTTTATTTAAAAATTAAATTAAAAAAGGAATATTTCCAACACGGATTTTTAGCACAACTAATGCAATTTTTGATCCTTGAGAGTATATAAAATTTTATGAAATTAAGGTTGCGATCCTTAATTACAAACACAATTCGATGCAGAACAAAAACTTAACATTGGCTTCCATCTGAAAATATCGTTTAAATAACTTCAACCATTGGCATACAACAATTTGGAGACTATCGAACATCTCCTCTGTAACTGTTCAGCCCTTAGTAGGTTGAGGTTGAAGACCTTTGGCAGGGGCTTCTATGAGTGTTTGAATTATGTGTCGAGAGGCGACATCAAGGCTCTCCATAGATTCATTATCAGTTTGAGCTGGTTGAGAAGTGCTGGAGATTCAATAGTATAGTTACGCTCTCATGTTTGTTTTGTTAGTCTGTATAATTTTTCCGCTTTCTTATTCTCCCTTTCCTACTTCCTTTCCTTCTTCGCTATCCGCTCTATCATCCTCTCCCCTTAAGGACGTTTGTACAACGGGTCAACTTGACCTCCGTCGGTACATGTCCTCTAACCTAAACCTAAAAAATACAACAATTTGTTGTACATCTCTTGGCATGTTTTACCTTGTGATGCCTTCATTAGCTGTGTGTGTTGCTTCTGCTTCTCGTTGCTCTATTAGTTTTCTGCAGACCGTGAAAGAACACCTTTTCCTACAATTAACGTTGGCTTAGCTACGGTATTAATTTTGTAGCATCAGATCACTTCGAAACACTTGACGCCATGCAATACATCTAGGCCACAACAAACGCACGGTTGTGATTTTAATTATTATAGAAAGTTTCAACAATGTTGCCACAGCAATCGAAACAAATTAAGACGATTGGTCTGCATTTTTGACATCTTAACCACATACCCCTGACTCGTCTATGCTCTATGAGCAAATTAACATGGTTAATAAAGTTTGAATAACATTTTGGACAATGCCTTCCATCACAGTATTTTTTCACTCGTTGAAGAGGAAAAGCACTTGTCCAACTTCTACCACAACAAACATTTTAAGATTTTTGGAGTGTTTAATTCCCATTTCGCCATGGTCTAGCAGGTAGTGTGTTGACTTATTATATGTAAGGCCATGGTTTAAACCCCAGGTCAGACATCAAAACGTAAATATAAAAAAATATTTCTGCGACGACTGCCTCTCAGCAGATTTTTGGCAGGAACTCTGAGAGTAAATAAAATTGCTATGAAAATTTTCCCGTCTGTAGGTCCAGCTTTAAGCTCACGTATAAAATTAACGCACACAACATAAGTGGTGTTGAGAAGCTAAGCCGTAATCATTGTGGACAAGTCACGGACTATCTACTTCAAACACTCCAATTACTGAAATTCAATTTCAATTGAACCCACTTATAGCTATACGACGAACACAGCAATTTTTCGTGGTAGGTTTCGCTTACCAACACGCCTCTACTAAGAAGACTTTACCATTTGAACGTTTGTGCTTCATAGGCGTAGCGCAGTGATTTATCAGTTTTCAAATATTATTTGAACATATCACTTGAATCTGTAGGAATACTTCATAAATCCATATATGCAATAAACTGTTATCATTTGGAATTTGATGGTATCAACAGTTTATGTTGCATTGGATTGTAGTCTTTATTTGATTGCCCTTGTCAAACTGGTGTTTAGGCTTATCGTCCAATTTAATGCCACAAAAGGGACGGAAAATATCTTAAAGCATATGTAAACCCTTGATAAGAAATGTCATGAAACAGCAATAACAACAATTGCCCAAACGAAGGGGATGTATTTGAACATAGAACCCAAAACAATGAAATGTTTAATCATAAGCGACTGTATTCTGAGCAAAGACCGCGTATAAACAATGAATGAAATTCAATATCTACTGCAAGTGTAAGTAAGAAGTGGAAATTTTCCACGAAAAAAAGGTTAAATAGTATTCCCCTTAAATTAAATTAAATAAATGAAATTAAATACACAATTAGTATTGATTATGTAGACAACGAAGGAAGGAAAAAAACAAAGATTTCTCTTTATCGTCTTTTGTATCGCAGCATATTGTTTACAACAGTCAATAGTCGTGGAAATTCATTTAAGCGCATTTAACAAAATGATGACCTTATGCGAATCGCTTTCAAATAAGAAAATGATTTATTGAGTTTCGTGGAATACTAACAGCAGCAGTGGATTCGTTTTGTCCTATATTAGTACACTACTACTACTACTGGATATTGTGAGAGTTGTCTCATATAGTTGACATCGCGAACATACATATGTCAGCAGTGGATTCGTTTTGTCCTATATTAGTACACTACTATGTACTAATATATGTATGTTCGCGATGTCAACTATATGAGACAACTCTCACAATATCCAGTAACTGTCAGTCACATGAAGAGGTCATACCTAGCAAAATGACAATACAAACATAATTGGTCATCACAACCCTTCAGCCAGGATTACGACCTAGCTTCTCACACCACTTATGTTGTAAGTGTTAATTTTACACATTAGGGGCGGGTCCTACAGTTTAAAGTCGATTCCAAACGACAGATTTTTTAAAGAAGTCACCGAAGAAATATTTTTCATGTTTTCGTTTTCATGTCTGACCTGGGGTTTGAACCGACGCCTCACGTCCTCAAGCCAACACACTACCTACTCGACTACGTCGACATAGGTATACTGTAAGTGGTATGGATTGCATCTGCTACAATTAGAAACTTTTCTCCCATATATTCAATAAGGCACGTTGTAAGAATAGGAGTTGTATGGTATCCAAATCCAGTGTCATCGTTTTGATTTCTTCCAAATAGTTTGCTATCTGATCTCTTCATCAATAAATAGAAAAATTAAGTTTAATGTGGCACTTCAACCCCCAAATAACTGATAACACAAAACAACGCTTTGATATTACAAAACAAAAAAAAAAAAAGAACAAAAAAAAAAAGAACAAAAAAAAGCAGGTATAGAAATATCAGTGCCACAGACAAGACAGACAAAAATGGTATAAATAGCTGATCAGACACTCGACAATCAGTTCAGTTCTCTTTGAATTTTCACATCGTAAGCATTAAACTTAACTAAAAAGGCGAAAGAAAAAAAAACAAGATGAAATTATACGCTGGCATCTGTTTACTCTTTGCAATGGTAAGTATTTGGAAAAAAGAAAAAAAAGGATGCGAATTGAAATGTGAAAACAAATATTCAATATTTTACAGGCCACTACTGCCTATGTGGTAAAAACCCGTAATGATCTCGTGCAATTCCGCAACGAATGTGTAGCTGAACTTGGAATTCCTGATAATAAAGTGGAAGAATTTAAGAAATGGCAGTTCAGCGATGATGCTGTTACCCAGTGCTACTTGAAGTGTGTCTTTGTCAAACTGGGCTTATTCGATGTCGCTTCGGGATTTAACATTGAGAATATCCATCAACAGTTGGTAGGCAGTGATGTCGAAGCCAATCATAATGATGATTTACATGCGAAAATTGTTGCCTGCGCCGATAAGAATGAACAGGGCTCGAATGCTTGCGAATGGGTTTATCGTACGGCCACCTGTTTCATTAAAAATCATTTAAAGTTGGTGCAACAAAGTGTATCTCCTGCTGCCCAGAATTAAATTTCTAATTAAAATGTGTTTCCTTATTACATTTCAAATATAATTTTTTGATAAAAAAAAAAACACAACAGTTTTAAATCAGAATTTTTATTTTTTTGATTGAAAGCGACACTTGCATACGATATAGGATTCAAATTAAAAAGGCAAACGGCTTAAAGCGAAGCATAAGAAAAGATTTGAAATGCGAGATAAGGATGTGATTGAAATCTTTAATTTTTAAAACAATTGTTGCACATGTTCTCATATGTCGTTTGCCTCTCCTCTTTGGCAATTGGATCGTCATGGCTTTTGACTTGCAAACGCAACACGAAAGAGGCCGGAATTATTTGTCGTGGTGGTTGTGGCGGCGATATGGAAAAGGCCAGTACAATGGCCTTTTAAAAGTGTGAATGCGTTGAAATACAAACATTACTCGGAACATAATTGTTGTTACAACAACAAATTCTAGTAATACGATACACAAACACATCCCCAAGAAACTGTTGTAATCTGCTCTCATATAAGAATGCATGTGTGGAGTGTTTTAAAGTTGCATGTCGCTGTCAAATAATTTTATTTGCTACATGTATTGCTCGAAGGAACTATAAAATCATATTAAAAAATAAAAAGAAGAAAAAATAATGTGTACATATTATAAGGAGGGTTGAGATTTAACGAAACAAACAACATGCGTTGCTCACTGTTTTAATGTGGCCAGTTTGAGAACAATTCGATAAACGTCGACTGGGAAATCTTCGTCCAAAGCAACGCAAATAAGATTTTATATATATATAAAACAGTGTATAGAGAAGTTATTAAAATTCTGGAAGGTAGTGTGTTGGCTTATTAGACGTAAGGCCACGGGTCAGACAACAAAACGAAAATATGAAAAAATATTTCTTCGGCGACTTCCTCTCAGCAGATTTCTGGCAAGAACTCTGAGAGTAAAAATAAAATTGTCATGAAAAGTTTCTCAAACATCTGTCATTCGGAGTCGACTTCAACTGTATGTCCCACCACTCATGTATAAAATTAAAGTACACAACATAAGTGGTGTGAGAAGCTAGATTATAATCCTTACTGAAGAGTTGTAATTTGTATGTTATGTATGTATGTATGTAGAGATGTTATAAAAATTATCTCAAATGAATAGTGAATGGGCAAATGTCCTAAAGTAAATGAACATTTCTATAGCGAATAGTTTCCTTGAAAAATATTGGATATCACGTTTTCGATTAACTTCTTATAGTGCGTCAGTTGACTAGTGATTAGGGCTCTAACAGTCTCTGGAAAACACTTTACGATATCATTATCTTACGAACACCATTATCGAACACATTCTGTGTGTTTTTACACTAGAGGCCAATAAATCTAGAGAGATAAAACAAACAAAAGCCGAATGGCAACTTCAAAAATGTATGTGTATGTAAAATCTCTCTTTTGAAACACATACAGACCTATTGTAGATTAATAAGTTGCCTAAATTTCCCCCAATACAGTTCCAAACGGCTTGAATTTAAGAAGGTCAGAGAGAATGATAACTTTCACGTATGCTGTCTTAGTCTAGGAAAGGATTGTTGTGTTCTGCTAATTTCTGTATATATTACTCAGAACGACAAACAACTTTGCACATTTGTAGTATTAGAGGACCCTCTTTTGCAGCTTCTTTACCCAAAATGTCAGCTGACTTACTTGATTACGAAAGACATTTGGTCTCTCTATAACTTTCAAAGAGTTTAAACCTTTGGCACATACTGCAGAAGAAAAGACTACATCAGAGGAATACAGAATCATGAAATACAACGATAAGTGAATTTCTTTGGGGATGTGTGTGTCTACAGGCAACTTAACACTGTACTGGATTCGTTCAATTCCTGACATGCTATAAATTCGTTGTGCGACATTATTATTGCAACCACATCATAGGAAAGGACAAGTGTTTCAAATTAATACCACATTAAGGCTAACATATTTGAATATCCCTCATGCGAATGTTACTGATTGTTTGCCTAACTTAACGTCATTCAAAGGAAAAGTAACTCCAACAATACAATACAACAGAAAAAAAAGTGATACAAAGTAACAATTTAAAGTTTTCTGTTTCTTGTTCACACTCTTTAATTATGACAAATTGGTAATATTAAGCGTTAATTGAACTTTAATGTCTGACCATTTCAATTTCAATTTCACCAAGTCATGGTATCTGTATGTGTGTGTCTATTGAATTTTGCCACACAGCAGCAGAAAATGTCTTCATTTTGTCACATTCAACATTGATTTCGGTTTTATAGTTGGTGGCCAGAAGGCAAAGTGAAAACATTCAACGACGACAACGGCAAACAAACGCAGACGAAATGATTTACAATAAGGAACTTGTGCACTATAAAAATACAAACTTTCGCCATCCCAAAGGATTAATAACCTTTAAGGACACGCATAAGTGTACGACGCCTAGGGAGCAGAATGGCAACTATTTCGATTGCATGTTGAAACAAATTGTGTATTTCACCAACAGTATTCACGGTGTCAGTTATATTTGGGAGAAGGATACCAGGTTTAAAGCGCGTCTCTTTTGGCTGTTGGTGGTCATTGCAGCAATTATTACCTGTATCATAATGTACCAGTCGTTGGCCAGTCGCCACAGTCAACAACGTATCAAGACGGTGGTGGAAACATCTCAAATGCCGATTTATAAAATTAATTTCCCTGCTGTCGCTTTGTGTCCCTGGAATCATGTCAATTGGTTGCGCTACAAAGCTGCCGAAGAAAAATTTTTACCTCCTTATCCGGACAATGAATTGAGGACTCTGTTCTATGATGTATTGTTGGCTTTGGAGGACATGAATCTCGCCAGATTAGATCCTTTGATATCGTTGAGGAATCACACGATACCCAAAATCATTGATAAGATTTCTGTATTCGAACTCATTAAATTCATGTCATTTCGTTGCGATGAATTATTTGTGGAGTGTATGTACGATGACACGCCTTATGACTGCTGTAAGATATTCGTTGCGGAACGTACAGAGAAAGGCATTTGTATGGTCTTTAACTCATTGATAACGGAGGAGTCGAGAAAGAAACAGGTAAGACACTGAGTGGTAAATGGTTTAAGGGAGTTAATAGGAAACTAAAAAACTCCAACGTCTTTAGAATTCATTGGAAGGCTAGTTAAGACATTATGAATAACTTTAGTTTGAATATCAGAGGGCAATAACAGTGGCATCACAGTGTATGCTTTCCTCGACATTAGGGCGATAGTTCTCTTGTGACATATCAGGGTGGTAGTATATCCGAAAAGTTAACAATTTGTCGGAAAGATTAAACATTATAAAAGGGATTTCGTTGTACATCTCGGAGGAATGTGGGAAAGTGTATACTCAGGCTTCTGTTCCGTAAGTGGATTCTCACGATAGAATTGAGTTTTGAACTACTGAAATAATATCCAAACCCCTGCGCAAAGTGAACATTGAGAGAATAGGATTTATGGGGTCGGATCAGTTAGAAGGGACCTTGCGGCTGGCTGTAACCAACTTACTTATTAATTTTCTTTCAGCTTACCGACACATTTTATCCATGGAAGATACGAAAAGCAGGCGAAGGTGCTGGTTTACGTTTTTCCATACGCTACAATAAAACCTATCAGAGACCTCAGGCTAAAATGGATTTCGGAATCGATGTATTAACGTTTATTAACAATTTCTGTTTGCATAAAATTTTTATTGAAAAACATACATTTTCAGGTCATGATTAAAGAGTCCGAGGAATGGAGCGAGTCTCTGACACACTTTTTTCTATCGAATACAAAAAGTTATTTGGCAGTGACACCCACTATTACCGAAACATCGCCTAATACTAAGCGTTTAAGTCCACGTAGAAGAAGATGTCTCTTTTCAGTATGTTATCAGAAACAGGAATGAATAATTTAATGATATTTTCACTTTATTCTCTACCCTCTCTCTCTCTCTCTCTGAAAGGATGAAAAATCGAAAACTTTTGATCGAATTGAAGGTTTGCCTTTTAATAAACTCAACTGTTACGTGCAATGCCAACAGAAGAATATGATAAAAACTTGCAACTGTACAATGCCCTGGTTTTTTCCCAGAGTGGGTAAGTTTTAAAACATTTTACAATTCCATTTACAGCAGTTCAGTACTTCTGCATCCAATATTTTGTTAGGTGTTAAGGAATGTTCCGTGTCGGATTTACAATGTGTCTACGCCAATAGGGGTAAAATTTCTTATAAATTTAACACACACAAAAACGATTTTTAAACAAAACTATACTTTTTTTTCAGACGTTTTCAGTTACATTAAGAGTCCTTTACAGGATCTGTATATTAAGGATTCACGCCGTGGTGTTACTTGTGATTGTGTAGATAATTGCTATTCAATGGTTTTCCTGAATAGTTTAAATGCCAACATGTTGCTTAAGTACTGAACTTTAAATTAATTTTTCTTACATTCTCATTATAATTGGAACAATTCCAGACCCAATTACAGTTATCCAATCATCAAAGGTGATATTTATATTGGCCAGAGTGTCATCACTAAATATGAGGCCCGTTTGGATTACACGATATTCGATTTGATTGCCCAATTTGGTGGCATATTGGGTCTAACATTGGGTGCCTCTGTTCTCAGTTTGGCTGAAGTCATTTATACTGGATTGAAAATTATTGTAATTCTATTGATCAAAAGATATTTTCAGCCCACTAGAGTATCTCCCAAATCGAAGGAGAAAAAAAGTAAAGGCAATAAAAAATAAAACTTTACCCTTCTTTAAATACAACACAATTAATTGAATTCAATAAGCAATTGTATTTGAGATAATAATTCTTTGTTATCCAAAAGAAAATACATAAAAATATAATGAATAATAAAATATACTGTAATGAAATTTATTCTTTGTAATGTAGACACGGAGCAGAACAATATTTTTATGTGTATACAATAGACAATTGGTTATTACAACCCTTCAGTCAGGATTACGAGCAAGCTTCTAACACCACTTATGAGTGGCGGGACATACAGTTTAAAGTCGACTCGGAACAACAACTGAAGAATTATTTTTTTCATATCTTCGTTTTAATGTCTGACCTGGTGCTTGAATCGTGGCCTTACATCTAAGAAGCCAACACACTACCTACTAGACCACGGTGACTTCAATATATACAATATATGTATGTATAACAATACTCAACTCATATGAAGTATTCCAACTATTTCAAAACAAATTCGTATAATCTCTGACGTTAAATGACAATAAAGACCGAATCCCTGAGTCTTATATGGGAATGCTTAAAAGCAATTGCACTTCATAAAAGTGGAAGAATTTTAAGTTATCTGTTTTCATTTAAATTTCTATGAAAAATATAATTTCCAATAACTTTCTTGAAGAAGAAATTCTTGATAATGTAATAGGAAAACAACAGAAGATATTAACGACAGACAAAAGTGATGCAAGATAACGACATCACGTGCTCATATTTTAAAAACGTTTTAAATATGATCTCGTAGATTGCAAATAAAATAAAAAAAAATCTGTGTTTAGTTTTAATTAAAATTCTTTATAATTCGTACAATTCTGTGTGCCACTGCTCACAACTTGACGTAAACAACAACAATTGCTTCTCTTTGTTATTCCCTTTGCATAAACAATAACAATTACTAGACAATTATTCAACAAGCCTTTATAACGGAGATGGTCAAACCATGATTACTCTCTTCAAACGCACCGCGTCTTCACACAAGACTGACTGATTGTAGTATTGTTTGCGTATTTTCTTTACATTTATTCTTGTAGTGTTGTTTGCGGATTTTTGTGTACTTGTTGACCATTTCTTGTTATGGTGGTGTTTGTTGCTAAGCAGTACGATAATTTGTAAACAGGTTTGTTTACTACATTGTTTTGTTTTTGTAGCTTTAGTGTATAATTTTAATGTTAAACGGTGTAAAAGCAAAATGCCAGTATTCTAGATTTTTATTTTCGTAACAATATACATGTTCTGAGCATCTGCGACAAATGATGTCACTGTTTTTCTTTCAGCAGCTTAGAATTGTTTGGCATCCTTAGTCCACTCTTTCCCACCCCTTTTCTTGGCATAACAAAGGCCATTAATATTGAATACTCTTGTTCATGAAATTAAACTTGATAAAGTACTTCAAAATCACTGCAAAGATTATCAAAACTATGGTGATAGTTTACAGTCATGTTAAATAACTGTCTGTTGAATTCCCATCATAACAGTTCTAATCACACAGCAGCGCCGTGTCAACTCAAGCGGTAGGTAGATGAACTGTTAACGTTAAATAACTGAACTGAAATTGACTCAACTGTAAACATTTTAGCTGTGATACCAGTGTTGCAAAATTGAAATTTTGAAATAGTACTGAATTATAACTGAAATATTACCTTTTTGCATCAAATGGTACTTTTATAAAAATATATTTATTTATACTTAATACTGTACGGAATGGAATAGAAAAACTAACTTCACTACATGTTTCTCATACACAAAACAAAAACAGTTGATTCGAAACGTAACATGTTTAATTAAATGTCGACATAACGGTTTATTCAGGATTCGACAACCGTTCCTCTTATTGCTTTTCGTAATATAAAAGAGAACATATGTACATACGTTAGCCCCTGGTTAACCAGGGCTAAAGACCTTTAGCATTAGCTTAAACCCCATTTATAGTTGAAAAGCGCAAATCATAAAATCTGTAACAATAAAAACGTACTGAAATGTTTTGAAATTGCAATGTTGCCAGGAAACTAAAAATCTGTAACCAACTTCTGAAAAAGAGGAAAAAAAATGAATGAATTCTTTAATAATTTTTCCTGATGTTAAATTTAGATCCGATATGCCTTTCGAACAAAGCACAAAAAATTATAAATATTTCGACAAAGAATTTCCAATTTGCAAGCATTTTGGGAATAAAATAAATTTTAATTTTTTAGGCTTTTAAAATAGAATGACACAATGGCAACATTGTTAATACAGTGTATAATAGTAATCAGACATATCGATGAATGCCTCCACTAACAGATAGGAAAATCACTTATTCTAAACACGCACCGTCCAAATCACGATATACAGTACATGGATATACGATAATACAGTACCATTTCGAATAAAGATTTTATTCACCACACCGGATAAATTCACCTTTTGTATGAACTCACCACACTAGAAACTCACCACTTCGAGTTTATTCCCCACACCGGATAAATTCACCACCTTTTATAAAAACTCACCACAACTACAAAATTCGCCAAACTTAAAAAAAAAATGTTAAATTATTAAATTTTTTTTAAAATTTAAAATAAAAAATTTTTCCTCTCCAAACCAGCAGCGAGCCACCATCATCGTCCATCCACACAACAATATCCACACATATGTACATACGCCCCATTATGTTTTTGTTTTGTCTGAACCTAGGGTTGAGCCGGGCTTCTTTTGGGCGAACGAACTTCACCTTTTTACTACTACTACTTTTACAACACACACATTACACCGTTATGTTTTCTGTTTTCGTTTTGTCTTACCTGGGGTTTAACCATGGCCTTTGGGCGTCTAATAAGGCTACTAACTACCTATCAGACAGACAGACCATATAGTACATTAAACAAACGGGGCTTAATTTTTGCCTAATAAACCCGGAAACGGAAAAAGGATGTGCGAAAATTTATTAAAATAATATATATATTTATTTTTTGAATGAACACGAAACGAATTTCATGAAAATAGGTACTGAAAGCTTGGCGGGGGTACTGCGGTATTTTTGAAATGAAAAGTATTTTTGAAGAAAATACAAAAGTACTGTATGTTTCGACACTGTGTGATACAGAAATATTGTAATACGAGTATATATATATATGTATTTTATTTCAAATAATTCTTAGATTTTTATTTCTTGTAGAATAATGTGTGTAAACTTTATTTATTTATTTTTCTTTTTATTAAGATTAATTGACACAAAAAACGTATTTTCTTTAATCTTAGAATAGATACATGTTAACAGGTTGATTAAATGCATTTACAAGTTAATAACAATAATTAAGATAGATAGAGAGAGAGAGTTTTTCAATAACTACTATATACTAGTCAACAATAGGGTCGAGACGAGACGAGGTGAGACAAGAGTTGGCATCTCAAAAAGTTTGGTGTGGTGATGATATTTTAACAAATGGAAGTACTTTGTTTACAACTGGTGGATAGGAAGTAGATATTTAACTTCGTTTAACATTAAATAATTCAGTCTTTTTAGTTAGTTTTCAATTGGTTGCGCTTCTTGAGGCCTTTTGGTAAGTTTTTTGTCAAACCGTCATTTTCCGTGCTCAATGCAATGGCTAATTGAGCCAGATAATAAGTGGACATAATCCAGATCTTAGAATAGAAAAAGAAATAATTTTCTTAAATGTTGTAAAGCATTCTAGGTAAAGTGAGGAGGGCAGGGAGACTTACCCTAGAATATGGCACATTGATTAGGAACATGTTGATACCAATTAAGGCATCCGATATAACAAAGAACACACTGCCTACAGCACAGAAAATGCACAATAAGTTCGGATTTGCAAAGGCACGAGCAATTGAACGCCAGCACATGGTCAGCAATAAAAATACATAAACTGGAAGACCCACTACTAAAATCTCATCCAGATCCTTGAAAACGATAGCTACCACTGTAAGTATTTCAGAACACAACAAAACAAATTTAAACCAGGAATAATTTCAATCAAAGACGCTCAACAATTAATTAATACTCACGTGCTGCACCCGCTAAGTAAAGAGGCAATGCGATTAACCATTTCAAAGGTTTAAAGCCAAAGGCTGATATGTAACAGATTTGGGCCAAGGCAAAGCAGCCCATACCATGTGGAAATAAATCAATATTCAAGAGCACATCGCCACCGCAAGAGAATATCAGGCCAAATAAAATGCGTTGAGAAAATGTAAATCTATCAGATAGAGAGAGAAACAGAATGAGAGAGAGCATAAAGGAGGTCATTGATCAGTCTTGAATATATGAAAAGAAACTTACTCTTCAGTAAAATTAAAACCTTTTAGTAGAACATGCAACATGAGGGACACAATTGGAGCACATTTTAACACTGTAGTCGATGGCGCACCAACCGGATCTCGCACGAGTACAAAATATAATACAACACATATAAAAAACGGCACCAATTTAGGACTCTGCGTTTTAATCTGTAAACAAATTGCCAGTTTAATACAAAGAAAAGTTAATATTCGAATAAATTATTCTGTTCTTCTGTAACAAAAATAAATGAGGAAAGACAATGATTGTGTTAAATTTGTATGGATTATGATTCCAAGTGCTAAGCGTTACATGGCGACCAATGTTAAGCGCAACGATTCGGATACATTTAATCTAGTCTAGAACGCAATGGACATTAATTAGGAAATGAAATGGGAACCTAGAGGTTAGTTAGTCAATAAGTCCCTGTAGCTTACTTAGGCAGTATCATATTTGTGTGGCAGACAACTTTGACACCTTGCGTTACTTCTTGTGATTTCCTCCTAATTAAGAAAAATCGTTCTCATCTTTTCTTCCAAAGTTCAATTACGCGAAATATACACAAAACAGATTACATTTCATATCAATTTCTAATCTCATCTAATCCTCCAACTGATAATCAGAAATCAAAAATAAATATCCAATGAGAAACCACCAGAGAAGTGCATGAAAATTTTTGAAATCGATAAGATTAGCGGCCCACTGTGAAATAATTCCTCAATAGTTTCGATAACAAATTCCATAAATAAATTTGAAAAATGAAATAAAATCTATTCAGTTGCTTAGTTCACTACGCTGATGAGGCCAAAATATAAAAGAATTTTTTAAAAATAGAAAACGAAAGCTTTGCTCGTGTTCTCTTTTTTAAATCATTCTTTCTCGATAACGTGAATCCTTCAAAAGCTTTTTGTTTTTGTAGGTGCAAATAGTATGTAGATAAACTAGACAACAAGAGGCGGACAAGGTCAAGGACTTTTTAGATACCTACAGACATACATACACAAACGCACGCACGCATAACGAAAGGATAAAAGGCGCGCAAGGACTATACTAACGTAATTCAAGAAGATGGATGGACGGACTCAGTGAATGAAACCATAAATTTGAACGAAAGTAAACCGACGAAGTGATAACAATACAAATGCCTGCCTACCTATATTAATGATATGCGGGAAGTGCATCAATTGAATGCTGACATGGCATTAATCAAACTGTAAAACCACAATTCAAATGCTTCTTTGACATGCAACACATCAAATACAAATACAAAACGAAATGAAGAATTTTAAATCAAATTCCCTTCCAGTTGTTGTACGTGAAGGGAGGGGTTTAGTTGGACATAATACTTACAAGATATTTTATATCAGCCATATTTAAGCTTCTCTGCGTACAGCCTCACTCACTATTGCGTGCAATTCAATCAATGTTTCCCAAAGGCTAAAATTAAAAAATTTAAATTACCGTTTGTTGAATTTGTTTATTAATTATTTGTATAGTTATCGATATCTATTTTATTTTATTTCATTTAAATTGTATTCTTTAATGATATTTCTCCACTTTACCGCTCCGTTCTGGAGAAGAGAACCGCTTCGCTTAATTGACTTCAAACAACTGAACGATAATTAGTGTGTATATAAATCGTATAAAATAAAATAAAATAAAAAAAACAGAAAGAACAACAACAACAAATAGAGTCAAATCATATTGTCTCTAGCAGTGAATTTGTGTCGATATATAGATTCCCACTCTCCGATTCCAAGACTAAAAGCTGTTGTTTGTTGTTTTGTCAACAACAAAAGTGAGTACAATTCAATTGTGTCTGATAATGTGTTATGTTAACACTCTTCTCTCATCGGATGAATAGTTCAAGTTTCATTAACGATTTGAAATAAATTCGTAAACTGTGGCATCAGTATGCCACAGTTTTTTTTTTTCATATTTTCGTTTTGATGTCTGATCTGGGGTTTGGACCAAGGCCTTACGTCTAGTAAGCCAACACACTACTCACTGGACTACGGCGACTACTTCAAACGCTAATAGCTCGCTTTAAAGTCGATATTAACCTTTGCATAAGTAAACTTTTGTTATTCTCTTCCCTCATAAACACTACCGCAAGTAGGGTTGCCTGTTTTTTTTTAAGTTTGTTACCAAATTCGCCAAAATTATCAAAACATTTATTATTTTTAGTTATTGACAATAGAATACATATGTATATATTTTCTCAAATTATTAAAAATATCGCATACGTGTACATACATACATATATCAGTACATCATATTGCTAAATCATGCGCTGCCTATTCGTTAACGTGATGAATATAGATGTAGAGTCTGCGATTCATCGTTAATTCAAGAAACTAGACAGTAGCTGCAGGAAAAATTGTATCGTACCTAAAACATGTACACGTGTTTATATCACATGGGTACCGGAACATAGAGGTATTCCCGGAAACTGCTGAGCGGATGAACTGGCCAGAAGAACTCTCAGATAAACTCTCAACACTGGGGATCCTTTTAAGTACCTGCAAACTTATAATTGACCTTGTCAACAGTAGATGGGCAGCTTCAGACACGGGCAGAACGGCGCAGAAAATCTGGCCAAAACTAGATGAAAGGCGCGTGGCAGCTCTGCTTAAAATCCATAGAAGTAGGCTCAGTATTACAGGAACCCATGTGAGGCGTATTGGTCTCGAACACATTTCAAATGATTTCTGCAGAATTTGTAGAGATGAGGAGGAAGATGAGACTGTTCTTCAGTTACTGTGTACGAGTCTGGCATTTGGTCGGAGGAGAAAGATGCACCTGGGTGCGTACTATATGGAGGATCTGGATAAACGGTCATGCATTGATATTGGCAGTCTGAGTCGCTTCAAGATCCAAGTGGTTCCTGGACTAGGGGAAAATGAGGAACTGTGATATCACAATGGGCTCTGTGTGTGGCCTAAGTGTATCCGCTCATGACTTCATCGAGGGGCCCGTACTTCTTCCTACCTACCTATCTAAAACATGTGCAACAATTTGTTTATTTTCATTGTTAATTCGATCATACATGCAAATGTTTCAAAATTTACTCATAAAAAGGGAATAAATTCGTACCAAAAAAAATGTTTCTGAAGCATAAAATAGCCAAATATGTACTTTATAAATAGCTACACAATAAAAATTGAAAAATATTCACCATGATGCGGTTTTAGGAAAATTAGAAAGTCAACAACGTTTTCAAATCGCTGCACCTGACAACCCTGATTTCAAAGTGAATACATATTTTATAATCAAATGTTTATCAAATGGTGCGAGACTCTTGTTTATTATTTAAAATTCCAATATTTACTTACTCACGCTCTTCTCTGTCTCTTTCACTGTTTCTTTATCTCTTCGAAAGCTATGTTTAAACTTTAAAGTTTAAGCACATGAAAAAACAAACAACAAGAACGGTAAGCAATTGAGAGAAAATGTAAATATTAAACAGAGTCAATAGAAGAGAAAGGGAGAGAGAGATAGTGAGAAAGCGAGAGAGTGTATAATCAAAATATTTACAAACAAGAAATCAACAGGTGTTTTGACAGATTTCACTTTCAAAATGTAAACAAATGCTAAAAAGAAACAAGAAAAAAATTGTCAAACTAAAGCTTTACCGTAAACTTGACAATTTGGAGTGTGCGCTTAACGGTTTTGCTTCTGCAATCACTTTTAGGTAAAAAGCTTAAAAAAGAAAAAGCTTAACAACACTGGTAAAATGACAAAAGCCCTACTGACACAAAAATTCTTGAGCCTTTTAGTTCGTGTATATCCTCCTGCCAGTTAATAAGTTCTGACTCTGAAGGTAAAAACAAAGATAGGAAAAAAATATCAAATTGAAAAAAGAAAGAAAGGAAATGTCTTTTAAAAAGGACTTTTAAACAAGTAAGGGTGTATTTACAACAATACAATACAAAAAATAAATAAATAAAATAAAATTATTATTTTAAAACCAAAGTAAGTAAAAATTATTAAACAATTCGCATTTAGCAAATAAATAATTTATTTCTGTGTATAAAAAAAAAATCTAAATGAAATTAATTTAAAGAAAAACCTTTGAAATCTGAATACTTTTATGCATTGTGTGTGTATCCTTAAAGGAAAATTTTTATTATATATTCCATTTAGTTGTTTTTTTTTCTTTCTTTCATTCTTTTTTTTGCTGATGGTATCCTTTTTGCTCAGACCATTGTATACATACATATGGATGTACATACATGTACATGACCCTACTGCACTATATTTTAGTTTCATCAATTAATATACATATATAAGTGGGGGTGTGTGTGTGTATGTGTTAAAAAGACATAATGAGGAACAAATATTTTCAAAGTCAAAAATTCTTGCATACGTTCGAGTGGCCTGTAATTAAAGTAATCGAATGCATTTGATTAAATCCTTTACATTGAACTTGGAAATGGAAAAATTTATACTCGCATTTCATTAAAACCAAATACAACATACACCATCCCTGTCATCTTTTTTGTTTCTTCTTAATTCTTTACTTTGCATAGTAGCTTGTATGCAATTTCAATTGCTCTCATGATTCCTCTTTAATATGCTCTCTCTTCCCTCTACCTACTGTGGCTGTTCATTTTTAGTAGGTTTTTATTTTTCATTTCTTTTCATTGTCTTTTTGCAGTTTTCATTGCCTGCTGCTGTTGCATTGCTGGTGTCTATTTTTGTCGTTGACTTTTCTAAGAGGCACTTGAGGAATATTTTCATTCATCTCGAGTCACAATTACAATGGCGTGTCCTTATTTTCGTCGCACCGATTTATTGTCACGCCAACCATCCGTGGTTGCGGAACCTTCTGGCACTTGGACCTTAGAGGATGAGGAATCAACAGACGATGCCCTAACGTTGACCCATTTGCAAATGGCCATACAACTGTTAACAGCTCCCTCGGTACAGTTGTTCTAAATATTGTATAATAATTTCAGAATTTTAATTCAGTTAGTTTGTGTTGCTTTTTTCTTTAATTTCAGAATGAAGATTTGAATACAGCTGTTACATCGTTAATATCGAAATACCATCAAAACTGGCCCAGCATTTCAAAATTGTAAGTTTTCTTATTACGGCCATGATTTAAACATTTTAATTTAAGAATAAAAACTTGGCTTAAAGATACACTTAAGTAGTCTACATTTAGATTTAGCACTAGATGCGTTATTATAAGATAAATAAGCACTCTATAGGTAACTACTCATCAGGGAGCGACTGGGAATGAGGGAGAGAAGATTCTGGCTAATAGAACCAGAGTGTTACATACCATAAGCTTGGATAACGCAATGGCTTGCAGTGCATTGAATACCGAGCTGTGAAAGTGGTCGAAAAAATCGCAGAGACTTGTGTGAAACACTGACACAATGGGAGGAAGGATTACAAAGATATTCTGAGGCGATTTCAAAGAGAGGAAAACCATGAATAAGAGCATCTAATGAGTACATACATACATAATTGGTCATTACAACCCTTCAGTCAGGATTATGCACCTAGTTTCTCACACTATTTGTGTTGCGTGCGTTAATTTTATACATGAGTGGCGTGACTTACAGTTTAAAGTCGACTCCGAACGACATATTTTTGAGAAACTTTTCATGGCAATTTTATTTGCTCTCAGAGTTTTTGGCAGAAATCTGTTTTTTTTCATATTATCGTTTTGATGTCTGACCTGTTGCTTGAACCGTGGACTAACGTACCGCAATGGCGTAGTGGAAATTGTAGTATGCAGGGTACGTTTTTTCACTACTCATAAGCACTCATGAAATTTTGAATATAAGTGAGTTAACAATATTGGAATTTACAAATGTACTCTGATTCATTCATACTCACTACAACGTTAATTTATAAGTACGGGTTGCAATAACCATACGTACAAAGTTGACATCAAACTAACACCATTCGAAATATGTTTGATTCATAAACCTACTCATTTAGATTCATAACTTTAGAAAAATACTTCTAATATGTATTTACAAATAATTCTAGTGACTCGACAAATCATTCAAATTAGTACTTCAAACTTTGAATATGAGTAGAAGAGGTTCCATGCTATTATATGAATAAGTATGAATACGTATAAGTATTAGAAATTACGAGTATGATTCGATTCTACTCATCTTTTTGAATAAGCATTGCTGATCTCTGCTGCACACATCGTCACCAGATTATTTATTTCAATGTGAGCGATATCCTATTAAACAGTTTTTTTTTTAAAGTGGACGCCATTTTACTTGAGTAATTTTCTCTTCACTTTTATCGTGTACGAGAAAAGTACAAAGTATAATTGGAGTATTTTAGTCCTTTCTCTAATTCCAAATATTATTAACTTTCTTGAGGTATCCAAACTATGTTTTATTCCTCTAGTAAAGGATTATGGAAACCATTAGAAAAAAACTAAATTTTAGTTCAACTAGTTTGTCGTATTGAGAAGATTTTCCTATATACAGATGCTTTCACTATCATGCAAAGAATAATTAAAGACCTATGTATCATGACTTTTGATTTTAGTATTATTTGTTGTACAGTGTAATTAATTATAAAAAGAAAAAACTGAAAACCTTAAAATGCTGCATGTATGTACATATATAAAACGTTATTAATCTCTTCAAATTCCTTAACACTTCTGACAATGTTTGAATTAATGGAGGCATTGGAGTATTTGTACAATCACCTTTAAGGGTTAATTATTTAGTGTTGACAGTAGGTGTTCAATATTACCCTATTTACTAATAAATAAATCAATAAATAATTAAATTACTCGTAAATTGATTCAAAAGAAACATCCATTAATCAATTAATGTTACAATCGCGTGTTGACAGACGTTCATAAAATTAATATTCGCCTGACAATATTAATGATATTCAGTGTCTATTCCGACACTTATGAGAAGTAATAAAATTGATGAATAAGAGAACAGAATGAAAAGTAAAACAAAGTAAAGTTTTCATTTCGAACAAGCCCGACTTTATGCTACCCTAGGCAATGAAAAATTTATGAACTTTTGCACAAAAGTAGTTAGCAGATCTCGGAAGCACTAAATATCAACTGCGGAACAGTTTGGAAGCGTTTAAAATAATCCGGCAGGTCAAAGAACCGGTAATTGACTGATACAATAAAAATAAATTAAAGTTGGTACCAATCTTGGAAATTTGAGCCTTTTTATAAAAGATCAAAATGAGTACTTTTTTAATACTTTTAAATGTGAAAGCAAGTTTGTTAAACTTTTGAATTACGTTACCATTAAAATCACAATATTTTTTTGTACTTTTAGACGCATTGACCTGGATACACTAAGGAAAACTCCAAACTATGATTACTTGGGTGATATACAGGATATTTTATTGGAAATGGATGAGTCCAGTGCTAGTGAAATACTGGTACTCTTAGGAGAAGAGCTGATAATATCATGTTGCACTGGCATTATAGAAAGAGCCTTTCGTTGTTTGGGTACCGAACTGCAAGAATTTTTGGGCTCTTTGGATGGTGTCTACGATGTTTTAAAATTCCAAGAGGTATAAACACCTGTGATATTCTTATTGAGACAATTGAAATGATTTCTTTGACAAAATTTTTTCTAGGAGGAGGACTGTAGCGACACTGGTTTTGTTTGCGCCGGTGATGGTGAATTGATATTCACTTCGGAACGTCCCGTAATTGCTTGGCTGTTGTTGGGCTCTTTAAAGGCTTTGACTCGTATACTGTTCAATGTTCAGGTCAATATAAAAATTGAACCTGTCGAAGGTGACAGTCGTCGTTATCGGTACTTATTTTCCTTGGCCAAAGATGGCCATGGTCGTGAAGGGCAACTTGTGAAAGTTGCTGAAGACTTGCCTACACAAAGAAGCAATTCAACCAATGCTGCCGATTTATCAATGAATTCCAGTTCGTTTTGTAAAGCCTTCCCTTGGCATTTCATAATGAACGAAGAGTTGGAACTGGTTCAGTTGGGTAAGAAAGTTTTTTCAAAAATAAAAATTGTTCCGCAAACAGATTAAAATCAAATTGAAAATAAAACAGGTCGTGGTTTTAGTAAATTGTATAAGCCCTACCTGGCGGATTATGGCTCTTTGGCTACCACCTACTTTGACTTTAAGCGTCCCAAGGGTTTGACCCTGAAATTTCGTGAAATTGTTCGCCGTACTTATACGCCCTTCCTAATAGCTTTAAAAAATCCTCCTGATGTCCAGGAATTTACTGCTAAGGTAAGTATTTTATAAAATGACTTTAAGAAATTAAAAAAAATTGTTTGGTTTATTCCTGCTTTTAGGGATTGGAAATCAAGGGTCAAATGGTGCATTGCCCCGAATCAAATTCTTTACTTTTCATGGGCTCCCCATTTTTGGATGGTCTTGATGGCTTGACCTGCAATGGTCTCTTTATCTCCGATATACCGTTACATGATGCTACACGAGAAGTGATTCTAGTGGGCGAACAAGCTCGTGCGCAAGATGGTTTGCGCAGGCGCATGGACAAACTGAAGAGTTCTATAGAAGAGGCGAATGCGGCCGTAACTAAAGAACGTAAAAAGAATGTCAGTCTTTTGCACTTGATTTTCCCAGCTGAAATCGCCGAACGTTTGTGGTTGGGTGCCAGCATCGATGCTAAGACTTATCCCGACGTCACTATACTTTTCAGTGACATTGTGGGCTTTACCAGCATTTGTTCGCGCGCTACGCCCTTTATGGTCATCAGTATGCTTGAGAGTTTGTATAAAGATTTCGATGAGTTCTGTGACATGTTCGATGTCTATAAGGTGGAGACTATAGGCGATGCCTATTGTGTAGCCAGTGGTCTTCACCGGGCTTCTATTTACGATGCTCATAAAGTAGCCTGGATGGCCTTGAAAATGGTTGACGCTTGTTCGCGACAAATTACCCATGATGGTGAACAAATCAAAATGCGCATTGGTTTACATACCGGTACAGTGTTGGCTGGTGTAGTCGGTCGCAAAATGCCACGTTATTGCTTGTTTGGCCATAACGTTACCATTGCCAACAAGTTTGAGTCAGGCAGCGAAGCCTGCAAAATTAATGTCAGTCCCACAACCAGAGAGTAAGTATTGCACCAAGTCCTCCACCAAGAAAAGTCGTTAAAAAAAACTCGTTTTTCCTCGTTTAACTTAGATGGCTGATTAAACATCCTGGCTTTGATTTTGATTTACAACCACGTGATCCTTCTTGCTTACCCAAAGAGTTCTCCAATGCTGGCAATGGCACGTGTTACTTTTTGGAAAAATATCGTCATCCTTCGATGGATGAAAATCTACCTTTGAATGAACACATAACAGCAGCCATGAAATCGATTACAGTTGCGGGCAATTAAATAACAATTTCTATGATGGCTTAAAACCAAACTCAACACTTGGGCTTTAAAACGAAACTCAACTAACTCTTCACTTTTAGTTTCTATTTCATTGGGTAGACCGTTTAGATTTGTTTAGAAGAAATATTAAAACGATAACAATTGTTAATTAAAAAAACAAAATATTATAATTTATTCAATAAATCGGTTCAAATTAAATGTCAATATTGTCTGGATAGTTCATCTCTCAACCGGTAGACTTTACTGTAAACAGGACTCTTTGATTTCAAACATTTCTGCAATTCGAGTGCCATACGACCGTAGTGTTGTTGCTGAAACTTGGTATTGGCACGATGGCTGCATATGGTAATTGTAGACCTCGCCTCCATAGAATCTTCTTGAGATTCCTGGTAACTCATAATAATCTCAGATTCCTTGAAATTGAAGTAAAATGAATTACTAACTTTTGTTTAAAAAATTAAATTTTATTGAAGTTCATACGAACAAATACGATTCAAATGAATTCGATGACTGTGTTAATAACCCTTATCGCTCATAAATGTTTGTTACGTACAATTGATTAGTGAAGTCAACCTGTGCTTTATCGGATGAATTTACAAAAGTACATAAAATTAGAAATTTGAACATATTGTTCCGAAAATGTGTTTTGTTTTTACATCGCTTAACATTAAAATTATAAACAAAAGCTACAAAAACGAAACAATGCACTAAACAAACCTGTTTACAAATTATCATACTGCTTAATATAACAACAAACACCAGCATTAAAAAAGGTAAACAAGTAAACAAAAATACAACAACAAACAAGTAAACAAAAATATAATAACAACACTACAATAATAAATGTAAACAATGATGTTTACATTTCGAGAAGGCGAAGTCATGAACATTCGCCTTCAAGAACATTCATCAGACTGTTTACTCTGCCACATAAAAGGCAAGGCAAATCAGGCGACCGGAGTTAGTGAAGTTCAGTGAGTCTTGTGTGAAGACGCGGTGTGTTTGAAGAGAGAAATCGTGCTTTGAATATACAATGATCTGTGGAATAATTGTCTAGTAATGGTCATTGTTTATGCAAAAGGAGTCACAAACAAAGCAATTGTTGTTGTTTACATAATGTTGTGAACAGAGGCTCACAGAATTGTGCGAAAAGTAAGGAATTTTAATTAAAACTAAACACAAATGCATATTTATTTTATTTGCAATCTACGAGCTCATATTTTAACAAGGTTGGCAACCGAAACGAATAACGGTATCGGTAACGGTATCGGTAATCAATTTATATTTATTTCGGTATCGGTATCGGTAACGGTATTTAAATTATATCGGTTTCGGTATACCGGTATAAAAGTAATATATCGGTATTCATACCGGTATTTACATTAAATGTATCAAAAAAAAATATTAAATATAAATTAAATTTTTGTAAAGAAAAAATAATTCAATTCATGAATGAATAAATACTTTAAAACATAAAAACATTAGACTAACATTTTAGATCACATCCTCAAAAAGGAAAGTTAAATGTTAATTCAATTTAATTGAATGAATACACATAAACTTAAAATTTTAAAATAATTCCTCATTTGATCGAATGATTACAACTGCATTTAAACTGTCATCATCCAACCTATTCCGACTTGGGTTCATGATATACTTTACTCCTGAAAATAACCGTTCCACACTTACTTGTGTGGCAAGTACAGCTAATATAACTTTAGAAATGGCATATAGCTCTGGTTTGGCTGTACTTTTTTCTTTCCACCAATTGAGAACATTCACATGTCTTTGTACTCGTTTTTCATTTCTAAAAATACTTAGCAATTCACGTATTTTATTGCTATTTGGTGTTGTATAGGCACTTTCTTTCTCCATATTTCTAAGAATAGCTTCTGTCAGAGGACGAACTCGAGCTACAACTCATATTATCATCAACGGATGTGCAGCAGTTTTGGGAAAGTATGTCCATTTTAACACTTACTTTACGATGTGGTCAATTGCTCGTTCGACAAGAACATCCTTAGGTACAAGGTTCCAACGAGGATCCATAAACAATGCGTCTAGGAAGGCTTCATTTTCAAAAAGAATTTCCCCTTTCTTTTTCATTTCATTAAGTAAATTAAATGAGAAATTGTTTTTAACTTTTTGTAGTTCAATTTTACATGTAAGCCGATATTGATCCATAATTGATACCGGTATGATACCGGTATAAGGGTAAACGGTATATGAATACCGGTATTTGTACCAAAAAACTTATTTCGGTATCGGTATAAATACCGGTACTTACTTTTAAACGGTATTTAATCGGTATCGGTATTATAACGGTATCGGTTGCCAACCTTGTATTTTAAACGTTTTTGAAAGGTAAAAACGTAACAATGTTAACATGAAATTCTGAGTACAAATGACATTTAATGACACAAGCACTTGAAATGCAGGCAATAAAAGGTTGAAAGCAATCTCTTTCAGTTGCTTTAAACGTAATCAAATGGTATTATCTTTAAAACCTTTTTCTCTGTATCAACTTCTCTCAACGCAACTGAAGTTATTGGCGATGTCACTCACCACTATTGCAGTCGGCAATACGTTTGAACTGACAACGATGATAATGACTGAAAGACGTTTAGTAATAAGAATAACGATAACGATATGTAAACAAATTAAAAAAAAAAAAGAAATCTTTCAGAACAAATGCAAGTGATTGTCTGGTATTTATCAATGAACTACTGGCAATGGAAATTTTATTAAATCCTCTTCAATTTTATTTACTTGTGTGTAATGGAATGCATTCTATTTCGAATCGTTGATGAAATTTTAACTTAATTGAGTTCAATTATTAAGCTAACATTAGCTGACCTGCAACACACTGACACTAATTGGAGTCTAAAGCATAAATCACACAGTCTAAGCGGGAAAACTAGCCCCTAAATTACTGGACTGAATATTATTATTAAGGAATCATACTGAACAACATTTTATAAAATCGAGAACTTCATGCTAAGTTCTTCTATATGCAATGGCTTCTTTTAGAAGTTATGTACATATGTAGATGGGATTGATCTGAACATTCTTTGTAGGGATATATTATGGGCACTACCTTCACATATAAAGGGTTAAGAAAATTTCGTTTCAACTTACATCAACTCTGCCATAAGCATCCAAGTAATGAATATTTTCGAAAATGCAACTCAATTTCTTCATATAGTGTGACAGCAGCGTTACATTATCTTCCCCAGTAGATTCCTTGGCTTCCACATTGTCGCCTACCTCTAAGGTATCACAAAACTCTGTAGCAGATTGTCCCAACTTTTTTGTATACTTTGACTACAAAATTTAAAATTATTTCCACACAAATAAGGAAGGAATAAGAAAATCTTACACTTGCAACTCACATACTCAGATTTCCATGTACTATTGCCGCCAAAGGTGTAATCGAATAATTCCAAGCAATTGTTGCGAAACTCCATTAGTTTACGATAAGTATCACTGCAATTGCCAGCAAGCGGTTCATTGAAATAAAATCTCTCCATACAGGCGTCCTCTTCAAAGGCCTCATCAGTTCCCTGCCATATGTCGATAAATTTCCTGCTCTAGACCCAAAGGGCAAAATGAATTAAAAATAACAAAAACATGCCTTTTCTGTAGCTATGCTCTTACATCCAAACCTCGTGTAGCCAAATCCATTAAACCCATTCGGTAGAGGAAACACTGCAAGAAACAATGCGTCTCTGCATTATCACTGTAGTTATCTGCATCGGCCAAAGGATACCGTTGCATACACCTCAACCTCGCGTGTCTAACGTGAGCGTCATTAAATATGAAATCCTGAAATTTATGTCAATTCGTTTGTGTGTTTTAAAATTGTAAATTGCTCTTCATAAGTACAAACATTTACCGGAGATTCACTAGATACCGTCTCACCAGCAATCAAGTTGTAGACTGTGAAAGCCAAAAATATGATCAACATTTGGAACATATTGTTTCTGTTTGGCGCTGTTTTGTAGCTTCACTTCTTCACTTGACACCTTCTAATGAAAAATGTTTTTCAAACCTTTTTTTATCTATTTAACGATTGTTTTTATTTTGTTAACGTTCAATATTTACTCTGATAAGAACTCTACAAACGATCTGATTAATGCGCTTAACAATCACCACAACAGTTCAGTTTACTCAAAATATATACGCGAACAATCGCTGTTACACGTAACTGTTACCTCTGGCAGTGAAACAATTGTTATGAATTCAAACATGAACGTTTAACAGAAAGTGAGTCAAAAATTTACGATTCTCTTTCAAAAAAGTGAATAAACTTGTATTGCGATATAAGTGAGTCAGTCATTCAAATAGAATACTCATGATTAAAAAGATCAAGACTAACAATATTGTTGGTTATTTCGAAATTGTATGCGCCCTCCCAGATATGAAAGTTTCTTTCAAAAAGTATTTAATCAACAACTGGATACTCCTTTAATATTACTAAATTTGCTACTACAACCCCGTAGTCAGGATTACGACCTAGCTTGTCACAGTAGTATTCAAAAAGATGACTAGAATCGTTACATACTCATAATTTCTCATACGCATTCTTACTTATTTTAATATCATGGAACCTCTACTGATATTCAAAGTTTAAAGTACTCCACGTATGATGTTGTTGATTTCGACTCTCCAAAACTCGACATTTACACGAATTACAAAATAAGTATGAATCGCTTACGAACACCAAAATACTCACTAAACGGTTGTGTGTTTGCTCTGCTTGCTGCTCTGCCGTTTATGCTTATGTATCATTTTCGAGTCACTCGAATTATTATAAATATTAGAAGTATTTTTCTAAAGTTATGAATCAAACATAGTTTGATGTCAACGTTCTACGCATGCTCATTGCAACCTGAACTTATAACTCAACGTTGCAGAGAGTATGAATAGATAAGAGTAGGTAGTTAAATTTCAATATTGTTGACTCACTTTCAAATTTAAAATTTCATAAATTCTAGGAAAAACAAAAAAACAAAAGTTTTATATTTTTAATAAAATTCTATAACGATCCATCGGTCAAACGGATTAGTACTCTTATACGAATTAAAATTAAGATGAAGCGAACCAATATTACGACTTCATCTTTAATATTGGAAGGAACACTTTGTTTTCCTTGAGGCAATCAGAATATTCTGAATGACAAAAGCTTAACACGAAACGGAATTGGTATCCATCCACTCGGATCCATTGTGTCATTGTAATGAACGTTAATAATTGTTTTAATAACAATAGAATACATAAGAACTCCTTAAATGCCACAAGATTCCGGAAATCTCACTAGACGGCGCTTTAAATTCAACGTCTACCATAAATTGCAATTTTCGAACAAAAAAATACTTCTTCGTCAAAATACATACGTCATCAATACTTTTTTTTTAATAACTTTCATTGTGTTTTTCTCTTTTGTCTTTTCTTATTCTATTTTGTATTTAAATTTAAAATCAGACACTAAATAGAAATAATTTCTGAATCACATACGCTTTAATTAAATGCTTTATTCGGTTTGTTTAGCAGCAGCCTCTTGACGTTTCTTAGTATTGTTCTTGACGCTATCGCCGATGGCGCTGTTCATGAAGCAGATGAAGGCTTCATAGGCGGCTACATCGTCGGGCTTGTCATCCTTAGGGTGCTTGGCAAGACATTCTTCAACCAATTTCTCCTCTTCCTCGCTCATTTTGAATTGCTTGACAATACGATCAGCATCATAACCATCATCGCTGCTGAAGATTCCCATTTTCTCGGCAGTACAGACAAGATTTTTGCGAACGGGCTCTACATCGGGAAATTCCATATCCTTTATTTGGCTCTCTTGGTCTTTGGAAAGAGGATATTCCTTAGCGCATTCAAGTCGAATCCGTCGCATTTCAGATCTGCTATTGACGTGCCACTCGACTTCAGCGTAAACCTGAAAAAAAAACATTTCGTGTCATTTCCTTGTCCATTTCATAACGAATTCAAGGCAAAGAATTCTATTTTCTTTCTACTTACGCAGGCAGCTAAAACTAAAAGTGCTACAAATACTTTCATTTTGAATTGAATTTTTTTTTTCTTTCACTATCGAATGCAATAACCTTATGCGCAGAGCGTTTTTTTAGGACTGATTAGCTTCTTGTTGATTTGATGGGCTTTTATAGATTTTATTTCAAATACAATATGGGACACGTCTATCCAGAACTTGTGTTTGTGGATTTATTTATTAGAATTTAATTGTGTACGAGTATGTATGTATGTGTATCTGTGTGCTGCTCATTAGAGGCACTCTCACAAAGATATTGAATTTATGATCTACTTGAAGTCCAAATGCCAGTCCAACAGTCAAAAGTTTATTTGAAATACAAATGATAACCAATATTTGCTCTGAATTAGAATGATAAACCGTATATAAGAATATATTGTTACGTTTTTACCTTTTTAAAAACGCTTAGATTGTGGGCTCGCTAATTGCAAACCAAAATAAAAACAAATATGTGTTAATTTCTGTTAACTCTTTATTATTCACACTACTTTTGTTTCACTGTATACAACTTCACTACACGACAATAATTGCTTGTGTTCACGCTGGCCACCCTAATTTAAGCTTTAGATATAAGTTTAGCTTAAGTATATGAAACATATCTGTTGTAACCTGAGTATTGTGAATTATAATGAAATACAGAAAAGAGATTATTATCCAATCAACCCCCAACCCGAAGGTACGTCTTGTCGCAATAAATATATTTATATATTGCAAAATCTAATACCCGATTTTATTTCTCGCTTTGCCAAATATTTTATTTTATTTATTTTCCCCGTTCACCCCCACATTTTGGTCCAATCGAGCCGGATCATCCCCATAAAAATAAAATAAAATATTTGTCAATTTCTTTACAGATTTGTAGAAGATCGACATACTGGTCTTTTTTGTTGGAAACCACTCCCGTATCACCGTTGGATTTGTTTCATTTTCATTGATTTCCCCTAATAAAATTTGTTTTACAAGGTATGTAAAAACACATAAATTGCGGTGAAATTTGATGACTTTTAACTATAATTAAAAAAGAAAACAAATAAAAAATATAAAAAATCAGTGAAGTGTTACTCAATGTGTAAGAATATACGAAGAATACAGTGATAAAGTGGAAAGAAGGAAACACAAACAACACAGAGAGTATTGATCTTGCGTGTTGTTGTTGTTGTGTTGTGTTTATTTTCTGTAAACAGCTGAAGATTGCCAAATCAAGGTGGCCGCTGTTCACTTTTGTCGAATATCGTATATTCATACACCAATATAATAAGCGAATATATTATTTATATTTTTTGACTTATTTTTTTTTTTCTGGTTTGACATTGTTGAGTAAAAATATAAATATATAAATACATATTTTTTTTATCGTAGTAAAAAAAAAACCCCTTTTTATATATTTTTATTATATTTTGTACATCTTTTTATGTATTTTTACATATTTCTTTCCATTTATTATTGACTTACTTTCTTAAGTAAAGCTTTTTGTACCATTTTTTATTTTTGATTTGAAAACTCTCCTTTTTATCGGTGTTCTTTTCGCGAACGTATTTTTTTCTCTTATTCTGCGGAATATTTCCGTGTTTTAAATCGAGTTTTGAATCCTTTCTTTTTTGATTTTTTTTTTGGGATTCCTATTTTTTTTTCGGGAATTTTGTTGAGATTTTCGGATTTTTTCTCGCCCTTTGAAGTTTTCTGGTTTGTTCCTATTTTTTTTTTTTTTGGAAGTTTGAACATTTCGTCTTCCTGTTATTCGGAGTTTTCTTTCCATAACCCTTTCTTTATCCCAATTGTGATAAAATGGCAGCGTTAAGAAACTTGACAAGGACCTACAATCGCTTAGGCGATTTTGAAAGTTTCTTTCAGGCTATCCCTAAAGAACAACATTCTGTTCACACTCTGAGTGTCCATCGGCAAGAGTTAACCCGTTTGTGGGAGGCCTTTCGTGACACTTATGAGGACTTAGTGGAAAATGCCGACGATACCAAGCTGTCTGCTAAAGACCTGAAGGCCAAGTATGAGTCGGGATATACTCTGTATTTTCAATGCGTCTCGCTCATTGATGGGTCAACTGACGGCCTTAAGAGCAAGGCCGCGAACCCCCCCACTAATAGTATCCCTATTCATCTTCCCCCCTGTGACACCCCAACATTTTCTGGCGATTACACATCTTGGCCAACATTTAGGGATATGTTCTCGGCCATTTATGGGACCAACCCCCATATTAGTAACATCCAAAGGATGCATTACCTTATACAGAAGACGGAAGGCGAGGCAAGGGACATTATTCGAACCTGCCCCATGACGAATGATGGTTTCGACATGGCGTGGCAGAACCTTGTAGATCGGTATGAGAATAAACGCGTTTTAGTAAATTCTCAATTGAAGCCCCTATTTAACCTCCCTTCCATATCCAAGGAATCTGGCCCTTCCATCAAGAGTTTGCAACGGACGATTAACGATTGCATAACAAATTTGTCGCTGCTGGGCATTGAAACTCAGAATTGGGACATCATCTTTGTTCACATTTGCTCCACCAAACCACCCGAACACACCCTGGGCCTTTGGGAGCAATCTCAAGGGCCTTGCTCAGACCTGCCTAAGTGAAGCAAGATGGATGAGTTTCTGACTGCCAGATACCGAACTCTGGAATCAGTGTCGGATATTATCGGCAGCCACAATTTTTCCCAAGGTACTGCACGGGTTAATAACCAAGGCAGTCCTGGTAACCCGCGGAAATTGAAAACCTTTGGGACCACTGTAGCCCCTAGCTTACCCCAAAGAAAATGTCCAGTTTGCAGCGAGAATCATCCCATTCGTTTGTGTTCGGACTTTTTAAGAATGTCGGTTAGTGCTCGCTTGGCAACTGTTAGAAAGCACAAATGTTGCGCGAATTGTTTGGCAGCCTCGCATGAATTTTAAAGATGCCAGAGCTCAAATGTTTGCTATATTTGCAAACAAAAACATCATCCGCTACTTCATCGTACCGAATCTTCCCCCCGGGAGAACCGAGGACTGGAACTAACCCCGCTAACCCTTCTACCCCAGATAGCTCTCCAGAAATCCCTTAGGCCTTCTCCTGTACAAAAGCGAAATGAAGTGGATAATGGCCCATCAACATCCGCTGCTGCTCGATCTTTTCAGAATTTCGCTATCCGATTACAGTCCACAGTTTTATTGGGAACTATCCAGGTGAATGTAGTGCATAATGATGTAGTTTTTCCTGCTAGGGCTCTAATCGACTCGGCATCCCAAGCTACTTTCATCTCCAGAAAGTTGCAACGGAAGCTAGATCTTCCAACTCTTTTAGCACCGGCTGCCACTGTCGTGGGCCTTAATGGCGCAGTGGCCGCAAACTCGACTAAAGTCTGTCTTGTCTCGCTGGGGTCTTCTCTTGATCCAGCGTTTAGACTAACTACGGAAGCATATGTGGTTGACAAGTTAACTGGTCGATTACCCACATGCTCCTTAGCGAAGTTTGTTGACTTTAACACTCCCGATCTTCCGTTGACAGACTTGAAATGTGCCCATATGGATTTGCTATTGGGTGGAGATATATACTCTCAAATCATGCTTCCTGAAGTTAGGAAAGATTCTAAAAACCCTTTAATCGCTCAACGAACTGTCTTCGGTTGGATAGTAGCTGGAAAAATACCTCAGTCGAACCCGTTGGATTCCGTTGCTTCCTTCTTCGGGCAACTAGACTTAGATGCGAAGATTAGTCGATTCTGGGAAGTAGAGGAAATACCGAAGTCGAAAATATTGTCGCCTGAAGATCGCTATTGTGAGGATCTGTATCGTCGCACGACTTATAGGACTAAAGGTGGTCGATACGTCGTTGCTTTACCCTTTAAACCCGAATTTTCGACGGACGTGATTCTCGGTCCATCTCGAAAGGGTGCTCTCGGCCAATTTTTGAGAAATGAATCTCGTATGCTGAGGGACCCGGAGGTCAAAGATCAATATGATCAAGTTATTGAGGAGTACCTCACCCTAGGCCACATGTCGAAGATCGATCACGACGCTGTTTATTCCACTAAACCCGGTTATTACCTACCCCATCATGCCGTTTTTAGGCCTGATAGCCTAACCACCAAGTTGCGTGTCGTTTTCAACGCTTCTTGCCCTTCATCGAATGGCTTAAGCCTTAACAGTGTCTTGCACACTGGCCCGATTTTGCAGGCCGATTTAACTATCTTGATTCTCCGATGGAGACTGTTTCGATTTGTCTTTAACGCAGACATACAGAAGATGTATCGGCAGATACTGGTCGTACCAGATCACACCCCTTTTCAGAGGATATTGTTCCGTCGAAACCCCCAAGAAGATGTGCAAGATTTCGAATTGAACACAGTTACATTTGGTGTTAACTGTGCCCCCTTTTTGGCTATACGAACCCTACATCAGTTAGCTGATGATTGCGAAGCGGACCACCCGTTTGCTTCTGAGATTCTGCGAGACCAAATGTATGTTGATGACATTTTGGCTGGTTCGCATTCTTTTGTGGAAGCTACACGTAATCGTGATGAGATAATTCATGTTCTGAATTCTGCCGGCTTTTCTCTTCGCAAATGGACTTCGAACGACAGAGGTCTCATTGAGGATTTGCCCCCCGATCATCTATTGGATTCCCAATTTCTAAAATTGTCAGACGCCAGCACCGCTAAAACTCTGGGTTTACGTTGGAATGCGAGCATTGATGCATTTTTCTTCAAGCCAGCTCCAACGCCCGATTTCTCTGTAGTCACAAAACGTTCCGTCTTGTCTCAAATACCAAAGCTATTTGACCACGTTGGGTGGTTGGCACCTAAAGTAATAGTTGCTAAAATTCTTATGCAACAAATTTGGAAAGACGGAACCGATTGGGACGAATGTTTGAAACCCATGACGTTTAACAGATGGCTAGAGTTTGTCGATGATTATTCGTACATCGAAAGGATTAACATCCCCCGTTGGGTTAATTTTAACCCTCAGTATGAAGTGCAATTTCATGCATTTTGTGATGCTTCTGAGAAAGCATACGCTGCCACTCTGTACAGTAGAGTCCAAACCCCGTCTGGTGAATTTGTCACAAACTTGCTCGCTGCCAAAACAAAAGTTGCACCTATAAAAGTGCAAACTTTATCCCGTTTAGAGCTCTGCGGTGCAACTCTATTGGCAAAAATGGTATTTTCACTTCGTAAGAAGCTGAATCTTACCAAATCGGAAGTCTTCTATTGGACAGATTCGACAATTGTTCTGTCCTGGCTTCAAAAACCCCCGTGCCATTGACCAACTTTTGTGGCGAATCGAGTATCGTATATCGTGGACCAGGTAGGCACTGACAATTGGAATCACGTCGAATCTCATCATAACCCTGCTGACTTGGCTAGTCGTGGTATGAGCGCTAAGGAGCTGTCTATTTCAGATATTTGGTGGAAGGGTCCTGAATGGCTATCTCGTCCACAGTCTGATTGGCCACTGTCGTCTTTTAAACCCAATAATCAGCTAGAAACGCGTTTGATACAGGTCAATGTTGCTCAAACGGATACGTCCGAGGAATTCTTGAGTCGATATTCGGACTTACCTCGTGCCCTGCGAGTTTTGTCCTATATCCTTCGTTTTTATCACTCGTTACACCCCGGAGAAAGGTCGTCTCAAGTCCCTCTATCTCATACGTTAAGTCAAAGTGAGGTTAGGTTGGCAATGGATCGTTTGATCATTCTCTGCCAAAGTACCCATTTCCCCGAATACTCTTCTCTGAAGAATGGCTCTACCTTAACCCCTAAGAACTCATTACTCATGTTCAACCCCTTTATAGATTCCAATGGATTTCTACGGGTTAATGGTAGACTCTCTCAATCACCTACTTTGACCTACAACGAACGTTTTCCGAAGTTATTGCCTTATAATGGCCGTTTCACGCGCCTCTATCTGGAACAACTTCATAAGTTTTCGGCTCATGCGGATATCTCACTTATACTTCGTCTTATGCGCCAAGAATTTTAGGTCCCCAGATTGAAGAATTTGGTCAAGACAGTTGTTCACAATTGCAAAGTGTGTTCTTTATATAAGAAGAAGCTCGGTCAACAGATTATGTCTGCTTTGCAGCCCGAAAGAACTACACTTACTCGCCCTTTTACTCATACCGGAATTGATTTTGCTGGTCCCTTTGACATAAAGTCATATATAGGGCGTGGCTGTAGAATAACGAAGGGATATGTCTTAGTGTTTGTTTATTTTGCTACTCGAGCCATCCATCTGGAGGCTACAAATGACATATCCACCGAATGTTTTTTGGCCGTTTTTGCTCGATTCTTCTCTCGTCGCGGTTGTCCTTCTCACCTTTATTCGGACAATGGTACTGCCTTTGTTGGAGCAGCCAATATTTTGAATAAGGATAAGACTCAATTCCTTGAGAATCTTAAACGGCAGATTCTCACAAAGAATGCCTTTCAATTGGTAGAATGGCATTTTATTCCTCCTGGCGCTCCACATACGGGTGGCTTATGGGAGGCAGGAGTGAAGAGTTTCAAGACCCATTTGCGAAAGATATCCCATGCTCAAAGTTTCACGTATGAAGAATTTTCGACTATGTTGACGAGAATAGAGGCTTGTTTGAATTCTAGACCTCTTAGTTCGATGCCGGATAACCCGTCTGACGTCAATCCTTTGACCCCTGGACATTTCCTCATAGGAAGTGCTATACTCTCCCCGCCTGAACCTGACTTTTCGAATGAGTCTCTAAGCTATGCTAATCGATGGCGTAAGCTGAAAATTTTGCACCATTTGTTCGCACGTCGATGGAAAGACGAGTATTTAGTCGAATTGCATAAACGCAACAAATGGAAGGTTCCCCAAAGAGATTTCGTTGTAGATGATTTTGTTGTCATTCGTCATGACAATCTACCCCCTAACGAATGGAAGCTAGGTCGAATCGAACGGGTCTATTTCGGCCCTGATTCGAAAGTGCGAGTGGCCGATATTAGGACCGCCAATGGCGTTTTGACTCGGCCAATAGTTAAACTCGTGCTGCTTCCCAATCATGAGCAAAACTAATATTCTCTCTTTTCTTTGCCTGTCTCGTTTCATTGACAGATGCCTGATACCGCTCCCCGTCGACTAACCATAGAACGCCCGACTGATGTGACCCTCGATGACGTTATTCCTACCGCCCGCTCAAAGTGCCGTCTGTGTCCTGAAGCTCATCCTCTACGCAAATGTCCCAAATTCCGTCGGATGAGCCCCGTTAAGCGGTTAAGTATAGTGAAGCACTACAAACTCTGCATCAACTGTCTGGCACATTCCCATTTTGTAAGGGAGTGCCGGAGCCGAGACCGATGTATGGAATGCTTGCAAGAGCAGTTTGCGGTAGCAAACTAGGCAAAACAAACGCTCCGGAGACAAATCAGCCCAAGAGAAGTAACAGCAGGAGGAGCCACCCCAAAAAAAGAGCTGTGAAGAACAATAATTCAACCCATAGCCAAAACCAGAAGAAGAGCGCAACCCACAACCAAGCTCTGGAAAAATCATGTTCGTGCGCTGGTCAACCTCCTAATTCCGGTAATGGGGCCGTAATGGCGGCATCGAATGCGTCTTCAGGGGCTACCATCGTGATCAACGTGTTGAGCAGATAATTTTTTCTTTATGACTATTGGTCTTACTCCTTTTTTCTGTACTGATTTTTTTCTTTTTTTAATTGAATTTATACACTGAATTGTAACTGAATATTACCTGAATTGTAATTTTTTGATCTCTGGCCAGGTGACTTCTCGGTCCTCTTGTTGCAATGTTGCAAGGGGGGCGGGATGTTCACACTGGCCACCCTAATTTTAAGCTTTAGATATACGTTTAGCTTAAGTATATGAAACATCTCTGTTGTAACCTGAGTATTGTGAATTATAATGAAATACAGAAAAGGGATTATTATCCAATCAACCCCCAACCCGAAGGTACGTCTTGTCGCAATAAATATATTTATTAGAGCGACTCAAGTTGTATGGAAGCAAAATTCGTGCAAGATGTACCCCGTTCAAAATGAACATTGGTATATTTTATGATGACATTTAAAACATTTCGGCTCCAGCTTTGACCTCTCGTGAGCTGGACCATTTTGAAAAAGGGTCTATTTTTCAATGTTTTATCAATTTGAGAATTTGTTTCCTAACCAACATATACAGTATGGGTGTCATAAGAAAGGTTTTTTCAAGGCGCGTCCAACTGTATATACAATTTGTCCAAGGACAATCATCCATGTCCTTTTTTTAAGGATATTCTGTAAAAAAGAACGGTTTTTGAATTTTTTCTTCGGGGTTGTTTGTAATAAAATAACCAAATTAACTCTAATATGGTGCCGGATTTAATTTCTAGATGATGTATGGATTAAAATAGGACCAAAGAAAGAAAAAAAGAAATGATCCACGACTTTTTCTCTGCATATTTTTTTCCTAAATTCAAAAAAGGTATTAAATTTTTTTGTTTATATTTACAAAACTATACTCAAAAAACGCAAACTAGTTCGAATTTCAAAAAAAGCTCAGACCGTATTTAATTAAATCAACTAAAGATTAAAATATGTTAATTTGGTTATTTTATTAGAAATAACCCCGAAGAAAAAATTCAAAACCCGTTCTTTTTAATAGAATATCCTTAAAAAAAGGATATAGATGATCGTCCTTGGACAAATTGTATATACAGTTGGACGCGCCTTGAAAAAAACCTTTCTTATGATACTCATATTGTATATGTTGGTTAGGAAACAGATTCTCAAATTGACAAAACATGGAAAAAAAGACCCTTTTTCAAAATGGTCCAGCTCACGAAAGGTCAAAGTTGGACCCGAAATATTTTAAATGTCATCTTAAAAAAGTCCAAGGTTCATTTTTAGGAGGGTACATCGAGCACTTTTTTTGGTGAGTCGCTCTAATATTTATATATTGTAAAATCTAATATCCGATTTTATTTCTCGCTTTGCCAAATATTTTATTTTATTTATTTTCCCCGTTCACCCCCACAGCTTGTATTATTCTATTTCACACTTATGTTCGCGCCAACTCTAACAACTCTTCAAACACGACTTGTTTATTTCACACGCAACTTCACACAAGACTGACTGGATTATAACTGACTCGTTGCTTGCTATGTCTCGCCTTTTTATATGTCCGCAAAATCAGTATGATGAACGTTCTCGAAGTGGAAGGATCTTGTTCTTGCCTTCTCGAGAATTCTATCGCAACCGCATTGTTGTTTATGTATCTGGTTGACATTACTTGTTTGTTGTTGTTCTCTCATACTTGTCTGTCTGTTTTTCTTATACTGATGTTGTTGGTATATGCAAGCATGTACGTTCTATGTGTTGGTGTTTGTTATAGTTAATCAGCATGTTCTTTGTATTGTTAGTGTTAGTGTGTTTGTTAGCATCTTAATCAAAGACTATAAATATATAAAGATGTTGCACTGCCATACATTGTACTGCCAGTGCCAAATTTGTCGATGGCAGTACGGCTACTGCCACTTATTCTACTCAGAGAATTATTATACTCAGAGAACGTATTGTTCTCTTCTCTAAGCAATTTATTTTCATATTCGTGCATATGTGTGTGCATGTATGTCAGCATTTCAAAGCACAAGCAGAGAGAACTCACACGCATTCTTGTATTTTTTCATTTAGTTGGCGATCAGATTGCGACAAGAACACATGTGTGGTGGATGCTTAATCATTTTATTTCAGGATGACACTCAAAAAATGTTTTATGTTAAAAATGGTGTATGTCATTAGCTTGGCGTATTTCATTTTTTTTTATTTTGTCGAATAGTATAATTTTTTTTAAATGCTTTGAAATTCTCGGTTTCTTCTTTTAATAAAAAATGGGTTTTTTATTCTTTTTATTTATCTAAAAAACATGACCTAATTTTTAAGCCAAAGATGGATAGCTTTATGTTCTTTCAATAAAAAAGAAATATGTAGTGGAAAATATAGAAAGAATGTACAGCTTTAAATCCCCAAAGACTGTGTTTTTAACTTGAGAAATATTCTTCAAAAAATCGAGATCATTTCTCATTGTTATTAGTGAATTTCAATGAATATCAGTAAATCCTACCGAAATATTTTTTTGGGTGTATAATTCAAACATGAAAAATACTTCCTTCTGAATGCTTTTTTACGCTCTTTTTAACGAACATTGTTGATGTTCGTATCCTATGTGTGTAAAACGCCGAAGATATTCTTCCCCTGAAAGGTATTGGTGCCGACGTCTGATGTATACATACATTGCTAAATAAAAATACAAACAAACTAAAAGAAGTCTTGTTTTCACAAAATGTATGTGCAAATAACCTTTGATAAAAAATGTTACCGTTTGTTTTATTGTAGGGTAAAGCAGCACAGCCACGATCAAACCAGATTGATCAATCTGCCATTTTTGTGATTGTATTGGTAAAACTGTACTCACACGTACAGAAAACTGTCCTCACACGTACACACTGAGAAGAGATTGAAGAATATCAAAATACTTTTGATTTTCGCTACCTGCTCCGCAGAAATTGGAAGCAAATTTGATGTGTGTGCGGGCAATTACTTCAAATTTCATTTTTCTGCAGATTTCGTAGGAGAAACATCGCCATCTGGTTCGCGGATGTTTTGAAAATGTGTAGCAGAAAATGATAATAAAAATAATAAGAAGTGGATGTTTTGTTTTTGTATATGTATTTTTGTATTTATTTATGATTCGTTATGATCGTTCCTTTATTTTTACTAACTTTGTTTTGTAAAAAAATAATAAAAATTATTTTATTTATAAAATTAAGTCCATTAATAATTTGTTTTAATTGCTTTTATATTATATTTTAAAATCTTGTTTATTTTTCCATAAGTCTCTATAACAATGCGACCAATTGCTCGTTCCGAAATAGCGCTGACAAATTTTAAATCAGAAAAGAAATTGCCTGTAGCAAGAAAACGCAATGTTATAGAATCTATAATATAGATAGACGTTGATTCGGAGAGATGGCGTCACACATTTGAGTATCTTCTTTTTAAATTTTGGGGCCAACCAAATTTAGAAGTTCCTCATATGTGCCTTCATCCATCTGTAAAAAGTTTTGAAAATCATTTGGATAACTCAATTTGAGTTCATTGAGAACATTTTGGTGCGTAAATGCATCCCTTTTCTTCAACCACTCTTTCATCCAAAGACCCTTCGCAGTTTCCTTTTTTTGTTTTTTTAATTGCCTGCGCCAGGGCAATGACTATGAAACAATCATTTGTCATATTAAAAGAAAAAACTAAAAAACAAACAAAAACAAAACAATCTCCTAACCAAAAGCCCATATGTTCTTTCAGAAAACCTAAAAAAAAATGTTTGCAAAAAAAAAGAAAACCATAAAAGAATTTTTTCCGATGACAACCATGTGATGTTGTCTTCTCCACAACATTTTTAAAATGAAATTTGAAGGCTGAAATTTGATGTGTTGCTGTGCTGAGTCAAACAAATATTACCAACACATATGCAAAATTTGAACACCAGAATTTGAACGTGGCCGAGGCACTTAAGAATACGAGTTTTATTGTTGTAGGAATGAAACTATATCGATTCGCACCGAAATAAAAAAAACCTTTATTATAAATTTTTAGAATTAAATATTTAGAAAGAAACAAAACTAGCAAATTATGAAAATAATCTTTTAATTATTACATATATTGATTAAATATTAAAATTTAGTAGTAATTTTAAGCATTATTTTAAAACAAATTTTGCTGCAATTTATATTCACATTTGGTTCCTATGGTAAAAATATAGAAGGTTCACACTGCAAAAATCCATCGGTTCATGAACTTAATATTGCTGTAGCTAAGTTGTTATCTTTAAAAATGACTCAGTTTAGCACCTCATCTAATTGTGCACACGACGATGCAATGTTTTTACCCATTGAGTTGCAAACAATTTTAGAAGATACTGAAAGGACTGGAAATATATCAGAAAGTACCCATGCCCCTGAAACAGATGTCGCAGATATATACAATGAAAATAAAAAATATTTTAATGAAGACGACGATTTTTTTACGTCCAACAATGTGCCAATAGAATTAACATCAAGTCGTTATTTTGTTGGTTACATAGCTCAACGAATATCTTGTGTTAAATGTCGTGTGGACATAATTAAACCAGCACAAATTTTGTCATATCCTTCAGAAATGTTTGTACACGCAAAAAATTATACAAAAGATTCCGACTTTGGAAGTTTGTGCGCTCCATCTGACATATTTTTTGAAGTTTGTAAAATTCACATAAAAGTCTTCGAAAAAATGTTTTTAAGAAATAAAGCTACTAAAAACATAAAAACATTTATTGTTGAGCAATGCGTAAATTGCACCAAAGATACAATGTATTCCTTCTGGTTCGATGAGAATAACGAATGTTATAAACACAGAATGGAGATGTTTAATTTACTAGTTACTATTTTACTACGGAAGCATTCCACATGGGAAACATACAAATTTAAATTATCCAGTATGGAAAAACTTAAAATTTTGAAACATTAAAATAATAAATGAATTTAAAAAATACTAAACAAAAAAAAAAACATTCGTTTTATTACAACTTCATTCCACACAAAAATAGATTATATAATAAAAAATAGCATTATAATTCGGTGCGAATCGATATAGTTTCATTTCTACAACAATAAAACACGTATTCTTACCCTACAATTACACAATCGGTAGCATTTGCTTTTCCGCAGGTTATTTGCACATAAATTGTATCGAAACAAAACTTCTTTTAGTTTTTAATATTCTTTAACCTGAATGTTTTTTTCACGAAGAATATAAAAACAAACAAATATGTTTATGTGAATGTACCATATACATGTAGATGTTACTTTTTGCTCTCTTTTATTCTCTTTTGTTCTTTTTCTCTCAGTTAAAATGAGAGTAAGCACGAATATTTAGCTTTCCCTGTTACCTACCCCCCTCATCATAAAGAAGCACAAAATTTTGTCAATTTTGAATACACTGCGTGCAACATCTTTATATATTTATAGTCTTTGATCTTAATGTTAAACGATGGTACACTGTTTCCTTTTGCGTAACACTGCCGCCCACTTAAGCTTGTTCGTCCCGAATAGGCTCATTATTTCTACTCCCATATTTTGCCATTTCAATGTGTACGACCTTCATTTTTGTTCGGGGGCTGCTAGCTTTCTGTATCCTGTGCACGACATCGTTTAACCGCTTTATTATCTTATATGGAGATAATCCCTTCTTCCGCTTCGGGTTGTATAGTAGAACCAGTTGTCCCTCTTGGAAGCGCTCCGTGTTTGCTGGTCAATCATACCTGGCTTTCATCCTGTCACTTACCATTTTTATACGGGTGCGCACAAATTCATGAAGCTCATTTAGGCTTTGCTCTTTTCCATGTTGATCTCGATGTTGAATCATGGACTGCAGTCCCAGTCCTTTTGTTGCTCACTCACTACTTTTTTCAAATATTCCTCCAGTGTTCGATTAAATCGTTCTACCATTCCGTCTGACTGTGGGTGAAGCGGCGTCGTTCGAGGTCTTCTTAATACCGTACATGTCACACATTTCCTTGAATACAGCTGACTCGAAATTTCTGCCTTGATCGGAATGTACCTCTATAGGAACCCCATAGCGGCATACCCAATTGTTCACAAAAACATTTACTATTGTGCTTGCCTCTTGATTGGGTATGGCAATAACTTCCGATCATTTTCTGAACTAGTCCATCACAACGAGAACATATCGGTTTCCGGAATTGCTGACTGGAAAAGGGCCTGCTACGTCCATCGCTATCCGCTCGAAAGGTGCGCCTGCATCTGACCTCGACTTCTTCCTGCTGGACCTTTAGCTGCAATTCACTGGGTACACTTTGCTATCCAATCCGCAACTGCTTGCTGACATCCAACCCAATAAAAACGTTGTTTTAGCCTTTCCAGCGTGTTTGTCACTCCAAGATATCCTCCACTGGCTCCATTATGAAACTCCTCTAACACTTCTTTCATTTTGGAGGACGGCACTACTAATAGGTTGGATGAGGTCTTGCCATCAGCGCTTTCCCAATGTCGATATAAGCATCTGTTTATCAACCGTAAACTGTCCCATAGTGCCCAATAGGCTTTTGTAAGAGGACCTTCTCCAGATATCTCATTTCTGGTAGGCCGTTTGTCGTCTTCCTTAGCTGCTATTATCTTCGCCAATATTGGGCCACTTCTTTGTGCTTCCGAACAGTCTTCGTTGGCTTCGATCCGCGTTAGCCGTATATAAACGATGGATTCTTTCTTCTCCGCTTTCATGCAATGCTTACACTCCAAATTACAGGGTCGGCGTGAGAGAGCATCAGCATTCCCATGTTTTATGCCTCTTCGGTGTTCGATGCTGAAGTCGTAAGTCTGGAGGCGCTCAATCCAACGTGCTAGCTGTCCTTCAGGGTTCCTAAATTGCAATAGCCATCTCAGTGCGGAATGATCAATTCTTAGCAGAAAATGCTGGCCATACAGGTACTTATGGTAATGTTTTATGCATCCCAACACTGCAAGTAGCTCTCGTCTGGTCACACAATAGTTCCGTTCTGGCTTTGACAATGTGCGACTATAGTAGCCTACGATTTTCTCTGTACCATTGACCACTTGGGAAAGTACACCACCGATACCATATCTGCTGGCATCACTATCTGGAATGAATTTTTCTCCTGGGACTGGATACGCCAAAACCGGTGCAGCGCACAATAGGTCTTTTAGTGTCTGGAACGCCTTCTCCTGTGGCTCACCCCATTGATACACTTTTGATTTCTTGGTAAGCTCATGCAAACTTGCAGCCACACTAGCAAAGTAAGGCACAAAGCGTCTGTAGTATGTGCATAGTCCCAAAAAGCTGCGTAGTTCATGAAGATTCTGGGGACGAGGCCAGTCCTTAACTGCTCATATTTTGTCTTCATCCGTAGATATGACATCTGCTGTAACAAGATGCCCCAAATATTTCACCTGCTTCTGGAAAAATGCACATTTCTTAACGCTTAATTTTAGTCCAGCCATTGTCATTATTTGCAGATTTTCTCCATGGTTCTTGAGGTGTTCGTCGAAAGTTCTGCCCATCACTATAATGTCGTCGAGGTACACCAGGCAAGTCTTCCAATGCAGTCCTTTAAGTACACGTTCCATAAGCCGCTCGAAAGTGGCAGGAGCATTACAGAGTCCAAATGGCATCACTTTAAACTGCCATAAGCCACCGTTAGCACTGAAAGCAGTTTTCTCTTTGTCCTTGTCTGCAATCCAATGTGGAGAACCACTTCGTTCCGACTAACGTGTCGAGTGTTTCGTCAATTCTTGGTAGCGGGTAACTGTCCTTTTTGGTGACATCATTCAGCTTCCTGTAGTCTACGCAGAACCTTGTGCTGCCATCTTTCGTCTTTACTAAGACTACAGGTGAGCTCCACAGACCGGATGATGGTTCGATTACACCGCTCTTTCTCACTTCGTCCACCAACTCCTTAACCTCGTTACGCTTTGCCAACGGTACGCTTCTGGGTGCCTGTTTTATCGGTCCAGCTTCGCCCGTATCAATTTCATGCTTGACCATAGCTGTTCTTCCTTATTTTCTATTCGTGGCGAAAGCGAAAGCATACCTCTTTAGTAGTGTTTAGAAACACGCCAAAGAGGCAACACTGTTTGCGAACTTGGCATACTCTTTTTTATCATATGGCAACTCCTATTTTTTCTTGTGCTACTCACTTCACTTCGTTTTGTGATCTACAGCCAAACAACCATCTACAGCGGAAAAATTGTGAACTTAAGAATTAAAATTAGAAACTAAAATTAAAAACAAAAAAAAAAAAAAAAACAAAAATTTTTACCCTTTTTTTATAAACAAAAAATATATAAATTAAATTAAAATATAAACTGTGAACAAAAACAACAAAAAAATAGACATAAGAATTGAACACTGAATTTAACAAATAAAACAAATTACAATTATATGAAAACAACAAAATTAAAAGCACTTTATTTAAAATTAAAACTTAAAAGAACCGTGTTTGTTAATATTTAAGGCAAACCCTTAAACATTTTGGTCACTTCGAGCCAGGATAGTGCAAAACAATTTTTAATAAATAGAAAAGAAAAAAAATTCCACATCTCAAAATTCTGTAACGGGACAAACAGTTAACAAAATTCATAAAGGCTACTGTACAACAATAACAACAACAAAAAATTTACTTAAAAAATAATAAATATAAAAAAGCACAAACACATAACAGCTTAAAAACAGTTAAAAATTTTGGAACAAAATAAAACAACAAAGACTCAGCAAATAAGAAGACCCAGTAATAACAGTAAGTAAGGAAACATTTGTCACAAAATATTAAATATTTATATACAACAAAAAAAAATTAAAACCGGTTTAGAGAAGACAACGAAAGAATAAAAAAGGATTACCAACGAGCCCAATAAAAATTTAATTTCGGGGAAAATTAATTTGAAATTAGGAATTAATTAATAATAGTTTGTCTTCTTATTACTGACTGTTAAATCGCTGGCAGACATTTTTGACCCAATTTTATTCCCAAAATTCATCACCTCTCCTTAAGTAAATATTTCAAGATGGCTCTTAAAAAATTTTACAATTGCACTAACGACTTAATCGAATTTGAGGAAGTTTTTTCGGCAAGTCATGCTGAGGATAATGTTCACGCATTACAGGTTCTACGTGTAGAATTAGACTCGCTCTGGACCCAGGTGAAGAGGTCCTATGAGGAATGTAGAGATATAGAAATGGAAGGTGATAAACCAATGGATAAGAAAAAACTTAGGGAAACATACCAACAGACTCTATCGGCATACAAAAGGTGTCTGTCGTCTATTAACGCGGAAATTCAGGCGCTATCTGACTCCGTAGGGAAAACAGAACGTCAGTCGACCATCCTTCAGGAAAATGAAAGTTTGTCAATAAGACTCCCTCCCTGCGATACCGATATATTTTTTGGGGATTATAAATTGTGGCCCAGTTTTCGTGACTTATTTACGGCTATATATATCAAAAACTCACGACTCAGTATCCAGTCAGTCAGTCGAGAGATTATTCTACTTGACCCAAAAAACTGGCGGCGAGGCAAGGGAGATAATTGCTCACGCACCCTTGACAAATGACGGTCATGATCATCCTAGCTTGGAAAAATTTGGTGGACCGTTACGAAAACAAATGGATGCAGGTTAATGAACAATATAAGATAATTTTAGACCTCCCTCATGCAACTATAAATGCAGGTTCATCAATTAAAAAACTACAGCGCACAATAAATGATTGTAGACAGACCCTTAAAATGTTAGGCGTCGACACAGGAACATGGGAGTCGTTCCTGATATATATTTGCTCTCAAAAACTTCCGAGAAGTTTGGTGCAGGAGTTTGAGAATTCTCGGGAAGACTGCGCGGAAATCCCCACCTGGACTGAATTCGATAAATTTCTGACCCATAAGCTCAAAACTTTAGAGTCTGTAGAAAATATCGTTCCAAGAAATAAATTTACCCAAAACGTCCCTGAGGTCACAAAATCGCCAACCATTAGAACAAATATCACCTCATTACAGACGAATCTATCGAAAGCAGTCGATAACAGGAAAAACAACAACTCATCTACAACGAGAGAGAAATGTCAGTACTGCAACGACACACACTCACTACGATCCTGCCCCTTATTTTTAGAAAAAAACGTCAATGATCGAATTCATATAGTAAGGACCACAAATTCTTGCTACAACTGCTTATCAGAAGCCCACAGTGTCAAAAATTGCCCTAGCAAATATAGTTGTAGGTTATGTAAGCAAAAACATAACACTTTGTTGCATAAGGTAACTGTGACTCAATCTGCTAACTTTACTCAGGTAAATACTGAGGAAGATCCATCCACGAGTGCCACAGGTTTAACCTCTAGAATACAGTCCACTCCTAGTTCACACATTCCAAACTACACGTCTTTGACCCTTCAAAGGAATTCTGACCCTACAGAATTACAAGTCAAGGATACTTTACTATTTACCGCTGTAGTCCACATCGAAGTCAAAGGTATACGATACCAGGCAAGAGCTATCATCGACCCTGGATCACAATCAACATTTATATCGGACAAATTGCAGAAACGTTTGAATTTGACCACTAAAAGAAACCTAGTGCACGTGACAGGTTTAAGTCAGACAGTTTCTGAAACCTCAACCAAATCGTGCTTGTTCAACCTGTGCTCCCGCGTGGACCCTGGTTACAAACTTGAAGTCTGGGCACCAGTACTCAAGACTCTCCCATCGAACTTACCCGCACAAACTTTACATTCAGACATTTTCAACGAGGCAGCTAAATTGGACTTAGCAGACCCTCACTTCTACAAAAGCCGGCCCATCGATCTTCTAATAGGTCTTGACTTGGGCCCATCCATTTATTGTATGGAGACACCAATGCGCTCATATGGATCCCTTTTGGCACAAAAGACGGCCTTTGGCTGGATTTTGGGGGGACCAATTACGAAGGAAACGCAGACGCGAACAACGATTTCGCTACACAACACTACGTCCCTTGACCAAATCCTCACACGCTTTTGGGAGGTGGAGGAGACCCCAAAACAGATTTTGAGGTCAGACGAGGACACGTTTTGCGAAGAAAACTTTAAATCTACTACGCGTAGAAACGACACAGGGAGGTATATCGTTACCCTGCCCTTCAAAAAAGAGGAGGAAATAGGATCCTCCCGCGACATAGCTACGGCTCAATATTTAAGAATGAAGAAGATGCTTAGCAAAAAACCCGAAGTGGAAAAGCTATACAATCAAGTAATACTCGAATATCTAGAGTTGGGACACATGAAAAAGATCTCCCCCTCGGATATAAATAAGGCTCCAAATTATTACCTGCCGCATCACGCAGTAATAAAACCAGACCGGCTTACTACTAAACTTAGGGTAGTTTTTAATGCCTCAAGCCCGACGTCGAATAAGAATAGTCTTAACGACATTTTATATCCAGGACCCACTCTTCAGCAAGATCTTGTTCTTCTGATTGCAAAATGGAGATTTTTCCGATTCGTATTCAACGCGGACATTACCAAAATGTACCGGCAAATACTCATCGACCCATCTCAGACCCCTTATCAACGAATATTGTTTCGTAAAACACCGAAAGATCCTATTGAGGATTACGAGCTCTTAACCGTAACGTTTGGAGTTAACTGCGCACCATTCTTAGCCATAAGAACACTTCTACAATTGGCTGAAGAAGTAAAATCATCACACCCGTTAGCGTCTAAAATACTACAGCAACACATGTATGTAGACGACGTTTTAGCAGGCGGCCGTACTTTCGAAGAAACTATTAAATCCCGAAAAGAACTAACTAACGTCCTAACATCGGCAGGGTTTGATCTTATGAAATGGACATCTAATGACCCAAGAATCATTCAAGATTTACCCAGGGAAAAGCTATTGCCCCTCGATTGGTTAAATCTTTCAGAAGACGACGGCACTAAAACTCTTGGGATCAAATGGAATATTTCGTCAGACTCCTTCACATTTACTGCCCCAGATGTCAAATTAAAGGAAGTCTACACAAAAAGAGAAGTTTTGTCCATCATTGCCAGATTTTTCGACCCATGCGGTTGGCTTGCGCCCATCATAATTGATGCCAAGCTCATTATGCAACAAATTTGGTTAGACAAAATAGGTTGGGACGATCCTTTAAAACCATTAACGCACAAAAAATGGAAAGAGTTTGTGAAAAACTGTCCCCAAGTCGACACTATAAAAATTCCACGTCGGATTCACTACAAGCCTTCATGTGTTGTTGAAATGCATGGATTCAGCGACGCATCTGAAAAAGCATACGCAGCCGTACTATACATAAGAGTATGCGATGGAGGCAGCCCAGCAAAAACTTCTTTACTGGCATCTAAGACTCGTGTGGCCCCGCTAAAAAAGTTATCTCTTCCCCGCCTGGAGCTTTGTGGAGCTGTACTGTTAGCACATTTATCAGCAGGTGTATTGGAAAAACTTGAAATCCCGAATATAAAGACTCATTTTTGGACCGATTCCACAATAGTCTTATCATGGCTCAACAAACCTCCTTGTACATGGAATACATTTGTTGGAAATCGAGTGTCAGAGATTCTTCGAAAAGTGGGTACAAAAAATTGGAGGCACATAGAATCCAAATTTAATCCTGCAGACATTGCCAGCAGAGGATGCTCACCTATCGAACTAGAGAAAAACACTCTGTGGTGGACAGGACCCCCATGGTTAGAATTACCTCAACAGTTATGGCCTTCATCAAATGAGACCCAGGATACAAAGTTAGAATCAAAAACCATCAAGGCTTTTACCGTCAACATTGAAGAAGATCCCTTAAGCAGATTTTCATCATTACCCCGCGCTTTTCGAGTTATCTCATACGTCTTACGATTCTGGCGAAATACAGGTATTAGTCGAAGACATCTAAGAATCTCGTCTCTTGATATTAATCCAAATGAAATCCAATATATAAAGACAAAACTTATAATTTGGACACAGAAAGCTTTTTTCCCCGAAGAATATAAACAATTAGAAAGAAAATTGCCCATATCTTCTAGAAGCAAGTAGTTAACCCTGACACCCTTTTTGGACAAATGTGGAGTCATAAGAGCAAACGGCAGATTGTCAAAATCGACAGCACTTACATATAACGAACGCCGGCCGATATTGTTACCTTATGAATCAAGAATGGCAAAATTGATTACGGAATTTACACATCAAATAACACTACATGGAGGAAACCAACTCATGATTCGCAGTATCAGAGCAGAATTCTGGATCTTCAAATTAAAACAACTGGTAAAAACAACAATTTCTAACTGTAAAACTTGCATACTTTACAAAAAACAGACACAAACTCAAATAATCGCGTCCCTACCACCTGAGCGCACCAAAATTTCTAGACCCTTCACGATAACTGGTGTCGATTACGCCGGACCCTTTGACATTCGTAACTTCACAGGACGTGCTTGCCTCATCACAAAAGGCTACGTCTGTATTTTTGTATGTTTTGCAACAAAAGCCATACATTTAGAAGCAGCAAGCGACTTGACAACCCAAGCGTTTCTAGCAGCATTTTCACGCTTCATTCTAAGACGTGGATGCCCTGCCTGTATCTACTCGGATAACGGAAGAAACTTCGTCGGAGCAGCAGAACTCATCAAAAAAGAGCGTCTAGAATTTATGAAAAGTCTACAAAATCAAGTTCATCAGCAACAAAGTCATCAAACCATTGAGTGAGTTCATACCACCCGGTGCCCCACATATGGGAGGACTCTGGGAAGCTGGAGTAAAGTCAATTAAAACTCATTTAAAGAAAACGATCCCCAATATGAAATTCACATTTGAAGAACTATCGACAATTCTTGCCCGCATCGAAGCATGCCTCAATTCTAGACCCCTAAGTCCTGCTAGCGATGACCCTAATGATTTGACCCCATTGACCCCTGGACACTTCCTTATTGGTACTCCAATAATGACTCCACCTGAACGAGATCTTACAGATGAAAATGTGACTCTGGCAAATCGCTGGAAACGCATAAAAATCATTTATCAAACGTTTTGTCAAAGATGGAAGTCTGAATATCTGGCCGAACTACATCGCAGATATAAATGGAAGTTTCCAAAAGAAAATATAAAGGTCAATGACCTAGTGGTCGTAAAGGACGATAACTTGTCTTTCAATGAGTGGAAATTAGGTCGAGTCATTAAAACCTATCCAGGACATGACAGCTACGTTAGAGTGGTAGACATTAAAACCGCAGCTGGTATATGTACACGACCCATTACTAAACTCGTCATATTATTTCATAATTAAAATTACTTTACTAATTAAATTCTATTTGCAGACATGTCAGCCAACCTCCATCCAAAATCTCCTCATTGGCAATGGTCATGTGGTCTTTGCAAACAGGATCATGCGCTCCGAACATGCCTCAAATTTATAAACGCCAGCGCAGATGAACGTTATGACGTAGTGGTCATGCAAGGGTATTGCATTAATTGCTTAGCAAGATCACATCGTGTACAAGAATGTAACAATGAATATGGATGCCGCGTTTGCACAAAACGTCATAACACCCTCTTGCACGACGCTCCGCAGTTCCACCAATCCAAGAACCCGAAGCAACCGTCAAAAAAGGTACCAACAATGAAGACCCAAATGACCCAAACCACCCAAGATGACCCACATTCATGGCCATATGTTTTTGTACCAACGGCTTCCGTTCAAATCTCATCTGAAGAGAAAAGCGATAATTGGGTATTAATACGCAGTTTGATGAACCCATCCAGTACCACTACTAAGATAGCCTCCTCCACAGTAAAAAGAGTCAAGTTGGCAAGGATCAGACATCAAGGACAGAATTTTGCAATGGTTTACATGCGTGCCAGGAACAACAAGTCAAAATTTAATAAGAAAATCATGACACTTATCACTGATGATCTGCCTCGTCGACCCTATGTGACCCCAATCAATGACAATCCCTGTGAAGAGTTTTGTGAGGATACCCTAGCTGATATGGGACCAAGATCAAATACCATAATCGAAATGGAGTCAGGTGCTGACATATACCCTGAAATACGACGAGATGGCGCCATCGAATTGGAAATGGGTAAAGTTGTAGCACAAAAAACTAGTCTTGGCTACACGTTCACAGGACCCACCCGGATGTCATATTAGCCTACACCCAGTCAAGGGGGGCGGTATGTTTAGAAACACGCCAAAGAGGCAACACTGTTTGCGGACTTGGCATACTCTTTTTTATCATATGGCAACTCCTATTTTTTCTTGTGCTACTCACTTCACTTCGTTTTGTGATCTACAGCCAAACAACCATCTACAGCGGAAAAATTGTGAACTTAAGAATTAAAATTAGAAACTAAAATTAAAAACAAAAAAAAACAAAAATTTTTACCCTTTTTTTATAAACAAAAAATATATAAATTAAATTAAAATATAAACTGTGAACAAAAACAACAAAAAAATAGACATAAGAATTGAACACTGAATTTAACAAATAAAACAAATTACAATTATATGAAAACAACAAAATTAAAAGCATTTTATTTAAAATTAAAACTTAAAAGAACCGTGTTTGTTAATATTTAAGGCAAACCCTTAAACAAGTAGCTTTTTGGCTTTATTTCTCTCTGCAGCTGCTAAGCCTGCTGCCCATTTCTCCACATTTTCACCAAATTCCTTTAAATCCTTGGCTGACATTTCGGCAGGTTCTGGCGGTTGTTCGCTGTTTATTACCGCCTCTACTGGAGTACATTGGCCCACATCGGAGTTTTTACAGATGACTTTTTCGTGGCCAGATCAATTTAGCACTCTTACGGGGACTATTCTCTGTTTGGTGGATTTAACGAGGGCCTTTGCTGATAACAAATCCGTCTGTATTTCTGCTGGTTCCACAACCCACAAGCGGTTTTCCTCACAATCTCCCTCCATATGCGCCCATATCAATGATTCACTCTGAGGTGGTAATTTGAGTTGTTCGACTGCAACTATTTTTCTGGCGTGCACTTGATGCTTGTATCTTACGTCTAGCGGTATCTCCACATTTCGCCAACTCATAATCTGTTGCCGCATATTCAAATTGATGCCATGAGCTATCATAAAATCGGCACCAATGATAACCTCGTCCACAATATCGGCAACAATAAAGACGTGACTTACGCTAATGTTGGCTATAGTTACCTTCGCCTCTGTTTTTCCGTGGACGGTGGCAGACTCTCCAGTAGCTGTCCGAAGTCTTACATTGCTAAGTGCCTCACACTTGCCCATCACTACATCTGGTCTGATGATGGACTGCGTCGCCCCGGTGTCTATAGTGAAGGTGTGTTGTCTGCCATTTATGTACCCGCACGCCGTAGGGTTGTTGTTGTTCCTTTGCATCACTGATATTGAGATTGTGGGGCCAGCACTTGGCCCTCAGTGCTAGCTCGTTTTAGTTTAACGGGGACTCTTGAGTAGATGGTTTGTAGTTCGCCCGTTTATTCCTCTTTGGTGAGACGGATCTTGACCTTTTCCGTGGAGCTTTACAATTTCTTTGGAAATTACCACTCTTTCCGCAGTTGAAGCATTTGATCTTTGCCTTTTGTCCGCTTTCTTCCAAAACTTGCTTCACCATCTCCTTAACTTTAGTTAAAAGGCATTTATCTTCCTCCACTACTTCCATTCTTCGCACTTTGCGAACTTGTGGTCTTGAAATTGTGCGAGCGGTCTCCTGAGCTAGTGCAAAGGCAACGGTCTCTGCGAAGGTTGTCTTCTGCGTAGAACATACTGCTAGTTTAATGTCAGGGTCGCGTATACCATTCACAAACGCCTCGGTCTTAATGTTGTCTATCAGCGGGTGGTTTTCTCCTGGGTATGTAAGCTGCACTAATCTCTCGACTTCCATTGCAAAGGCTTGTAATGATCCGTTTGCCTTTTGCGCCCAGCATCTCAATTCCATGCGGTACAGCTCTCTTTTGTGCTCATCACCGAATTTCCGCTGTAATGCTGCCATTAACTCGTTGTAATTGTTTCTGCAGTTGGCTGGCGTGGTTTCTAGAATCTCAGCTGCAACACCTTTTAACGCCAAAATCTGTTGTAGAGCTTTCTCCCCATCGTCCCATCCTACTGGCTACTGTCTCGAACTGGAATTTGAATACGGATAGGGGTGAGCTACCATCAAAGCAAGGTGTTTCGTTCTGCCGATACCATCTGGTACAACTCGCACTTGTTCCGGTCGCTGGCTCTGGAGGTTATTGATCTTTTACTCCATCATCACGAGTTTTCCATTGGCTGTCTTTTCCAAATCGTTCACTTTGGTGTTAACGGTCTTTTCTAAATCATTCACCTTTGTGTCAACTGTCTTTTCTAAATGTGACACCCTTTCCTCGACACCAGTGATTCTATTGCTGACCGACTCATGTATTTCCTGCAGTTTGCCTGATGTCGCTTCGAGCTCCTTTTCGATTTTTGACAGAATTGCTGCTTGCAGTTTCTGGTTTTCGGCTCAAGAAGGTTCTTGCACCTCCGCCATAAGTTTTTGATTTTCGGCTCTAGAAGCTTCATGTGCATCAGCAAATAGCTTTTGGTATTCAGCTCTTGAAGTTTCTTGTACCTCCGCCAGAAGTTTTAGATTTTCGGTTCTAGATGTAGTGTACGGTTTAAACAAAAAAAGAATTATGTCAATTTTATTATTATGACACTCGCTTGAGTCATTTGAACCACAGTGAAAGCTTTTCTATGGGAACATAATGTAACACTTGATCATGTCAACATGTTGCTAGCCTTCAGGCACATGTATCCAAAATAATGTTTAGCCAAGGAACATAAATATTTACTATATACTATATGATTTTTCCGGAAATTAAATATGAAAATATTTTCAAAATATTTATTGTCTTTTTGTATAATGAAGCTGTAAAATGTACTAACATTTAGCAGAAGGAATTTAATTAGTACAGTACATACATGTATGTGGTTATAGTGGCAATCATGTTTTATTTTTTTTTTTTGATTGTCAAGAGCTTAAACAAGCATTAAGTTTACTTATACATGTTTTCCCATTACACCCTTTTTCTGATTGCTAACAGGGGTTTCTTTACTACGAAAATTGAACAACTCGTTCATTTGGATTGAAACTCTGAGACTATAATATAAGAAAAGAGAAAGCATAGTGATTATTTTTTGTAAAAGGAAAAAAAGTGAGTGATAATAATTTTTTTTTACTTGTGATCTTGGGTAATCTGGAATTCTTTAAAAGAAGGTATGGTATCGTGAATTCATTATATACAACGTGACATGTTTATTATTTTAAAATAATCCCAAAATTTTGTGCAGTGAAGTGTTTAAAAATTCGGTTATTAGCCATAGGGCCTGGACCTTTCGTGGGATTATTGTGTCATACTCGGGACGTCCTAACGAGGAGGTAAATAAACGGAGAAAAAAGAGTTGCTATGAGCATTGACGCATTTTTTCTTTTAAACAGGTCCAGGAAGTGCTATTTTATTTAATTTTTCTTTAAATATGAACGCTACGAGCAGAAAACCCAAAAGAAAACTGTAATTCGGTGCGGTGGAACCGTTAATAACCGTTATGCAACAGTTAATCTCACTTGCTTAAAAATTTTCATACATATGCTTAAGATTCATTGTTTCTAGATTTTTCTCAACCTTAATTTTTTTTTAAGTCTAAATGTTAAATTGTGTTAGTCCTAAACTATCAGTGCTACCTTAATTCTATTATTTATATTTGTTTCAATAACTGACTGCAGTAGGCATGTAACGATCATTACAACTCAGAACTCTCTTTCATAAAATTGATTTATTAAGAATACTTACAATAGAAAAAAAAAGAAGAAATGGAAGCACTAAGACACATTGGGATAATTTAGTGGCAATGTGATGTAATGATCGCACCAATGTTTGAATAAATTGTTGTTTTTCCCATTTTTGAACTTATTAATTTTTTTTTTTTGTTAAATAATGTAAATTTTTCTAACCTCAACATGTTTAAATCAAATCTTTTTTTTCTTTGCATATTCAATTTGATCTTATTAATTCTTTTGGTTAAATAATGTAATTTTTTTCGAAACAATAACCTGAATTTATATTTTTAGTTTAAAAATTGTTTAACAATTAGAATAATTAAAAAAAAAAAAAACATATGTGAATTATATTATAACCTGAAAAAAATTGTAAGAGTAAGCATTATAAGTATAGCATAATTATCACGAACAAATTAACCAAATTTCAGTAATAATTGCATTAAATTCTACAACAGCAACAACATCGGTACATCGATATCTTGAAGGCCTTCCGGAGCTCGAATACCCGTATTTTGGTGAGTGCTAATTTTATCTTTCATCCTAATATTTATTGTAGTGATCAGTGATAATGACATCGAACATGTTTGATCGAACCTATTTGATCACTTAATTAAGTTATTGTTACATGTTTATAATCATTATCTCTGATACAGTTGGAAAAAAACAATCATTATGTTTAATATATGCTTGCAATGCTTCACTTAATTCTCTAGTAGTTTAAAATTGGTTTTATTTTTGTAATTCTGTTAATCTTTTTTCACTATATTATGAATAAATTTTAAGTCAATCATTATGTATGAATAAGTGAAGTACAAAGTGTTTTCGTAGTTCAGTATTAATTTAGGTGCATTCGATTATTTGGGGTCCTAATAAACCGACGTCCTTAGGACCAAGGTTAGTGGCGGGTTTTGAGACAGGCGTATCAATAACACCAGATACCGCTCTTAAATTAATTATGTCAGTCAGATATGTCTTTTTGTATTTAAATTTATTTTGTTTTCGTTATAAATGACTGTAATCGGGCTTTTATTTTTTTTAACATTACAGTCATTTCCATTCCATTTAGAGTAAATTATACCTAAAAATAGGGAGTCTGTAATAAATCCTTTCTGTATATGGACAGGGTTTTGTTATTGGAAGGACCTTACCCACCCGCCCGACTGTTTGCTAGCGAATCAATGGCTCCCGCAGTCCTTTCGTAACAATTTCCTTTAGCACTATCTATTTTTGTATAGTGTAAAACTGCTTTTGTTCGTCATGTGCCTTTTATTATTTTGGCTGACGGTTACTTGTGTACATTACATAGAAGCTTCAAACAGCTTTTTGTTCTCTTCTTTTGCCATTTCCATTTTCTGCATCATAGCAGCTAGCAGCGAATTTATGTCTACTCCACTAGGGATTGCAGGGGCCTTTTAACTAAAGTTAAGGAGATGGTGAAGCAAGTTTTGGGAGAAAACGGACAAAAGGCAAAGATCAAATGCTTCAACTGTGGAAAGAGTGGTCATTTCCAAACAAATTGTAAAGCTCCACGGAAAAAGTCAAGATCCGTCTCACCAAAGAGGAATAAACGGGCGAACTGCGAACCATCTGCACAAGAGTCCCCGTTAAACTAAAACGAGCTAGCACTGAGGGGCAAGTGTTGGCTCCCACAAGCGAGGGCCCCACAATCTCAATATCAGTGATGCAAAGGAACAACAACAACCCTACGGCGTGTGGGTACATAAATGGTAGACAACACACCTTCACTATAGACACCGGGGCGACGCAGTCCATCATCAGACCAGATGTAGTGATGGGCAAGTGTGAGGCACTTAGCAATGTAAGACTTCGGACAGCTACTGGAGAGTCTGCCACCGTCCACGGAAAAACAGAGGCGAAGGTAACTATAGCCAACATTAGCGTAAGTCACGTCTTTATTGTTGCCGATATTGTGGACGAGGTTATCATTGGTGCCGATTTTATGATAGCTCATGGCATCAATTTGAATATGCGGCAACAGATTATGAGTTGGCGAAATGTGGAGATACCGCTAGACGTAAGATACAAGCATCAAGTGCACGCCAGAAAAATAGTTGCAGTCGAACAACTCAAATTACCACCTCAGAGTGAATCATTGATATGGGCGCATATGGAGGGAGATTGTGAGGAAAACCGCTTGTGGGTTGTGGAACCAGCAGAAATACAGACGGATTTGTTATCAGCAAAGGCCCTCGTTAAATCCACCAAACAGAGAATAGTCCCCGTAAGAGTGCTAAATTGATCTGGCCACGAAAAAGTCATCTGTAAAAACTCCGATGTGGGCCAATGTACTCCAGTAGAGGCGGTAATAAACAGCGAACAACCGCCAGAACCTGCCGAAATGTCAGCCAAGGATTTAAAGGAATTTGGTGAAAATGTGGAGAAATGGGCAGCAGGCTTAGCAGCTGCAGAGAGAAATAAAGCCAAAAAGCTACTAAAGAGGTATGCTTTCGCTTTCGCCACGAATAGAAAACAATGAAGAACAGCTATGGTCAAGCATAAAATTGATACGGCCGATATACATGATATTTTATTGGAAATGGATGAGTCCAGTGCTAGTGAAATACTGGTACTCTTAGGGGAAGAGCTGATAATATCATGTTGCACTGGCATTATAGAAAGAGCCTTTCACTGTTTGGGCACCGAACTGCAAGAATTTTTGGGTTCTTTGGATGGTGTCTACGATGTTTTAAAATTCCTAGAGGTATAAACACCTGTGATGTTCTTATTGAGACAATTGAAATGATTTCTTTGACAAAATTTTTTCTAGGAGGAGGACTGTAGCGACACTGGTTTTGTTTGCGCCGGTGATGGTGAATTGATATTCACTTCGGAACGTCCCGTAATTGCTTGGCTGTTGTTGGGCTCTTTAAAGGCTTTGACTCGTATACTGTTCAATGTTCAGGTCAATATAAAAATTGAACCTGTCGAAGGTGACAGTCGTCGTTATCGGTACTTATTTTCCTTGGCCAAAGATGGCCATGGTCGTGAAGGGCAACTTGTGAAAGTTGCTGAAGACTTGCCTACACAAAGAAGCAATTCAACCAATGCTGCCGATTTATCAATGAATTCCAGTTCGTTTTGTAAAGCCTTCCCTTGGCATTTCATAATGAACGAAGAGTTGGAACTGGCTCAGTTGGGTAAGAAAGTTTTTTCAAAAATAAAAATTATTCCGCAAACAGATTAAAATCAAATTGAAAATAAAACAGGTCGTGGTTTTAGTAAATTGTATAAGCCCTACCTGGCGGATTATGGCTCTTTGGCTACCACCTACTTTGACTTTAAGCGTCCCAAGGGTTTGACCCTGAAATTTCGTGAAATTGTTCGCCGTACTTATACGCCCTTCCTAATAGCTTTAAAAAATCCTCCTGATGTCCAGGAATTTACTGCTAAGGTAAGTATTTTATAAAATGACTTTAAGAAATTAAAAAAAAAATTGTTTGGTTTATTCCTGCTTTTAGGGATTGGAAATCAAGGGTCAAATGGTGCATTGCCCCGAATCAAATTCTTTACTTTTCATGGGCTCCCCATTTTTGGATGGTCTTGATGGCTTGACCTGCAATGGTCTCTTTATCTCCGATATACCGTTACATGATGCTACACGAGAAGTGATTCTAGTGGGCGAACAAGCTCGTGCGCAAGATGGTTTGCGCAGGCGCATGGACAAACTAAAGAGTTCTATAGAAGAGGCCAATGCGGCCGTAACTAAAGAACGTAAAAAGAATGTCAGTCTTTTGCACTTGATTTTCCCAGCTGAAATCGCCGAACGTTTGTGGTTGGGTGCCAGCATCGATGCTAAGACTTATCCCGACGTCACTATACTTTTCAGTGACATTGTGGGCTTTACCAGCATTTGTTCGCGCGCTACACCCTTTATGGTCATCAGTATGCTTGAGAGTTTGTATAAAGATTTCGATGAGTTCTGTGACATGTTCGATGTCTATAAGGTGGAGACTATAGGCGATGCCTATTGTGTAGCCAGTGGTCTTCACCGGGCTTCTATTTACGATGCACATAAAGTAGCCTGGATGGCCTTGAAAATCGTTGACGCATGTTCGCGACAAATTACCCATGATGGTGAACAAATCAAAATGCGCATTGGTTTACATACCGGTACAGTGTTGGCTGGTGTAGTCGGTCGCAAAATGCCACGTTATTGCTTGTTTGGCCATAACGTTACCATTGCCAACAAGTTTGAGTCGGGCAGTGAGGCCTGCAAAATTAATGTCAGTCCCACAACCAGAGAGTAAGTATTGCACCAAGTCCTCCACCAAGAAAATTCGTTAAAAAAAACTCGTTTTTCCTCGTTTAACTTAGATGGCTGATTAAACATCCTGGCTTTGATTTTGATTTACAACCACGTGATCCTTCTTGCTTGCCCAAAGAGTTCTCCAATGCTGGCAATGGCACGTGTTACTTTTTGGAAAAATATCGTCATCCTTCGATGGATGAAAATCTACCTTTGAATGAACACATAACAGCAGCCATGAAATCGATTACAGTTGCGGGCAATTAAATAACAATTTCTATGATGGCTTAAAACCAAACTCAACACTTGGGCTTTAAAACGAAACTCAACTAACTCTTCACTTTTAGTTTCTATTTCATTGGGTAGACCGTTTAGATTTGTTTAGAAGAAATATTAAAACGATAACAATTGTTAATTAAAAAAACAAAATATTATAATTTATTCAATAAATCGGTTCAAATTAAATGTCAATATTGTCTGGATAGTTCATCTCTCAACCGGTAGACTTTACTGTAAACAGGACTCTTTGATTTCAAACATTTCTGCAATTCGAGTGCCATACGACCGTAGTGTTGTTGCTGAAACTTGGTATTGGCACGATGGCTGCATATGGTAATTGTAGACCTCGCCTCCATAGAATCTTCTTGAGATTCCTGGTAACTCATAATAATCTCAGATTCCTTGAAATTGAAGTAAATTGAATTACTAACTTTTGTTTAAAAAATTAAATTTTATTGAAGTTCATACGAACAAATACGATTCAAATGAATTCGATGACTGTGTTAATAACCCTTATCGCTCATAAATGTTTGTTACGTACAATTGATTAGTGAAGTCAACCTGTGCTTTATCGGATGAATTTACAAAAGTACATAAAATTAGAAATTTGAACATATTGTTCCGAAAATGTGTTTTGTTTTTACATCGCTTAACATTAAAATTATAAACAAAAGCTACAAAAACGAAACAATGCACTAAACAAACCTGTTTACAAATTATCATACTGCTTAATATAACAACAAACACCAGCATTAAAAAAGGTAAACAAGTAAACAAAAATACAACAACAAACAAGTAAACAAAAATATAATAACAACACTACAATAATAAATGTAAACAATGATGTTTACATTTCGAGAAGGCGAAGTCATGAACATTCGCCTTCAAGAACATTCATCAGACTGTTTACTCTGCCACATAAAAGGCAAGGCAAATCAGGCGACCGGAGTTAGTGAAGTTCAGTGAGTCTTGTGTGAAGACGCGGTGTGTTTGAAGAGAGAAATCGTGCTTTGAATATACAATGATCTGTGGAATAATTGTCTAGTAATGGTCATTGTTTATGCAAAAGGAGTCACAAACAAAGCAATTGTTGTTGTTTACATAATGTTGTGAACAGAGGCTCACAGAATTGTGCGAAAAGTAAGGAATTTTAATTAAAACTAAACACAAATGCATATTTATTTTATTTGCAATCTACGAGCTCATATTTTAACAAGGTTGGCAACCGAAACGAATAACGGTATCGGTAACGGTATCGGTAATCAATTTATATTTATTTCGGTATCGGTATCGGTAACGGTATTTAAATTATATCGGTTTCGGTATACCGGTATAAAAGTAATATATCGGTATTCATACCGATATTTACATTAAATGTATCAAAAAAAAATATTAAATATAAATTAAATTTTTGTAAAGAAAAAATAATTCAATTCATGAATGAATAAATACTTTAAAACATAAAAACATTAGACTAACATTTTAGATCACATCCTCAAAAAGGAAAGTTAAATGTTAATTCAATTTAATTGAATGAATACACATAAACTTAAAATTTTAAAATAATTCCTCATTTGATCGAATGATTACAACTGCATTTAAACTGTCATCATCCAACCTATTCCGACTTGGGTTCATGATATACTTTACTCCTGAAAATAACCGTTCCACACTTACTTGTGTGGCAAGTACAGCTAATATAACTTTAGAAATGGCATATAGCTCTGGTTTGGCTGTACTTTTTTCTTTCCACCAATTGAGAACATTCACATGTCTTTGTACTCGTTTTTCATTTCTAAAAATACTTAGCAATTCACGTATTTTATTGCTATTTGGTGTTGTATAGGCACTTTCTTTCTCCATATTTCTAAGAATAGCTTCTGTCAGAGGACGAACTCGAGCTACAACTCATATTATCATCAACGGATGTGCAGCAGTTTTGGGAAAGTATGTCCATTTTAACACTTACTTTACGATGTGGTCAATTGCTCGTTCGACAAGAACATCCTTAGGTACAAGGTTCCAACGAGGATCCATAAACAATGCGTCTAGGAAGGCTTCATTTTCAAAAAGAATTTCCCCTTTCTTTTTCATTTCATTAAGTAAATTAAATGAGAAATTGTTTTTAACTTTTTGTAGTTCAATTTTACATGTAAGCCGATATTGATCCATAATTGATACCGGTATGATACCGGTATAAGGGTAAACGGTATATGAATACCGGTATTTGTACCAAAAAACTTATTTCGGTATCGGTATAAATACCGGTACTTACTTTTAAACGGTATTTAATCGGTATCGGTATTATAACGGTATCGGTTGCCAACCTTGTATTTTAAACGTTTTTGAAAGGTAAAAACGTAACAATGTTAACATGAAATTCTGAGTACAAATGACATTTAATGACACAAGCACTTGAAATGCAGGCAATAAAAGGTTGAAAGCAATCTCTTTCAGTTGCTTTAAACGTAATCAAATGGCATTATCTTTAAAACCTTTTTCTCTGTATCAACTTCTCTCAACGCAACTGAAGTTATTGGCGATGTCACTCACCACTATTGCAGTCGGCAATACGTTTGAACTGACAACGATGATAATGACTGAAAGACGTTTAGTAATAAGAATAACGATAACGATATGTAAACAAATTAAAAAAAAAAAAGAAATCTTTCAGAACAAATGCAAGTGATTGTCTGGTATTTATCAATGAACTACTGGCAATGGAAATTTTATTAAATCCTCTTCAATTTTATTTACTTGTGTGTAATGGAATGCATTCTATTTCGAATCGTTGATGAAATTTTAACTTAATTGAGTTCAATTATTAAGCTAACATTAGCTGACCTGCAACACACTGACACTAATTGGAGTCTAAAGCATAAATCACACAGTCTAAGCGGGAAAACTAGCCCCTAAATTACTGGACTGAATATTATTATTAAGGAATCATACTGAACAACATTTTATAAAATCGAGAACTTCATGCTAAGTTCTTCTATATGCAATGGCTTCTTTTAGAAGTTATGTACATATGTAGATGGGATTGATCTGAACATTCTTTGTAGGGATATATTATGGGCACTACCTTCACATATAAAGGGTTAAGAAAATTTCGTTTCAACTTACATCAACTCTGCCATAAGCATCCAAGTAATGAATATTTTCGAAAATGCAACTCAATTTCTTCATATAGTGTGACAGCAGCGTTACATTATCTTCCCCAGTAGATTCCTTGGCTTCCACATTGTCGCCTACCTCTAAGGTATCACAAAACTCTGTAGCAGATTGTCCCAACTTTTTTGTATACTTTGACTACAAAATTTAAAATTATTTCCACACAAATAAGGAAGGAATAAGAAAATCTTACACTTGCAACTCACATACTCAGATTTCCATGTACTATTGCCGCCAAAGGTGTAATCGAATAATTCCAAGCAATTGTTGCGAAACTCCATTAGTTTACGATAAGTATCACTGCAATTGCCAGCAAGCGGTTCATTGAAATAAAATCTCTCCATACAGGCGTCCTCTTCAAAGGCCTCATCAGTTCCCTGCCATATGTCGATAAATTTCCTGCTCTAGACCCAAAGGGCAAAATGAATTAAAAATAACAAAAACATGCCTTTTCTGTAGCTATGCTCTTACATCCAAACCTCGTGTAGCCAAATCCATTAAACCCATTCGGTAGAGGAAACACTGCAAGAAACAATGCGTCTCTGCATTATCACTGTAGTTATCTGCATCGGCCAAAGGATACCGTTGCATACACCTCAACCTCGCGTGTCTAACGTGAGCGTCATTAAATATGAAATCCTGAAATTTATGTCAATTCGTTTGTGTGTTTTAAAATTGTAAATTGCTCTTCATAAGTACAAACATTTACCGGAGATTCACTAGATACCGTCTCACCAGCAATCAAGTTGTAGACTGTGAAAGCCAAAAATATGATCAACATTTGGAACATATTGTTTCTGTTTGGCGCTGTTTTGTAGCTTCACTTCTTCACTTGACACCTTCTAATGAAAAATGTTTTTCAAACCTTTTTTTATCTATTTAACGATTGTTTTTATTTTGTTAACGTTCAATATTTACTCTGATAAGAACTCTACAAACGATCTGATTAATGCGCTTAACAATCACCACAACAGTTCAGTTTACTCAAAATATATACGCGAACAATCGCTGTTACACGTAACTGTTACCTCTGGCAGTGAAACAATTGTTATGAATTCAAACATGAACGTTTAACAGAAAGTGAGTCAAAAATTTACGATTCTCTTTCAAAAAAGTGAATAAACTTGTATTGCGATATAAGTGAGTCAGTCATTCAAATAGAATACTCATGATTAAAAAGATCAAGACTAACAATATTGTTGGTTATTTCGAAATTGTATGCGCCCTCCCAGATATGAAAGTTTCTTTCAAAAAGTATTTAATCAACAACTGGATACTCCTTTAATATTACTAAATTTGCTACTACAACCCCGTAGTCAGGATTACGACCTAGCTTGTCACAGTAGTATTCAAAAAGATGACTAGAATCGTTACATACTCATAATTTCTCATACGCATTCATACTTATTTTAATATCATGGAACCTCTACTGATATTCAAAGTTTAAAGTACTCCACGTATGATGTTGTTGATTTCGACTCTCCAAAACTCGACATTTACACGAATTACAAAATAAGTATGAATCGCTTACGAACACCAAAATACTCACTAAACGGTTGTGTGTTTGCTCTGCTTGCTGCTCTGCCGTTTATGCTTATGTATCATTTTCGAGTCACTCGAATTATTATAAATATTAGAAGTATTTTTCTAAAGTTATGAATCAAACATAGTTTGATGTCAACGTTCTACGCATGCTCATTGCAACCTGAACTTATAACTCAACGTTGCAGAGAGTATGAATAGATAAGAGTAGGTAGTTAAATTTCAATATTGTTGACTCACTTTCAAATTTAAAATTTCATAAATTCTAGGAAAAACAAAAAAACAAAAGTTTTATATTTTTAATAAAATTCTATAACGATCCATCGGTCAAACGGATTAGTACTCTTATACGAATTAAAATTAAGATGAAGCGAACCAATATTACGACTTCATCTTTAATATTGGAAGGAACACTTTGTTTTCCTTGAGGCAATCAGAATATTCTGAATGACAAAAGCTTAACACGAAACGGAATTGGTATCCATCCACTCGGATCCATTGTGTCATTGTAATGAACGTTAATAATTGTTTTAATAACAATAGAATACATAAGAACTCCTTAAATGCCACAAGATTCCGGAAATCTCACTAGACGGCGCTTTAAATTCAACGTCTACCATAAATTGCAATTTTCGAACAAAAAAATACTTCTTCGTCAAAATACATACGTCATCAATACTTTTTTTTTAATAACTTTCATTGTGTTTTTCTCTTTTGTCTTTTCTTATTCTATTTTGTATTTAAATTTAAAATCAGACACTAAATAGAAATAATTTCTGAATCACATACGCTTTAAATGCTTTATTCGGTTTGTTTAGCAGCAGCCTCTTGACGTTTCTTAGTATTGTTCTTGACGCTATCGCCGATGGCGCTGTTCATGAAGCAGATGAAGGCTTCATAGGCGGCTACATCGTCGGGCTTGTCATCCTTAGGGTGCTTGGCAAGACATTCTTCAACCAATTTCTCCTCTTCCTCGCTCATTTTGAATTGCTTGACAATACGATCAGCATCATAACCATCATCGCTGCTGAAGATTCCCATTTTCTCGGCAGTACAGACAAGATTTTTGCGAACGGGCTCTACATCGGGAAATTCCATATCCTTTATTTGGCTCTCTTGGTCTTTGGAAAGAGGATATTCCTTAGCGCATTCAAGTCGAATCCGTCGCATTTCAGATCTGCTATTGACGTGCCACTCGACTTCAGCGTAAACCTGAAAAAAAAACATTTCGTGTCATTTCCTTGTCCATTTCATAACGAATTCAAGGCAAAGAATTCTATTTTCTTTCTACTTACGCAGGCAGCTAAAACTAAAAGTGCTACAAATACTTTCATTTTGAATTGAATTTTTTTTTTCTTTCACTATCGAATGCAATAACCTTATGCGCAGAGCGTTTTTTTAGGACTGATTAGCTTCTTGTTGATTTGATGGGCTTTTATAGATTTTATTTCAAATACAATATGGGACACGTCTATCCAGAACTTGTGTTTGTGGATTTATTTATTAGAATTTAATTGTGTACGAGTATGTATGTATGTGTATCTGTGTGCTGCTCATTAGAGGCACTCTCACAAAGATATTGAATTTATGATCTACTTGAAGTCCAAATGCCAGTCCAACAGTCAAAAGTTTATTTGAAATACAAATGATAACCAATATTTGCTCTGAATTAGAATGATAAACCGTATATAAGAATATATTGTTACGTTTTTACCTTTTTAAAAACGCTTAGATTGTGGGCTCGCTAATTGCAAACCAAAATAAAAACAAATATGTGTTAATTTCTGTTAACTCTTTATTATTCACACTACTTTTGTTTCACTGTATACAACTTCACTACACGACAATAATTGCTTGTGTTCACGCTGGCCACCCTAATTTAAGCTTTAGATATAAGTTTAGCTTAAGTATATGAAACATATCTGTTGTAACCTGAGTATTGTGAATTATAATGAAATACAGAAAAGAGATTATTATCCAATCAACCCCCAACCCGAAGGTACGTCTTGTCGCAATAAATATATTTATATATTGCAAAATCTAATACCCGATTTTATTTCTCGCTTTGCCAAATATTTTATTTTATTTATTTTCCCCGTTCACCCCCACATTTTGGTCCAATCGAGCCGGATCATCCCCATAAAAATAAAATAAAATATTTGTCAATTTCTTTACAGATTTGTAGAAGATCGACATACTGGTCTTTTTTGTTGGAAACCACTCCCGTATCACCGTTGGATTTGTTTCATTTTCATTGATTTCCCCTAATAAAATTTGTTTTACAAGGTATGTAAAAACACATAAATTGCGGTGAAATTTGATGACTTTTAACTATAATTAAAAAAGAAAACAAATAAAAAATATAAAAAATCAGTGAAGTGTTACTCAATGTGTAAGAATATACGAAGAATACAGTGATAAAGTGGAAAGAAGGAAACACAAACAACACAGAGAGTATTGATCTTGCGTGTTGTTGTTGTTGTGTTGTGTTTATTTTCTGTAAACAGCTGAAGATTGCCAAATCAAGGTGGCCGCTGTTCACTTTTGTCGAATATCGTATATTCATACACCAATATAATAAGCGAATATATTATTTATATTTTTTGACTTATTTTTTTTTTTCTGGTTTGACATTGTTGAGTAAAAATATAAATATATAAATACATATTTTTTTTATCGTAGTAAAAAAAAAACCCCTTTTTATATATTTTTATTATATTTTGTACATCTTTTTATGTATTTTTACATATTTCTTTCCATTTATTATTGACTTACTTTCTTAAGTAAAGCTTTTTGTACCATTTTTTATTTTTGATTTGAAAACTCTCCTTTTTATCGGTGTTCTTTTCGCGAACGTATTTTTTTCTCTTATTCTGCGGAATATTTCCGTGTTTTAAATCGAGTTTTGAATCCTTTCTTTTTTGATTTTTTTTTTGGGATTCCTATTTTTTTTTTCGGGAATTTTGTTGAGATTTTCGGATTTTTTCTCGCCCTTTGAAGTTTTCTGGTTTGTTCCTATTTTTTTTTTTTTTGGAAGTTTGAACATTTCGTTTTCCTGTTATTCGGAGTTTTCTTTCCATAACCCTTTCTTTATCCCAATTGTGATAAAATGGCAGCGTTAAGAAACTTGACAAGGACCTACAATCGCTTAGGCGATTTTGAAAGTTTCTTTCAGGCTATCCCTAAAGAACAAGATTCTGTTCACACTCTGAGTGTCCATCGGCAAGAGTTAACCCGTTTGTGGGAGGCCTTTCGTGACACTTATGAGGACTTAGTGGAAAATGCCGACGATACCAAGCTGTCTGCTAAAGACCTGAAGGCCAAGTATGAGTCGGGATATACTCTGTATTTTCAATGCGTCTCGCTCATTGATGGGTCAACTGACGGCCTTAAGAGCAAGGCCGCGAACCCCCCCACTAATAGTATCCCTATTCATCTTCCCCCCTGTGACACCCCAACATTTTCTGGCGATTACACATCTTGGCCAACATTTAGGGATATGTTCTCGGCCATTTATGGGACCAACCCCCATATTAGTAACATCCAAAGGATGCATTACCTTATACAGAAGACGGAAGGCGAGGCAAGGGACATTATTCGAACCTGCCCCATGACGAATGATGGTTTCGACATGGCGTGGCAGAACCTTGTAGATCGGTATGAGAATAAACGCGTTTTAGTAAATTCTCAATTGAAACCCCTATTTAACCTCCCTTCCATATCCAAGGAATCTGGCCCTTCCATCAAGAGTTTGCAACGGACGATTAACGATTGCATAACAAATTTGTCGCTGCTGGGCATTGAAACTCAGAATTGGGACATCATCTTTGTTCACATTTGCTCCACCAAACCACCCGAACACACCCTGGGCCTTTGGGAGCAATCTCAAGGGCCTTGCTCAGACCTGCCTAAGTGAAGCAAGATGGATGAGTTTCTGACTGCCAGATACCGAACTCTGGAATCAGTGTCGGATATTATCGGCAGCCACAATTTTTCCCAAGGTACTGCACGGGTTAATAACCAAGGCAGTCCTGGTAACCCGCGGAAATTGAAAACCTTTGGGACCACTGTAGCCCCTAGCTTACCCCAAAGAAAATGTCCAGTTTGCAGCGAGAATCATCCCATTCGTTTGTGTTCGGACTTTTTAAGAATGTCGGTTAGTGCTCGCTTGGCAACTGTTAGAAAGCACAAATGTTGCGCGAATTGTTTGGCAGCCTCGCATGAATTTTAAAGATGCCAGAGCTCAAATGTTTGCTATATTTGCAAACAAAAACATCATCCGCTACTTCATCGTACCGAATCTTCCCCCCGGGAGAACCGAGGACTGGAACTAACCCCGCTAACCCTTCTACCCCAGATAGCTCTCCAGAAATCCCTTAGGCCTTCTCCTGTACAAAAGCGAAATGAAGTGGATAATGGCCCATCAACATCCGCTGCTGCTCGATCTTTTCAGAATTTCGCTATCCGATTACAGTCCACAGTTTTATTGGGAACTATCCAGGTGAATGTAGTGCATAATGATGTAGTTTTTCCTGCTAGGGCTCTAATCGACTCGGCATCCCAAGCTACTTTCATCTCCAGAAAGTTGCAACGGAAGCTAGATCTTCCAACTCTTTTAGCACCGGCTGCCACTGTCGTGGGCCTTAATGGCGCAGTGGCCGCAAACTCGACTAAAGTCTGTCTTGTCTCGCTGGGGTCTTCTCTTGATCCAGCGTTTAGACTAACTACGGAAGCATATGTGGTTGACAAGTTAACTGGTCGATTACCCACATGCTCCTTAGCGAAGTTTGTTGACTTTAACACTCCCGATCTTCCGTTGACAGACTTGAAATGTGCCCATATGGATTTGCTATTGGGTGGAGATATATACTCTCAAATCATGCTTCCTGAAGTTAGGAAAGATTCTAAAAACCCTTTAATCGCTCAACGAACTGTCTTCGGTTGGATAGTAGCTGGAAAAATACCTCAGTCGAACCCGTTGGATTCCGTTGCTTCCTTCTTCGGGCAACTAGACTTAGATGCGAAGATTAGTCGATTCTGGGAAGTAGAGGAAATACCGAAGTCGAAAATATTGTCGCCTGAAGATCGCTATTGTGAGGATCTGTATCGTCGCACGACTTATAGGACTAAAGGTGGTCGATACGTCGTTGCTTTACCCTTTAAACCCGAATTTTCGACGGACGTGATTCTCGGTCCATCTCGAAAGGGTGCTCTCGGCCAATTTTTGAGAAATGAATCTCGTATGCTGAGGGACCCGGAGGTCAAAGATCAATATGATCAAGTTATTGAGGAGTACCTCACCCTAGGCCACATGTCGAAGATCGATCACGACGCTGTTTATTCCACTAAACCCGGTTATTACCTACCCCATCATGCCGTTTTTAGGCCTGATAGCCTAACCACCAAGTTGCGTGTCGTTTTCAACGCTTCTTGCCCTTCATCGAATGGCTTAAGCCTTAACAGTGTCTTGCACACTGGCCCGATTTTGCAGGCCGATTTAACTATCTTGATTCTCCGATGGAGACTGTTTCGATTTGTCTTTAACGCAGACATACAGAAGATGTATCGGCAGATACTGGTCGTACCAGATCACACCCCTTTTCAGAGGATATTGTTCCGTCGAAACCCCCAAGAAGATGTGCAAGATTTCGAATTGAACACAGTTACATTTGGTGTTAACTGTGCCCCCTTTTTGGCTATACGAACCCTACATCAGTTAGCTGATGATTGCGAAGCGGACCACCCGTTTGCTTCTGAGATTCTGCGAGACCAAATGTATGTTGATGACATTTTGGCTGGTTCGCATTCTTTTGTGGAAGCTACACGTAATCGTGATGAGATAATTCATGTTCTGAATTCTGCCGGCTTTTCTCTTCGCAAATGGACTTCGAACGACAGAGGTCTCATTGAGGATTTGCCCCCCGATCATCTATTGGATTCCCAATTTCTAAAATTGTCAGACGCCAGCACCGCTAAAACTCTGGGTTTACGTTGGAATGCGAGCATTGATGCATTTTTCTTCAAGCCAGCTCCAACGCCCGATTTCTCTGTAGTCACAAAACGTTCCGTCTTGTCTCAAATACCAAAGCTATTTGACCACGTTGGGTGGTTGGCACCTAAAGTAATAGTTGCTAAAATTCTTATGCAACAAATTTGGAAAGACGGAACCGATTGGGACGAATGTTTGAAACCCATGACGTTTAACAGATGGCTAGAGTTTGTCGATGATTATTCGTACATCGAAAGGATTAACATCCCCCGTTGGGTTAATTTTAACCCTCAGTATGAAGTGCAATTTCATGCATTTTGTGATGCTTCTGAGAAAGCATACGCTGCCACTCTGTACAGTAGAGTCCAAACCCCGTCTGGTGAATTTGTCACAAACTTGCTCGCTGCCAAAACAAAAGTTGCACCTATAAAAGTGCAAACTTTATCCCGTTTAGAGCTCTGCGGTGCAACTCTATTGGCAAAAATGGTATTTTCACTTCGTAAGAAGCTGAATCTTACCAAATCGGAAGTCTTCTATTGGACAGATTCGACAATTGTTCTGTCCTGGCTTCAAAAACCCCCGTGCCATTGACCAACTTTTGTGGCGAATCGAGTATCGTATATCGTGGACCAGGTAGGCACTGACAATTGGAATCACGTCGAATCTCATCATAACCCTGCTGACTTGGCTAGTCGTGGTATGAGCGCTAAGGAGCTGTCTATTTCAGATATTTGGTGGAAGGGTCCTGAATGGCTATCTCGTCCACAGTCTGATTGGCCACTGTCGTCTTTTAAACCCAATAATCAGCTAGAAACGCGTTTGATACAGGTCAATGTTGCTCAAACGGATACGTCCGAGGAATTCTTGAGTCGATATTCGGACTTACCTCGTGCCCTGCGAGTTTTGTCCTATATCCTTCGTTTTTATCACTCGTTACACCCCGGAGAAAGGTCGTCTCAAGTCCCTCTATCTCATACGTTAAGTCAAAGTGAGGTTAGGTTGGCAATGGATCGTTTGATCATTCTCTGCCAAAGTACCCATTTCCCCGAATACTCTTCTCTGAAGAATGGCTCTACCTTAACCCCTAAGAACTCATTACTCGTGTTCAACCCCTTTATAGATTCCAATGGATTTCTACGGGTTAATGGTAGACTCTCTCAATCACCTACTTTGACCTACAACGAACGTTTTCCGAAGTTATTGCCTTATAATGGCCGTTTCACGCGCCTCTATCTGGAACAACTTCATAAGTTTTCGGCTCATGCGGATATCTCACTTATACTTCGTCTTATGCGCCAAGAATTTTAGGTCCCCAGATTGAAGAATTTGGTCAAGACAGTTGTTCACAATTGCAAAGTGTGTTCTTTATATAAGAAGAAGCTCGGTCAACAGATTATGTCTGCTTTGCAGCCCGAAAGAACTACACTTACTCGCCCTTTTACTCATACCGGAATTGATTTTGCTGGTCCCTTTGACATAAAGTCATATATAGGGCGTGGCTGTAGAATAACGAAGGGATATGTCTTAGTGTTTGTTTATTTTGCTACTCGAGCCATCCATCTGGAGGCTACAAATGACATATCCACCGAATGTTTTTTGGCCGTTTTTGCTCGATTCTTCTCTCGTCGCGGTTGTCCTTCTCACCTTTATTCGGACAATGGTACTGCCTTTGTTGGAGCAGCCAATATTTTGAATAAGGATAAGACTCAATTCCTTGAGAATCTTAAACGGCAGATTGTCACAAAGAATGCCTTTCAATTGGTAGAATGGCATTTTATTCCTCCTGGCGCTCCACATACGGGTGGCTTATGGGAGGCAGGAGTGAAGAGTTTCAAGACCCATTTGCGAAAGATATCCCATGCTCAAAGTTTCACGTATGAAGAATTTTCGACTATGTTGACGAGAATAGAGGCTTGTTTGAATTCTAGACCTCTTAGTTCGATGACGGATAACCCGTCTGACGTCAATCCTTTGACCCCTGGACATTTCCTCATAGGAAGTGCTATACTCTCCCCGCCTGAACCTGACTTTTCGAATGAGTCTCTAAGCTATGCTAATCGATGGCGTAAGCTGAAAATTTTGCACCATTTGTTCGCACGTCGATGGAAAGACGAGTATTTAGTCGAATTGCATAAACGCAACAAATGGAAGGTTCCCCAAAGAGATTTCGTTGTAGATGATTTTGTTGTCATTCGTCATGACAATCTACCCCCTAACGAATGGAAGCTAGGTCGAATCGAACGGGTCTATTTCGGCCCTGATTCGAAAGTGCGAGTGGCCGATATTAGGACCGCCAATGGCGTTTTGACTCGGCCAATAGTTAAACTCGTGCTGCTTCCCAATCATGAGCAAAACTAATATTCTCTCTTTTCTTTGCCTGTCTCGTTTCATTGACAGATGCCTGATACCGCTCCCCGTCGACTAACCATAGAACGCCCGACTGATGTGACCCTCGATGACGTTATTCCTACCGCCCGCTCAAAGTGCCGTCTGTGTCCTGAAGCTCATCCTCTACGCAAATGTCCCAAATTCCGTCGGATGAGCCCCGTTAAGCGGTTAAGTATAGTGAAGCACTACAAACTCTGCATCAACTGTCTGGCACATTCCCATTTTGTAAGGGAGTGCCGGAGCCGAGACCGATGTATGGAATGCTTGCAAGAGCAGTTTGCGGTAGCAAACTAGGCAAAACAAACGCTCCGGAGACAAATCAGCCCAAGAGAAGTAACAGCAGGAGGAGCCACCCCAAAAAAAGAGCTGTGAAGAACAATAATTCAACCCATAGCCAAAACCAGAAGAAGAGCGCAACCCACAACCAAGCTCTGGAAAAATCATGTTCGTGCGCTGGTCAACCTCCTAATTCCGGTAATGGGGCCGTAATGGCGGCATCGAATGCGTCTTCAGGGGCTACCATCGTGATCAACGTGTTGAGCAGATAATTTTTTCTTTATGACTATTGGTCTTACTCCTTTTTTCTGTACTGATTTTTTTCTTTTTTTAATTGAATTTATACACTGAATTGTAACTGAATATTACCTGAATTGTAATTTTTTGATCTCTGGCCAGGTGACTTCTCGGTCCTCTTGTTGCAATGTTGCAAGGGGGGCGGGATGTTCACACTGGCCACCCTAATTTTAAGCTTTAGATATACGTTTAGCTTAAGTATATGAAACATCTCTGTTGTAACCTGAGTATTGTGAATTATAATGAAATACAGAAAAGGGATTATTATCCAATCAACCCCCAACCCGAAGGTACGTCTTGTCGCAATAAATATATTTATTAGAGCGACTCAAGTTGTATGGAAGCAAAATTCGTGCAAGATGTACCCCGTTCAAAATGAACATTGGTATATTTTATGATGACATTTAAAACATTTCGGCTCCAGCTTTGACCTCTCGTGAGCTGGACCATTTTGAAAAAGGGTCTATTTTTCAATGTTTTATCAATTTGAGAATTTGTTTCCTAACCAACATATACAGTATGGGTGTCATAAGAAAGGTTTTTTCAAGGCGCGTCCAACTGTATATACAATTTGTCCAAGGACAATCATCCATGTCCTTTTTTTAAGGATATTCTGTAAAAAAGAACGGTTTTTGAATTTTTTCTTCGGGGTTGTTTGTAATAAAATAACCAAATTAACTCTAATATGGTGCCGGATTTAATTTCTAGATGATGTATGGATTAAAATAGGACCAAAGAAAGAAAAAAAGAAATGATCCACGACTTTTTCTCTGCATATTTTTTTCCTAAATTCAAAAAAGGTATTAAATTTTTTTGTTTATATTTACAAAACTATACTCAAAAAACGCAAACTAGTTCGAATTTCAAAAAAAGCTCAGACCGTATTTAATTAAATCAACTAAAGATTAAAATATGTTAATTTGGTTATTTTATTAGAAATAACCCCGAAGAAAAAATTCAAAACCCGTTCTTTTTAATAGAATATCCTTAAAAAAAGGATATAGATGATCGTCCTTGGACAAATTGTATATACAGTTGGACGCGCCTTGAAAAAAACCTTTCTTATGATACTCATATTGTATATGTTGGTTAGGAAACAGATTCTCAAATTGACAAAACATGGAAAAAAAGACCCTTTTTCAAAATGGTCCAGCTCACGAAAGGTCAAAGTTGGACCCGAAATATTTTAAATGTCATCTTAAAAAAGTCCAAGGTTCATTTTTAGGAGGGTACATCGAGCACTTTTTTTGGTGAGTCGCTCTAATATTTATATATTGTAAAATCTAATATCCGATTTTATTTCTCGCTTTGCCAAATATTTTATTTTATTTATTTTCCCCGTTCACCCCCACAGCTTGTATTATTCTATTTCACACTTATGTTCGCGCCAACTCTAACAACTCTTCAAACACGACTTGTTTATTTCACACGCAACTTCACACAAGACTGACTGGATTATAACTGACTCGTTGCTTGCTATGTCTCGCCTTTTTATATGTCCGCAAAATCAGTATGATGAACGTTCTCGAAGTGGAAGGATCTTGTTCTTGCCTTCTCGAGAATTCTATCGCAACCGCATTGTTGTTTATGTATCTGGTTGACATTACTTGTTTGTTGTTGTTCTCTCATACTTGTCTGTCTGTTTTTCTTATACTGATGTTGTTGGTATATGCAAGCATGTACGTTCTATGTGTTGGTGTTTGTTATAGTTAATCAGCATGTTCTTTGTATTGTTAGTGTTAGTGTGTTTGTTAGCATCTTAATCAAAGACTATAAATATATAAAGATGTTGCACTGCCATACATTGTACTGCCAGTGCCAAATTTGTCGATGGCAGTACGGCTACTGCCACTTATTCTACTCAGAGAATTATTATACTCAGAGAACGTATTGTTCTCTTCTCTAAGCAATTTATTTTCATATTCGTGCATATGTGTGTGCATGTATGTCAGCATTTCAAAGCACAAGCAGAGAGAACTCACACGCATTCTTGTATTTTTTCATTTAGTTGGCGATCAGATTGCGACAAGAACACATGTGTGGTGGATGCTTAATCATTTTATTTCAGGATGACACTCAAAAAATGTTTTATGTTAAAAATGGTGTATGTCATTAGCTTGGCGTATTTCATTTTTTTTTATTTTGTCGAATAGTATAATTTTTTTTAAATGCTTTGAAATTCTCGGTTTCTTCTTTTAATAAAAAATGGGTTTTTTATTCTTTTTATTTATCTAAAAAACATGACCTAATTTTTAAGCCAAAGATGGATAGCTTTATGTTCTTTCAATAAAAAAGAAATATGTAGTGGAAAATATAGAAAGAATGTACAGCTTTAAATCCCCAAAGACTGTGTTTTTAACTTGAGAAATATTCTTCAAAAAATCGAGATCATTTCTCATTGTTATTAGTGAATTTCAATGAATATCAGTAAATCCTACCGAAATATTTTTTTGGGTGTATAATTCAAACATGAAAAATACTTCCTTCTGAATGCTTTTTTACGCTCTTTTTAACGAACATTGTTGATGTTCGTATCCTATGTGTGTAAAACGCCGAAGATATTCTTCCCCTGAAAGGTATTGGTGCCGACGTCTGATGTATACATACATTGCTAAATAAAAATACAAACAAACTAAAAGAAGTCTTGTTTTCACAAAATGTATGTGCAAATAACCTTTGATAAAAAATGTTACCGTTTGTTTTATTGTAGGGTAAGAATACGAGTTTTATTGTTGTAGGAATGAAACTATATCGATTCGCACCGAAATAAAAAAACCTTTATTATAAATTTTTAGAATTAAATATTTAGAAAGAAACAAAACTAGCAAATTATGAAAATAATCTTTTAATTATTACATATATTGATTAAATATTAAAATTTAGTAGTAATTTTAAGCATTATTTTAAAACAAATTTTGCTGCAATTTATATTCACATTTGGTTCCTATGGTAAAAATATAGAAGGTTCACACTGCAAAAATCCATCGGTTCATGAACTTAATATTGCTGTAGCTAAGTTGTTATCTTTAAAAATGACTCAGTTTAGCACCTCATCTAATTGTGCACACGACGATGCAATGTTTTTACCCATTGAGTTGCAAACAATTTTAGAAGATACTGAAAGGACTGGAAATATATCAGAAAGTACCCATGCCCCTGAAACAGATGTCGCAGATATATACAATGAAAATAAAAAATATTTTAATGAAGACGACGATTTTTTTACGTCCAACAATGTGCCAATAGAATTAACATCAAGTCGTTATTTTGTTGGTTACATAGCTCAACGAATATCTTGTGTTAAATGTCGTGTGGACATAATTAAACCAGCACAAATTTTGTCATATCCTTCAGAAATGTTTGTACACGCAAAAAATTATACAAAAGATTCCGACTTTGGAAGTTTGTGCGCTCCATCTGACATATTTTTTGAAGTTTGTAAAATTCACATAAAAGTCTTCGAAAAAATGTTTTTAAGAAATAAAGCTACTAAAAACATAAAAACATTTATTGTTGAGCAATGCGTAAATTGCACCAAAGATACAATGTATTCCTTCTGGTTCGATGAGAATAACGAATGTTATAAACACAGAATGGAGATGTTTAATTTACTAGTTACTATTTTACTACGGAAGCATTCCACATGGGAAACATACAAATTTAAATTATCCAGTATGGAAAAACTTAAAATTTTGAAACATTAAAATAATAAATGAATTTAAAAAATACTAAACAAAAAAAAAAACATTCGTTTTATTACAACTTCATTCCACACAAAAATAGATTATATAATAAAAAATAGCATTATAATTCGGTGCGAATCGATATAGTTTCATTTCTACAACAATAAAACACGTATTCTTACCCTACAATTACACAATCGGTAGCATTTGCTTTTCCGCAGGTTATTTGCACATAAATTGTATCGAAACAAAACTTCTTTTAGTTTTTAATATTCTTTAACCTGAATGTTTTTTTCACGAAGAATATAAAAACAAACAAATATGTTTATGTGAATGTACCATATACATGTAGATGTTACTTTTTGCTCTCTTTTATTCTCTTTTGTTCTTTTTCTCTCAGTTAAAATGAGAGTAAGCACGAATATTTAGCTTTCCCTGTTACCTACCCCCCTCATCATAAAGAAGCACAAAATTTTGTCAATTTTGAATACACTGCGTGCAACATCTTTATATATTTATAGTCTTTGATCTTAATGTTAAACGATGGTACACTGTTTCCTTTTGCGTAACACTGCCGCCCACTTAAGCTTGTTCGTCCCGAATAGGCTCATTATTTCTACTCCCATATTTTGCCATTTCAATGTGTACGACCTTCATTTTTGTTCGGGGGCTGCTAGCTTTCTGTATCCTGTGCACGACATCGTTTAACCGCTTTATTATCTTATATGGAGATAATCCCTTCTTCCGCTTCGGGTTGTATAGTAGAACCAGTTGTCCCTCTTGGAAGCGCTCCGTGTTTGCTGGTCAATCATACCTGGCTTTCATCCTGTCACTTACCATTTTTATACGGGTGCGCACAAATTCATGAAGCTCATTTAGGCTTTGCTCTTTTCCATGTTGATCTCGATGTTGAATCATGGACTGCAGTCCCAGTCCTTTTGTTGCTCACTCACTACTTTTTTCAAATATTCCTCCAGTGTTCGATTAAATCGTTCTACCATTCCGTCTGACTGTGGGTGAAGCGGCGTCGTTCGAGGTCTTCTTAATACCGTACATGTCACACATTTCCTTGAATACAGCTGACTCGAAATTTCTGCCTTGATCGGAATGTACCTCTATAGGAACCCCATAGCGGCATACCCAATTGTTCACAAAAACATTTACTATTGTGCTTGCCTCTTGATTGGGTATGGCAATAACTTCCGATCATTTTCTGAACTAGTCCATCACAACGAGACCATATCGGTTTCCGGAATTGCTGACTGGAAAAGGGCCTGCTACGTCCATCGCTATCCGCTCGAAAGGTGCGCCTGCATCTGACCTCGACTTCTTCCTGCTGGACCTTTAGCTGCAATTCACTGGGTACACTTTGCTATCCAATCCGCAACTGCTTGCTGACATCCAACCCAATAAAAACGTTGTTTTAGCCTTTCCAGCGTGTTTGTCACTCCAAGATATCCTCCACTGGCTCCATTATGAAACTCCTCTAACACTTCTTTCATTTTGGAGGACGGCACTACTAATAGGTTGGATGAGGTCTTGCCATCAGCGCTTTCCCAATGTCGATATAAGCATCTGTTTATCAACCGTAAACTGTCCCATAGTGCCCAATAGGCTTTTGTAAGAGGACCTTCTCCAGATATCTCATTTCTGGTAGGCCGTTTGTCGTCTTCCTTAGCTGCTATTATCTTCGCCAATATTGGGCCACTTCTTTGTGCTTCCGAACAGTCTTCGTTGGCTTCGATCCGCGTTAGCCGTATATAAACGATGGATTCTTTCTTCTCCGCTTTCATGCAATGCTTACACTCCAAATTACAGGGTCGGCGTGAGAGAGCATCAGCATTCCCATGTTTTATGCCTCTTCGGTGTTCGATGCTGAAGTCGTAAGTCTGGAGGCGCTCAATCCAACGTGCTAGCTGTCCTTCAGGGTTCCTAAATTGCAATAGCCATCTCAGTGCGGAATGATCAATTCTTAGCAGAAAATGCTGGCCATACAGGTACTTATGGTAATGTTTTATGCATCCCAACACTGCAAGTAGCTCTCGTCTGGTCACACAATAGTTCCGTTCTGGCTTTGACAATGTGCGACTATAGTAGCCTACGATTTTCTCTGTACCATTGACCACTTGGGAAAGTACACCACCGATACCATATCTGCTGGCATCACTATCTGGAATGAATTTTTCTCCTGGGACTGGATACGCCAAAACCGGTGCAGCGCACAATAGGTCTTTTAGTGTCTGGAACGCCTTCTCCTGTGGCTCACCCCATTGATACACTTTTGATTTCTTGGTAAGCTCATGCAAACTTGCAGCCACACTAGCAAAGTAAGGCACAAAGCGTCTGTAGTATGTGCATAGTCCCAAAAAGCTGCGTAGTTCATGAAGATTCTGGGGACGAGGCCAGTCCTTAACTGCTCATATTTTGTCTTCATCCGTAGATATGACATCTGCTGTAACAAGATGCCCCAAATATTTCACCTGCTTCTGGAAAAATGCACATTTCTTAACGCTTAATTTTAGTCCAGCCATTGTCATTATTTGCAGATTTTCTCCATGGTTCTTGAGGTGTTCGTCGAAAGTTCTGCCCATCACTATAATGTCGTCGAGGTACACCAGGCAAGTCTTCCAATGCAGTCCTTTAAGTACACGTTCCATAAGCCGCTCGAAAGTGGCAGGAGCATTACAGAGTCCAAATGGCATCACTTTAAACTGCCATAAGCCACCGTTAGCACTGAAAGCAGTTTTCTCTTTGTCCTTGTCTGCAATCCAATGTGGAGAACCACTTCGTTCCGACTAACGTGTCGAGTGTTTCGTCAATTCTTGGTAGCGGGTAACTGTCCTTTTTGGTGACATCATTCAGCTTCCTGTAGTCTACGCAGAACCTTGTGCTGCCATCTTTCGTCTTTACTAAGACTACAGGTGAGCTCCACAGACCGGATGATGGTTCGATTACACCGCTCTTTCTCACTTCGTCCACCAACTCCTTAACCTCGTTACGCTTTGCCAACGGTACGCTTCTGGGTGCCTGTTTTATCGGTCCAGCTTCGCCCGTATCAATTTCATGCTTGACCATAGCTGTTCTTCCTTATTTTCTATTCGTGGCGAAAGCGAAAGCATACCTCTTTAGTAGTGTTTAGAAACACGCCAAAGAGGCAACACTGTTTGCGAACTTGGCATACTCTTTTTTATCATATGGCAACTCCTATTTTTTCTTGTGCTACTCACTTCACTTCGTTTTGTGATCTACAGCCAAACAACCATCTACAGCGGAAAAATTGTGAACTTAAGAATTAAAATTAGAAACTAAAATTAAAAACAAAAAAAAAAAAAAAACAAAAATTTTTACCCTTTTTTTATAAACAAAAAATATATAAATTAAATTAAAATATAAACTGTGAACAAAAACAACAAAAAAATAGACATAAGAATTGAACACTGAATTTAACAAATAAAACAAATTACAATTATATGAAAACAACAAAATTAAAAGCATTTTATTTAAAATTAAAACTTAAAAGAACCGTGTTTGTTAATATTTAAGGCAAACCCTTAAACATTTTGGTCACTTCGAGCCAGGATAGTGCAAAACAATTTTTAATAAATAGAAAAGAAAAAAAATTCCACATCTCAAAATTCTGTAACGGGACAAACAGTTAACAAAATTCATAAAGGCTACTGTACAACAATAACAACAACAAAAAATTTACTTAAAAAATAATAAATATAAAAAAGCACAAACACATAACAGCTTAAAAACAGTTAAAAATTTTGGAACAAAATAAAACAACAAAGACTCAGCAAATAAGAAGACCCAGTAATAACAGTAAGTAAGGAAACATTTGTCACAAAATATTAAATATTTATATACAACAAAAAAAAATTAAAACCGGTTTAGAGAAGACAACGAAAGAATAAAAAAGGATTACCAACGAGCCCAATAAAAATTTAATTTCGGGGAAAATTAATTTGAAATTAGGAATTAATTAATAATAGTTTGTCTTCTTATTACTGACTGTTAAATCGCTGGCAGACATTTTTGACCCAATTTTATTCCCAAAATTCATCACCTCTCCTTAAGTAAATATTTCAAGATGGCTCTTAAAAAATTTTACAATTGCACTAACGACTTAATCGAATTTGAGGAAGTTTTTTCGGCAAGTCATGCTGAGGATAATGTTCACGCATTACAGGTTCTACGTGTAGAATTAGACTCGCTCTGGACCCAGGTGAAGAGGTCCTATGAGGAATGTAGAGATATAGAAATGGAAGGTGATAAACCAATGGATAAGAAAAAACTTAGGGAAACATACCAACAGACTCTATCGGCATACAAAAGGTGTCTGTCGTCTATTAACGCGGAAATTCAGGCGCTATCTGACTCCGTAGGGAAAACAGAACGTCAGTCGACCATCCTTCAGGAAAATGAAAGTTTGTCAATAAGACTCCCTCCCTGCGATACCGATATATTTTTTGGGGATTATAAATTGTGGCCCAGTTTTCGTGACTTATTTACGGCTATATATATCAAAAACTCACGACTCAGTATCCAGTCAGTCAGTCGAGAGATTATTCTACTTGACCCAAAAAACTGGCGGCGAGGCAAGGGAGATAATTGCTCACGCACCCTTGACAAATGACGGTCATGATCATCCTAGCTTGGAAAAATTTGGTGGACCGTTACGAAAACAAATGGATGCAGGTTAATGAACAATATAAGATAATTTTAGACCTCCCTCATGCAACTATAAATGCAGGTTCATCAATTAAAAAACTACAGCGCACAATAAATGATTGTAGACAGACCCTTAAAATGTTAGGCGTCGACACAGGAACATGGGAGTCGTTCCTGATATATATTTGCTCTCAAAAACTTCCGAGAAGTTTGGTGCAGGAGTTTGAGAATTCTCGGGAAGACTGCGCGGAAATCCCCACCTGGACTGAATTCGATAAATTTCTGACCCATAAGCTCAAAACTTTAGAGTCTGTAGAAAATATCGTTCCAAGAAATAAATTTACCCAAAACGTCCCTGAGGTCACAAAATCGCCAACCATTAGAACAAATATCACCTCATTACAGACGAATCTATCGAAAGCAGTCGATAACAGGAAAAACAACAACTCATCTACAACGAGAGAGAAATGTCAGTACTGCAACGACACACACTCACTACGATCCTGCCCCTTATTTTTAGAAAAAAACGTCAATGATCGAATTCATATAGTAAGGACCACAAATTCTTGCTACAACTGCTTATCAGAAGCCCACAGTGTCAAAAATTGCCCTAGCAAATATAGTTGTAGGTTATGTAAGCAAAAACATAACACTTTGTTGCATAAGGTAACTGTGACTCAATCTGCTAACTTTACTCAGGTAAATACTGAGGAAGATCCATCCACGAGTGCCACAGGTTTAACCTCTAGAATACAGTCCACTCCTAGTTCACACATTCCAAACTACACGTCTTTGACCCTTCAAAGGAATTCTGACCCTACAGAATTACAAGTCAAGGATACTTTACTATTTACCGCTGTAGTCCACATCGAAGTCAAAGGTATACGATACCAGGCAAGAGCTATCATCGACCCTGGATCACAATCAACATTTATATCGGACAAATTGCAGAAACGTTTGAATTTGACCACTAAAAGAAACCTAGTGCACGTGACAGGTTTAAGTCAGACAGTTTCTGAAACCTCAACCAAATCGTGCTTGTTCAACCTGTGCTCCCGCGTGGACCCTGGTTACAAACTTGAAGTCTGGGCACCAGTACTCAAGACTCTCCCATCGAACTTACCCGCACAAACTTTACATTCAGACATTTTCAACGAGGCAGCTAAATTGGACTTAGCAGACCCTCACTTCTACAAAAGCCGGCCCATCGATCTTCTAATAGGTCTTGACTTGGGCCCATCCATTTATTGTATGGAGACACCAATGCGCTCATATGGATCCCTTTTGGCACAAAAGACGGCCTTTGGCTGGATTTTGGGGGGACCAATTACGAAGGAAACGCAGACGCGAACAACGATTTCGCTACACAACACTACGTCCCTTGACCAAATCCTCACACGCTTTTGGGAGGTGGAGGAGACCCCAAAACAGATTTTGAGGTCAGACGAGGACACGTTTTGCGAAGAAAACTTTAAATCTACTACGCGTAGAAACGACACAGGGAGGTATATCGTTACCCTGCCCTTCAAAAAAGAGGAGGAAATAGGATCCTCCCGCGACATAGCTACGGCTCAATATTTAAGAATGAAGAAGATGCTTAGCAAAAAACCCGAAGTGGAAAAGCTATACAATCAAGTAATACTCGAATATCTAGAGTTGGGACACATGAAAAAGATCTCCCCCTCGGATATAAATAAGGCTCCAAATTATTACCTGCCGCATCACGCAGTAATAAAACCAGACCGGCTTACTACTAAACTTAGGGTAGTTTTTAATGCCTCAAGCCCGACGTCGAATAAGAATAGTCTTAACGACATTTTATATCCAGGACCCACTCTTCAGCAAGATCTTGTTCTTCTGATTGCAAAATGGAGATTTTTCCGATTCGTATTCAACGCGGACATTACCAAAATGTACCGGCAAATACTCATCGACCCATCTCAGACCCCTTATCAACGAATATTGTTTCGTAAAACACCGAAAGATCCTATTGAGGATTACGAGCTCTTAACCGTAACGTTTGGAGTTAACTGCGCACCATTCTTAGCCATAAGAACACTTCTACAATTGGCTGAAGAAGTAAAATCATCACACCCGTTAGCGTCTAAAATACTACAGCAACACATGTATGTAGACGACGTTTTAGCAGGCGGCCGTACTTTCGAAGAAACTATTAAATCCCGAAAAGAACTAACTAACGTCCTAACATCGGCAGGGTTTGATCTTATGAAATGGACATCTAATGACCCAAGAATCATTCAAGATTTACCCAGGGAAAAGCTATTGCCCCTCGATTGGTTAAATCTTTCAGAAGACGACGGCACTAAAACTCTTGGGATCAAATGGAATATTTCGTCAGACTCCTTCACATTTACTGCCCCAGATGTCAAATTAAAGGAAGTCTACACAAAAAGAGAAGTTTTGTCCATCATTGCCAGATTTTTCGACCCATGCGGTTGGCTTGCGCCCATCATAATTGATGCCAAGCTCATTATGCAACAAATTTGGTTAGACAAAATAGGTTGGGACGATCCTTTAAAACCATTAACGCACAAAAAATGGAAAGAGTTTGTGAAAAACTGTCCCCAAGTCGACACTATAAAAATTCCACGTCGGATTCACTACAAGCCTTCATGTGTTGTTGAAATGCATGGATTCAGCGACGCATCTGAAAAAGCATACGCAGCCGTACTATACATAAGAGTATGCGATGGAGGCAGCCCAGCAAAAACTTCTTTACTGGCATCTAAGACTCGTGTGGCCCCGCTAAAAAAGTTATCTCTTCCCCGCCTGGAGCTTTGTGGAGCTGTACTGTTAGCACATTTATCAGCAGGTGTATTGGAAAAACTTGAAATCCCGAATATAAAGACTCATTTTTGGACCGATTCCACAATAGTCTTATCATGGCTCAACAAACCTCCTTGTACATGGAATACATTTGTTGGAAATCGAGTGTCAGAGATTCTTCGAAAAGTGGGTACAAAAAATTGGAGGCACATAGAATCCAAATTTAATCCTGCAGACATTGCCAGCAGAGGATGCTCACCTATCGAACTAGAGAAAAACACTCTGTGGTGGACAGGACCCCCATGGTTAGAATTACCTCAACAGTTATGGCCTTCATCAAATGAGACCCAGGATACAAAGTTAGAATCAAAAACCATCAAGGCTTTTACCGTCAACATTGAAGAAGATCCCTTAAGCAGATTTTCATCATTACCCCGCGCTTTTCGAGTTATCTCATACGTCTTACGATTCTGGCGAAATACAGGTATTAGTCGAAGACATCTAAGAATCTCGTCTCTTGATATTAATCCAAATGAAATCCAATATATAAAGACAAAACTTATAATTTGGACACAGAAAGCTTTTTTCCCCGAAGAATATAAACAATTAGAAAGAAAATTGCCCATATCTTCTAGAAGCAAGTAGTTAACCCTGACACCCTTTTTGGACAAATGTGGAGTCATAAGAGCAAACGGCAGATTGTCAAAATCGACAGCACTTACATATAACGAACGCCGGCCGATATTGTTACCTTATGAATCAAGAATGGCAAAATTGATTACGGAATTTACACATCAAATAACACTACATGGAGGAAACCAACTCATGATTCGCAGTATCAGAGCAGAATTCTGGATCTTCAAATTAAAACAACTGGTAAAAACAACAATTTCTAACTGTAAAACTTGCATACTTTACAAAAAACAGACACAAACTCAAATAATCGCGTCCCTACCACCTGAGCGCACCAAAATTTCTAGACCCTTCACGATAACTGGTGTCGATTACGCCGGACCCTTTGACATTCGTAACTTCACAGGACGTGCTTGCCTCATCACAAAAGGCTACGTCTGTATTTTTGTATGTTTTGCAACAAAAGCCATACATTTAGAAGCAGCAAGCGACTTGACAACCCAAGCGTTTCTAGCAGCATTTTCACGCTTCATTCTAAGACGTGGATGCCCTGCCTGTATCTACTCGGATAACGGAAGAAACTTCGTCGGAGCAGCAGAACTCATCAAAAAAGAGCGTCTAGAATTTATGAAAAGTCTACAAAATCAAGTTCATCAGCAACAAAGTCATCAAACCATTGAGTGAGTTCATACCACCCGGTGCCCCACATATGGGAGGACTCTGGGAAGCTGGAGTAAAGTCAGTTAAAACTCATTTAAAGAAAACGATCCCCAATATGAAATTCACATTTGAAGAACTATCGACAATTCTTGCCCGCATCGAAGCATGCCTCAATTCTAGACCCCTAAGTCCTGCTAGCGATGACCCTAATGATTTGACCCCATTGACCCCTGGACACTTCCTTATTGGTACTCCAATAATGACTCCACCTGAACGAGATCTTACAGATGAAAATGTGACTCTGGCAAATCGCTGGAAACGCATAAAAATCATTTATCAAACGTTTTGTCAAAGATGGAAGTCTGAATATCTGGCCTAACTACATCGCAGATATAAATGGAAGTTTCCAAAAGAAAATATAAAGGTCAATGACCTAGTGGTCGTAAAGGACGATAACTTGTCTTTCAATGAGTGGAAATTAGGTCGAGTCATTAAAACCTATCCAGGACATGACAGCTACGTTAGAGTGGTAGACATTAAAACCGCAGCTGGTATATGTACACGACCCATTACTAAACTCGTCATATTATTTCATAATTAAAATTACTTTACTAATTAAATTCTATTTGCAGACATGTCAGCCAACCTCCATCCAAAATCTCCTCATTGGCAATGGTCATGTGGTCTTTGCAAACAGGATCATGCGCTCCGAACATGCCTCAAATTTATAAACGCCAGCGCAGATGAACGTTATGACGTAGTGGTCATGCAAGGGTATTGCATTAATTGCTTAGCAAGATCACATCGTGTACAAGAATGTAACAATGAATATGGATGCCGCGTTTGCACAAAACGTCATAACACCCTCTTGCACGACGCTCCGCAGTTCCACCAATCCAAGAACCCGAAGCAACCGTCAAAAAAGGTACCAACAATGAAGACCCAAATGACCCAAACCACCCAAGATGACCCACATTCATGGCCATATGTTTTTGTACCAACGGCTTCCGTTCAAATCTCATCTGAAGAGAAAAGCGATAATTGGGTATTAATACGCAGTTTGATGAACCCATCCAGTACCACTACTAAGATAGCCTCCTCCACAGTAAAAAGAGTCAAGTTGGCAAGGATCAGACATCAAGGACAGAATTTTGCAATGGTTTACATGCGTGCCAGGAACAACAAGTCAAAATTTAATAAGAAAATCATGACACTTATCACTGATGATCTGCCTCGTCGACCCTATGTGACCCCAATCAATGACAATCCCTGTGAAGAGTTTTGTGAGGATACCCTAGCTGATATGGGACCAAGATCAAATACCATAATCGAAATGGAGTCAGGTGCTGACATATACCCTGAAATACGACGAGATGGCGCCATCGAATTGGAAATGGGTAAAGTTGTAGCACAAAAAACTAGTCTTGGCTACACGTTCACAGGACCCACCCGGATGTCATATTAGCCTACACCCAGTCAAGGGGGGCGGTATGTTTAGAAACACGCCAAAGAGGCAACACTGTTTGCGGACTTGGCATACTCTTTTTTATCATATGGCAACTCCTATTTTTTCTTGTGCTACTCACTTCACTTCGTTTTGTGATCTACAGCCAAACAACCATCTACAGCGGAAAAATTGTGAACTTAAGAATTAAAATTAGAAACTAAAATTAAAAACAAAAAAAAACAAAAATTTTTACCCTTTTTTTATAAACAAAAAATATATAAATTAAATTAAAATATAAACTGTGAACAAAAACAACAAAAAAATAGACATAAGAATTGAACACTGAATTTAACAAATAAAACAAATTACAATTATATGAAAACAACAAAATTAAAAGCATTTTATTTAAAATTAAAACTTAAAAGAACCGTGTTTGTTAATATTTAAGGCAAACCCTTAAACAAGTAGCTTTTTGGCTTTATTTCTCTCTGCAGCTGCTAAGCCTGTTACCCATTTCTCCACATTTTCACCAAATTCCTTTACATCCTTGGCTGACATTTCGGCAGGCTCTGGCGGTTGTTCGCTGTTTATTACCGCCTCTACTGGAGTACATTGGCCCACATCGGAGTTTTTACAGATGACTTTTTCGTGGCCAGATCAATTTAGCACTCTTACGGGGACTATTCTCTGTTTGGTGGATTTAACGAGGGCCTTTGCTGATAACAAATCCGTCTGTATTTCTGCTGGTTCCACAACCCACAAGCGGTTTTCCTCACAATCTCCCTCCATATGCGCCCATATCAATGATTCACCCTGAGGTGGTAATTTGAGTTGTTCGACTGCAACTATTTTTCTGGCGTGCACTTGATGCTTGTATCTTACGTCTAGCGGTATCTCCACATTTCGCCAACTCATAATCTGTTGCCGCATATTCAAATTGATGCCATGAGCTATCATAAAATCGGCACCAATGATAACCTCGTCCACAATATCGGCAACAATAAAGACGTGACTTACGCTAATGTTGGCTATAGTTACCTTCGCCTCTGTTTTTCCGTGGACGGTGGCAGACTCTCCAGTAGCTGTCCGAAGTCTTACATTGCTAAGTGCCTCACACTTGCCCATCACTACATCTGGTCTGATGATGGACTGCGTCGCCCCGGTGTCTATAGTGAAGGTGTGTTGTCTGCCATTTATGTACCCGCACGCCGTAGGGTTGTTGTTGTTCCTTTGCATCACTGATATTGAGATTGTGGGGCCAGCACTTGGCCCTCAGTGCTAGCTCGTTTTAGTTTAACGGGGACTCTTGAGTAGATGGTTTGTAGTTCGCCCGTTTATTCCTCTTTGGTGAGACGGATCTTGACCTTTTCCGTGGAGCTTTACAATTTCTTTGGAAATTACCACTCTTTCCGCAGTTGAAGCATTTGATCTTTGCCTTTTGTCCGCTTTCTTCCAAAACTTGCTTCACCATCTCCTTAACTTTAGTTAAAAGGCATTTATCTTCCTCCACTACTTCCATTCTTCGCACTTTGCGAACTTGTGGTCTTGAAATTGTGCGAGCGGTCTCCTGAGCTAGTGCAAAGGCAACGGTCTCTGCGAAGGTTGTCTTCTGCGTAGAACATACTGCTAGTTTAATGTCAGGGTCGCGTATACCATTCACAAACGCCTCGGTCTTAATGTTGTCTATCAGCGGGTGGTTTTCTCCTGGGTATGTAAGCTGCACTAATCTCTCGACTTCCATTGCAAAGGCTTGTAATGATCCGTTTGCCTTTTGCGCCCAGCATCTCAATTCCATGCGGTACAGCTCTCTTTTGTGCTCATCACCGAATTTCCGCTGTAATGCTGCCATTAACTCGTTGTAATTGTTTCTGCAGTTGGCTGGCGTGGTTTCTAGAATCTCAGCTGCAACACCTTTTAACGCCAAAATCTGTTGTAGAGCTTTCTCCCCATCGTCCCATCCTACTGGCTACTGTCTCGAACTGGAATTTGAATACGGATAGGGGTGAGCTACCATCAAAGCAAGGTGTTTCGTTCTGCCGATACCATCTGGTACAACTCGCACTTGTTCCGGTCGCTGGCTCTGGAGGTTATTGATCTTTTACTCCATCATCACGAGTTTTCCATTGGCTGTCTTTTCCAAATCGTTCACTTTGGTGTTAACGGTCTTTTCTAAATCATTCACCTTTGTGTCAACTGTCTTTTCTAAATGTGACACCCTTTCCTCGACACCAGTGATTCTATTGCTGACCGACTCATGTATTTCCTGCAGTTTGCCTGATGTCGCTTCGAGCTCCTTTTCGATTTTTGACAGAATTGCTGCTTGCAGTTTCTGGTTTTCGGCTCAAGAAGGTTCTTGCACCTCCGCCATAAGTTTTTGATTTTCGGCTCTAGAAGCTTCATGTGCATCAGCAAATAGCTTTTGGTATTCAGCTCTTGAAGTTTCTTGTACCTCCGCCAGAAGTTTTAGATTTTCGGTTCTAGATGTAGTGTACGGTTTAAACAAAAAAAGAATTATGTCAATTTTATTATTATGACACTCGCTTGAGTCATTTGAACCACAGTGAAAGCTTTTCTATGGGAACATAATGTAACACTTGATCATGTCAACATGTTGCTAGCCTTCAGGCACATGTATCCAAAATAATGTTTAGCCAAGGAACATAAATATTTACTATATACTATATGATTTTTCCGGAAATTAAATATGAAAATATTTCCAAAATATTTATTGTCTTTTTGTATAATGAAGCTGTAAAATGTACTAACATTTAGCAGAAGGAATTTAATTAGTACAGTACATACATGTATGTGGTTATAGTGGCAATCATGTTTTATTTTTTTTTTTTGATTGTCAAGAGCTTAAACAAGCATTAAGTTTACTTATACATGTTTTCCCATTACACCCTTTTTCTGATTGCTAACAGGGGTTTCTTTACTACGAAAATTGAACAACTCGTTCATTTGGATTGAAACTCTGAGACTATAATATAAGAAAAGAGAAAGCATAGTGATTATTTTTTGTAAAAGGAAAAAAAGTGAGTGATAATAATTTTTTTTTACTTGTGATCTTGGGTAATCTGGAATTCTTTAAAAGAAGGTATGGTATCGTGAATTCATTATATACAACGTGACATGTTTATTATTTTAAAATAATCCCAAAATTTTGTGCAGTGAAGTGTTTAAAAATTCGGTTATTAGCCATGGGGCCTGGACCTTTCGTGGGATTATTGTGTCATACTCGGGACGTCCTAACGAGGAGGTAAATAAACGGAGAAAAAAGAGTTGCTATGAGCATTGACGCATTTTTTCTTTTAAACAGGTCCAGGAAGTGCTATTTTATTTAATTTTTCTTTAAATATGAACGCTACGAGCAGAAAACCCAAAAGAAAACTGTAATTCGGTGCGGTGGAACCGTTAATAACCGTTATGCAACAGTTAATCTCACTTGCTTAAAAATTTTCATACATATGCTTAAGATTCATTGTTTCTAGATTTTTCTCAACCTTAATTTTTTTTTAAGTCTAAATGTTAAATTGTGTTAGTCCTAAACTATCAGTGCTACCTTAATTCTATTATTTATATTTGTTTCAATAACTGACTGCAGTAGGCATGTAACGATCATTACAACTCAGAACTCTCTTTCATAAAATTGATTTATTAAGAATACTTACAATAGAAAAAAAAAGAAGAAATGGAAGCACTAAGACACATTGGGATAATTTAGTGGCAATGTGATGTAATGATCGCACCAATGTTTGAATAAATTGTTGTTTTTCCCATTTTTGAACTTATTAATTTTTTTTTTTTGTTAAATAATGTAAATTTTTCTAACCTCAACATGTTTAAATCAAATCTTTTTTTTCTTTGCATATTCAATTTGATCTTATTAATTCTTTTGGTTAAATAATGTAATTTTTTTCGAAACAATAACCTGAATTTATATTTTTAGTTTAAAAATTGTTTAACAATTAGAATAATTAAAAAAAAAAAAAACATATGTGAATTATATTATAACCTGAAAAAAATTGTAAGAGTAAGCATTATAAGTATAGCATAATTATCACGAACAAATTAACCAAATTTCAGTAATAATTGCATTAAATTCTACAACAGCAACAACATCGGTACATCGATATCTTGAAGGCCTTCCGGAGCTCGAATACCCGTATTTTGGTGAGTGCTAATTTTATCTTTCATCCTAATATTTATTGTAGTGATCAGTGATAATGACATCGAACATGTTTGATCGAACCTATTTGATCACTTAATTAAGTTATTGTTACATGTTTATAATCATTATCTCTGATACAGTTGGAAAAAAACAATCATTATGTTTAATATATGCTTGCAATGCTTCACTTAATTCTCTAGTAGTTTAAAATTGGTTTTATTTTTGTAATTCTGTTAATCTTTTTTCACTATATTATGAATAAATTTTAAGTCAATCATTATGTATGAATAAGTGAAGTACAAAGTGTTTTCGTAGTTCAGTATTAATTTAGGTGCATTCGATTATTTGGGGTCCTAATAAACCGACGTCCTTAGGACCAAGGTTAGTGGCGGGTTTTGAGACAGGCGTATCAATAACACCAGATACCGCTCTTAAATTAATTATGTCAGTCAGATATGTCTTTTTGTATTTAAATTTATTTTGTTTTCGTTATAAATGACTGTAATCGGGCTTTTATTTTTTTTAACATTACAGTCATTTCCATTCCATTTAGAGTAAATTATACCTAAAAATAGGGAGTCTGTAATAAATCCTTTCTGTATATGGACAGGGTTTTGTTATTGGAAGGACCTTACCCACCCGCCCGACTGTTTGCTAGCGAATCAATGGCTCCCGCAGTCCTTTCGTAACAATTTCCTTTAGCACTATCTATTTTTGTATAGTGTAAAACTGCTTTTGTTCGTCATGTGCCTTTTATTATTTTGGCTGACGGTTACTTGTGTACATTACATAGAAGCTTCAAACAGCTTTTTGTTCTCTTCTTTTGCCATTTCCATTTTCTGCATCATAGCAGCTAGCAGCGAATTTATGTCTACTCCACTAGGGATTGCAGGGGCCTTTTAACTAAAGTTAAGGAGATGGTGAAGCAAGTTTTGGGAGAAAACGGACAAAAGGCAAAGATCAAATGCTTCAACTGTGGAAAGAGTGGTCATTTCCAAACAAATTGTAAAGCTCCACGGAAAAAGTCAAGATCCGTCTCACCAAAGAGGAATAAACGGGCGAACTGCGAACCATCTGCACAAGAGTCCCCGTTAAACTAAAACGAGCTAGCACTGAGGGGCAAGTGTTGGCTCCCACAAGCGAGGGCCCCACAATCTCAATATCAGTGATGCAAAGGAACAACAACAACCCTACGGCGTGTGGGTACATAAATGGTAGACAACACACCTTCACTATAGACACCGGGGCGACGCAGTCCATCATCAGACCAGATGTAGTGATGGGCAAGTGTGAGGCACTTAGCAATGTAAGACTTCGGACAGCTACTGGAGAGTCTGCCACCGTCCACGGAAAAACAGAGGCGAAGGTAACTATAGCCAACATTAGCGTAAGTCACGTCTTTATTGTTGCCGATATTGTGGACGAGGTTATCATTGGTGCCGATTTTATGATAGCTCATGGCATCAATTTGAATATGCGGCAACAGATTATGAGTTGGCGAAATGTGGAGATACCGCTAGACGTAAGATACAAGCATCAAGTGCACGCCAGAAAAATAGTTGCAGTCGAACAACTCAAATTACCACCTCAGAGTGAATCATTGATATGGGCGCATATGGAGGGAGATTGTGAGGAAAACCGCTTGTGGGTTGTGGAACCAGCAGAAATACAGACGGATTTGTTATCAGCAAAGGCCCTCGTTAAATCCACCAAACAGAGAATAGTCCCCGTAAGAGTGCTAAATTGATCTGGCCACGAAAAAGTCATCTGTAAAAACTCCGATGTGGGCCAATGTACTCCAGTAGAGGCGGTAATAAACAGCGAACAACCGCCAGAACCTGCCGAAATGTCAGCCAAGGATTTAAAGGAATTTGGTGAAAATGTGGAGAAATGGGCAGCAGGCTTAGCAGCTGCAGAGAGAAATAAAGCCAAAAAGCTACTAAAGAGGTATGCTTTCGCTTTCGCCACGAATAGAAAACAATGAAGAACAGCTATGGTCAAGCATAAAATTGATACGGCCGATATACATGATATTTTATTGGAAATGGATGAGTCCAGTGCTAGTGAAATACTGGTACTCTTAGGGGAAGAGCTGATAATATCATGTTGCACTGGCATTATAGAAAGAGCCTTTCACTGTTTGGGCACCGAACTGCAAGAATTTTTGGGTTCTTTGGATGGTGTCTACGATGTTTTAAAATTCCTAGAGGTATAAACACCTGTGATGTTCTTATTGAGACAATTGAAATGATTTCTTTGACAAAATTTTTTCTAGGAGGAGGACTGTAGCGACACTGGTTTTGTTTGCGCCGGTGATGGTGAATTGATATTCACTTCGGAACGTCCCGTAATTGCTTGGCTGTTGTTGGGCTCTTTAAAGGCTTTGACTCGTATACTGTTCAATGTTCAGGTCAATATAAAAATTGAACCTGTCGAAGGTGACAGTCGTCGTTATCGGTACTTATTTTCCTTGGCCAAAGATGGCCATGGTCGTGAAGGGCAACTTGTGAAAGTTGCTGAAGACTTGCCTACACAAAGAAGCAATTCAACCAATGCTGCCGATTTATCAATGAATTCCAGTTCGTTTTGTAAAGCCTTCCCTTGGCATTTCATAATGAACGAAGAGTTGGAACTGGCTCAGTTGGGTAAGAAAGTTTTTTCAAAAATAAAAATTATTCCGCAAACAGATTAAAATCAAATTGAAAATAAAACAGGTCGTGGTTTTAGTAAATTGTATAAGCCCTACCTGGCGGATTATGGCTCTTTGGCTACCACCTACTTTGACTTTAAGCGTCCCAAGGGTTTGACCCTGAAATTTCGTGAAATTGTTCGCCGTACTTATACGCCCTTCCTAATAGCTTTAAAAAATCCTCCTGATGTCCAGGAATTTACTGCTAAGGTAAGTATTTTATAAAATGACTTTAAGAAATTAAAAAAAAAATTGTTTGGTTTATTCCTGCTTTTAGGGATTGGAAATCAAGGGTCAAATGGTGCATTGCCCCGAATCAAATTCTTTACTTTTCATGGGCTCCCCATTTTTGGATGGTCTTGATGGCTTGACCTGCAATGGTCTCTTTATCTCCGATATACCGTTACATGATGCTACACGAGAAGTGATTCTAGTGGGCGAACAAGCTCGTGCGCAAGATGGTTTGCGCAGGCGCATGGACAAACTAAAGAGTTCTATAGAAGAGGCCAATGCGGCCGTAACTAAAGAACGTAAAAAGAATGTCAGTCTTTTGCACTTGATTTTCCCAGCTGAAATCGCCGAACGTTTGTGGTTGGGTGCCAGCATCGATGCTAAGACTTATCCCGACGTCACTATACTTTTCAGTGACATTGTGGGCTTTACCAGCATTTGTTCGCGCGCTACACCCTTTATGGTCATCAGTATGCTTGAGAGTTTGTATAAAGATTTCGATGAGTTCTGTGACATGTTCGATGTCTATAAGGTGGAGACTATAGGCGATGCCTATTGTGTAGCCAGTGGTCTTCACCGGGCTTCTATTTACGATGCACATAAAGTAGCCTGGATGGCCTTGAAAATCGTTGACGCATGTTCGCGACAAATTACCCATGATGGTGAACAAATCAAAATGCGCATTGGTTTACATACCGGTACAGTGTTGGCTGGTGTAGTCGGTCGCAAAATGCCACGTTATTGCTTGTTTGGCCATAACGTTACCATTGCCAACAAGTTTGAGTCGGGCAGTGAGGCCTGCAAAATTAATGTCAGTCCCACAACCAGAGAGTAAGTATTGCACCAAGTCCTCCACCAAGAAAATTCGTTAAAAAAAACTCGTTTTTCCTCGTTTAACTTAGATGGCTGATTAAACATCCTGGCTTTGATTTTGATTTACAACCACGTGATCCTTCTTGCTTGCCCAAAGAGTTCTCCAATGCTGGCAATGGCACGTGTTACTTTTTGGAAAAATATCGTCATCCTTCGATGGATGAAAATCTACCTTTGAATGAACACATAACAGCAGCCATGAAATCGATTACAGTTGCGGGCAATTAAATAACAATTTCTATGATGGCTTAAAACCAAACTCAACACTTGGGCTTTAAAACGAAACTCAACTAACTCTTCACTTTTAGTTTCTATTTCATTGGGTAGACCGTTTAGATTTGTTTAGAAGAAATATTAAAACGATAACAATTGTTAATTAAAAAAACAAAATATTATAATTTATTCAATAAATCGGTTCAAATTAAATGTCAATATTGTCTGGATAGTTCATCTCTCAACCGGTAGACTTTACTGTAAACAGGACTCCTCGCTTTCAAACATTTCTGCAATTCGAGTGCCATACGACCGTAGTGTTGTTGCTGAAACTTGGTATTGGCACGATGGCTGCATATGGTAATTATGGACCTCGCCTCCATATAATCTTCTTGAGCTTCCTGGTAACTCATAATAATCTCAGATTCCTTGAAATTGAAGTGAAATAAATAACAAAATTCTGTTGAAAAAATTACATTTTATTCAATTTCATACGAAGATATGACACATATGAATTCGAAGACTGTTTTAATAACCCTTATCGCTCATAAATGTTTGTTACGTACAATTGATTAGCGAAGTCAACCTGTGCTTTATCGGATGAATTTACCAAAGTACATAAAATCAGAAATTTGAACATATTGTTCCGAAAATCTGTTTTGTTTTTACATCGCTTAACATTAAAATTATAAACAAAAGCTACAAAAACAAAACAATGCAGTAAACAAACCTGTTTACAAATTATCATACTGCTTAATATAACAACAAACACCAGCATAAAAAATGGTAAACAAGTAAACAAAAATACAACAACAAACAAGTAAACAAAAATATAATAACAACTCTACAATAATAAATGTAAACAACGATGTTTACATTTCGAGAAGGCGAAGTCATGAACATTCGCCTTCAAGAACATTCATCAGACTGTTTACTCTGCCACATAAAAGGCAAGGCAAATCAGGCGACCGGAGTTAGTGAAGTTCAGTCAGCCTTGTGTGAAGAAGAAGTAATCGTGTTTTGAAGATCTCCGTGACAATGATCTGTCGAATAATTGTCTAGTAATTGTTACTGTTTATGCAAAAGGAGTAACAAAAAAAGCAATTGTTGTTGTTTACATCAAGTTGTGAACAGTGGTACACAGAATTGTGCAAATAATAAAGAATTTTAATTAAAACTAAACGCAAATATATTTTTATTTTATTTGCAATCTACGAACTCATATTTTAAACGTTTTTGAAAGGTAAAAACGTAACAATGTTAACACGAAATTCTGTGTACAAATGACATTTAATGACACAAAGCACTTGAAATGCAGGCAATAAAAGGTTGAAAGCAATCTCTTTCAGTTGCGATAAAAAAAATAATCAAATGGTATTATGGCATAATCTTTAAAACCTTTTTGCCTGTCAATGCAACTGAAGTTATTGCCGATATGACTCACCATTATTGCAGTCGACAATACGTTTGAACTGACAACGATGATAATGACTGCAAGACGTTTAGTAAGAAGAATAACGATAACGATATGTAAACAAATTTAAAAAAAAAAGAAATCTTTCAGAACAATTGCAAGTGATTGTCTGGTATTTATCAATGAACTACTGGCAATGGAAATTTTATTAAATCCTCTTGTTGTTTCAATTTTATTTACTTGTGTGTAATGGAATGCATTCTATTTCGAATCGTTGATGAAATTTTAACTTAATTGGGTTCAATAATTAAGCTAACATTAGCTGAGCAGCAACACCCTGACACTAATTGGAGTTTAAAGCATAAATCACACAGTCTAAGCGGGAAAACTAGCCCCTAAATTACTGGACTGATTATTATTATTAAGAAATCATACTGAACAACATTTTATAAAATCGAGAACTTCATGCTACCTTCACATATAAAGGGTTAAGAAAATTTCGTTTCAACTTACATCAACTCTGCCATAAGCATCCAAGTAATGAATATTTTCGAAAATGCAACTCAGTTTCTTCATATACTGTGACAGCAGCGTTACATTATCTTCCCCAGAAGATTCCTTGGCTGCCACATTGTCGCCTACCTCTAAGGTATCACAAAACTCTGTAGCAGATTTTCCCAATTGTTTTGTATACTTTGACTACAAAATTTAAAATTATTTCCACACAAATAAGGAAGGAATAAGAAAATCTTACACTTGCAACTCACATACTCAGATTTCCATGTACTATTGCCGCCAAAGGTGTAGTCGAATAATTCCAAGCAATTGTTGCGAAACTCCATTAGTTTACGATAAGTATCACTGCAATTGCCTGCAAGCGGTTCATTGAAATAGAATCTCTCCATACAGGCGTCCTCTTCAAAGGCCTCATCAATTCCCTGCCATATGTCGATAAATTTCCTGCTCTAGACCCAAAGGGCAAAATGAATTAAAAAGAACAAAAACATGCCTTTTCTGTCGCTATGCTCTTACATCCAAACCTCGTGTAGCCAAATCCATTAAACCCATTCGGTAGAGGAAACACTGCAAGAAACAATGCGTCTCTGCATTATCACTGTAGTTATCTGCATCGGCCAAAGGATACCGTTGCATACACCTCAACCTCGCGTGTCTAACGTGAGCGTCATTAAATATGAAATCCTGAAATTTATGTCAATTCGTTTGTGTGTTTTAAAATTGTAAATTGCTCTTCATAAGTACAAACATTTACCGGAGATTCACTAGATACCGTCTCACCAGCAATCAAGTTGTAGACTGTGAAAGCCAAAAATATGATCAACATTTGGAACATATTGTTTCTGTTTGGCGCTGTTTTGTAGCTTCACTTCTTCACTTGACACCTTCTAATGAAAAATGTTTTTCAACCCTTTTTTATCTATTTAACGATTGTTTTTATTTTGATAACGTTTCAATATTTACTCTGATAAGAACTCAACAAACAATCCGATTAATGCGCTTAACAATCACCACAACAGTTCAGTTAAATATTTTTTTTACTCAAAATAAAGACGCGAAGAATCGCTGTTACTCGTAAATGTTACCTCTGGCAGTGACACAATTGTTATGAATTGAAACATGAACGTTTAACAGAAAGTGAGTCAAAATTTATGATTCTCTTTCGAAAAAGTGAAGGAACTTGTATTGCGATAAAAGTGAGTCAGTCATTCAAATAAAATACTCATGATTAAATAGATCAAGACTAATATTGTTGGTTATTTCGAAATTATATGCACCCTCCCAGATATGAAAGTTTCATTCAAAAAGTATTTAATCAACAACAGCATACTCCTTTAATATTATTTTATTAATTGGAATGCAAGTGGCTGATAATAACTCGAAAAATATCGTATTGTAACTTACTTATAAGTAAGTATACTTGCTTACTCAATTACTCAATTTGCTACTACAATCCCGCAGTCAGGATTACGAGCTAGCTTGTCACAGTTAGTATTCAAACAGATTAGTAGAATCGGATCATACCCATAATTTATCGTACTTATACGCATTCATACTTATTTTAATATCATGGAACCTCTCAAAATTTGAAGTACTCACCGTGCTCATACTTAACAATACGCATGATATTGTTGTTGATTTCGACTCTCCTTTACTCAACATTTACAAGAATCACAAAATAAATATGAATCTCTTACGAACACTAAAATACTCACTAAAAGGTTGTGTGTTTGCTCTGCTTGCTGCTCTGCTGTTGTTGCTTATGTATCTTTTTCGAGTCACTCAAATTATCATAAATATTAGAAGTATTTTTCTAAAGATATGAATCAAACATATTTCGAATGGTATGAGTTTGATGTCAACGTTGTACGCATACTCATTGCAACCTGTACTTATAAATTAAAGTTGTAGTGAGGACGAATGAATCAGAGTAGGTAGTTATATTTCAATATAGTTGACTCACTTATATTCAAAATATCATGGGTTAAATTTCAGAAAACTTGCCCAAAAAAGTTTTAATTTTTTAATGAAATTCTATAACGATCCATCGGTGAAACGGATTAGTACTCTCTTAGGAATTAAAATTAATGAGAAGCGAACCAATATTATGACTTCATTTTTAATATTGAAAGGAAAACTTTGTTTTTCTTGAGGCAATCAAAATATTCTGAATGACAAAAGCTTAACACGAACCGGAATTGGTATCCATCCACCCGGATCCATTGTGTCATCGTAATGAACGTTAATAATTGTTTTAATAACAATCGAATACATGAGTCCTCGTTGAATACCACAAAGTTAACCGAAATCTTACTAGACTTCGCTTTAAATTCATTATCTACCATAAATTGCAATTTTCGAACAAAAAGCAAAAAAAAAACTTTGGTTTCCTTCGTCATCAATACTTTTATTATTGAATAATTTTCATTATGTTTTTCTCTTTTCTTTTCTTTTTCTTTTCTTGTTCTATTTTGTATTTAAAATTAAATCAGACACTAAATAGAAATAATTTCTTAATCACATACGCTTTAATTAAATGTTTTATTCGGTTTGTTTAGCAGCAGCCTCTTGACGTTTCTTAATATAGTTCTTGACTCTATCGCCGATGGCGCTGTTCATGAAGCAGCTGTGGGCTTCATAGGCGGCTACATCGTTGGGCTTGTCACCCTTAGGGTGCTTGGCAAGACATTCTTCAACCAATTTCTTGACTTCTTCCTCTTCCATGTCCATTTTGAATTGCTTGGCAATACGATCAGCATGATAACCCTCATGGCTGCAGAAGACGCCCATTTTCTCGGCAGTACAGAGAAGATATTTGCGTACGGGCTCTTCATTGGGGTATTCGAAATTCTTCATTTTGGTCATTTGTTCCTCGGAGAGAGCATTTTCCTTCAAGCATTCCACGCGTATCTGTTTAATTTGTTCGCCATTCTTGACGGTCCACTCGTCTTCGGCGTAAACCTGTTAAAAAAAAACCATTTCGTGTAATTTCCTTGTCCATTTCGTAATGAATTCAAGGCAAAGAATTCTATTTTCTTTCTACTTACGCAGGCAGCTAAAACTAAAAGTGCTACAAATACTTTCATTTTGAATTGATTTTTTTTTCTTTCACTATCGAATGCAATAACCTTATGCGCAGAGCGTTTTTTTAGGACTGATTAGCTTCTTGTTGATTTGATGGGCTTTTATAGATTTTATTTCAAATACAATATGGGACACGTCTATCCAGAACTTGTGTTTGTGGATTTATTTATTAGAATTTAATTGTGTACGAGTATGTATGTATGTACGTGTATCTGTGTGCTGCTCATTAGAGGCACTCTCACAAAGAAATTGAATTTATGATCTACTTGAAGTCCAAATGCCAGCTTAAAACAGTCAAAAGTTTATTTGAAATACAAATGATAACGAATGTACACGCCGAATATTTGCTCTGAATTAGAATAATAAACCGAATATAAGAATATATGTATGTACATACGAATACCGGAATATAAAAATTGTTTGGATTACTATCGACTGTAGTTTTCTAATCAAATTAATCCACTGTTCTTCAATAGATGTTATCAAGTTTTAGCTCTATTAGCACTATCATTAGCATTTGATTTACAAAAGAATTCATTAAAATCATTCCCAAGAGCTGCCATTCTTATCATTTGGCTAAAGACAAAAGGTTAACTGAACTATTTTGGATTGAATTGGACGATGTATCTGTAGATAAACTTGAACGGCTATACTATGCTGGTAACTCATAAAATATTTATCAACCCACAAAACTGTAAAATCAACTGTTCCCCAACAGCATGGAAATCTTTCTCAACGATTTTGTAAAAAACAAAATGGTCCCCGAACTCATTTCTAAACATCATAATCGTCTTCGGTTTAAAAGCTGTTAAGGCCTTCACAGCAATGAATCGATTTTTCGCTACTCATAAGCACTCATGAAATTTTGAATATAAGTGGGCAAACAATATTAAAATTTAACTACGTACGCTGATTCATTCATACTCACTACAACGTTGATTTATAAGTACAGATTGCAATGAGTATACGTATGTATAACATTGAAATCAAACTCATACCATTCGAAATATGTTTGATTCATAAGCCTACTCATTTAGATTCATAACTTTATAAAAATACTTATAAATGATTCGAGTCACTCGATAATTTACAGTCTTAGTTATTGTTGTATTTACAACAAAAGAAAAAATGACACATAAGCAAAAAAGACAGAGCAGCTAGCAGAGCAAACACACAACCTTCTAGTAAGTATTTTAGTGTTCGTACGCGAATCGTACTTATTTTGTACTTCGTGTATATGTTGAGTTATGGAGAGTCGAACACAACAACATCATACGTGTTGTTAAGTATGAATACGATGGAATACTTTAAACTTTGAATATGAGTCGAGGTTCCATGATATCAGAAAGTATAAGTATGATTCTCATTGCTGATCTCTGGTATGTGTGCAATACTTCTGCGAAAGTAAAGTACAACCGAATAATGTTTTTCACTTCAGTGCTTACGTATTTGGTTGTCTCAGAAAATAGTGATAATAGATTATCAATAAAGCCGGGTGTATAAATAAATAAATTGAAGCGTAAAACTAAAAGACTTAATTAGATACACACACCCTTGTATGTACATATATGTATATGCATGAGTATGTATTATCTGCAGTTTGGTGATAAGAAAAGTTTGTTTATGTTTACATCACCGGCGTTTTTTTTTGTGTTTTTGGTCGTAAACTATTCCAAATTACAACAATACAAACATGTGAATGAATTTTTCCATATGTTTCTTGTATTATCTATCAATCGTTGTCAATTAAATCAATAACCTTTTCATTCCGGAAGAATTGCACTTGAAATCACATTAAAGACACAAACAAAAAATATTAAAAAGACTTTTAAACTGAATAGACTGAATGGAGCAACAATTTGTCAGTTACGGGAGATAACGAAGACAGCTGGTATCGATTACACCTATAAAAGCATGCTCACCACCTCTATCATAAACGCTCACAACCTCTATCATAAACGAGCATAATGAAAAACTATCGAGTTTTTCTGTTTTCGAATAACATTTAATTGACGATCAAAACAGATATTATTGTCATAATCAGAGTTGTAATATTAATCGTTATTATGCATAATGAATGCGACTAAAAAATAATACATATTTTAATAAAATTCAACAAAAATATGAAAAAAAATTAAAATTAAAAATTCGAGGGCATGTCCTGATGATAGACTGACTATCTTATCCCTTTAACATAACCTAATGAATTGTTATCACTTGACAGTCTTCAGGTCTAATCAAATCAATTAACACTTAAGAAATGCCTGATGAATGAAAATGTAAATAGTTTTAGCGGTAATACCGGTGTACCATCTACCATAATATTGCCACAGCATGAGAATTTTGCACATAGGACAAGTGTTAGACAAATTTGTTCCGAAACTGTTTAATTGTTACGAAGTATGAATCTTGGGTCTCTGGTTAAGACTTTGATAGACCCATAGAACACTTGTCCGAATGAAAGAGCCGAGAAATAACAGGTCCAAATGTGAAAATTTACTTTCGGTTTTCCATACATTATGTGACAAAGTGGAGTAGGGTACTAATCACAGGGTTAAAAACTCAATAAGGAGTATTACCTTGAGCAATTTATTATGAAAAAATGCGACAAACTTTGCGAACACAATATATGTATATATATCACGTGAATGCATCTGCTTACTAAATTTGCTTTGGATTGATTTTTGTTTTTTGAGGAGATGAACTATTCTCGAGTATATGGATGTGTGGAGGATAATAGCAACGGTTTTTGGTCCCAAAATGATATATTCGGAGTTCATGCGAAAACACGCGGGTATTTTCAAGCAAAAGCCATTGAAAGAAAAATCTGCTTAATTCAACTTGAACAGAAAGTACAGAGGATGAACTTAGCAATATTATCTCATAGTCAGGTCACATTCTGTTGGAGCAAGATTTTAGTCTGTTTTTAAAACTGAGGAATCATTCGAATCATTTATAAGAATTATAAGTAAGGGGTGATTTTTTAAGAGCTATAGGAAAATTTTAAAAAAAAACACATAAAATTCAGAAAAATGCATGAAATCTTTATTTGAATCGATAGTACGGTCCATATAATTTAATGTTTGAAGATTATTTCATGCAAATATTGACCGCGACTGCGCCTCAAATGGTCCATCCGCTTAGTCCAATTTTGGCATACTCTTTCCAACATTTCGGCCGGTATCTCACGAATGAATGCTTCAATGTTGTCTTCCAATGTGTCAATTGAAGCGGGCTTGTCTGTATAGACATGAGCTTTAACATAGCCCCACAAAAAATAGTCTAAAGGCGTTAAATCGCACGATCTAGGCGGCCAATTGACCGGTCCTGAACGTGAAATAAAATGTTCACCGAACTCGCCTCTCAATAAGTCCATTGTTACGCGTGCTGTGAGGCATGTGGCACCGTCTTGTTGAAACCACATGCCATGCAAGTCAAGCTCTTGCATTTTGGGAAAAAAAAAGTTGGATATCATCTCACGGTAGCGGTCACCATTTACAATTACAGTTACATCTTTGAAGAAGTACGGTCCAATGATGCCACCAGCCCATAAACCGCACCAAACTGTGACTTTTTCTGGATGCATTGGTAGCTTTTGCAATGCTTCTGGCTGATCTTCTCTCCAAAATCGACAATTCTGCTTATTTACGTATCCCGAATAGCCGCTTCAGTGGGTCGATTAAACTGACCATAAAATGGAAGATTAATGGTTAAATTATAGACCAAACTGAAGATGTTTGACAGTGAAACAAAACACGAAACGTGCGTGAGCTGTTTAAACCAGTGTTGCCAAAAAGATAATAGCTAAAAAATCACCCTTTATTTTTCTAAAGATATGAATCTAAATGAGTAGTCTTATGAATCAAACATATGTATTTCGAATGGTATAAGTCTGATATTAACGTTGTACGCATACTCATTGCAACCTGTACTTATAAATCAACGTTGGAGTGAGTGCGAATGAATGAGAGTACATAGTTATATTTATTTCAATATTGTTAACTCACTTATATACAAAATTTAATGAGTGCTTATGAGTAGCGATAAAACGATTCATTGCTGACGAATCCTAATCCTAATTATCACCACAAAACCACACAGTAAAAGTTGGCGTCCTAAATACTATATTTATAAACAAAAATTAAAAACAACAAAACATAATAAAAATATTTGAATATTGTGGATCCATTAAAGTAAGTGACGTATTGAAAAACAAAACTGATTAAAAACGAAATGCATTTGGTCGTAAAGTGATGATAATTTATTTAACTGCACTGTGCTTGTAAGTGATATTGAAAGTGTTTAAGTTTTATTTTTGGAATTATTGAGAAAAGCATTAGGATATCATACATCGAACGGTTACATATGCGAGAATTATATTCATTCACTCGCAAAGGAAAGACTTGCATATAAACAACAAAAATTTAAGCTTTTTCAATTTATCCAGAATTCATATGGAGAACCTTATGAATATCCTCACGGTATCTTGAACCCTACACATATACTCTTGAAGGCTGAGAAAATCTACAGCAATCTCTGCAGAAGCTTTATGTATGTATCTGCCTATCTGTTTGTATTGTTAAAATAATGTCAACCTCAACACCCTGTTTCTCTTCACTTTCCAACAACATATTGTGTTTCAGCTATAATAGTATGTACCTCCAAGACAAATGCCAATGTAGCGCTCTGGTAGTAAATGAACGAACTAAAATAAATACACAGTGGTTGTAGTACTTGCTAAGTGTTTCGTCGCATTGCCAACTATTTTACATTCCCTTAGGAATGGTTTTCAAATTGAATTTCTAAAATAATTATTTCATCCCATAGAAGTATGCACATTTTAATATTCAATTGCTGTTTTCGATAAAGAGAGTTAATTAAATGGAAAATTACGAGCTTTTTTTTAATTTTTTTTTATAAATTAATGAAAAAATATCATACAAAATTATAACAACTTTTTTAAAACCTTCAAAGCATTGTATGTATCTGCCTTAAAAATAATGTACAAAACTTCAGACTTACTGTTATGAAATCTTGAGAACCTTTTAGACTTCTAAAGCATTTTTTGAAGTTAAATTCCCAAAACCCCATTTCAAAAGCCCTTAACTTTGTTAGGCAATATCAACGGAAAAATCGAGTCAAATAGGCTGCTGAATGGCACTCTGTAGCTATTATAGAAACGCTAGGGGCTACTGGAGTCATAGATTTCTAGAATATTCTATTGATGTAAAGTTTTCGCCAAAATAAATTATTCGGAGTAGGCAGGGATACAACTGCCATTTATGATAGAAAAAAACGTCATCGGTGACCAATGTTGAGCTTCTGGACAAAGGAAGCCGTGTTCATACTGCGATATATCAACAATTTTTAGTTTTTTACCAACATTTCTGCCGTCTAACTTGCGTTTCCGTCTTTATCTATAAAAACTAGCGAATTCTCTCTTTGCTGATGTACATTTTTGACCCGCACTTAAACAAGTGGTTGGTTTACACAATCATAACCAACCAATTGCTCGGAATTGGTCGCAATGCCATTTCGATCACAGTGGCCATGCTCACAGGTCTTATGGGAAGACACGCGGAAAGAATGACGCTCTCATCTAACGACTTCTGTCGTGGATGCGGATCTGCTGAGGAAAAGGAGACTGTTGTCCACTTCCTTTATCCCTTGTAAGATGCAGGCATAGTTATTTGGCTCTCCTTGTCAGCTTGACGAAGCTATCATCCATTGATGTCATGGATATAGTTTCGGTTGTCAAACTTTCGGGTTGGTTTCCAGCGTAGAGTAGTCGTGCATTTAATGTGCAGCACTTGCGCTGACCAACTTCTTTTCCCCAGCCTAGTGGAACTCGGTCAGAGCACAGACTGCGTTTACTCGTGGCGTCACAACGGGCAGCTATACATGCTCAAGTGTACCCTTGGTGTCTACCACTTCAACCTACCTACCCAACCAAATGGTTGGTTTACGCAATCATAAATCTGCCAAAGAAATTTTTCTGGTTCAAAAGTTGGTAGCACTAAAGCCGCATAGAATGGAATAGTTTAGAATAGTTTGTGATAAAAAAATCAAAATAAAGACTTGTTTTAAAGTCGAGTGCAGCTGTAAATGCAAACCAAAAGGATACGATTGATATGACGAGTTTAAGTTAAATAATTAAATAATCAGTTTGCAAAAATTGTAAAAAAAAGAGGAAGAGGAAGGATGGGATTATGCTTCAATAAAAACAGTTTTTTGGCAATCGAAGTAAGTAATTTGTATACACATTAAAGTGTGTATTCTCAAAATATTTTAATCTTAATTAAATACAAAAGTAAACAAGAAAATATTCTATCAAATGAAAGAGGCTCTATTTACACTTACCACCCAGTAAACGATGATGTCAAGAGTTGGAAACAGTTTTTTTTCACACCTGCAAATGAGATCAAATGATTGCCATAAGTAAAGTAATGTGAAACTCAATAATAAAATTACAACAACAACAACAATAACTACAAAGAAAGTGTATCGATTATTGATATCAATTTAATATTATTAAGAAGATGAAGAAGAGTAACAAACACTCTCAATTATCCATAGATTTGCAAAAGGAAATGCCATTGAGAAGGCTGACGAAAATCTCTTGTTACAAAACGTACGTACGTCTGCTTGTAAATTGAACATGTTATTAAAAAATTACAAAAAATTTGAACTTGAAACTCTCGCTCTCTCTCTCTTGAAACAAGTCAAACAGACACTCGTACATACTTTTGTCGTCACATCACAAATCAAATATTCGTGCTGCATTCAGGCTATTGAAACATGAAACCCACAAAACGATGAACACACACACAGCCAATAAATACGGAGTACGAAAGAAACTGTTTAGCATTACAGGATAAAGTATGAAACACACAGACAATTATTCAACTACTGGTTCATTCATTATGAAACTATTAACAACAATGTGACCATTATTAAGTACATACTTATGTATGAATTGTATATGCGGATGTATTTGTGCAGTTAAAAAATGCCTTTTTTTCTGTTCGTCATACACTAAAGGGGCTGTAGTTTCTTTATAATCTGCTCCGTATTTGTTTTTGTGATAAAAATTTATTAAATATTCCCTACAAATATTTTTGATTCTTTTTTTAACGTTTTGTTTTATTACATACATACATACATAAGAGTGTCAAAAATATTTGCCCAAATAACAGTTTCCAATTACAAAAGCATTGAAGTACTCTAAAGTGCCTCATACTTGAAGGTATTTTGTATTGTTTTTCTGTTTTTCCTCTTTTTTGTGTGTGTTGCAATCGAAATATTTTTAATCAGCATTATTATTATGATTGTAATGAGTTATTGTTATTATTATTATTGTTCTTGTTATTGTATTTAAAATAAAAATATTTTCTCTGTTGCCATTGTTGTTGGTGTCAAAGTATAAACATTGTTACCGATAAAAATCAAAATTTGTTGAGATTTTTTTTGAACAAGAGTGCGTAAACTGAGTATACCCAGTATACCGAAATGTATGTAATTCATGTTTAATAAACTATATTTTGAAAATTTGTATCTAAATGAAGTTTAATAGATAGTATGTTGCCTTATTAGACGTGACGCGTCGGTTCAAACCACAGATAAGACATCTCCAACTAAACGAAGTACAAAAAAATTCTTGTCAACTTGACGGAGCTAGCATCTATTGATGTCAAGAATATAGTTTCGTTTATCAAAGTTCGGGCTGCTTTTCAAGCGTGGGGTAGTCGTGCTTTTAATGTGCCGCTCTTGCGCTGACTAACTCCATGTCTGATTTTGGTGGAACTTGATCATTACAGAGACTGCGGTCACCTGTGGCGTCACAACGGGCCGCTATGCGTGCTCAAGTGAGCTTTTAGTATCAAAGCTATCTATCTACTTGCATGCGAACGATTATTTTCTCTTTCGCTCTATTTTTGCCTACTGGGTTAAATGAGAAAAAACATTTTTTGCCAATTTTAACCCTCCAAAAAAAATAAATAATAACGAATTTGATGTCTTCCTTCTAAATACACTCGCACCACTTTCATGCAAGCAAAATTGAAGTAATAAGGGAATACAGAACTATACGAGAGAAAATGTGCGAATGATTGTTATTAAATTAAATAAAATTATAGCATACATGTAACAAAAACAAAAAAACAACAGCCATTATGAATAAAATTAAAGCGAAATTATTTAATGAAGGGTTTGAATATCAAATGGCAAAAAAAAAAAAAAAAAAAACTTGCATTTGAAATTTTGTGTCATTTGGCAGAAGCAGTCAGTCAGCACAAATGGAAAGGAAATTTTAAATAATTTTTATTCCTGCTGTTGTTGTTCTTGTTGTTGTTCATTATAGACTATTATTAACTCCATCTGGTTGAAGAAAGAGGGAGACAGAGAGAGAGAGAGGTTAGGTTAGAGAGACATTTTGTGAAATTTTTGACCTTTAGCCTGAGGGTTTGGAAAACCAGAAAACAAAATTCTCTGCTTTACCTTCCCCTGTTTTGTTTTTTTATTTTTTTAATTCCATTCGTAATGATACAAAATGAAACCATCATGATCCAGCTGTGAATTTTATTTGATTTTTATTAGATTTTTATTATTGCATCGGAGGGTTGCTAAATTTCAATTCTTTTGCATCACCATCATCATCATCATCATTATGATTGTCATTATGCTGTACAAGGAAGACTACCTAATTCGTAATTGAAAAAACAAAATCTTTTTTTTCTTCTTTTTTTGTTCTGTATTTTGGCGTTTTTAATTAAATGAAGCCATTTTGTTTATTTTATTTATATTTGTTTGTAATGTCAAGTTGTATACCGTAGGGACTGAAGACCGAATTTGAAATTTATTTACAGTTTCAAATACTTTAATAATGGTGTTACATATGATATGTTATATGTATGCTAATAATTATGCTCTGCGATACATAACAGCAATCATCAGCAATGAGTATTCAAAAAGATGAGTAGAATCGAATCATACTCATAATTTCTGATACTCATACGCATTCATACTTATTTTAATATCATGGAACCTCTACTCATATTCATTCATGAGTTCATTTGAAGTGCTCATCATATTCATACTTAATAACACGTATGATTATGTTGATTTCGACTCTCCATAACTCAACATTTACATGAATTACAAAATGAGTATGAATCGCGTGCGAACATTAGAATACTTACTAGAAGGTTGCTTGTTTGCTCTGCTAGCTGCTCAGTATTTTTTGTTTATATGTTTTTCTTTCTTTTGTTGTAAATGCAACAATAACTAAGACTGTGTAAATTTTGATGAATGATGCGTCGAGTCGCTCGAATCATTTATAAATATTTTTCTAAAGTTATGAATCTAAATGAGTCGGCTTGTGAATCAAACATATTTCGATTGGTATGAGTTTGATGTCAACGTTGTACGCATACTCATTGCAGCCTGTACTTATAAATTAACGTTGTAGTGAGTATGAATGAATCAGAGTACATAATTAAATTTCAATATTGTTGACTCACTTATATTCAGGATTTCATGAGTGCTTATGAGTAGCGAAAAAACGATTCATTGCTGATCTCTAACGTGCAGTATTGCTGGTAAAACTGATTATATATGAAAGTATAGAAATGTACAGAAATCAACTGAGCATGTGCTATTCACTTTGAAGCGAACTTTGATAATATTGAAGAATATTCAGCAGGTAGGTGGTAACAATTTTAAGCAACTGAATTGTATTGCAACAATACGTGGGAATATTAGGCTGTAAGTAAACGCAGCAGACAGTGAAAAAACAAAGGAAAACAATACCGAAAAAAATGAATTCCTAAAGAAAAGAACACTTGACTATTTGATGGAGAGATGTTATACGAAGGCATTGTGCGATTCCATCAATTCAATTGCACTATTGCGTCATAATACTTGTGCTGCAACATTAGCAAGTAGATTTGTTTATTTTCTTCTTTATGGAAACAAATAAATGAAAGCCTAATACAACCTCTTGTTTGGTTTTATTAAATAATAACGCGTAATTGATACTTTTCTATTCAGTTTCTGTACTGATGGGGATGATGATGATGATGATGATGATTCTGATGAGTATCTGTTACCTTTTGTAACCAATGAATCAAATTGGCATCTCTCCCCCTCGCTATAGAAAAAGAAGACAATCAAATTTAAATCAAAAACGAAAGAAAAACAAAAAATTTCTTTTTATTTGCACAGCATTTGTTTGTTTGTTTCTTTTTTTGACGATTCCCGAATACTATTCGAGTGAAATGTTGATTTATTTGTGCGGTTCTAAGATAAATATCAAATTTACTTCAATACAATTCATCCTCGCAACCGTGTGTGATTGTTTTATTAATAAAATGAAAATAAAAATAAAACAGAAATCATTTGAAACACAACAGACAGACAGACACCTGCTTATTGAGCCAGTGTCGGTGGTTGTTGTATGCAGTCCTTCGTCCTTAACATCATCATCATTAGCAGCGACATCAGCAGCAACAGCATCACCAATAGTCCTATTAAAGGGAATCTGAAATGTTTCCTTAGCTCTTGCGCAGCGTTGTGTTGTTTTCACAGTGAGACGTTTTTACTCAATACTCGAGTATCGTGGGAATCATTTGACTTTACAAGTGAGCTCGTATTTGTTTATTTAAAAACCAAATATTCTTTCCCTTGGTTATTATTTAACAACCAAATACAATAAATATTTCAAATAAACACAGACAATCTTGTAAAAATTTCTTTTATAATCACTTGGGGGTTAGGGTTTAGGTTTAGAAATAAAAAGAAAAACGTTTACCTTAGGAAAACGACTTTATTTTTTAAAATAGAAAAGTTATCGACTTTTTTTTTAATTCCATCTTCACACATTCCATGTAACAGAATATATTTTATAGCAGTCCTTAATGCATGATGTTAAAGGCTTAATTACGCTATCTGCAATGCCATTAAAACTGAATACGAATGGTTTTTCACAAGCTTAAATGGAGACGCATTTTTTACCAGCAGAATTATTCGGCATTAACTGTAACTGGAACTCTACTTAATGGATTTCAAAGCTACTCCAACAAGCTTTAGGTAGCTTCCAAAAATTTTTTTTCAAAGTATGAACTGAAATTGCCCTATTGAAACATAAGTTTTCTTCCGATTGTTGAGAGTAAACGTTCTTGGTCAGATGAATTGAGCATTACTTCTGGCTTACATATGTTTGCGCTTCCTTACTTACATATTTAATTGGTCATTAACAACCCGATTAACGGATTTTGTCCTGCCTTAACACATCCTTCCAGGCATCTATGATTATTGCGCGCCTACGCCAGTTGGTCACACCTGTCGATAACATAGCATCCTCGATTTGGTCCTTCCAACGCAAACAAGGTCGTCCTCTTTGACATGGCTGAGCCATTGCAGCTACAGGATTTTAATGCGCTACACATCGTCCATGCCGTTAAAGACTTCATACAAGCACAGTGTTGGATCGGGTGCAGAAATCTTACGTAGGACACAAGGCTACTGCATCAGTGCTTAATAGCCTGTTGGCAAGAGTGGATCCTAAGTTTCATCTCCAGACTAACATCATCTTTGATGGTAACGGCGGAGCCTAGATACATAAATTCCTTGACTATATCGAAAGTGTAGTTGTCGGCCGTTACCCGAGATCCAATACGCTGCACGTCTCATCTTGTGGATAACATATACTTCGTTTTGCCCTCATTTACTGTCAGACTCACCTTAGTAGACTCCCGTTCAATAGCAATAAAGGCAGCAGTAACATCTCGCTTGGTACGCCCTATGATGTCAATGTCGTCACTTTTGTGGAAAATAGTGCCATTGCGATGCACTCCCGCCTTTCGCAGAACGCTCTCCATGACAAAGTTGAAGAGGTCGCATGATAGGGGATCGCCTTATCTAACACCTCGCATGGTATCAAAGGGTTCGGAGAGGTCAATTCCTACCTTGACGGAGATACAGGAATTGCATAACGTCATTCTGTATAGCCTTATCAGCTTCGCAGGTATACCGAGCTCAGACATTGCTGCGAAAACACAATCCCTTGTGGGGCTATCGAAGGCTGCCTTATACAAAAAGGTGGTGTGTGTCTACTTGTTTTTCGTGGGTCTTTTAAAGGATTTGACTTAGTGTGAAGATCTGATAAGGTCCAATCAGTGTTCTGACAAATGACTTCATACGTTCACACAATACGCCCGTAAGAACCTTATATGCGATAGAGAGAAGGCTTATACGCCTGTAGTTGGCGCATATCGTAGGGTCTCCCTTTTTCGGTCCAATTTCGTTTACAGGACCGAAAATTTTTTTCGCAAAATCGAAACAGTGCTCAAACAGTACAAGACGAAGACATAATTGATTCGTTTTATTGATTTCCATCAGGTCTTCAGGCATTAAAGGAGACATTTTCATTGAATTCAAATTGCCGACGGCATTGCATGAATAAAAAATTGCATTAAACATGTGAAGCCAATTAAAGTTTTTTTTTTTTTAACACATTGGAAATGTGAATCGAATGTGTTTAAATTAAATGTTTTCGTTTAAATAAACATTTCAATTGTAATCACAATATATGGTATTTATTAAAATTTTTTATTTAAAATGTATTTGTTGATCATCGTCATCGTCATCGTTATCCATTGCCATCAACATTATGACGGTCGTCAGGTCAACTTTACTACGCTGTCGTTTCAAAATAAAAATCAAAGAAATCAATCAATGGAATTGGAATGACATTTTGAATAATTTTGGACAATATTACAGAAACAATTCGAAAACTCGACAATTTTTGAAGAAAAAAGAGAAAACCCCAGTAGCTGATCATGAAACATTTTAATGGACTTCGATAGCAAACAAGCAAATAAACAAACAAACAAACAGAAACAGAATGACAAACCAAACAACAATACTTTTTTATTTTTTTTAAATAATTTTTCGGCTACAAGTTGGTTGGTCTTGCTGTTGCTGTTGTTGTCAGTAAACAATTAAAAATCGAAAGAAAAAAATTTCTTAAAATTTCAACAATTTTTTCAAGCAAAACAATCGAAAATAACCGAAATGAATGAAATGAAACGGGGTCTGGTCGTAATCAAACAATTGCGCGGACAATGAACAACAAATACGAGGAGTATTTGTAAACATTTTAACAAAAAAAAAAAATATTTTCTGTTGCTGACGAAGACTACTACTACTGCTGCTGCAACCTGATGTTGCCTTCTATAGTTGTTGACGTTAAAAGCATTTCCTTTAAATTCTTTATTAACGTTTCATATTAAATTGAGTTTTTTTTTTTTGTTCTTCTGTTGTCCCAATAAATGGCCACGTGGACTGAAGCAGAAGAGTCAAAAGTAGCAAATGTCAAGTGTCATTTAACTTCTTCTTCCTCTGTTAAATGGTGGGCATTTGTCATTGTAGTTGTCATATGAAATCAATTGAAGAGATTATTGTTGGAATGGAAATGAACGGAAATGATACCCACATATGATCACGTGGAAATTTAACAAGACCATCCCGGTACAATGTACAATTAATTAATATAACTTGGCAGATATTGTACACTCTGTATATGCATAGTTTGTACGGGGGTGGATAGTTAAGTTCTTTTTTTTTTATTTTATAAGAAACATATAATAACACTGTATGGTATAGATATTGAGCTTGCTCGAATATCGAAATTATTAATGATCCACGAAAGAAAAATAGCTGAAAGTAAACTTTAAATACATAGTAAGCTTTTTTTTATAGTTTTCCTATACAAAATATAAACCTGTATTGTTTTTTCAAAACAGAAACAAATTCTAAAGAAAAATTGATACGTGGCAGTCAAATAAAATCCATTATTTTTAAATGAAATTCAGAGTTTTGTTCAGCTTAAATATGCGCCTCTTATACATCTCTCTATCAAAGAAACACTCGTTCCTATAATCAAAAAACAAAAAAGGCCACACCAGTTTTTGAAATCTTCATTTGGAACAACGTTCCTCCCTCACAACACTCCATACACCATAAACGGGTGTCACATCCGCATTATAAAACAAATGCTTAAGGTACTCTTAGCCCTACTATGACAAGTTAATTTCAATGCATGTACGTTAACGTCACCACGGTTCAAACCCCAAGTCAGAAGTCTCCAAGAAAAAAAAAAAAATATGAGAGCAAATGAAATTACCATGAAAAGTTTCTCAAAAAATCTGTCTACTTTAAACTATAAGTCCCACCATCATGTATAAAATTAACACACAAAACACAAGTGCTGGGAGAAGCTAGGTCATAATCCTAACTGAAGGGTTGTAATGACCAATACTGTGTCTGTGTGTGCCTTAACGTGGTACTGATGGTTATGGCATCCTCCCTGTTTATGTGCAATTAATAATTTTGTCACAGAAGGGCAGCAAATTATAGTAAATGATTCCTTGCCAATTCCATTAACTACTCAGCATATAAGCTGGTTCTTCGACATAAAACCACAACTAAGCGTGTCTGCGATACAAGAAAGTGTTCAATATTTCAGTTGCCAACCCTAGGAAGTCGAATTAAAATAAAATCAGAGTGAATGATAACCCATCGCTTATGTAGCTATTTGCACTCGAGTAATTTAGTTGGCAGTTATGCAAACAACTCTTTATATTAATAACAGTTGCAGGGATGTGAGATGTATGTGATTTCATCACTCATTTGTATCTTTTTTAGCCATTAGCATAGCATTCAGAGTTTTGTTTTTGCTTTTTTTGGTACAGACTTGCAATGTAAATTGTAAATCGAAATTATTTATTCAATTTCTATTCATATATTTTTTGTTTTTTTTTTTTTTTTGAAGAAAAATTAAAAAAACGCCAACAAAATTAAATCGCCGACAATGTACTTGAATTTTTTAAAACGTGTTTTATTTTTGTTGGTTGTTTTTTTTTTCTCTTTGTTTTCTTTTTTTGTTTTCCAAAATTTGTCTGCGTGTGTTTTAAATTTAAAATTTTACCGCCCATTTCATTAGGTGTTGTTGTTGTTATTTTTAAAAACATTGAAAATAAACAATAAACAAATAACCAACAACAACAATAACAAAGAATTGTCTTTCCAGCCACTGACAGACGGTCTGCCTCAATGGCTGGCTGGAACAGTACAAATCATTCATCTATCGTCGTTTACTTCTTCTTCCTCATTTTCTTCACCAGACAATAGGAAACTTTATTTTGGTCATGATTGTCTATATACAGCGTGTGTCAATGAGAGAGAACACTTTAAGAAACTCACAGTTACAGTCACTATTAGTGGAGGAGAAAAGTAATTTCCTACATTTACTTAATAACATGGATAGCCAGGCTACAATTAAGTCCATAACGAACGTACATAGTTTCAACGTCTGTCTGTGTCCATGAATGCCGAGGATTTCTTCGAGAAATTTCGAAATTATACGAAGGTAACTCTTTTATGGGTTCCAGAACAAAGGGATATCATTGGAAATAAAATTGCAGCCAGGATCGATACTAAGCTATGAATCTCCTAAATGTTATAAAGCATAGGTATTAAGATTTTTTCGGTTTATTGAGATATTGGCCACTCGTTTTACGCGGAGGATCAATATTATGGCGCAGGAAGATACTTTCAATATTGCTAGACTCTGCTGGACACGTATGGAAATGAAGAGGACTGAGCCAGTCCTGTACATCCATGACACAATAGCGACACTTAAGGGCCACTGTCCTTTGGGTGGACATGCCGAAATATTCGGCATTCCGACTAATTATTTCTGCAGGAGGTGTGAGTCTGTGAAGGAGGAAGGGACTGTTTTTCACTTCATGTGTCAGTGCCGCCCTGCTCTTGCCATAGACGAAGGCAATAGACGAAGACGAATAGACGAAGGTTTCTGACCTCTCCTTTTCTGACATCCTTGACGAACTGTCTAATATAAGCTTGCTGCAATATTAAGATTTATTTGGCATTATTTGGGCCTAAATGCTAGCCTAAGTGGCACCTCTTCCTTCAAGGAGGTCCGCCACCCAAACTAACCTAGCAACATGGTTATAAGTTATTCCATAAATAGATCACACATATTTAAAACGACAACAAAGTAGCAACCACATAACCAATCAAATTCTGAAGATTTACATCAGTGTTGAAGAAAAGTGGATTGTTTACAACAGCGTTAAACGAAGACATAAAAGGTGGTCTACCATGGATAATTAGATAGAAACATTTTGCTGAGTTTTTTATGGCATTGGTAAGGAATCATTTACTATGGGCTACAGAGCTGTTTTATTTCATACACATCTTTTACAAATTTTCCCTAGAGACCAATTAATCCTTTTAAGATGAAGTATAGGCTGCTTTCTTCCCTCCGCGCCACTAAATATATGATATTTTAACTTTACGTGTGAATTTGTAGAAATCGATTAATAAAAAAAGAATAATCAATCAATGACTTGGAAGAAGCCTATATTTACTGTTAAGTTTTCGACATTGTAGGCTATTTATGCCCTAGATCAACTTTTTTATTATTATTTTTTTTTTTTTTTTGATAAACACTGGGTTAGATTGTTAAATTGGAACCGCATGGTGTTAAAAACTGCAGAATTCACCATCACAAGTTAAAACTGTTAAAGGAAATAACTTTTGCTCTCAACTAATTATAATTGACCAACTCGATTTCGTACACCATCTTCACCATGCAGACAGACAGATAGAGAGACATAATTAAGCCGAGAGTTATTACATACTTTGTTGATGTTGGTGTTAGTGTTCATGTTCGTGTTGTTGTTGTTTGTGTTTTCTTAAGTTAAATTGTCACTTTAACTAATTTGCATAAATTGCTACCATGTTGCAGCGGCAGCACTTAAATATTCAATATCATCGTACCTAGTGATGGATGGATGGATGGATGAATGAGATGGTTGGGTTGGATGGTGTGGTGGTTTCTTGTTTACACACACTCAACATAAAAAGAAAACAAAAAAACAAGTACGACCCACTAAATAGTATTTCGAAAATAAATGATAGTTTTTGTTTTTGTTGTTATTATTGTGTTTTGTTTCTGAGATTCTCAAGTGGTCGGTCGGTATTTAAAATGTGGTTAATGAAGAATGTTTTTTCTGTTTTTTTTTCCGTTTTCTTTCCTCTACCAAGACCACCAAGATTGATTCGATTGTCGTATACAATAACTTAGTTTTTCAGTCGATCGATCGATCGATAATTATTCGTTTATTTTAAATGAAAAAACAAAAGAAAAAATCATGAAATAAAGTGACAACGATGGATTTAATAATTTTGCTTAAAACACTACGTGTTAAACAATTAATTCAGTTTCATTGACTATTAATTTCATCACAGCCATTAGATGAACGATATCATGTTTGTTTTTTTCTTTTTTAATTATTCTGTAAATAAAATATGAAACAAAGCACAAAAACAAGTTTATCATTTCAATTAGAAATCACTTGTCGCAGCTAATTTGCTTATAATATTTCATTTTATTCATTCATTCAGTCGATATATTAATTTAACGACATACAATTGCTAAAAAAAAAAGGAAATCTGCAGGATTGTATAAACGCATCACGGTACCCAACTGGTTCAGAAAACTTAGTCGACTCTGGAAATTATTTATTCGTTGTGTCCAAGTTGCCGTAGTCTCGTTGGTAGTGTGTTGGTTTATTAGACGTAAGGGCCACGGTTCAAACATCAGGTCAGACATCAAAATTAAAATGTGAAATAATATTCTTCGGCGGCTTCCTCTCAGCAGATTTCTGGCAATAACTCTGAGAGTAAATAAAATTAGCATAGAAAAGTTTCTATAAAAATCTGTCATTTGTAGTCGACTTTAAACTGTAGGTCCCGACACTCATCTATAAAAAATTCACACACACATTATAGTGGTGTGAGAAGCTAAGTCGCAATCCCGATTTCAGGGTTGTAATGACCTATTATGTATGTGTGTATATATGTAGTACAACTTTCCGTACCTGGAAATCGAATGATTTATTGGATTTTAATATTTAAAAAAGGTCATTAAAAAATAAAAATTGAATCAAAAAGACAACTTACTAACATAATCTGTTTTCTTTTCAATGATTGAATGGCAAAAGTTTTAGAAAAAAAAGAATCATGATTTATAAAAATCTTATTTTCATATGATCTCATCAAACTCAACTTATTTTAAGTCAATTGGTTTGCTTGTTTGTTTGTTTGTTTAAGTCAAAAGAGTATTTTTCATAAAATTTTTTAAACAAAATCTTGTTGGGACTTTTGAAAGGCAATGATGAAATCGATTGTGGTGTTTCTAAAATGTTACGATGTGATTGCAGCAAAATTGACTGTGTGTGGTTGGTTGGTTAACGTTGCCAGAAAAAAATGTCAAAAACACACAAACGCCAGTGATTATTGACGAAAATCTCAAAAAAAAAGAAAAAAATTTAATTTAAGTGTTAATAGAAGGCAGCGGTCAGTTAGGCAGTCATTTATTCACTCTTATGTATTAATAACAGCCAGTTGGACCATTGAAATGAATTGCAATTGAATGCCAAGCGACCTTCGTCAGATTCATTCATACACATACACGCAGTAGCCAATATTTGTTTGTCTAGAAACCACAAAAAGAAGGAAGAAGGAACAATTCGAAAAAATTAAAAATATTTTCTATTAAAAGAAATTATGCAAACCGGGGAAGAGAGAGAGAGAGAAAATAAATTTTGAATAAAATTTAAAAAGAATAGAAAAAACGGACACATAAACATACCGATGAACAGAAATGAATTCAAACGGATATTATTTTATTTCCGTTTCCACCACCAATACCAACCATCGTTCTCTACAAAAGAAGAACATCGTCGTCAAATATTTGTAGCCAAAACGAACGTTAGTCTCATAGCCTTCCTTTTGGCTTTGTTCTTATCTTTTGGCTTTTCTTGCCTCTTCATCTCTCTCCTCTCCACTCCTTTTCTTTTTATTTTAATTTCTTGCAAACACATCCCAGAATATTTAAAAGATTCTTCCTTGAGATTCCTTGTAAAACTTCGTATTTTTTTTTTTTTTGTTCTGGAATTGTTAACTCCAAGCATTTACAAGAAATTGTGACTATTTTCTCTAGGAAAAAAGGAGGGGAGGAGGGATGGCAGTAGTTATGGTGTATGATGATAAAACGTAGAAACAAAGATGTTTTACAAGTAACTAAAAAGGGCATACCTCGTTACCCTTCCTTAAACGCACAGAAAAAGTCTGTTTAAGATTTAACACTCTCATGGTTACTGTCGCCTGAGTACAGAGCTTTAAAAGTACCTACGCACTCTTTAGACGTGTTTGTAGGATTAAAATTTTGCAAAGCTCTGCTTCAAATGCACTTTTTCTAATCGTAGTGATAGATTGTTATCACAATTAAACGCTCTTAATGCGAGTATGAGCATGAGTCTACCACTGCTTTAGAATTATTCAAACAGTGCTTTCCTTTTTCCTCTTGGGAATACTGCACGATTCTTTAAGTGTAGCTTATAAGGTATGGTCAGAGAAAGCAGCTGTGGCGGAGACAACAGAATAGAGTTCTATTTGTTTTTGTTTCATTAGAATAACGAGATCCTAAATTGCAATATTGAATCTATGAAACGATAAACAAATTCTCAAACAGCCATTGTAAGTTAGGCAATGTTTTGAATCCTTATCGTAGGTTAATAGGTTAACTACAGCAACTCTAATATGAGTGATAAGTTGCCTCTGTTAAATCATCTGCCTGATCTAGATTTCTATATAACGCGAGAACATTAAAGCTTTGGTGAGTAGAATGTGGCACCACATTTCAGAGTTAAACCAGTGACATGCATAGCTGCATGGAACCTATGTATGTGACATACATACAAACGAGTAGGCTGACAAGATGATAAGTGGCAACTAAGCAACATATTCTATTCGTCTATCCAGCTTAGACGAGTTTCTGCTTCTGTCAAGATCTAGATTGCGTTACAGCTCTAGATTGCCTAATGGCTGGTGCATACATACATTACAAGCCGATGAAATTGATTTGATCGTTTTAAGGGGATATCACAATGCGTTTAATGCCAACTTAAGATTCTTGATTAGACTCTTTCATATTTCTGTCCTTGTAATTGTATTGTTTCATTGTTTGTTTGTGTGTGTGCCGTTGGTTAGCTTTATTCCCATATGTTGTCTGTTTTCCAATTTTTTTTCTTGTTTTCTCTTTAGATTTCGTCTCTAGACCACCGTCTCTGTCGTCTGTTGTGTTAAACATGGCGTGAAATTGTATTTTAGGTTGTAAACGTTTTTTGGCTTTTTTTGTTTCGTTTCTTTTAAACTTTTTTGTTTTTTAATTTTTTCTGTTTTTTTTCTCTTGTAAATCTTACAACTTTTGCCGAAAGGACTCATTTTTAGTCAACGACGTAAATTTCAATTTAATCGCCGTTATTTGATGTTTTTGCTTTTGAATCTTTTCGGGTTCCCATTAAGAAAGTGCGGGTATATGTAAGATGTAACGGAGACATCATGCGTTTAAAGCTGAAGGACCATTTGCTACTCATCTGATTTGTGTTCAAAACTAAGTGATACTAAGACGTTTTTAGGTTCCATTATTTGTTAAACTCCCTGATTCATTGGAGATTTTTTACGAGGAGGATACAGAGTATGTGTGTTTATATGACGTTAAACAGTCTCGTCCCTTTTAGAACCCTGCTGCGTTAGATTCTTGCTGTTGCATGTGAACTTATGAGGCATTGTTGTTTTACTCCCAATAATACATTGATCGGCAATAATACTTCAAATGAATTTTCGGTGTGCAGGCCATTGAATGTCACAAAAATGGCAAATTTAAATTTCTTTTGAAGACTAATTTTTCAAATAAATTACTGAGCACAGTCATAATTATGACGAACAAATCAAACATTCACAATATCACTTGAAGATCAAAATTGAATGAGATTTGTCTACCAACCAAGTGCAGAGTGAGTGTCTAAAGGCGGTGGCGGCCATTTTTCATGCATTAGAGACCAATCGCGTGATATCAACATCCCGGCAGACGCACTTATCGATAGTTTTTAGGTTGTAAATAGCTTTGTTGGTGAAAAAATGACGATAACCTATCGATCAAACATTGGGCTTTGCTCAAACCATAACATACATACATACATAATTGGTCATTACAACCATTCAGTGAGGATTAGTTTCTCACACCACTATAATGTGTGTGTTAATTTTTTATACATGAGTAGCGGGACATACAGTTTAAAAACGACTCCGAACGACAAATATTTGAGAAACATTACATGGCAATTTTATTTTCTCCCAGATTTTTTTTCAGAAATCAAATAGTTTTTACTAAATCGTGGTCTCTAGGACGAAAAAAGTGATTTTAAGAAAAAAACGCGTTTAAGTTGCGCGCACATGCGTGCGTTGTAATATTTTCGGTTTTTATTCTTCTTTTCGTATGGTTTGAGGGAAAAGAAGATTTCTACCTTCGTTCTGCGGCTCTAAAGTAACTAAACCCATGAAAAACATTAATTTTTTTTTTAAATAAAGGAAGTATACTAAGCCCTTAATTTAAAATAAAAAAGAAAATCAGTGTCTCTATATATTTAACTACAATTTTTTTTTTTTTTCTTTGTATGAAGATAGAAAATATTTCAAATCTTAATACAATTTGTATCAGCAGCAGTAAATAACCTTTTTAGAGACAAAAACAAATGAAAAACGAAAGAGTACTTAATAGAGGAGGCAGAGGAGCACAAACAAAACAGTGGCAACGATAATGTCAACGCCGACGATTCTAATAAGGACGTGCAAGTATGTGAATGCGTTACAGTAGCGATTTTATTTGAAAAATGATACAGAAAAAGAAAGGAAGAAAAAAGTAAATAAATAAATAAACCGTTATATACACAGCATTGCTAACTCAATAACCTGCGCTCTCTTATATACTGGCTCTCTCATCTAGTTTTAGGTCTCTTTGCTTGTAAAGAGAGAGAGAGAGTGAGATTCAATTCTTAAAAATTAAATGAAACGAAGAAAATCAAAAACATAAATTTCTTCTTCTTCTCTTTTTTCGTTTTCCTTGAATTTCTGGCGAAGAGGGCCTTGGGCTTTAATTTTTTGTTTTCTTTGATTTTGTTTGCGTTTTAGCTCCTCCTACTTTCAACCATATAGGGAGGAGTCTATTGTACTCAGCAGCTGGAAATAATAACAATTTTTTAAATACTGTTTCACATGATTATCACTCACATTGGGCGTATGTTGTGTGTGTGTGTGTGTGCGTGTTGTCTACGTTGGAAGAGATGGTATGCTTACAAACAAAAGCATTTCTCAGGAAAGGGGAAGTATTACCAACGGAAATAATTCAATGTAACAAAACATATGAACTTTTTTTGAAGTTTTAATTTAAAAAACAATTTCATGGGAATAAAACAATTTAATTTAAAAGAAAACAACACAAAGTACATACTTTAATATGTTATAAAAAATTAAATTTCAATATTTTTGTTTCTTCCCGACTACATATGCCTTATAAACGTAAAGGCAAGGTTAGGTTTCTTGCTATCTTGCTTCTCCTCCACTCCAGGTTACATAGAACATGTTCTTGTTTCTTCATATAAAAAATATTTGAAAAACAGTTACGTCTTTACATGTACATAATATGTCAGTATGTACATACATACATATATATGTAAATATATATTTAAAGTATACGAAAAGTATATAAAAATGATTTTCCTCTCGTTTAGATTACAAAAACATTTGAAACTGTGATATATCAAATGGAGAGTAAAAAAAAATAAGATACAAACGTCCTTAGGCAAGCGACCTAGTGAAAGAAGGACAGTTGCATGTTACAGTTGCAAAATTATATTAAATTTACAACAACCATTACAACAACAACTGCACAGTAACATTACATATAGTTTGTAACGGAATTTAAATAAACTATTCGCTCGCTCTCTCTCTCTCTCTCACTCCGAGACCTGCGCCTTTAGCACTTAAATTTCGAATAGAGGATATCCCCCCTCTTTGTAATGCGCAGTGAGAAAATTTTTGAAAAGTTCACACACAGTTTCATTTGAAAAAAAAAATGATTATTTTTGGATTTCTGTGACAGTTAGATGTTGCAATATTTTAATTGGTAACTCTGTAAAAAAAAATAAACGAACACTAAACACTGTATAGAAATGAAAGAACAAAAAAATAATATAAAATTAAATTGAAAATAAACATGCAGTCGAGCATAATTCTGGTGTCTTAGTACTGTGGCTGAAAACATCGTGCTTTGGCAACACAATCTAAAATCTGTTATAAAGCTGTGATCTTTTATTTTCTTCATACAGAAACTAAAGAAAATGTACCTACTTTCGGTAAATTATTTCACGGTACTATACCTTAATTGTTCAACTACGTTCCTAAAGTAAAGCTGAGGTACTAACGATAGATTTCCGTTGACGTTGTCCTCAAGGAACACAATTCCTCTATGCATAGTCAGTGTAACAGCTTCTGCATGGTAAATCTGGACTTGATCAGCGTATACGCCAGATCGCTTTGATGCAGCACCAAACACTTTAACTAGCAGTAGATTAATAAGAAGACGCCGTGTCTTGGCTTATTAGACGCAAGACAATGGTTCAAAGCCTAACTCAGTCATAAACAACACGATACATAAGAAATATTTCTGCAACGACTACCTCTCAGCAGTCTCTTGGCAAAAAACTTCTAAAAGCGAAATAAGTTTCTCAGAAATCTGTAATTCGGAGGCAACCTTAAACTGTAGATACTGCCACTTTGTTTCAGTTTATCAAATTTCATTAACCAAGATTCTGGCCAACTGCAGGAGGTTATTTATCGTAGGATTGCCAGCCACCATTGTCCACAAACATAGATATAGTTGTTGTATTGGGCGTAGTGGTGAGGACATCGAGTTCAAAACTCAGCTGGTACACGAAATATGCACTGCCTCTCAGTAGTGCTATTGAAAAAGCTCTAAGAGTAACTGATAGTTAAAAAAACAGATCGCGATCTGAGGTTTGAAAGGTTATAATCACCAAGAATTTTTATTTCGACCTAAAGTCAAACTTTTACAATGTTTATCAATATTATAGGTACTACGATTTCAATATATTCTGCGATTTCAGACGAAAGTCTACTTTCTACACAAAGAAACATTCGTTTGAAATCGTTTGTCTTATAAAAACAGGCGCTTAATATTCTATTTAAGAATATACCTCCTATTATTATTCGATTTGTTTTATTTTTATTAAAATCTTTTATATTTTGACCATCACTGTAATTCTTTTAAGACTTATTTTCATTTTATTATTTTTTTTTTATTTTTCTAAAACAAAACTTAATCTAATGTAATGTAATTCTGTTTCATTTAAGAATCGAAATATTTTTATATTACGCCCCCATAGTCTCCCTGCTATGTATTTGGAGTTACTCACTGAGCGTGGAGTGAGTTGATGTTGCCAACTTAATTTTGTCACACTGTATAACAACAAAACTGTTATTGTAATTTCCATACTTTAACTGTGTTTTCAATCTATTGCACTGGTATTGGTGTTTACGCCAGCCATGACACAAAAGCACAAAGCAAGAGAGGGAGAAACTCTTCAGCTATATACACAACAACAAACAATAAAAGAAGAGAAAAGAAATAAAAGACAGATGGCAGTTGAGAAACGTTTTTGGTTGGTTAGTTTTACAAATAATTGCACGTATACACACACCCTGCCTACCTACCTACTCAAATGAACACTGTTATTCTCTTTCGTTTATATTGTAGAATGGAAACATAAAATTAAAATACTGAAACAACAAAAGCAACAATGTAGGCAGTCAACCAGCGGTGGTACTTGAAATGAACGCATAACGATGCCAACAACACAACAACAGCTTGAATGTGTAGACGAGGCATACATACATTCACTCGTATGTACACTGGAACATCGCAAATAAGAAACAAAACTTTAACGAATGGCCAGACAAAAAACAAAATTCACACACATACACACATGCAGGCAAACGACAGGAGAAATAAGCCAAACGAACCTTAAAGAACAAAAGAGAGATGATACAAGAAGAGCAGCAGTAGCAGCAGATGGAGGTTTAAGAAAATACAAAATGAAACCAACAACCACTTCTACTTTAAAGAGAAGAAGAAAAAATCATTTTTTTTTTTTTGGATATTGAAACTCGTAAAAATGCGTGCATGTGTGTGAAGCAACATATGGAGTGAGAGCATAAGTGCATGGTTAAACCAAGAATGAATAACAGAATGCATGTGAATTGTACACAATCGTTTCATTTCTTGTTTCTTATTGTTTGTGTGTCTGACAAAAAAGAAAAAAAAAACAAGACAGGAAAGAAAAAAACAGTTGTTTTCGGTGATGCCACATTAATTAGATTTTGGATGCACGTAAACGATAAATTGATTTTAATTTTTGGGGTTTAAAAACTTATGTTAAATAAAACACACAGAAATCTATGCGATCGATGAGACTTTTAATTCCATTTAAATGCATGGAACTTGTCAAGTTATGCACGAAGTAGAATGTCGTTTAAAGCATAGATGGGCACTTTGCAATACCAGTAAAATTTCAGTAAAAATTGATTTTTACTGATTACTGAAAAAAATTTCAGTATTCAGTAAAATTTTACTGTTAATGCAATCTAAATTTGAGTGAAATTTAAATAAAATTTAAATGAAAAAAGTAAAATTTTACTGTTAATGCAATCTAAATTTAAATGGCATTTAAATGAAATTTAAATGACATTTAAATGAAATTTAAATGAAATTTAGATTGCATTATCAGTAAAATTTTACTGAATACTGAAATTTTTTTCAGTAATCAATTTTTACTGAAATTTTACTGGTACTGCAAAGTGCCCATCTATGTTTTAAAGGACCGTCTCTGGATCAAAAATTTCGAGTGGTATCTCAGCGAAAACCGTAGCTTTAAGACTGTGGTTACACACATAAATTTTCCCTTCTCGAGTGTAAACTGAAGTCCTTCTAAAGTTACATTTGCAAGTGTAAAAATGGTCTTCGGTAGCAAATTAATCATGCGCACATTTGTGTACGTTTCCCAAGTGAATGCTTCTTGAATTTAACTGAAAGTTAAATGTGTTTTCATGCGATTTGATCACCCGATTTCACCACACTAGATTACGTTTAGTGGGGATATGTAAAGTCTCTAGTGTATAAGAACAAGTCAATCACAAATTCAGCGCTAAAAGATAAGATTACCGCTGCCATTCAACAAATGGCGAACGAATCGTATACCAGCGAAGGGCATAGCTACGGGCAGCATTAACGTGAAATAATCTTTTAAAAGTAAACAGCGGGCATTCACTTTTGCAAATCTTTTGTTCTGTTTATTTATTTATTTTTTTGTTAATTTTGTTTTTTAAAACCCAAACGGTAAACAAATCATTTCCCATTATATCCCAACGAAAATGTATTGCCGAAAAGAAGAAAACGAAAGATTCAGTAATCAAATCGACGCCTCCATTCTATAACGTTCGAAGTGTACTTAGTACGTTTTTAATGTTCTTTCATTTTTAAATTCTACGTTCTTTAACTTAAATACTGTCAAAATTTGGTTAAGATGCGCCGATCCGTTCCGAAGTTATAGTGAAAAATCTACTTAGAATACACATATAGTTCGATTAATTAATCTGGCAACATTATTTTCAATGAACAAGCGTGTGAGTGCATAAGAGAACAGTTTTATTAACAGTAAAAAAATTAATTTTGAAACTTTTTTAATTGCATTTTACACACACAAACAAACGCACACGTACAAATGCAATACCTACACCTACATTTATAAACACTACTACAGATGCATAGCACTGAACAGCACAGCACAGCATGACCGACTGATTAACATTGCCAAACGAACAGTAAAAATCACTTTTTCGTTATTTACTTCATAACTTTCTGGCGTATATTTGTTTGCAATTCTTCTTCACTTTTTTATTTCTTCATATTCATCCGGCAATTTGGTCTGCTACTGTATTGTAATAAAAGTTAATGCATAGCTTTTTATACATACATACATATGTATATGAATACATGTAAATAATAAGTGTGTGTGTGTAAGCAGGATATCTACAAAAATTTTCATGTATGTATGTGTGTGTTGTTCATGGATTTATATTTTAACATTTCCTTTTTTTGTTCATTAATATTGTTGTTGCTTTTGTTGTTGTAGTTGTAGTTGTTATTTATTTATTGTTACTCTTAATAGTTGTTATAATACTGTGGCATGATTTTTATACACAAGCATACACGCGCATACACACTCACTTACACTCAGTAGCTAAACATTTATACAAAGTTACTCTCTTTCTCGCTCTCTATTCTTTTCTCTGCACAATTTCTTCATTTTTGAAGGTGGTTGGTTGGTTGGTTGGCTTTATTATTATTTTTTTTTTTTTGTATTTTTATTTACACAAACACAAGAGTAACATATAAGATGGTAACAACCACAGCAGTAGCAACCCCCAAATATACAACAACAACACGAGCACCAACAGCAACAATAAGAAGAGTATTGTCATACTACGTGTGTACAATACAATACAATACAATACAATAGTAATACAATAATAAAATATTGAAATATTTTTCGATTTTCTTTTTGTTCGTGTTGTTTTTCAATTGTTACTCCACGAACGAAACGTTCATGATGTGACGACGACTGTTGAGCGTAGAAATGAATGGTTGATGTGAGTTGTGTTGGCTGTGTGGTGTTATGGTTGGGATGATGGTGGGTTTGGTGTGTTATTTTGTTTTTGTATTTCTTTATTTCTTTTTTCTCCTCATTTTGTTTGTTGTTGGTTTTTTTTTATCCATCCATCCATCCACAACAATATCGAAAGAAACTTGAATCAGTTGCAAACGAGTTCTCAGTGCGTTACGACGACAACCAAAATAATTTCGCGCTTGTGTTTCAAATCAAAACTAAAAAAAGAAGTCAAACAATTTTGTTGCAATTTTATTTAACACACACACACACAAAAGAAAAACAACAAAAAAAAAATAAGAAACAAATTTAATTAAAATTCTTGTGAAAATTTTGTACAAAAAATCCGTAGGTGTTACACATACATATAAATGAAAAAGAAAAAAATTAAATTAAGAATTAATTAAAGCAGCGGAAAGAAAAAAATCTCCGTTTTTTTTTTTTGTGAAAAAAATCAAGATAAAAAGAAAATTTCGTTTTTAAATATGTACCATGAATTGTTGAATTAAAAAACAAGATTTTTTTGAAAACATTTTTTAAAATAAAAAACAAAAAAAGAAATCTTTTGCAAAAGTAGCAAAATAGAGAATACAAAAACAAATCAAGTGATGAGTCTACCGAGCGGTGTTGATATGCAGAATCTCATGTCGCAACATCCAGTTTTAGGTGCCCTACCGCCCGCTTTCTTTTTACGCGCCGCCTCTGAACGCTATCAACGTACACCCAAATGTGCCCGTTGCCGTAATCATGGAGTGGTCAGTATAAAAATTTAATTTTTCTATTTATTTAAAGTGTAGAAAGCTATAGTAAGCGATACATTATTATCTTTTTTTTTTAATTTTCCACAGGTGAGTGCTTTAAAGGGCCACAAGCGTTATTGCCGCTGGCGCGATTGCTTATGTGCGAAATGCACTCTAATTGCGGAACGTCAACGGGTTATGGCAGCACAGGTGGGTACAAAATTGTTCAAATGCTCTATATTACTTTAGTTAACTTGTTTTAGCAACAAAACTGAAACTGTTTGATCAAATAAGACTTCAAATATTATTTTTCGTTTTTTTTCAATAAATTCTAAAACATTTTCCAAATTTTTTTAAATTATCTTTGAACAAAAGCAAACAAATTTAAGAATTCCGGCATACAGTTATTGTGGAACGACCCGTTGTATCAAAACAAATGTCAAAAAATGGAAAAAAGATATCAAAACTTAAACTCGCTTCAAAACTAAACTTTTGTACATTTAAAGAATTTTTCAAGTTTGAGTTTCTCTTTTAAAATACCTTCGTTGGTAGAATTTCCGACGCAGTATTTCATTCAAATTGGTCATTACAACCCTTCAGTCAGGATTACGAGACCTAGTTTCTCACACCACTTATGTTGTCTGCGTTAATTTCTATACATGAGCGGCAAGACATATAGTTTAAAGTTGACTTCGAACGACAGATTTTTGAGAAACTTTTTCATGGCAGATTTATTAACTCTCAGAGTTTTTGTAAGAAATCTGCTGAGAGGAAGTAGCCGAAGAAATATTTCTTCATGTTTTCGTTTAGATGTCTGACCTGAGGTTTGAACCGTGACCTCACGTCTAATAAGCCAATACACTACCTACTAGACTACGGCGACTTCATGACCGGCATACTTTAGAGAAACTTTTTATCGCAAAGAGATAAGAGATAACATCAGAACAACCTTAACCATTTCGCGTTGGCAAACCTGTACCACACTTTGATATTTTTCACCATGCCGTGTCATTGTTCGCGAAAACGCAAGTAACCAATCAAATCACTGTCCTGTACATACGGCATCAGCCTCTGTGAACCAATAAGTAACTGCCGTATTTACACGACGTCAGCCGCTGTCATGCACCAATTGACAGCCGTGTATGTACTGCATCCGAAGCTTCGTTTAATCCTCAAATATTACGACGAAAGCTAACATGGTCATGATCACATTTGAGAAAACCTTATGACTCATGCTATAAGATCCTCGGCAACATGGACCCCGACGGTTCAGACCATAACTCACGAATTCTTCAATGAATTACGGTCGTTAACAGATAATAAATGCTCCTGATGGATACTACAGTTAATAGCACACAGTCTTTCGAAAGTTTACTTACGATTAACAAATGTCAGACATTCATAAACCAACCAATTCAAAAAAATATTTATTAAATTAAGGACAGACGGTAATGCTTTAAATGAAATTGAAAAAATAAATTGAATTTAAAAAACAATCATAAACATTTCAAGCGATCGGACATAACAAATAGAGTTTTTCAATTACGGTAAACCCATACCCAGTAATTTTGGAATACAGCTATCTCCCTATACTTCTTCAATTTGAAAATCCTAAACACTCGTCGAAAGTGGTGAACGAATAGCTACGATGTGAATGTGAACTTCCACTGCACTATCCCCCGGCCTTATTGTTATTGAGAAATGGAAGAGCGGGGGAATAATATTATCCGTGAAATTACCAAAAAAGTATAAACAAAATTGCCATTAACTATTGTCATATCGTTTATTTGATGGGGAATTCATCCAAAATTAAAAAAAAAATTCGTTTTTTAAACAAATGATATGAAAGTATGAAATATTTGAAGTGATAAAATATAAAATGAATGAAGCACGGCAAATTCATATAAGGTAGCCGCAACTCTACAACAAGTACAACAATGCAAAAACAACAGGCATTTTGTTTTTGTAAAACACTCCTTCGGCTGTCAAAATAGGAAGAAAAAAAAATTGAAAAGAAAAAAAGTTAACAACAAAACACACACGCACAACAAACACACACAAATTTTGACACTTGGAATAGTATCAGCTGTTTAGTCAATCCCACCTATTACATGAATTGGCCTAGGAATGAAGTTTAAACATAAATTTCAATTTCCTTTCTTCGAGTAAATAGAATTATGAGTCGCCGTAGTCTAGTAGGTAGTGTGATGGCTTATTAGCACCGTGTATACAGAGGGGATACTTGTGACGTTTGACAAACGCTCATAGCAGCACCATTACTGGCGAATTTAGAGGGAGAAAAAAATTTTTATAAGTTTTGCAAAGCAAATGTGTTAGAAGCAACAGATATACAGAGTGAAAATTGGCGGCTAAAGTAGAAAAATTAAATGTAAACAAACATTTATTTTGTGTTAAAAAAGGGAAAATGTGGAATATTTTTTAATTTCTTCAATGAAAAGTTTAAAGATTCTTAAATATTTAAATATTAATGATTTTCGGTCATAATGAATATTGTACATAGTTTCTTATGCAAGAGGTAATTAAGAAGCTAAATATTACAAAATCAAAATAACACTACTGAAAGTTGCTAATATTTTTTAATTTCTTGAAAGGAAAAGTTAAAAATTGCTAGTGTTATTAATTGTTTTTATTATTTATTAATAGTTTTAGACAAAAATTACATTTTTTATTAACTCTCGCCAATATAAAAAACTCAACCCGAAAACTAAAAAAAAAAACTTAAATAAATAAACAGAGAGAAAATTAGACAGGGATAAAAATACTTTTTGATAATATTTGCTGTTCCTTTCATATTTCGCCGGTAAACGTAAAAATCTCGTTTCCCTTCTGTGTATATTCTTTGCTTATTAGACGTGAGGCCACGGTTCCAATTAAAACGAAATCTGAAAAAATATTTCTTTGGTGACTTTCTCTCAGCAGATTTCTGACAAGAACTCTGCGATCAAAATAAAATTGTCGTGAAAAGTTTCCCAAAAAAATCTGGCGTCCGGAGATGACTTTAAACTGTAGCTAACGCCACCCATGTATAAAATTAACGCACACAACATAAGCTTGGTCGTAATCCTGACAAAAGGGTTGTAATGTCCAATTATGTAGGATTTTATTAAAAATTTAAAAATGTTTGATATGTACACCAGAGATCAGCAATGCATTGTTTTTTCGCTACTCATAAGTACTCATAAAATTTTGAATATGAGTCAACAATATTGAAATTTAACTACGTACTCTGATTCATTCTTACTCACAACAACGTTGATTTATAAGTACATGTTCCAATCTTGCTTATTTTGTGTTTCGTGTATATGTTGAGTTATGGAGAGTCGACCTCAACAACATCATACGTGTTGTTATGTATGAATATGATGAGTACTTCAAACTTTGAATATGATTAGAGGTTCCATGATATTAAAATAAGTATGAATGCTTATAAGTTAGAAATTATGAGTATGATTCGATTCTACTCATCTCTTTGAACACTCATTGCTGATCTCTGGTACATACCTCGAATTTTTGTAACGCTGTGTAACTCTGACTAGTGACTTGAGAAATACTCTGTAAATTAAGGCCCTTTTTGTAGATTGATTTTTTGATTGTAGAAATTCATGTTTTTTTTTAATTAGAGCGATGTTCCGATAATATTTTACGTTGATTTTTTTATTTTAAATTCTTTTTTTTTTTTTTTTTAAATAGATTGTGTAGTCCGCATTGCTTAAACTACGACTTCAGTAAAATATTTTACAATTAAATTTGATACTCTAGAACGAGGAGAATTCCTACACTCAACATATTAACCGCATGTAGTCATTGGTGGAACAACTGCATAAGAATTTAGGCGTTCGCAAAATTATGGCAAATCTCTATGACGTAATATGTTCTTGTGAACAAAGGAATCTTTCGCAATAGCCACACATTACATATGTATTTGAATTCTTTGAAATCTGTCAGTTACCCGAGCAGAAGACCATTTTTATTGAGCCCTGAAAAGTGTGCATCGTTCGAAATTAATTTCCTAGCATCGATGTTAACACTGCATACTAATATCCGAAATCAAATTCTAATGGTGGATCCCATTACTCTAAATGATGCTAAAAATTAATTTTAAACATTTTAATTGAAAAAAGAAATTCAGATTCTGCCTCTCAGGGATTTGCATAGATATTGATTCATTTTAAAATTGAAATCCACATTTAAATTATGATTTCCTTAAGATTTCTTAGTATGTACTTAATTGCGTAGATTTTCAAAATCAAAATTTAATTGACTTTTACAAAAAGAACTGTGAAACTGTACTTCGTGAAACTTTAAAATTTTATTTGACCAACGAGAAACAATACTTATGTACATATACTGTAGAAAAAACTTTCTTTGTTATTTCTATTTCATTCCAACATCCAGACTATTTTGAAAGGCAGACTTAAACAATATGGATCCTGTATTTTGGGCGGTATAAGCGTAAGTAGGCAATTTTTCTTTAATTGTGTTCAAAAAACAACTGAAAAACATTTAAAAATACATTCTGGCAGTTCTGAGACTTGACAAACAGTCAATGAATTCTGTCTTGCTCTTTTCTCTTTTTAAGTTACACGAATGCGATGCCAAAAAAAAAAAATCTCCGTAGTGTGTTGGCGTATTAGACGTAAGGCCATGGTTCAAACCATAGGACAGGCATCAAAACGAAATCTCCTCAGCAGATTTCTTGCAAAAACTCTGAGAGTAACAATAAAATTATCATGAAAAATTTCTCAAAAAAATCTGTCGTTCAGAGTCGACTTTAAACTGTAGGTCCCGCCACTCATGTATAAAAATTAACGCACACAACATAAGTGGTGTGAAAAACTAGATTGTAATGACCAATTATGTATTAGGAATTCAAATACAAAAAGTTAAAATAATGAAGTAAATTAGGCTGATTTGAAAGCCGCTTCACTAGGCACATCTTACTTGGGTTCTGTAAGGTCCAGTTGTAACACCAATATTCCCTATTCCGATAGTCATATGTGTATGAAGACTACACCACCTTTGGCTAGACACGTTTTGTCACTAAGTTCTGGGTGTCCAGGAATTCTACTCCTTAGGTTCCCAAGCATCGGACATCTTCTGTGTTCTCCTCTCGTTCTCCGTCGTTGTATCTTCTCTCCTGGCATGAATGCCCTGCGGCCTGTGTCCTGTTATGTCACTGTTATGAGGTTCCTTAAATGGAATCTTGGTAGGCTTAATGCAAATTCCCTTCTACATATCGAGCCAGATCTCTGGTGTCTTGTGTCTCTACAAGTAGGTTCATTAACCCTTCTTACCTTTGCCAATGTATGGAGTGAAATGAGTTTTCCTCTCTGCAAAGGAGCACTAATCTCATGCAGGAGTTCAGTCGGTGCGTCGGTGTTGTTGTTACGTTCGACGTCTAAGAACTCAAATTACCGTTGAATGTCTAGCAATCTCCTTCAGAGATCTATTCGGACAAAACTTTTTGAAATGTAATTTGACTACTTTCATACTTGCAAATATCATTCTAAATCGAATACTTGTTCAGTTCAAATTAATTCAGATTAAATATAAACACGAAACTATTCGTTGTTTCTAAATAATAAGACAAATTAAATGAACATATTTATGATGTATGAGAGACAATTTTATTAATTTTTAACTGTTTTCTCTTTAATTCAGGTGGCCCTCAGACGACAACAAGCCCAAGAAGAGAACGAAGCAAGGGAATTGGGTCTTCTCTATACGAGTGTACCACCACGAGTGCCATCATCACAGAATGCCAGTGAAAATACAAGCACAACAGCGACGTCATCGCAATTATCGCCACAACAGACATCAACAGCCAATGGAGTCTTTCATGCGGGCATACCATCACCGCCCAGTGATGGTCTAGATTCCACCAATAATTCGACACATCATCACAGTCGCATGCCATTCAGCAATGGCAACTCAGGGGATTCAGATTCAGAAATGCGAATTCGAGCAGAAAGATTATCAATGGGTTTCTCACCTGATCGTACAGAAGTGGAAAGTCCTGGTAAGTATTTAGCAAAGAATTTGCTACTTTTCTTTACGTATTCTTGTTAAAGAGAAAAATTTAAAGAAATTCTAACATTTATGACTGTGACTGATTCTCTAAAAAAAAAAAACAAAAACATACGTGAGACTTTGAAAACGTAATTGCAACTTGTGTTGGCCCGCGGTGTTATTGTTGTTGTTGTTGTCGTTGTTATTTTAAGGCTGTTAAAAATGTTTCGAAGCGTAAAAATGTTGTAATTCTTTATGTTGCCACATGTGTTGAACAAAAGATTTTCCACTTTTATTATTTTGCCAAAAGAATTCTTTGTGGCTCCCATTTTATGATTTCCCACCATGATGGCATTTCCGCTTGGCCAACTTGCCACCTTTGCTGAGTATTCTCCCCCTTCTGTTTACCTAAACATTTTGTGTAGAAAGGTGGCAAACATGCTCCTTTGTGTCTGAGCTTCGCTGATTTAATTTCTTACTAAATATTGTTAAAAGTATGAAAAGAAAGAAAAAAACACACACGAAAAGACCATGTTGGAGCATAAGAATTTTTCTTTTGTAATTCAATTGAAAAAAGAAAGAAATAAAAACTTAACAAAAGCCTGTGCATTTTCGCCGGGGCTAAAGGCTAACGAGGTTTTCAAAAAAAAACCTGATGAAAGAAATTAAAACATTGAAGCGAAAAAGTGTTACAATCTTTAACGAAACGAATGGAGACGGTAAACTTACAACAGCAGTTGTGGGTGCAGTAAATCGGGAAAGAAATTCAATTAAAAAAATTTAATAAAAAATATTTAACAATTGAAATCGTGATTTAAGTCCAAAAGCAAATCCAGTATTTAAAGAATTTATTTTTAAAGAATTTGATTTAAAAAAATTGCTAAAATTTTGATAGTTTAGCACATATTCCGTGGATCTCTTGACACATTCAAAATCTCTTGGAATACGAGCAAAACTATCACACGTTTACTTAAAGGCTTCAACGGTTAGGGAAAGAGTAGACTACACAGATGGATGTAAAATTATGGTTTTCGTAGGAGACGATCGGACCTAAGCTTGGCGAATATCAAATACCACGTACCTTTCTCATGAAGTCGTCGTAGTCTAGTTGGTAGTGTATTAGTTTATTAGACGTAAGGCCCGGATTCAAGCCAAAATAAGACGTCAAAACGAAAATCTGAAAAAAATATTCCTTCGGCGACTTCCTCTCAGCAGATTTCTGGCAAGAAGTCTGAGAGCAAATAAAATTGCCATGAAAAGTTTCTCAAAAATCTGTTGTACGGAATCGAATTTAAAATGTAGGTGCCGCCGCTCATGTATAAAATTAACACACACAGTATACTATAAGTGGTGTGAGAAGCTAGGTCGCAATTCTGACTGAAGGGTTGTAAAATTCAGTAATTCCCGCATCAAATACCAGTCTCGCCGGAGAATCCTCTTCTATCCGAGCTACATAGCCATTGCGGCGACACAACGTCCATATCGTTGAGGACTTCATACAAGCTCAGTGTTGGATCGGATGCGGAAATCATTGCCAACTCCTACTGAACTGAAGATCTTACGTAGGACTTTTCTCTTGAATACTTTCAAGGGTGCTGCATCGGTGCTTATTAATCCATACTTTCGCGCCATAATTAAGCACTGGGAGGATGAGCGATTTGTGGAGTATTAGTTTTGTCGTCCGAGATAGGTCTCTGCTACTCAATTGCCTATTGAGACTATAGTAGCACCTGTTGGCAAAAGTGGATCCTACACTTGATCTCCAGACCGTCATTATTTTTGCTGATAATGATGGAACCAAAATAAATAAATTCGCTGACTATAGTCGAGGCATAGTTATCGGCCGTAAGTTGGGATCCAATCTGCTGCATTGTGAGGCACTCCCACTTTCCGCAGAGCACTCTCCAATGACGAGGTTGAAGCGATCGGCCTGTCTGAAACTTTGCACAATATCAAAAGGTTTGGAACGCTCTATTTCTATTCCTTGAGGCTTGCGATGGCTGCTTTGTAGTCGACAAAAACATGATTTGCGTCATTGGTTTTGCATGGATCTTCTCTAAGTTTTGCTGTATTGTAAAGATCTGATTAAGGGCGAATTTACCAGTAATGAAGCCACACTGACTAGGTCCAATCATTGTTTTGACGAGTGGCTTCAGTCGTGCATGCAATACGTTCATCAGAACCTTTTATTAAATAAATCAATGATAAAATTTTTATATTTTTGTTTATCAAAAGTTTTCTTCCAAAACCCAGATTCCTTTTCCAAAGCGAATATCAATAATTGGTCATTACAACCCTTCATTCAGGATTACGACCTAGCTTCTCACACACTTACATATGTTGTGTATGTTAATTTTTTCATACAAGTCGCCGACGAAATATTTTTTCAACTTCTTTTCGTTCGAGTTGTCTGACCTGGAGTTTGAACCGTGGCCTTCCGGCCATATACTTTGCTATATTGAATCTGGTAACACTACCTGGTATGCAACAGTGTTTCCAACTTATTGGAATTAAAAAAAACGCGCAATATTCGTCGAAATAGAATTTAAAATTAAATTGAAATTTTGAAATCTTTACTCCACGAGTATGTAAAGAAAAAAAAAATAAAAGATTCCAAGAGTATTCCTTCGAGTGAATGAAGAAACATTTACAATTTCAATCAGTTTGCAAGGGATTATGGAAAGAATGAAAAATCAAACAAACAAACTCCCACATGCGCAACAAAATCAATAAATACCAGTTCATTGAAGGGGGATTTGGGGGGCAGGAGTTAATAGAACTTAATTAAATTTCAAATAAGTGTACAACAACAACAATGACAACAACGAGAACAGAAAAAAGTGCTTCACAAATATTAAAAAAAATCACAAACAGAAGTTGAAAAAATAAAAACAGAAAATGAAAATGAAAAAATAAAAAAACAAACGAAAGAATATCAAAAAACAAGAATCACTTCATGGAGAGTATCGAATGACTGTTTCTTTGCTTGCGTTTTATTTGTTTTTCTGATTTTTCTTAACCGTCGTTGCCCCTGTTACCAGGTAACAACCTGGCCATCCACATACCAGCATTGCGTATGATGAAGAGGACTGAGTGACTGACTGACTGGCTGGTAGCAGCATTAACCTGTATTTGAAATAACAAAATTTGATACTTTATTTTCATTTGAACATTTCAATTCAATTTTTTCTTTATTTGATTTGTTTGTCTTGTTTGATGAGCAGAGACACTGAAAATATCTTTAAAAGATAAACACAGTTTTATAGAGGATGGATGGTTGGATGACTCAAGACGAAGTACGAAAGCAACCAAAAGAAAATGTACTCAAATCGCTTGATAGTTTTTATGAAAAAATTTGTTTACAATTGTGTTTTATTAACTTTGGATTCGAATGATTTTGTATCATTTTAGGTTCAAAACGTGCACGTCTTTCGAACGAAACTGATCAAGACACTGGTTCAGAGTCATCACCTGGCAGTCCACATCCGAAAGGATCCAACTACAATAACAATGGTAATATATCACCTGCACGCACTGGGCCACCCAGTTCACCCGAGTCGGATTTGGATGTTGACTCGGCACCCGATGAGGCCACACCAGAAAATCTCAGTCTCAAAAAAGAAGACTCAACCTCACCGCCTCATACACCTTCAGCGGAAAGCATGCATATGTTGAGGTCTTTTAATAATGGCACCGCTCAAGGTTTTATGCCTTACCATCATACCCAATTCTTGGCAGCAGCTGCTGCTAGTGCGCACTCACACGCTCAACACCACTCGCCGCATCATCATCAACACCCACCAATGACGCAGCATCCGCCTGCCGTACAACAACAGCAACATCAACAGCAGCAGCAGCAACGTTCTCCTGTCGATGTTCTAATGCGTGTTTTTCCCAATCGCCGGCGCAGTGATGTCGAACAATTACTGCAACGCTACAGAGGCGATGTATTGCAAACCATGGAGGCCATGATTTCGGGAGAAGATATGATCACGAACTCTACCAACTCACCGCCCAATGTGCCACCTTCACCACCCTTTCCTTTGAAATCGGCCTTTTCGCCTCTAGTTCCTCCAGCTGCTGTCTTTGGTTCACCCACTCACCGCTATCCACCTTTTATGCAGGCACACGCTAAACGTTTTCTTACAGCTCCCTACGCTGGAACCGGTTATTTGCCGGGCGTTATCAATCCAGCCGATGTCGAACAGTCCGAATCGAATGGTGGCACGTCTGTGGATCGCAACAGTAATGCCGGGGATTCACAAGATTGAGATTTCGGTTTAGCCGGTGGTGAGCACAACGGCATGTTTAGACCCTTTGAGTAGCGCTGGCGCACACTGAATTAAATGGGCTATCCACGCCCCCGCCCCCCAAAATGCAACGTGTACATAATCATAACTTAGTATAGCGAAGGTTGAACATATAAATTATCATCAGTCAAACAGACAGACAGACAAAAGAAAAGAAGAAAAGAATCAGATTATTTAGGGAACTTCTAAAAATTATAGGAGAATTTTATAGAATAAGTTGTACTGGTAGTTTTATAATATATTTCTAGGAAAAGGATGCAAAGCCAGTTGATAGCAGTCCTCTCTCTCTCTCTCTCTAATCGTAAATTATACAATTAAGATTACATAAATACATACATACATACATATACATATAGACGTATCGTCGTATACTTAGTACATGTTACATATTTCTAATGTTAAAAAAAAAATAATAAAAAACAGAAAATAATTGTTGCTTTAAATTAAAAAAGAAAATCGAAAATGAAAGGAAAAATAATTATAAATGCGTACATCAATACAAACAAATGATACATCAAATTAACGCACATCAATTGTAATTTGATTGAAATGAAATTAATCGTGTATGTATTATAGAATGACAACCACAAAAAAAAAAAGAAATTAAGTAAATTTAAAATTTAATTAAAATCGTAAAGAAAATATATGTATAACTCCTGAAATAAAAGAGGATTTATAAATATGTACTTGAGATATTTACTCTTACAGTTACTGTATTATTTGTTAAGTATTCAGTCAAGAATTAAATTTAATTGTAAAATATTTTAATAATAAAACAAATAGAAATTATAAACAAAAAACAAAACAAAAAAAAATCTCAAATAAATACTGTGTTAAATAAAATTGTAAAAAAAAAGAAAACAAATCAAAATGTTTTTAGTTTTCTCGTGAATTGGAAGGACTGATGATGGCCATTGACATCCATTTATTACGAACCACAAATGGCTAGTGTACACCGAGATCAGCAATAAATCGTCTTTTCGCTACTCATAAGCACTCATGAAATTTTAAATATAAGTGAGTCAACAATATTGAATTGTAACTACTCCTATACTACTACTATAAGTACAAGTTGCAATGAGTATGTGTACAACGTTGACATCAAACTCATACCATTCTGTGTGTGTTAATTTTATAGATGAGTGGAGGGACCTACAGTTTAAAGTCGACTGCGAACGACAGATTTTTTTGAGAAAGTTTTTACGGCAATTTTATTTTGCTCTCACGGTTTTTGCCACAAATCTGCTGAGAGGAAGTAGCCGAAGAAATATTTTTTCATATTTCGTTTTGTTGTCTGGGGTTTGAACCGTCGCCTTACGTCTAATAAGCCAACACACTACAGATTAGACTACTGCGACCAAAGAAAACTTGTCAATAATGTCAGTAACTCGGTTATTTTAAATAGATTTCAGAAGTAAAGTACTTGATATAAAACAGAAAAATTTCCTTATGAGCATTAAATAGGAAGAACAATAAGTTATGCATCAAACTATGCAGGAATAACCTGAGGTTAGACTCAAAAAACGTCTGTTCAGAATTAGGATTGCCTCGAACTCAAAATGTATATTCCGTGATGATGAGAATGAATCATCAGCATACGTTCTTGGAATCTGGGAGGCATTAATGCATTCCAGAATAAAATACCTGGGAATACATCAGGTGCTGGGCACTTAAGTGAATGAATTTGTAACAGAATTTGACGAATTTCCAACTTTCGAATCGATTGGGGTTACCTATAATTGTTTTATTGCTTCAAGTTTAACGCTAAGAGCCCCATTGTCTCAGTTACAAGTTTATTTTCCAAAACCGCCCTAATTCCTCTGTGCTAGTAAAATTCAACGTTGCGTTTTTGATACTTTTTAATATTTCTTTGTAATTTATACGAAAAATGTATTTTGTATGCTTCCAAAGTTGCCCTTTTCAATAATCCACAAACTCATAATTCATAACTGACGAAATAACCCCATACGTGTGCACACAACTAATCACTGACTTTGGAAAATTAATCACAAGTCCTGAAATAAAATGACAAATAAAAAATTATATTTTCGCTCTCTAAACATTTAGTAACAATTACACACAATTACAGTAAGTAAACTGGTCCCCTCCATAGTCCTTGTTTGATTTGAAATAAATTTTGCCAATAAAACAATACACAATCGTTCTGTGTATTAATCGACCTCCACATTTTCTCTGTTTATTGGGAAATTTTAAAATGAAACAATGGGCACGACCAATCGAAAATATTATCGGATTTAAAAGCAAAAACAAAAGCAAACAAACAAACAAACAGTGTTTTATGGACAAAGTCATCCAGCCAACCATCCATCCATCCAATTGATGATTCAGTTCCATTCTATTCATTGACTCATCCTGTTTTGTGGTCATTGTTGAGACCACATGAGTTGTGTGCTGTTTGGTTGGTTGAATTAGTTGTGTGGTGGTGTAAATTTAGTCTGTCGGTCGGTCAGACATATGCCGCTTGCGAAATACTCTGGCCTTATGAAATTGTTGTTCGCTTTGGAAGTCATAACAATAGTAACAAGAACAACTACAACAACAATAGAGAGAGCATTAGCAACGAGATAACAAGAACAATAAGTATCCGGAAAAAATTACAACAAAACAGTATCACTAGCTGACTTCTCTTGTGTACTCTTTTCTGTGTTATTATCCCAGGCAATTGAATTATTAAAGAAATTTGTGTACGAAAAAAAATTTACTCCATTCCACCATGAGGCCTTAGACTCTTTAGACTGCATGTGTGTATGCGTTTGTTTGGTTAGGACTGTGTGAACTTATACTCTTGCAAACTCTTACTGATTCATTGTGGGTGGGTCAATTGGTCGGTTATTAAATTACTGAATAATGTAATCATTTGAAATGTAATACGTATTGAAAGTGTACCATTGACAAATTGATTGAACACATGACACGCGGTATCAGCTACTTTGTAAAAGCCTTTCAGTAAAAAATTTATTGGTATTTGGATCGAAACCTACTGCCTGATTGCTTTGAAAGTTTTAAAAACAAAATAATTCTTTAATAACATCTAAATATACCACAAATTTCTTTTAAGGATTAAGAAATAATTTTCATAAAGTTTAATTACAGTGAACATTAATGGCTTGCGCAACAATATTGCCAACGATGTCGATGAGATTAAAGACTTCTGCTATGGCGCTGCATTCTGTCTTGGATTTTTCTTATGCAGCACACTTAGCGGAAGTTAATGCCATATTCGAAAGAACAATTAAGATATACTATTATACTATATGATACGGGCATGAGCAGTCAAAAACATAGACCCCACCTATATGAATAGACTATAACGAAGTCTCAGCCACAGTAATTGACCCCGGTTTGATCTTAAAATTGCCATTCGATATGTCTTTGCATTGGAGTTGTTTCTCTGTTCACATATTGCCTGGTGTGCAGTTTGATAACATGTTTTTAAATACAATTGAGAGTTACACAGTAACTGCACCACATGACAGTAGCCCACTGAGATACCTAATAGTTATCTAGCGATTCCATTGTTTTCCTGCAGAAAACCCGAAATTTTATTTTTGGTATGCCGACCACGGTTCAAATCCCAGGTCAGACGACTTCCTCTCAGGTTTCTGGCAAAAACTCTAAGAGTAAATATAACTGTCATGAAAAGTTTCTCAAAAATCTGTCGTTCGGAGGCGACTTGTAATGAACGAATTATGTATGGTATGTATAGTACGCCTACTAACATCGTATAATTATGACAACTCTGAGAAGACATCTGCAAAGGCTCTTTAACTCATGTAGCAAACACTCTTAAATAATATGTACTTTGTATAGTTCGAAATGTATGGAATGTAGAATGTAGTTTTACGAGTCCTGTCCGCTTGTAAATAATTTTTTTTTTGTGGTGGCATGTTTTGGGAAATAGTTTCGTAATTTGTACTACAACGACCCAGGAGATGAACGGAATCACATTAGAATGTGTTTTTCAATAATGAATTCAAAGACTTGCTCTTAAACAATAGCCAGGACACATTCGCTTAGACAAGGAGTGAGTGAAAACAAATTTGTAATTGTAGTAGTAGTAGTAATAGTAGCAGCAGCGATGGTTGTGGTGATGGTGGTAGTAATAAACGAATGGGGCTTCTGTGTAAATGATACTTTTATTAATTCCTAATTCCTATTGTTCCCTTTTTCATTCTCTAAATGTTTTTATCATTTATTATTAATCTATTGTTTACCACAACAACTGCTAAAACATATGAATGGAATTGCAAATGCTGGTCATACACTCATACACATACACATTATTATTGACCTTTAACCTTCAGTTTCTATAATAGAGTGGAAAAAGAGTCACATTTTGAAAATTTATTTTAAATCCCCATTGATTATGAGAGGATTAAAGATAGTGGCTTCGTTTATTTGTTGTTATTGTAATTATTATTATTGTTGTTGTTTTAGTTTGGCTTCTTTCTATTTATTGTTTTGTTTGACCCATGACAGCAGCATGTGTGAGTTGGGCTTGGGAACTATAAAAGTGAAAAAGGATTTCACACTTTGCCTTTGCAGGCAAAAAAAAAAAAACAGACACACACTCGGAAAGCATCATTGTCATGTGCTACCGAAGTCAACATTGCCTCCATTGTTGTAGGGGGAGAGAGATTGGTGGTTTTATTGTTTTATTTATTTGTAATAATTTACAAAAATTTATTTGGATTTACAATTTGGCAACTCATTTATCGTTGATTTACAATTTTTTTTTAATTCGAATTCTTCTAATAATTGTGAGAGTGTAAACGTTTGTGCGAATTTGTGGTTGTGATTGTGGATCGTATATAATTTAATGTGGTTGGCTGGACTTTGTTTTGTTATTTTATTACCAACAACAACAGCAAACAAAAATCCGGGTGTCATCGATATCTTTTCACACAATTTCAATCGTTTATTGTTTTTAATTAATCATCGAATAATTTCATCACAATCATAATTGCTTGGATGAATTATAGAATTTTTATATTCAAAATGAAAACATAAACATTGTAAACTATGAGAATTTGTAAAACATAGGGCACATTGCGTTTTAAAGTAAAGATTTTCATACAGGTTAGATTAGATTGGGTTGAATTGGCAAATACCTTAATGGGCCTAGCCTACATGACACCCATAAGGTCACTTTGTAATATCCGTATTATTTATTCCGTCGTACAATTACAACTTTTGGTTGGCACCTCTCAGCCATCCCGACAATTGTGTGAAGTTGTTTGCATACATACATAATTGGTCTTTACAATCCTTCAGGCGGGATTATAGACCTAGTTTCTTATACCACTTACGTTGTATGTGTTAATTTTATACATGAGTGGCGAGACCAAATGTTTAAAGTCGACTCCCAGCGAAAGATTTTTTGAGAATTTTCATGTCAATTTTATTTACTCTCAGAGTTTTTGCCGCAAATCTGTTATGGTCTAATAAGCCAACGCACTACCTACTAGACTACGGCGACTTCCAGTGAAGTTGTATGACTCTATTACAAATAGGCTTTGACTAGAAAGGTTTTATCAGTAAATTCTGGGTTCGCAAGCCCTCTTAGAAGATTTTAGAAAATTCCCGATTTCTGGTATTTTCAGCCTCCGGGCGTATGCACCTATATTCGGGGAATGATGAGGATGATATCCATCGAAAGTAGTATATGACTTCCAAAGACACCCGGCATTCTAGGACAATCTTAGATGTAGTGTACATACAACACGCTCGATACCGGATTCGTAAATATAGCTTCTACACTGCCGTGTTCTTGTAGCGCTCAGTTTTATTGTCTCGAACGCAGCAACTTATTTTGCCAATAAGTTAATCATTTAAGGCCCAAATTTCTTAAACAATTACAAATGGAATGCCTTAATACTTTTCATTGGCTTTAATTCCAAGCTAACGGACTACTGCTTCTAAAAAATGTTCTGTGAATACCTAAACGAAATACTCGAACAATAAACCAAAAAAAAGGAAGAAAAAATGGAAAGAAGACAGTTACCAATTTAAATAAATAAATAAACGTAGACAAAATGAAAATATTTATTGTGTGCCAACACTGTAATCAAAAAAAAAAAAAAAACAAGTCTTGGGATGCTTCATTTTTTGTGACGTATTTGTCGGTGTATCAAAAGCAGCAGTGTCTCCATTTTTTCTTCGTTCACATTCGTCAATAATGAAATATTGTTGGTAATTGTGTAAACAAATGCTACGTTTCCTTTTTTCCAAATTATGATTTCCATTTCCATTTTATGGTTTTGTTTATAAACAATTTCAAAAAAATATGAATTCTCGTGATGCTTTAACATCGAAAAACAAAGAAAGTCATGCCATGCCGTCAACCGTAATATTCCGATAAATATTGTGAAGGAAAATTGAAACAACAAAATAATAGAATGCCGCCCGATAAACGACAAAACGATGAATTGCAAGTTTTTCTACGATCATCGATCGATGCTTGATTGAACAAATTGAATGCAGTTGTATCCATTGTTTGTGAATCGTTTAAAAGAATCCACAGTAAAATAAAGCGACTGACTGGATAGAATAAATTATTCATTCTCTCGTATTGACTTCATTAGGCTTATTAACATGATAAATGCTCCCGGATAGATTTAAAGATGTGGCTACTGTGTGGTTCTACCACTTACAATAAGTATCACAAGAAAACGGCATAAGAAACAATAACACTGCGAGTAGAATGTAGAAAACAAATGCATACACATATTGGAAATATACGAGGATCGTCTGATAGGCAATAAGATACCCATGGACCTTTCATTATCTTTTCAGTTCTCAAAACTGTTAAAAGATGCCATATCTGATGCTTATCCAATCATAAACTGGGCAGATATACTATTATTTCTATAAATTATTCATTATTCTTATTGGTTGTGAAGTGGTATCACAGTACTGCAACTATACTATTTAGTGTACTCATCTCAATCCATAGAGGACTTCCTTACAATGGCTCTCTCAATTCCATTTACTCAACAAAATTAAGGATATTGCTCGATGACAGCCCAGCACCTGATATACTTATACGTGTTTCCTGATATATAAGTGTTTCCTTCTGTTTCAAGTATACTTCGAATAAGTGATAATTGATTTTATCAAGTGCCCGGACAAAAGGTCATTTACTAACCTCAAGTTGCTACTGGATAATCTAATGCATGTCTCAAATTTCTTCTTGCTGTAGCTACTCAGCAAAATTCTAGATTATCTCAAACACATTTGGCTTCAAGTAGTATCCGCTTCTCTCTGTATTTTCAATTCCGCCTAGTATGTCCTGTATACCAGAGAATGGCTCTATTTCCTCTGCTTAGCAAACTCAGCTTTTCAGATAATCCCTTAGTATTCGCTCATACCGCCTGGATGGGACCCGCGGGTTTGTTCTTGAGCTCGGAAGATTGTGCTCGGGAAAGAAGCTCCCCCGTTTTTGTCTCCACAAGTCAGTGCTCGACTCATTTCTTTACTGGTCCCTCTATTAAAAGAATATGTCGTCTCCTGCTACAGTATGCCACAGTAATGCCGCAGTCGATAGTTTCCGCTGGATATTGTTATGAGTGACCCAATCACTTTCCACCAAAGACTCTCTAATGAAAATTAAAAGAAAAACTCGAGTCTAAACAGAAATGTATTTTATTCGTATAAAAAATGTCTGAAAACTAAATTAGAGTTGGAATATTCCAAAACATCGAATTTATCCCTCGTACACACATAGTTGTATAAGGACTTCTACCCGTATCGTCAGAGTACTTGAAATAGAAATGATTTTTACTCATCTGATTCCGTTTGCTGTGTTAGTGGGTAGTTTCCTATTCTAATTCTTGTTTTTTCTTTGTGTTTGTGGTTGTTGTTGTTAATATTTAAACTGCTTCTACTTCTTCCTTTTGTATATGTACAATATATCGGGTTCCGAAACTCAATTGCCATGCTCTGGTATATTTATTTTAGTATTTGTGTTCACTGTCAAAGTGCTGTTTATGATAATTATGTTGATAATGATAATCATGATCATTATGAGCTATTTTGTGTGTGCTGTAGATACCGCGAAATATATGACTTATGGATCCATTGATTAGTTGTCATTTTCATATTTAAAACGTATGCCTGTACGTACGTACATACATACCTATTTGATTGTGTGTAGTTTGGTGTAACGATAGTTTTCTTTGATTTACTTTCAATGTTTTGAAAATGTTTCTTAAAATAATAAAAATTAAAAGAAAAAATTAAAATGAGTAGAGGGAAAGAGGAAATAAACTCTTTCTATTCAATTCATTACATATTTTCTTTATTTTTTTCTTGAAATCTTTGTGAAATTAAGAAAACAATTTACAATAACAAAACTAATAACCGAAATTAATACCCACAACGGTAGGTAGGAGTACAATCTCATTACAATGTTGGTGTTTGTCTTGTAATGTTGGTGGGCACAACAACACTAGCACTTGTAATAGTGGGACGGACCACCCTTGAGCCACAATGTCTGGTGGTGTTTATTTTACAATAATCTGACATTTAATTTCTTTCCCAAATTTCGATTTTTTTCGAAATTTTCTACTAAAAAAGTGCTGCAAACAAAAATACATCCATCCATCCATCCATCCGTCATTCATTTCAATTCATTATCAATTCATTCCTGCCTTTTGCCGCAAAGAAATTTTTATTTGAAAATTCTTTTTACCCCTTTTGTACGAGTATGAATGAATGAACATTTCATGTATTTATTATTTTAAAGAAAACAAAAATAATAATATTTTTTTTATCGTACATACATACATGTATTGTTTTGCCACCAAACAGTCTAATGTGAAAATTTGTATTGCCTTCGAGATAAATTTGATTTTTCTTTCTTTCTCGCTTTCGTACTCACTATATGCACCACATGAGTAGAACGTCCCCCCCGGTATGGTATGTATTTATGTTTTTTTAAATGTCTTCTTAAACGTTTGCAGATCCTTAAGATTTGTTCATTTTTTCTGTTTTTCTGTTCATCTTCCCTTCATTAATTACTTTTTAAATGTTGGCAATTTATTTGTGCAATTGCGGTTAAGTATTCAGAGGATATTTCTTTATTGTGTGTACATACTCGTATCTGCGGTTGATGCTTTTTAACCCCTTTTCTTTGGTCGAAGGGTGTCTCTAATGATGACGTTAATTGCTCTTATTACGCACGCCAGGGGAGAGAAAACAAGCGAAAGTCTTAATCTATTTATTTAGAGGATTTAAGACTACGACCTGAAATAACACGTAACATTTTATTTTATAAAATTTTGCTGATGTATTACAGCGAAGGTAGGTAGGCAGGTAGGTAGAAGTGACTGTCCCTTCGATGGAGCCATGAGCGGACACTCTTAGGCCACACACAGGGCCCATTGTGTGGTTTGACATTCTCACCAAGTCTAGGAACCACTCGGAGCTTCCGATAAAGCAACTCAGACTGCCAATTTCAATTTAGGTGCCTCTTTCTCTTCCGACCAAGTGCCGTGCATGTGTACAGTGGGTGAAGAACAGTTTCATCCTCCTCCTCATTTCCACAGCTTCTGCAGAATTATTTGCAAGGTGTCCAAGACCAATACGCCCCGCATGCGTTCCTATAATACAATGCCACGTAATAATCCCGATAACAGTGCTGAGCCTACTTCTTTGGAGTTTAAGAAATGCCGCCGCGCGCCTGTTAATAAGCCTTGGCCAGATTTTCTGCGCCGTTCTGCCCGTTTCCGAAGCTGCCCATGTACTGTTGACAAGTATTGCATTGTCAATTATAATCTTGCAGATACCCAACGAGATCCCTTATGTCCAGAATTCATTAGAGTGTTCGATGTTCGCGCAGCTTCTGGCCAGTTCATCCGCTCTGCAGTTACCGGGAATGTCCTTACGTGCATGTAAAGCATCCTCTTTCTATTACTCTTAAACTTGAAGGACTTAGGAGGAACTGATCGAAACATTAAGTAAAACACACTTTGAAGACACAGTTTCAATAGGAAACAAATCAAAAGAAAATTGCCAACAAAAATTCAAAATTCATGCGCCAAAGGGTTAACAAACAAACACGGTAGCATTGGATTGCCTCTTAATGGCCGTAATTGTGGTATTGGGGACATTAATAATATTCAATGTTTGCACTTTTAAGGAACAGTGTATCATTTGTTTAAACATATTCGTTTGCTTTTACGACCCCAGGCCAAGCCAAAGATGTCGTTAACGAAACGGAATAAATTTTGTTAAATTTATTTCTTTTGTAATGATTTTTTTTGTTTTTGTTTTTCCGTTTCTGTTTTAAGAAAGAAATTTGGGTAAAAATAATATTTTCATACGCATGCATCACTGGAATGTAAACAAGAGCGAGAAGACCACCGAAAATGAAATTTAAAAAAAATAATAATAATAATTCAAGTAAAAATTGAAGGAAAAAACACACACACAAACACACAATATTTTAAATAACAAAATGAAAATATTTAAATTGTATTCCAATATTTGTGTACAATAATTAATCGATAGAAAAAAGAAATCATAGGCAATGAAATGGTATGGCATTCGAACAACCAACACAGGTAATAATAAACACTTGCCGGTAGTAGTGAAATATTAAAAGTTTTCTGTGCTTCTGTTGAAAGACTAACTAAACTTGTCGAAACTATTTAAAAATTTCTCAAATATTTATTAACAAATGTTGACACAAATATTTTTAATTTTGATTTATTGTTGATTTAATGTCTCTAAGCAAAAAAAAAAAAAAAACAAAGTGCTTCTTGAATTGAAGACAACAAATGTTTAGTGACGAAGTATTTGAATTTTCGAAAAATTTTCAAATCAATTGAGTACTAGTTATACAAAAGAAATGATTTTCCAATTACCACTATCGATACAAAACCATGTACGGGAAACTATTTCAACTATTAACCGTCGATCTTCTTAAGATCATTAAGAACATGATTTCAAAATTAAACAAATTAAAATTAATTTTATAGAAGAAGTAAGCATGAAGACGAGAAGAGCATTACATATCTGGAGCTTATGGTAAGCCGTAGAAAATAAAACTGCGAATTATACGAACATTTACGATCATACGAATGAATGACCAATTATATATGTATACAGTCAACCCTCCTATAACGCGGTACTCTCAGAGCGCGGTTTCCATATAACGCGGAGCCCTCCTATAACGCGGTACTCTTATAGCGCGGTATCCGTTTAATAACATCCCATAAGTTCCTTACGCACAGCCTATGAATGACTAGTAACTAGACGCAAAACCTCAGCCGAGATACAGTACAGTGCAGCAATTTAAAAAAATATGTTATACTGTATAATTTATCTTGTCTTTTGTATTTCTTGGTCTCCATATAACGCGGTACGAATGATGTGATTTGTACTAATTCTGAGTTTCTTATAGCGCGGTTTCCATACTACGCGGTAGACGGTTTCCATTGAACGCATTACGAATTAGCCTGGTTTGTACGATGAAATCCGAGTTTCTTATAGCGTGGTTTCCATAGAACGCGGTACGCACTCACCGCGTTATAGGAGGGTGGACTGTATACGACCAGCATTCAGGTGATAGCCCCTATTCATGCAGTGCATTCAAAAAATAAATACTAATGCACTGTGTGATAGATGTAGATGTGCTAGAACAATTCTAGAACAATTTCCTTTATTTACCACGAATACAATTCGTTGAAGTAGCGATAAAACAGCGAATCAATAGTGTTGCATACTATACTGTCATTAATAAGCTCCGTCGCCCTCTCCTGTATGTGATCGAGAATGAACATCGCAATGAACTTTCATGTTCGGAAAATCAACTAAACACCCAGAGTTACAGATGACTTAGTATTATAGTTGCACTTATGAGAATCACTCGACTCCATTCGAGATTGTAGGTCATATAATAGTGATTCATTCGTATAAAGTCTTTTGGTCTCAATATTCAAAAGGGTCTGGTCTGAAGTAAAAGACATAAAAATTAAGACGAGATTGGTATTTATAAAAGGAAAAGTGTTGCGGAAAGTATTGTAATCTTTTTGATTTGACTCGTGACTTTTTAGATTTGTTTCCCCAAGTATTATGGTAAATTGAAATTGTTTTAATTATACAAACAACTCCCCGTTATTGCCATAATCAGCTTAGTGGCAAAAGGACTTCAAAATACATACGTACATATGTATGTGTGTATATGAGTTTCTTTTCAATAATTTATTGAATTCTACATGCATTAAATATACAGATATCGTTATCGAATATTGAAATCAGAAATTTTTTTTAAATTACTCACCTATTTGTCGTATTTAAGTGATGCCAAATGTTGAATGTCACTGATGTGTCTTGAGTTGGATCCATCAATCATAATTCGTAAAGTAACACACATTTTTTAAGGATTCAATACATTTTATAACCGAAATATTTTCTTTTTAAAGTCCTTAAATGAACACAAATGCTAAACACTGTACAATAGTGACAAGGTTAAAGAGACCGTATTTACGAAACACTCACACGTTGAAGAATATGAACATTTACCGTTAATTGTCAAGTTGTTTTATCACTCTCAAAATGATGATCTTTAACGAGGGATGATTAACCGAAATTAATGTAATAATGTCAAGACGTCGCGACGTAACGAATGACGAAATATTTGACACACAGGCAGGCATTGTTTTATTTTTTTTTTTGTTTTTCTTTACAATTTCAATGTGAGAGCAAACATTTGTTTCACAAGCATTATTGGCTTTTACTGCAGCAACAACAACGTTAACAATAGAAGGCGTTATATGTAAATAGACCAGCAACAAACAACAATAAACAAATTATTCCCAGAGTCCTCTCTTCTTCTGCTGACGCTATTCTTTGTGACGGCAATTCCTTCCATTTATTTCGAAAGTTTGACTTTATTCAGTTTGACTGACTGGCTGGCTGATTTTAAGTTTCTTTTGGTTTGTCACGTGGATCTCTGCGGTTGACAACGGCACATGCACATCCCGTCTGCAATCTGTCAGCCATACTCACCCACCCAGCACTCATTGTGGTGGTAAAGCCCTGTAAAGATTTCAACAACAACAACATCAACAACATGAATAAATAAAAGGATCATTAAATGCATTTTAAAAAGCGTTTTAAAACAATTTCTTTTCATTTAAAATTGAAAATACATTTCAAATGAATTGAATTGAATTGTAAGTTTTTCAAATGGAACAATTCGTCACTGTATGTGCAAGTGTGTGTGAAGAAGGGGATGGTTTTAGAAAGCCTTTTCTAAACAATTTTTTGAAATTCACAGAATAAAATTAACCAGCAAAAGCAATCACAATCACAATCCCAATAATAATAATGAGACGATGGACTGACTGATTCCTCAGCTATTTATTTACAATGATGAGGATGCTGATGTGATGGCAATGATTGCGGTGTCAACATAAACAAAAAAGAATGAAAGAAATTCTGCTTGTTTAAACACACGTTTGCTAAAATCAAACTTTTGTAATCCTTTTTTGTTTTAATCCTGCACAGGCAAACAACAGAGATCTCCATGATTTGTTTGTAAAACTTTACATTATAAGTTCTTTTCCTATTTTTTTTCTTTTTTAATATTTTTATTATTTCGATTTGTTTTGGGTTTCTTTTTGTCTGATCCTGTTGAGTTATTGTTTTCTTTCGATTGTTTAAAACCAAAAAAATTTTTTAATTGTTTTGGTAAACAAAACGCAACCAAATCCATAATAATTATCATAAATGACAATCTTTTGTATTTTCTAAACTATAATACGAATAATTTTTGATCCAAAAAAAAATTTAAATAATAATCAAAACTCAAGCAAAGTACCAACACTCTCACTTAAATGATTCAAGGTTTTGGGAAAGAATAGTGTTCACAGATTCTGTCGTTCGGAGTCGAATTTAGACAGTAGGTCCCGCCACTCATATAGAAAATTAACGCACACAACTTCAGTGGTGAGAAACTAGGTCGTAATCCTGACTGAAGGGTTGTAATGACTAATTATTTATGTATGTATGTATGTATTAGATAGGCGAGATTCTATGTAATAACCAACTAAGCGGCAATAAGTTCTAGGAATTAATCAAAGCGCATTTGATCTGTATGGAAATGATCCGCATAGTTTTTTCTAGCGATTCCAGTGGATTATCCAGGCAGTAGTTGACTTGATTAAACAGCCTTAAATGATGAATGCAAGTGATTTGTCTTATAAGCAAAGACCAAGAATTTTTTCTCGAAATACAGTTCCAGGGAGATGGTAGATGATGGAAAGTCTTGATGACTGATTAGTCATAGAAGGTGTACAATTTCATGACTTATTCACTGTGGAATTAGCTGAAGTGAATCCGTGTAAAGTGGAACGAAGTATATGCCTTAACTTATGCTATTGTTAATAACAATAAACAATAAATAAAATAACAATAAAAATAATAATGAAAAAAAAATTGAAAAAATTTTCACTTTTTCAAACACGATCAGAATCGCCAAAAAAATTAAAAAAAAAACGAAGCTTTTGTTGAAATTAAATTTTCGATTTTTAAATAATAAAAATATGAGCAACATTTAAATGTTATTATCGCTCTCGTACACATTTAAACCACAAAGAAATACTTCAAGCGCAATTGTATTTCGTAAATTAAAAGAACGAACTTGAGTTTCAAAAGCGTTTCTTTACTTCGTTTTAAGAAACACTTTCTGAAGATGATTAAGAAACAATGATTTGGTACGAGGGGTTGCAGGTAAATGAGAGAGGCGGTATGAAAACCTTTTAACAGTGCAGAGTTTCTTATAAAACATTTTCTTCCTTTTGTTTTCCTTTCTCTGTTGATTTCTTTGAGAGAAATTCTTTTTTTTTTCAGTAAAAATTATACAAATTATTATTGCTTTCGAAACAAGAACAACAACTACAATAATAATAAAACAAACATATAATAACAACAACAACAACAGCAACAATATACAATACAACAGCCAAGAAAAAGGAATCTCTTATAATTTTATTTGTTGTTCTTTTGTTGGATCTTGAAATACAAACAAAATTCTGCTTTGAAGAAACATTCTTCACTCTCTCTCTTGAACTCAAATAATTATAGCAATAATAATAACAACAATAATAATGGCAACTATAAGAAATACATCATATTTATTTAAAATACATTCATACGCATATAAAATATACACATACACACAAGCTCTAACATACTTACCATATACAAAGAGAAGAAACATATAAAATAATCATCGTAATCAACATTTGTAGCGACAGCAACATAAAAATATGCAGTAGCAGAAGCAATAACAAGACCAACAAACGAAAGCAGCGAAAATCTTAGGCAACCGTATGATACCCTAGATTTGTTGACGTTCAATCCTACAACATAATTCAGCTGTTTATCTATTCTGATCATTGATAAAAGAAAAGAAAACTCAGTTTATTTAAAACTATTCCTTGATTTCCTCTTATCACATGGGCATTGGGTTTCTCGTCTTCATCGTAGCTGGTTTGCCACATGGGAAAACAATCTTTTCATCGTCTATTGTGTTTCCTTTTAATCAGCTTTTGTAACTTTAAATGATAAGCATCGATATCTAGCTTATAAATACGACACTTCTGGAACATCTTTTACTAGATTCTCGATATGCCAGTATGTAATCCACAGATGTGATCCACATCTCTCTATAATACCTTTCCTCAAAGTTAAATCTATAAAACGAAGGTTTAAAATTACCTAGAGTGCTTACCTCCTTAGCTCACTCTTTTCAAGGCGAGTAGATGTTATCAGTTCCATGACGGTGCAGCAGTGATCACTATACAACATCTCCATATGGAAATATCTGCTGAAATAGCCGTTCAAAGAGTCACAGTGATGTTAGATCCTGCTGGTGTAGATGACAGATGGAAGCTATATTTTCCCTATTCTTAGGTTTTACTTGTAGAGGCAAATCTAAGGAATTGATTTCTTTCTCAACGTTCAGTGTTTGCTAAGTTTATAACACGCCAGTTACTAAACCTTGTAGGTGCAGCTTCCATTATACATAAGGTCCAGATGAGTGTCATCTACTGCAAACGCTACTGTTGTGTAGACCATATAAAGGACCCTTAAATTGTTATAAAAGGTAATAGACGTCATTGTACTTCCCTTAAATCCTCCAAACCTGTGGCCCTGACAATTTTCAGGATGTTGCTCGGTGTTAGTTCCATGTCCAGCACCTGATATTCACACAGTCGTTTTCTTATGGGATGCATTAATATCTCACTGGTTCCAGGAAGGTGTTCTGATAATGTATTCTCAACATCCCAGGATCGAGACCACCTCCATTCTGAATAATTGTCCAAGCTTATCAATCTCAGGTTATATAGTCTGATGCATGACTTAAATCTCCTCTTATTGTAATTTTCCGACAAAAATCCATTCGCAATGCGTTGAAAGGCTTTGAAGATCGACTTTTCGCAAAATTTATTCGTGTACAGTGTCTTGTAAATATGTAAACGATAAATTTTCTAGAAGTTATAATGTTGAAAGATATTTTCTTCCATGAACCCAGTAACATAAGGACGATATTTCTAAGGAATATCGGTATGGACTCAATGCAACCGCATTACCAACTGCGATAGTGTAGCATCTAACAAACACACACATTTAACTGTATACACTTAAATATAAATATTTTCAAAGCTTTATGAGTTGTATGTATGTACGTTTGTATTTATTTATATTTATTTTTATTGTTTGTGTTTTAAATATTTATACAAATATACCTACACACACACACATACACGCATAAGTAGTTTTAATTTATTTTTATTCTTTTGTAAAGCTTTGTGAGGAGTTGCTGTTTTTTTTCTCTTGTTTTTGTTTTCAAATGTTTTTCTTTAACATTTAATTTTATTTCATTTGATTTTTGTTTTATGTTTTAACAATTCAAATTCAAACGAAACAAAAATCAAAAAGGAATTAAATTTCAATTGTTCTTAGGTTTTATTGTTGCCATTGCCATTATTGGTGTACATTTTTCGGATTTTCTCCTTTTTTCTTGGTTGCCTTTTTCTTTTCTAAATTTGTTGTTGCTATTATGAGAGATGCTCCATCTCTACTCCATCTTTTGCTCGGTTATAGTATTCATCATTTTTTTTTTATTCACTGTAGCAGAAGTTGGTTCCTAAGCTAAAACTAAGAGAGAAAAAGAGAAGCAACTGAAACTGTTTAAAATAAACTTTCAATACAAATACAATTCAATAGAAACACCAATCGTACATTCATGGAAATAACGAACTATTTTTACTAAACAAATCAATACAAGAGGATAAATTACTTTTGATTACATTGGGGGTAAGAAAAGCGACGAATTTAAAATATAAAAATCCAAAGTGCTTATAACATGGTTCCTCAAAAAGGGAATTCATTAGAGATTGAAAGGCAATTACACTTGATTGTCTGATATTTCTTAATGGTAGCAACAATTGCAAGTAAATTCGTAGGCCAACCGCGTTTCTGCTTCAAATGCAAAATTTCGAACGATAATTAAGGACAATCTGATTATAATTTTGGGTTTATTTTCAAAGTATTTCATAACCCACACCCGTAATGTAATTGTTCCATACTATGACTTTTTGTTTTACCAACAAATTTCCAAAACAAACATTTGTACATCCATATGTACATAATTGGTCATTAGCACCCTTCAGTCATTATTACGACCTAGTTCTCTCACACCACTGAAGTTGTGTGAGTTAATTTTCTACATGATTGGCGGAACCTACAGTTTAAAGTCGATTCCTAAGGACAGATTTTTGAGAATTATTAACTGATAAATGAACAAGCAGTTATTAATTTAGATATTAACTAGATATTAATTTTTACCTATTACAACGTATCTCTTAATAGTGATACAATCTTAATTAATGTCTTACAGTATCAAGATTTTATATCTTTGAAATTCCCAAATTGTTTAAACAATTATTAATCAATTGAATAAGAGAAATAGCCTCTATTGCTTTTTATAATTATGTATTCTGAGGTTTCAACAATATTTTCATCCCTCCTTAGAAAATCTTCATTTCCGGAAAAGCAATAACGTCCAGTTGAAATATTAAATTTCATTGAATTGTATTGCAAATGCAAAGCAAATTACTCGTGGCATAATTATAAATGAAAGTACCATTTCGTGGGCGTATTTAAATGTTAATTGAATTATTTTTCTTTTTGGGAAAATCAATACAATATTTCCCTAATCGGATTGTATAAATCGTCACTCGAATATGAAAGAATAAAAACTATTCCTTGGGGTTTATTTAATTTCTTTGGCAAACAATGGACAAACAATGAAATAATCGAAGAACGAAATATCAATTACGACTTGAGCTCAAAGGAAGTTGTCAAATAATCAAATATTAAAGAAATTTAATTAAAAAATTCTCGTCTTTTTTTTTTTTGTTTGTTTAAAAGAAATTCAATACAATTCGTTGGTAAAATAAACAACTGATGTACGATTTAAATATTTTCAAAATGAAACAAAAGAAATACAGGGAATCCGGTACTTGGGTGAATGGAAAAAAAAAATTTGAAAAAAATTGCACTTTTCTGGATACAACAATATCAAGGAGTAGAGGAAGCAACAATGCAAAGAGCAAACGCGTGGTTAACGAACATTTTTGAATCAAGGCGAGTCTGCGCACTCACAGTACACGAAAGAATTGTTGTTTTTTTTATTAATAAATTATATTGAAATTAAACCACAATTAAGAAACAAAACAAAACAAAGCGAAACGAAATTATTATTTCTATTATTTGCCAAGAGTATTTAAGAGAATTCAAAAGAAAAAGAAACTTAAGAAATAAGAGTACTTCAGTAACAAAAAAATCCCCTCCACGTTTTCTTTGCTTCTTACCTGAGCGAAAAAACTAAACGCCTTAATTCGTTGAAAATTACGAAATCAACGCATATGCGAAACAACAAAAAAAAACTAAAAAAAAAAATTAAAGATCATCCATCAGTGAACAGGATACTAAAGGATATTGTATGTATTGCTTGCTTGCTCGTATTGTATGTCCGGCATTTAGAACACAATCATTTAATGTCTTTGCTTTTATACTTTTGCCTCGCTATTCCTTTATGTTTCTTTGTTTTTGTGATTTATGATTTCAACTGTGATGAATCTGATTCAGATTCAAATTCAAATTGTGATTATTGTATGGTGGTGATGCAGATGTACTCCATTGCCAAGCACTTAATTCCAGGAAATTTAACAAATAAGCAGTCTTGTGTAAATAATACTGTTGAAAAATACGTTAAAAATTATTGAAAAATTTAAAAACAAAAAAAAACACAAAAATATAACGAATCAGAAAAAAAAAGAGTTGACGGCTCTTTCCATTCGCTAAAATTAACAACAATAAATAAACATTGTTGTTGGACGCATATGTACATAGAAATAATGTATATGGTATGTACGTACATACAGTATCGTTTATAACTAAATCACTCCACAACAAGATTTTGTGAATATCCTCTTTATTTTGTAGAAAATGATTTTTGTACTTGGTTTTTAGTTGTATTCTATTTTCGATAAGATTGCTGCGCAGTACTTGAAGCTTCGAATGTATTTGTAAAAGAGATCAGCAATAAATCGTTTTTTCGCTACTCATAAGCACTCATGAAATTTTGAATATAAGTAAGTCAACAATATTGAAATTTAACTATGTACTCTGATTCATTCATGCTCACTACAACGCTGACTTATAAGTACAGGTTGCAATGAGAATGCGTACAATGTTAACATCAAACTCATACCATTCGAAATATGTTTGATTCATAAGCCTACTCATTTAGATTCATAACTTTTGGAAAAATATATTTATAATACTTATAAATGATTCGAGGACTCGACGAATTATTCATCAAAATTTATAGTCTTAGTTGTTGTAGGCGTTTCATACTTATTTTGTGATTCGTATATGTATTTAGTTATGGAGAGTCGAAATCAACAACATCATACGTGTTGTTAAGTATGAATATGATGGGTACTTCAAATTTTAATTATGAGTAGATGTTCCATGGTATTAAATAAGTATGAATGCGTATAACTATCAAAATTATGAGTATGATTCGATTCTATTCATCTTTTTGAATACTCATTGCTGATCTCTGGTTTGTAACATATTGATGAAATATTAATATATAAATGAAATATTTTTAAATCAATATTTACTGTGTTAAACTGGCTTGAATTTTTGTTTCGTGCCACTATTTGGTTTTATTTATTTTATTACATAGCAATTCAACTACTATTCACTACTTCTTGCTTTAATTTCTTCTTCTGACATACAAATTATGTAGATAATGTACCACTAGTTTCTATTTTAAATAATCTGTAGTACAGACAAGTTTTCTAAAAATTTTTGAAAGAGGAACTTTTGTTCTTTCCTTTTCGTCTTGGGCTTTTTATGATTATTATGCTTTACTTTTTAACGACACTGTATATATGTATATTCATACATAATACAATTTTTAATTGTATACAACAAATATATACACATAAAAAATATGACATGTAATAAAAGAAATCCAAAAAAAGAAACAAAAAAGAAAAGATTTAAAATCGATTTATACCGTATTGGTATCGATATCGTAGCGAGTTGTATTGTATTCAATTACCAAAAAAAAAAACAAAAAAAAACAATTGCAATTGGACAGAAAACGAACGCATACATACATACACATCAACAAATAAGTTCTTAATAAATCAGAACAAATGTGTAAGGACATCATAATCATCGTTGTCGATACTCGTCGCCATACAAACACAAGAAAAAAAAAACAATTTGCATGCAGAGAGAAAGAGGGAGAGAGAGTGAGGTTTTAAAACTTAAATTTTGATTTGAGTTGTTGTTACTGGTTTCTCTTCTCTTCTCTTCTTTTTTTTTAAGTAAGAAGTATCTTAAATCCGTTTTTAATTGCATTTATACGTGAGCACCCCCATGGTGAGATTTCATTTTATAAGTGATTGACAATACCTTTACTCACCACCACTAACCAGGAGTTTATTTGTTAAATTATAACTTTAAAATAGTATTGGAATATTATTAACAAATTAAATATAGTGAAGGCATATTGATTAAAATTTAAAAAAATCTTGAAAATATTGTACTAAATAGGGTTTACGCAATATATTACGTAAATATTGGCTTTTAGTAAGCCAAATGGGTCAGGTACAAATAAATTTTATTGCCGCCTAGTCGCCGTAGTCGCTAGTAGATAGTGTGTTGGCTTATTAGACGTAAGGCAACGGTTCAAACCCTAGGCCAGACATCTCCAACTAAACGAAATATGACAAAATATATCTTCGGCGATTTCCTATCAGGAGATTTCTGGCAAAAACTCTCAGAGTAAATAAAATTAACATGGCAAAGCTTCTCAAAAACCTGTCCTTTGGAATCGACTTTAAACTGTAGGTCGCGTGTGTGTGGTGTGAGAAGCTAGGTTGTAGTCCTAACGGATGGGTTGTAATGACCAATTATGTATATTATGTATGTATGTAGTGAATATAATTCTGACGGAGGCATTCTCCTAGGCCCTGAATGTATTATTAGCCTTACTATTAAGCGTAGGCAGATGGATCTACGAAGTCCATTTGGTTTGCTTAAGTACAAAAATACTTTTATAAGACAGACACACAGACTTGTTTCTAAAAGTGTTCTAATATACCAGGTTCCGAATCACGTTAACAAGCTGCAATCCTTTCGTTTTTTTTCTGTTTCTTCAAAATGGACATTTGATTGGAACAAGAACATTGATGTTGAGTAGCGTAAAGAATCATCGGCAACTTTTGCTTTCGGTGCGGCAAAGGCGTCTCTGAGGCTCTCTATTTAAAATGATCGATTTATGGATTTCACTCCACTTTCTATTAAACGCTATCAATTGTAATCAAACTCAACACAAATATGAAATTGAAAAGGAATATGATTTAAATATTGGTACATATGCATTGAATGTAGTGCTATAAACACATTAGACGCTACACAGCAAGCACAACTATTTTGCAATTGCAGCGTCAGGTAAGCTACATGCGCTTATTTAAAAATTTCTTTAAACGTTTGAAACAAATGTACATACTATTGAGGAAGAAAAAAAATATTATGAATTATTCAATAGCGAGTATTTACACAAAATTCAATCAGAATTAAACCACATTAAATTAAACTTTCTATCACTAATCAAACTAGACTATCGCTAGTACACAGATTTTTATTGAAAAATCGAAGGTTAGGCTTATAAGTTTATCTACGTTGTCATGCAGTTGTCTTTATACAAAACGGTTATGATCAACAAATGGTTATGATCAACAAATTCTTGGATAGGCAATCTAAAATTAAAATGATTTTAGGTACAGACGTATAATGTTGTGCAATTGGATATTATAAAATGAGAAGAATAAATTTAACAATTTTAATGTCTCCACTAATAATCCATAAAAACAAAAAATTCTAATTAAATTACATTTAAATTTATTCGCCACTCTGTAAATAAATAAAGCTATCAGAAGCCAATGCCAAATTAATTCCTGTTAAGAAAACTATACGTCTCTCCCATTCTGAATGCGTATGTATAAGAGTGGTTGTTATCCTTAAAGTGTGTTCGTGCAATACAATACAAAATTAATATTTCCTGATAGTAGGGAGAGACAGAAACATCATGTAATGAAAGAAAGAAAGAGAGAGCGAGTACATGTGTATGAGATATCACAACTTCACACACAATACAATGTAGTGTGTAGGATAATAATACATATTGGGAATACAACAATAACTTTTATTTCATTGGTTGATATTAAATTCTCTATCAACAATAACAACAACAACAACAATAAGAAGAAGAAGAAGAGCTTCTTTCTCATTTACGAGAATATATAACAGAGTCATTCAATTCGTTTCAATTCCATTCATTTAGTCCGTCGTCACTCACTCAGTCAGTCAGTCCCCTTCATTTCGTTTTTAAACATTACGAAGCACTTGAAATCAATAACAAAAATGTTTTCAACGTGTATCCTTTTCCAATGATATGAGGATATATACGGACATACTACATATACTAACACATGCACATACACTTAAAAACATTTAAATACAATTGTATATGCATTGCAGTTGAACATATTTATTGTACAATAAATTATTGGCACAAATACTTTACACATACAGTAGAGTAAGGTTATGACGAACTTAGTGATTTCATGTGAAAATAGGTACCAACTATCTCGTGCATTGGAAGCTAAGAAAATTAGCAGCCGATGAATATAGCAGGAAATAGTCATTGAATGTTTAATTTCAATCTGTTACATTACAAATGACAGAATAATCTATTCGGAAAGAGTAAAAAATTAATTATTTCTGTAATGAATTGTCAATTTACGGCCACTACGAGAATAATGTGTATTACACTCAATGCTCGGGGACAACTTCCTTCACTTTAGTATACATACTTACATACATTATCATTACAACCATTCAGTCAGGATTACGACCTAGTTTCTCACACTACTTATGTTGTGTCTGTTAATCTTTATACATGGTGGCGATCCGAACGACAGGCTTCTGAGAAATTTTTCATGGCAATTTTAATTACTCTCAAAATTCTTGCCAGAAATCTGCTGAGAGGAAGTCGCCGACGAAATATTTCTTTCTTATTTCGTTTTATTCTGAGGTTTGAAACCTGGCCTTGCGTCTAATAAGCCAACGCACTAACTATTAGATTACGACGACTTCACTTTACTATACAACACCCCGAAATAGTGAAACACGAGCAATCTTGCATCAGTGCTGTAATAAATCAACAGTAATTGACCTATTTCGTGTGAGTCCTGGTCCATACATGATAGTTGGATTACATTTTCTATCAAATGTAGATAAAGATGTGAGATAAAATTCCTTTCAGCGAACAACGCATTGAATTGTCATGCTTAGAAAATCAATAGTTTTGGACTCAACATGTACAACAACTTAGTGTTCTACTTAGCATGTCCGCTACATACGAATACTTCTAAAGTTGTCCAAACCAAAAAAATTTTTCATATCGCAATCTTTATAATGAAAATTCACTGCGTCAAAGACGTGGAAATAAGGAATGAAGAATTCATTGCAATGAAGTATGGGAACCTTGAAGTTTATTGGTGATACTCTACCGTGTATTATAATTGTTGTTCGTTATAGACGGATCTCACCGTTTTATTTTTTTATAGTAGCATATCGTAGAGTATAATACAATAAATAAATAAAGTTTCTGTTTCGTATGTGTGTGTGTGTGTGTGGATGATTGACAGAAACAATTGCTTTAAAGCACAACTGCTGCACAAAAAATGCGCACACAACCCCTTCAATATTAAATACAAAATAACTACAAATACAACAACTATTAACGAATAAAATAAAAGAAAAGAAAACAGAATGAGTGAATGAGTAAAACAAACAAAAAAAAAAAACGGAGAACAATAACGAACAAAAAACTTCAACAACATTTTGATTAAAATTTTATTTTATTCCAACAGCCAGTCAACCATTGTCGTTCTTTGTCGTTGTAGTTGTAGTTGTCATTGATGATTCTTTTCTTTTCCTTGTTTTTGTTTTTGTTTATGGTTTCATTTGTATATCCTTTCGTTCATTTGTTCCTTTGTCTGCCCCTTTTTAAAATGAGTGTTTTCTCCCCCTTTCCATTCCATTTTGTCCTTCTTTAGTTTTTTTTTTTTTTTTTATTTATTTCTCTTCTCTTTGTTTTGTTGTATTCATTTCGTTTTTAACAATAATAAAATATTGTTTTATTTATAAAATAATAATAAGAATAATAATAACAACAACGACAACAAAAACAACAATGACTATGGCAATAACAACAAATACAAGTACAACTAGTTATCGTTATTGACAATCGTAAGATATCTCATCAGAAATGAATACAACAACAGGAAAGAATACAATGATGAGGACTGATACACTCTGTAATGAATTAAAAATCATCCGCACGTTTCACCCGTTATCTCTCTCTCTCTCTGCCACAATTGTCATCGATGGTCTTGGCTATTGATGCGGCGATTGAATGCCAAACCATATGGTTATTAGGAGTACACAGAAGCATTCACAGGACAAATCTATTTCTTACAATTCATTCATTGTATTTAAGTAATGATGACTCTCCACCCAATTGGAACTAATTTTCTTTCTATAACCTCTGAATGCATCCACTATTTTGCAGATGAAAACCCCTTGGATATTGCGGCGAGAATGCTTAATAAGTTTTCATCGATACGCAGGATCGAACTTGCCAGTTTATGAATTTTTCGTTCCTATATTGACTACATAACACATATATAATTGGCTATAACAACCCTTCAGTCAGGGTTATTGACCTAATTTCTCACACCACTTATATTGTGTGCGTTAATTTTTATACATGAGTTGCGGGGCCTGCAGTTTAAAGTCGTTCGTAAGAGTTTTGCCCGAAATTTGCTGAGAGGAAGTCGCCGAAGAAATTTGTTTTCAAATTTCGTTTTGATTTCTGACCTAGGATTTGACCCATGGCCTTACGTCTAATAAGCCAACACACTACCTACAAGACCACGGCGACTCCAATTGTACATTTATAAATCTTTCGACTTTTACTAAAGAATTGTTGTGATTACTTTGAGCAAATAAAATTTGCCATCGATCCACGCCATCGCTGCAGGCCGTGGTAAGTGCCAATAGAGATGGTTCTTCAGCAATATGCTCTTCACTTCTTTAACATTCTCATTCATTCGAAAAATATCTCTCATATAGCATTGAGCTTCAGGTTAATATTTCTTAAGTAAATAAAAATTCTGAATTAATTCAATTGAATTCGCCGAAGTCTAATAGGTAGTGTGTCGGCTTTTTATACGTAAGACCGTGGTTCAAAACCCATCCCAGAAATCTTTAGCAAAGCGCTATATGGCAAAATTTTACTCGAGCGCCTTTTTCTTAGCAGTCTTCTGGCAAAAACACTGAGAGTAAACAAAATTGTCGTGAAAAGCTTATCAAAATCAACTTATCCGCCACTCATGGATAAAACTAACACCGACAACATAGGTAGTGTGAAAAAATAGGTCGTAATACTGGCTAAAGTGTTATTATGGCCAACTAAGTGAATATGAATAAAGCATGAAACAATCAGGTTCAAAACTCAATTTGAAATATCAAGGTATTCTAATTTTTGAAAAAGGAAAATCGACTTTGAAATGATCATCCAATTGATTTATTGTTGTTCTTATCATTTTAATAGACTTTCACAAAATATTTGTAGTGGTTGTTATGGACATAATAGATATATTTTAATGGGGATGGATGGATGGATGGATTTTTCTTGTTTTTTTTTTCAATAAAAACATAAAAAATAACTTTCAATACAAAATACAATACTTGACAATATAAATGAACACACAATAAAATTCACAACAAAATGTCTTAAGACGAGTATGTAACACACACATAATAAAAACTTGCAAAAATTAGAGGACAAAAAAAATGCCAGGATAGAAGAGGATATGGAACATGAGATGTTGTTAAAATGCCAACACGAGCCTTTATGACCATTTGTAATAAATACTTGTTTAGAATGTATGAAAACGTGTTAAGCAACTCACACATTCCCATATTATTTGTGGACAGACTCATACATTTATTTATTTGTTAAGAAATAGCTTTGTAACTAATACAATAGCTTCGCCACTCTATTGAGAATTGGTTAAGGACACATGTACATACACATTCCGAGTCTTCTATACGAGGAGGTACAATTGAATTTTATTCACCTTAATTTCAAGTGCTTTCTTTCAATTTCGCATGTGTTGTATTAACGCAACGATTTTAGTTTGTTTTTGGCATGTATTAACAGCCCTCGCATTAACATTTGTACGTACAGTGTGACACACATCTTAAATAATTTAATTATTAAAGGCATCAACAGTGTTGTTACGTCGTGTAACATAATTTGTTACACACCGTAAAAATGCAACAGTGTTACTGCACTTCAAGTCAACAGTGCTACTGCACTTTAATGCAACCATGCAAATAAACTAAATGACATTTATAGCCTTCTCATTTTTCTTGCACATGTTGGACGAAAAGGTAAAGGATGAAGATCGAGAGAATTCTATACGACTGTTCACCTGTTGGTTTGCCAATTCAAACACAAGTGTATGTATTATTATATAAAATTTTAAATATTGTAATCTATTAATTTACTAATAAATTGCAGATTTTAGCTGCACTAAATAAACAGCTTATTTTACGTGTTCTTAAATTTTTTGTTTTCTTGCAACAAACCAAGCGACCGAACATTCTAAAATACTTTTGAACACATAACCTCAATTTCTTGAGTTTTCTCTTAATATGTCTACCACGTGGGAAGACTTAGATCAGAACCGGCCCACCATATCAACTGACACGCCAGCAAACCCCGCAACAACTGCTACTCTATCTGCCGAGGTAACAGATTCACCCACAAGAGATACAGCTACCGTTGCAAATCTTGCAACTGGTGTCATTGATGCAAAAACGGCCACAGCAACGTCTTTTTCAAAAGGATCAACTAAACTATGTAATGTCTCCTACAAAATTGCTCCATCGACCACACGCTCTGGTCTTGTGCGTAAAGCTCTTCCTGTAAAGCGTTCACGAGAGACCGCAAAGTCAAAGAGCGAGTCCATTAAGAAGGATCAACCTGTCATGTGGCCGACTGTGTCACAGAACACGTCGTATGCGGCTGCTACAACAATAGGCTCTTTAGCCTCAAACACAAATGCAAATATTGGTGGCCTGTCAACAAACAATATTTTTTATAATCCCAGCTTTGCCCCCACAGTAAGTAGCGCACATAATACAGCATCAAACTTCAACCAAACGTCAGGTACATACTCATCATTCAATGCTAATTCTCACTCATACAACAATACTCTTACCTACTCACAGTCCAGTGTTAATACTCAACCCAATCCGAACGTATCTAATTTTACATCACATTTCAATAACCCATACATTTTACATAGTACTCAGATGCCATCAACACCATATTGCCCAACAATGAATAACAATACAGCTGACATAACATTGTCCACTTCGCACATAGCAGCCCGGCAAGCTATTAGCAAAGATTTGCCGAATTTCTCAGGAAACCCAGAAGATTGGCCCATCTTTATAACTAATTATATACAGTCAACAGAGAGATGTGGGTTTACTGATCAAGAAAATCTGATAAGGCTTCAAAAGTGTTTAAAGGGAGCTGCTCTAGAAGCAGTGAGAGGAAAATTGATGATGCCTAGTACTGTCAGATTTGCTATAGAAACGCTACGAATGCTGTATGGACGTCCCGAAATTATACATCAGTCTTTACAAAGAAACTTGAAAAATGAACCTATAGTGCGCAAAGAGAAGCTTGATACTTTGATAAATTTTGCACTTGCTGTACAAAACTATAGGACTACGATGCAGGCAATGGGTCTATCTGATTATTTAAATGATCCTATTTTACTTAATGAATTAATTGAAAAATTACCAGCTGATTTAAAATTAGATTGGGGTAGATATCGAATGACGTTACAAAGGGTTGACATTGTTTGTTTTGATACATGGCTTTTTAATTTAGCAACATGTGCATCCCAGGTAACAACATTTTCGCCGTATGTAAGAGAAACAAAAAATTTAAGAAAGGAACGTATTTTGGTACATGACGTCATCAATAAAGACAAACCTAGTGCACAACTATCATCCTGTCTAAAATGTCACAACAATCACCGCCTCTTTGAGTGCCCAGAATTTGTAGCGTTGAGTGTAAACGAAAGATGGAAATTCATTCGTGAAAAAAATTTGTGCTTGCGTTGTTTCAGAAATCACCATCTTAGGAGATGTAACTCTAAACGTCAATGTGGAGTAGATGGTTGCAAAATGCCACATAATTCGCTCTTGCATAAACTTAATACAAACCAGAAACCTACCAGTACCAATCAAGCTATTCTGTTCCATACTGAAGAAAAGGTTCTTTTCAAATATATTCCTGTAACTCTTTCTGCCAATGGATATACTCTTAATACATACGCGTTGATTGATGAAGGAGCATCGTGTTCTTTAATCGAAAGCGAACTAGCTGAACAATTAGGACTAGATGGTCCCGCTAGTGAGTTGTGTTTACAATGGACGGGTGAAATAACGCAGAAAGAAGATAAATCAAAGATTGTTTCTTTATATATTTCTGATCGAGAACAAAGTTCTAAGTTATTGTTAAATAACGTGCGCACTATTACAAAACTAGATTTGCCGGTGCAAACACTAACGAAGGCACAAATTGTCAAATATGAACATTTAAGGGATTTGCCAATTTTGCCGTACACCGCTGCAAAAGCCAAAATTCTTATCGGGCTAGATAATGCAAAATTGTGCGTGCCTCTTGAAATAAGAGAGGATTCTAAAGAAGGACTTATTGCCACCAAATGTCGAATTGGATGGGGAGTGTACGGACGACGACAAGCGGGTGAATCTTCACAACAACAAGTGCTACATATTTGCTCATGTAATTCCAATGTCGACGGATTAGATGAAATGTTGAAGGATTATTTCTCGTTGGACTCAGTAGGAGTTAAGCTGAATCAAAATCCATTGCGGTCAAAAGATGACAACCGAGCCAAACTAATTATGGAAAGCACTACCAAATATTCATGTAATGAAAAACGATGGGAAACTGGTTTGTTGTGGAAATATGATAAAATATGTTTACCCAATTCACTCCCAATGGCAAAACGACGACTGGCTTGTTTAGAAGCAAAAATGCAGAGGGACGAATCACTGAAAACATTTCTTGTTCAGAAAATGATAGACTATGAGAAAAATGGGTACATTCGAAAATTGAAATCAAGTGAAATTCACAACAATGGCGAATCTTGGTATATTCCAATTTTTGTAGTAGAAAATAAAAACAAACGCAAGCGTCGTATAGTTTGGGATGCAGCTGCCGCCGTCGAAAACATTTCATTAAACTCTGTATTACTAAAAGGGCCGGACTTACTTAAATCATTAGTAGGTATATTAATTCGATTTCGTGAAAGGCCAATCGCTATTACCGGAGACATTCGTGAAATGTTTCACCAGATTCGTGTCAGAAAGGAAGACCAACGTTTCCAACAATTCCTATGGCGAGGAGGTGACTCCTCCCGATCGATTGATGTTTATGCAATGACCGTTATGACGTTTGGTGCATCATGTTCTCCGTCCATTGCAAATTATATTAAAAATAAAAACGCAGAAAGGTACGCAAAGAAACATCCCGCAGCTGTACAAGCCATCTTAAATAATACATTTGTTGATGATTGGCTACAAAGTGTGGACACTGAAGATGAGATGATCGAGTTGGCCAAAGTAGTCCGAACAATACATTTAGATGGCGGCTTTGAAATGCGCAATTGGCTTTCAAACTCTCAAAAGGTATTAGGTAGTCTAGACAAAAACAATGAAAATTCGCAGAAAGTTTTTGTAGATCAGGAAAATAAATATGAAAAAGTCCTAGGTATGTGGTGGAACCCCTTAGAAGACAATTTGACATTTTTTCAAAATTTTGATACGAACATTTTTGATGAAGATATGCACCCTACAAAGCGAGATGTACTTCGAGTCGTAATGACTATTTTTGATCCACTTGGTCTACTGGGAAACGTTGTTATACACGCCAAAATACTCTTACAAGACATATGGAGATCGAGGGTTAACTGGGACGAAAAAATACAAGCAGCCGAACGAGAAAAATGGGGACTATGGATAAAAGTGGTGAAAAACATTTCCATGGTTAATGTCCCAAGATGCTATCCGCTGGTAAGCAAGTCAAATAATGTCCAGCTCCATATCTTCACCGATGCTAGCATAGACGCATACGCTGCTGTTGCTTATTTACGTGCCGAGTATGACGATCAAGTAATCTGCTCACTTGTAGCCTCCAAGACACGTGTGGCACCCTTGAAACCTATATCAGTGCCTAAAATGGAGTTAATGGCTGCTATACTTGGACTACGCCTTTGCAAATTCTGTTGTAGTGAGCTATCTCTGAAAATAAAACGTCGAGTGTTTTGGTCTGACTCAAAAGATGTTTTATACTGGATCAATTCTGATGCAAGGAAATTTCAACAATTTGTTGCTGTGCGAATCGGCGAAATTTTAGAAGAATCAGATGTTTCAGAATGGAGATGGGTTCCATCATCCCAAAATGTCGCAGACGACGCTACCAAATGGAAAGGTATGCCGGATTTAGATAGAAAAGGTCGCTGGTTCAATGGGCCGCTGTTTCTAAGCCACAACACAGATGCCTGGCCCACATCTGAAATTATTCATCACGAAAGTTCGAGTGAAATTTTGTGTCACACCATCTTGAAGAAACCGGATCCGACGTTCTCTTTAATTACGGCTGACCCAACACGTTTTAGCAGCTGGGAAAAGCTTCGCAGGTGCCAGATGATAATTCTAAAATTTCTGCGTAAAATTCTTAAATCTAAACAGGTATGTACAGACTTTAAACCATTCATCGAAAGCACTTTGATAGACGCAGCTGAGTTTCTTATAATTAAAATGTGCCAAGAAGAAGCCTTTCCTGAAGAGGTCAGACAGCTCAAAAGTAATAACCATTTGAATAGAAAAAGTATTTTATTTAAACTAACTCCATATTTGGATGAGTTTGCGCTGTTACGAATCAAAGGCAGAATTGATGCAATACAGAATATACCTGTCAATGTGAAGAGACCCATGATACTACCTCGAAAACATGTAACAACAAACTTAATAATAGATTATTTTCATCGTAAATACCATCATCAACACAATGAAATAATAGTAAATGAAATAAGGCAGAATTTCTTTATATTTGGTTTACGAGCTGCAGTGCGTGACATAGCCAAAACCTGTCAATACTGCAAAATTCGAAGAGCTGCACCAAAGGCTCCCGCAATGGGAGACCTTCCAGCAGAAAGACTATCTAGCTTTACAAGACCTTTTTATTACACTGGCATTGATTATTTTGGACCCTTGGACGTTGTTGTTGGCCGACGTAGGGAGAAACGTTGGGGCGTCATTTTTACATGTATGACTGTGCGAGCGGTGCATCTGGAAATTGCTCCGTCACTGTCTACAGACTCTTTCCTGTTAGTCCTGAAGCAATTCATTTGTCGCAGAGGTACACCTCGAAAAATTTTATCTGACAATGCCACCAACTTCAGAGGAGCTAGTCGTATACTTACAGAGGAAGTAGAAAAAATTTCATCAAACGAAATTGAGCGCAAGTTCCCAACTATTGAGTGGGAGTTTATACCACCAGCGTCTCCACACATGGGAGGTGCATGGGAAAGGATGGTCCGATCAGTGAAATCCATATTGACGGATATTTTGCCTAACAGAGGTCTGCGTGAAGAACAGTTGAGAGCAGCACTGGCTGACGTGGAAAATATTTTAAACTCCAGACCGTTGACTTACGTTCCACTCGAATCTCCAGACGCAGAGGCATTAACACCCAATCACTTCTTGTTAGGGTCTTCTAGTGGAATACGAGAACGTGCAAGCCCTCAGAGCAGTGGTGTGGCTTTAAGCAAAAACTTCCGCCTAACGAATATGATAGCGAATGAGTTTTGGAAGCGTTGGATACGCGAGTACCTACCAAGCTTGACCAGGCGTACTAAGTGGTATGAAAATGCGTTACAGCAAATAGTAATTGGTGATGTTATTATAATAGTAGACGAGAATGCTAAACGTAATGAGTGGCTAAAAGGTGTGGTAATAGATGTGCACCGTGGTAAGGATGACACCGTACGAAGTGCAGTAGTAAAGACGAAACAAGGCCTGTTCACACGACCTGTAGTTAAACTGGCCAAACTCGATGTAAAATCGTAAACTTCTGCTAACGCTACGAACTTTACGGAGGGGGCTATGTTACGTCGTGTAACATAATTTGTTACACACCGTAAAAATGCAACAGTGTTACTGCACTTCAAGTCAACAGTGCTACTGCACTTTAATGCAACCATGCAAATAAACTAAATGACATTTATAGCCTTCTCATTTTTCTTGCACATGTTGGACGAAAAGGTAAAGGATAAAGATCGAGAGAATTCTATACGACTGTTCACCTGTTGGTTTGCCAATTCAAACACAAGTGTATGTATTATTATATAAAATTTTAAATATTGTAATCTATTAATTTACTAATAAATTGCAGATTTTAGCTGCACTAAATAAACAGCTTATTTTACGTGTTCTTAAATTTTTTGTTTTCTTGCAACAAACCAAGCGACCGAACAAGTGTTAAACATTTCAGTATAAAATATTCGCAAATATAGAAGGGAGGCCCATCCAATGACTACATACTTGAAGAACGTATAAGTGATATCGGTATCAGCGATCAGCAATGAGTATTCAAAAAGATGAGTAGAATCGAATCATACTGATAATTTCTGATACTTATAAGCATTCATACTTATTTTAATATCATACTCATACTACTCATATTCAGTGTTTAAAGTACTCATCATATTCATACGTAACAACACGTATGATGTTGTTGATTTCGACTCTCCATAACTCAACATACATATACACGAATCACAAAATAAGTATGAATCGCAACTTCCTCTCAACAGATTTCTGGTAAAAACTGAGCATAAATAAAATCGCCATGGAGAGTTTCTTAAAAAATCTGTCGTTCGGAATCGACTTTAAACTGTAGGTCCCGCTACTCGTGTATAAAATTAACACACACAACATCAGTGGTGTGAGCAGCTAGGTCGTAGTTCGGACCAATCGAAAAATCGATTCATTACTGATCTCTAATGTGTAGGTAAAAAAAAGCTTGCCTGAATTTTCTGTTCGAAAATAAAATGAATAATGGTAAGAATAATTTATCGCCACGCTGTAACTGCTCAATACATAAAGTGTTTTGTATTGACATACGCATTAAAGTATTGTAGAAATTCCAGTATGAAATATAAGCATGTGACACATTATAATTCGTCTAAATAAACGTGTGTATATGAGTGTTGCGATATAAAATGAAAATGAAAAAGAAAAAAAATCGTTCAAAATATGTACAAAAGATCATAATTTAACATTTTCTAACATGTTCATTTTGTTTTGCTTTGAAGTCACATACATACGTCCAGTATGCCCTATCCTCTCTAACCATAATTCAATACCATTAAGAAGGTCGTTAAAATCATTCAAGAATTTTTTTTTGTAGCATTTGTTGGCCATAAAAATCTAAAGAAAAAGAGTATTTTTTTACAAATTGAAATTGAAAATGAAAATACGAATGTGAAATTGCTACAAGAATATGAAAATAATGGATTGTAAGTTTCTTTGCTTCCACTCTTGGTTTCTGAAATCGAAAGCCTTCTACGCTTTAAGGAAGTGAAAAGTATAAAAAGCTTTTCTTTTTTTTTTTTTGTAAAATAAATACGGAATTTCTGCCACAAATGATGATAAAAAGAAAACACACAAATTTACATAAATTCTGTATTTCAAATGTAAAAATTATATGAAAGTGTTAATGTTCCATAAAAAAAATGGAAGGAAAATCAATGTACAAAATATTGAAGGCTGCACAGTAGGGCGAATGGATTTAAAAATATGTTTTGGAAATTTGAACAATTTTCTTAAATAGAAATCACAATGCAACGGCACAAGAATGGTATAAAATGAAAACAGCTGAAATGGAGTTGCCGCAATAGATATTTTTTTTTTTTTTTAAATATTTCTTTCCAAAGTCAAAATTTTGACATTCAAAATCTAGTCATTTCGTGAAAGTATATTTACTTCGACATGCGTTCCAACAGATAGGGTTAAGAACAGTTAACAACTGTATCTTGGATTTTAATATCTAGCAATTGATGATTAAATATGAACAAATTGTAACGAGAATGAAAAATCTAAATACTGGTGTTTTGCTTTTACATCGCTTGACATTAAAATTATAAACAAAAACTACAAAGACAAAACAATACAATAAACAAACCTGTTTACAATTTATCATACTACTTAATGTAACAAAAAACACCAGCAAAAGAAAATGGTAAACAAGTAAACAAAAATACACAAACAACACTACAAGAATAAATATAAACGAAATACACAAACAACAATACAATAATAAATGTAAACGACGATGCTTACACTTGTAGAGAAGTCATGAACATTCGCCTTCAAGAGGATTCATCAGACTGTTTACTCTGCCATATAAAAGGCAAGGCAAAGCAGCAACGGAGTGAAGTTCAGTCAGTCTTGTGTCAAGACGCGATGTGTTTGAAGAGAGTAATCGTGGTTTGAATATCTCCGTTACAAAGATCTGTCGAATACTTGTCTAGTAATTGTTATTGCTTATGCCAAGGGTATAAAAAAAAATGCAATTGTTGTTATTTACATAAAGTTGTGTACAGTGGCACACAGAATTGTGCGAATAATTAAAACTAAACACTACAAGCTCATATTTAAATTTCAATTCATTCGAAAACCATTTCCACTAAAATTCATTTCCACTAAATTTCATTTCGTATTTCTGTATTTTTCAGAATTGATGCACTTTCAACTAAATGATCAGCATATACCTTCATCCAATATTATGAAAGAAAAGGTGATCATTGGCTAAACTTATTAAGTCATAAATTCACTGCTTATAAGAGGAGATTGTAGTAATTGTGTCTTCATTAAACTTCTAGTCATCCGTGAAGACTATCGCTAATATCGGAATGATAAATATCAGTGTGATTTTGTACTTCAGGTATATTAACAGGGACTAAGTACAAGTTCAAGGTACAGAATTTACCAACGAGTATTGTCGTCATATCCACTATTTCCTTATTTGTCTCTCATATAATTTCTCAATTTTCAATATAAATTTGTCTTTCTTCTTTTGACATTACTGTGCCAAGTAGCAAAGTAATAAAAAGAAGCAAAACCCTAACGAGTTTTTTATTTGAACAATTTTGGCTATAAAAATTTGAATAAAAAGATTGTAACTTGCAGATGTCGTCAATGAAAAATCATAAGAGAACCATAATTTTCCCTCTTTTTTTCTGCAATATTTTCAAGGAATCTCTTATAGCTGCCATCAAGTCCCCCGCTCAACCGCAAGACATCAAGAAAATATCATTTAGCAATTGTTAAAGAAGATATGAAAAAGGAAATATTTAATAACAAAAATACCAACCACAATATTACATACACATAAATTATATTAAATATCATTCAGTTCATCAGCCCTCTACTGGTACTTAAACTTAAGAATCCAAAATAATATGAATGAATTTATTAACATTTATTTCTAAAAAAAAATATTTCAAGCGAAAAATTACACATTTGACTCAATCTCTCTCTCCCACTCTATTTCTCTTTATGCAGAGTTAGTCTATCAACACAGTCATTCATTCACTCATCAAGGCAAAACAAAAAAATGCAAAACCCAGCGACCCACTTATTGACAACAACGACGAATGGTTGATGTCAGTCAATGTTATTGTCAACATCAGTATCACATACTATTTAGAAAACCCAACAACCACAACAGTCGTCCCTTCTGCTTACCAAAAAAAAAACAAAAAACAAATAATAAAGCGTTTAACAAAATTTATTTACACAAATAATAAACTTAACACCCACACTCCTTTCCTTTTTCCAGCTCTGGTCCACACTCTACACACCAATCCACTTTGGATAACAAACAATAGACTTTGAACATCAACAATACAACAGTAAATTACAATACAACAACAAATATTCTAACAAGTGACTAAATGAAGAAACACAACGACAACGATAACGATAACGGTAACGATAACGCGAAGGGCAAAGAAGACAACATTTGCAAACAGACTACTCGTTCCAGTGAAACATTCAACCCCATTTTTATTACGAACCTGAACTCAGTCGTTTGAGTTGTTGATGCCAATAAAAGAAGCTGCAACATTAGCGTATCATTGACTCCCCAGTGGAAAAAGAAAATAAAGAAAAATAGCAAAAAAAAAAAAAAAAGAAATCAAAAGGCACGTCACTTGAAGCGTTCAAATGTCTGCGGGTGACATTCCAAACACCAACAAATTTTATTTGGTGTTTTTCAATATCATACCCAATCCCTCCATCCCCACTCCAACTCCAACTCCCTTACCCACTCCCATTATCAATCTCACTTAAAGTACCATCATCCATGTAACTGTGACTAGATGAGCAAGTGAACGATTGGAGTTGCATGCAAGTCGATTGGTGGGTGGAAATAAAAGATACACAAGAAGGGTCGCGTTTTAATTTTTCCCTTCACGGTTAACCTGAATAGGAACAATTGAAGGAAGATGGAAAGGTTAATATGTAGAGAGAGAGAAAAAATGATACTGATGTTGTAAACTCCATACAAAAGAAACACCAGCAGAGCAGGTTAAAAGAACGGACGATGGGAGGAGTGATATTCTATTTTAATTTAACGGGTGTGATAAATACAATTTGATGACACTGACAATGACTTGTTTTTATTTTTATTAATATTTCATCTCTTCTCTTCTTTTCTTTTTCCTCTTTTTTTTCCTTTCATAATAAACATCTTATTTTCAATTTAAAATTACTTTCTCATACCTGCTGCCACAAAGTCGATTATAAAATTACAGTGTGCCAAAAAATAATTGAAACAATCAAATAGTACGATAAAGACACTCTTCAAATCTATAAACCCAGCTATTTTCAATTATATATTTACAGTTTCAGGTCTAAATATGTTGAGCTAAGATATTCGTGTACAAAAGTGTATAAGCTCTGCCGCCCTTTTCACGAGGCCCATGAAGGCAGTAAGAATATGTGTGTGAAAACCCATTGCAATGTCTACAGACCGGTAAAATTGGATTTTTAGAGACGTACCTCGGTGTTATTATTTCACCGGACCCTCTTATTGTTTCCACTATCCGATGTTACGAAAAATATTTTTATTCGACCTTCTCGAATAGCGTATCTGATTGTAAAAAATTTGTCGCAATACTTGCATGTGGAACATCTTCCCTGACGATCCGAAGTTTCCAATATATTTTCCTCCAAACGCCAACATGTTTTCCAGGTTCTAACATAATGTATCGAATGAGTGAGAACTCTATCTTTAGTATCTACTTACTTACTTAATTGGCCATAACAACCCGTTTACCGGATTTCGGCCTGCCGCAACACATCCTTCCAGGCGCCTCTGCTTCTTGCGCGCCTACGCCAGTTGGTCACACCAATCGATGACAGGGCTTCCTCGATTTGGTCCTTCCAACGGATACAAGGTCGTCCTCTTCGCCGACTTCCGCAGATACCCGCATCAAATACTCGTCTCGCCGGAGCATCCTCATCCATTCGAACGACATGGCCGAGCCAGCGCAGCCGCTGGATGTTAATACGCTGCACAACGTCAATGTCGTCGAGGAGCTCATGCAGCTCACTGTTGAATCGGATACGGAAATCATCGCCAACACGCACTGGACCGAAGATCTTACGTAGGACTTTTCTCTCGAACACTCTCAAGGCCGCTGCATCAGAACTTAATAGGGTCCATGCCTCAGCGCCATAAAGAAGCACGGGTAGGATGAGTGTCTTGTAGAGTGTTAGTTTGGTCGCTCGAGAGAGGTCTCTGCTACTCAATTGCCTATTGAGACCATAGTAGCACCTGTTGGCAAGAGTGATCCTACGCTTGATCTCCAGACTGACATCATTTTTGGTGGTAACGGCGGAGCCAAGATAAACGGCGTACCAAGCGAGATGTTACTGCTGCCTTTAGTGCTATTGAACGGGAGTCTACCAGGATGGGTATGGCAGTAAATGAGGGCAAAACAAAGTATATGTTATCGACAAGTAGAGACGTGCGGCGTATTGATTCACAGATTACGGCCGATAACTATACTTTTGAAACAGTCAAGGAATTTATTTATCTATCTTTAGTATCGGTTGTATAAATAAAAAAGCGAATGATGCCGTCGTCTTGATTGATTATTTTTATGCAGTCTTTTGGAATCTAGCATGATTATATGGAAGTCAAGTGCAATATGTATGGACCGATATTAAGTGAACCAGTGAAACACAAGAAATTTCTCCATGTATGTTATAGTCTTGACTCATTTCTTTGCTATTACATAAGTACATTACAATGTTACTGTAATCACGAAATCAACAGATAAATTTCAAAATTAAAGACAACTTACATCAAATATGGGGTCTAAACCAGAGATGAGCAATAAATCGTTTTTTCGCTACTCATAAGCACTCATGAAATTTTGAATATAAGTGAGTCAACAATATTGAAATTTAACTATGTACTCTGATTCATTCGTACTCACTATAATGTTAATTTAGTGCAGGTTGCAATGTACATGCGTACAACGTTGACATCAAACTCATACCATTCGAAATATGTTTGATTCATAAGCCTACTCATTTAGATTCATAACTTTAGAAAAATATTTATAATATTTATAAATGACTCGAGTGACTCGACGAATCATTCATCAACATTTACAGTCTTAGTTGTTGTTAGGCATTTACAACAAAAGAAAAACGGACACTTAAGCAAAAAAAAAAAAAAAACAGAACACCAAATAGAGCAAACACATAACCTTCTTGTGAGCATTTTAGTGTTCGTACGCAAATCATACTTATTTTATGATTCGTGTATTTATATGTTGAGTTATGAAGAGTCAAAATCAACAACATCATACGTGTTGATAAGTATGAATATGATGAGTACTTCAAACTTTTAATATGATGAGTAGAGGTTCCATAATATTAAAATATTAAAATAAGTATGAGAAATTATGAGTATGATTCGATTCTACTCATCTTTTTGAATACTCATTGCTGATCTCTGGTCTAAACTAACTAACTCTACCATGTATTTATGGCTTTATACACGCCAGTAGAAAACCATAAAATTTTCGATCATGTACTACTCTCTTCTGGCTACTTTTCTGTTTTTAAGTAGAAGTTTAGAAAAGTCAGTATGATGTACATGTACATATAAGATATGGCCTTTTTTAAATATTTTGTTTCTTTTATTTTCCGTTTCAATGTTCAAATAATAAGAGCATTGGTAAAAATGTTATTCTGCTACCTCTTCATTATTAATTAAATTAACAACAACAACAATGGCAAATTGTTTTCGAATTTAAATGCCGCAAATGAAACTTTATTTATTATCGCATTTCAAATTTAATATCAAAGAGATTAAGAACTGAAACCAATTCTTAATAGGCAAACCGTGCTGGTTGTTTTCAATTTTTTTTTAATTTTTCAAAATAGTTTCCCTAGTTACCCTTGATTTGTTTCAGAATCGTACAGTGAAGAGGCAACGAGTAAAACAGATGTTTTATTAAAAGAGACAATATGTCTGATTTTTTGTTTGTTCGTTTTTTTTTGTTTTCAATTTAACAAAAAAAAAACTGTATCCTTAACAGATCTCTCATATTTATTATTCAAGTGCTATGGATGGATGTGTGTGTATAATTTTTAAGGATAAATGTCAAAGAGCCCATTTCATCATTTTAATTTTATTTCTTTCTGGTTTGTTTCCAATTATTTATGAGTTTGCATTGTTTTTTCGTTTTTAAATTTTTAATTTTATTTGTGGTCGGAAACAAGACAACAAATTAAACTTGGGGGCGGGGCGCAAATCATTTAATCGTTGTTGTGACAACAATTTTCCAAATATTTTAAAATGGGTTAAAGCGGACGTAAGCAATCGTTACTTTTATAAACATTTTAAGCTCTTTTTTTCTTTTGTTTTAGGCAGTCATATACTTTGTTCATTAGTTTCAGGAAAGTAATTTAGCCTTGGTTTACCTCAAGTCCTGGAGAAAAGGATATTTTCTTTTGAAATTTGATTTAAAGATTTGAATGTATGTGCTATGACGATTGCAATTAGTTTCTTGATGACTATGACTGTTCGTTACCTGTGGTCTCATTTCAAACCAAAAAAAATATTGACAGTCAAGCTGTTTGTACAAAATATCAAACAGGGTACAAATAAGGATCGATCAAGAAAGTGGTAAAACATTTCTGATCATTTCTGAAGTTATCTAAAGGCAATTAGTCACGGTTATATTTAGGGCATACAAGTTTCTCTGATAGAAATCTGTTTGATCGAACTACAAAACTTTTACAGTGAATTTATTTCTGTAGGTTGCATAATGCTGTTTATAATTAAAGTATTGTCCAGATGTTGTACTTATCGATAAATAAGAATTTAAAAAATTACTTTGAAACTTATGGCCCGATTATGTATAGCAAACTTCACTCGCTTCCCCAACGGGCAATAACAAATTTGTATAAATTTCAAGTTTTATAAGATAAATTGTAAAGTGTTGGTTGAGTCCATGAAGCTAAATCTGATAAAGGAACACAATGCGGAGAAATACTAAAAAAGCAATGTATAGTTCCACGAAGGCCATTAAACATCTAAGCATAACGATATTGTATTGGTTATCAGCAGAATACATACATACATACATAATTGGTCATTACAACCCTTCATTTAGGATTATGGACCTAGTTTCTCACACCACTCATATTGTTGTGTGTGTTAATTGCATACATGAGTGGCGGGACCTACAGTTTAAAGTCGACTCCGAAGGATAGATTGTTTTGAGAAACTTTTCATGGCAATCTTCTTTGCGCTCAGAGTTTTTGCCAGAAATCTGCTGAGATGAAGTCGCCGAAGGAATATTTTTTCATATTTCGTTCTGTTAGAGATGTCTGACCTGGGGTTTGAACCGTGGCCTTATGTCTAATAAGCCAAAACACTACCTACTATGTAGACTACGGCTACTTCATAGAATATAAGAATGAAAATGTAATTGGAAAGTATAACACTAAAACAATGGTAAGAGCATCAGTGATGGGTCCTTAATTTGCTTAAAAACATCATAACTGTCGACACTAATGCTCAAATGCTCCAATGAAGCACACAAAAATTTAATTAAATATTGTAATATTACTTACTACTCATGAATTTATAATTTCCGTTGCGTTCAGATTTGAATACCAATAATTTGTGGACCTTCTTGTATCATGACAGTGCATATCCTTATGGTTTAGGACTAGAGTTAAGCCATAACCATGCTGTATATTCAGTTTCTGTTTTTCGAAATGTTTGACGAAAATGTTAATTATCTGAGTAAGACTACAGGATCTGAAAGATATAAAATACTAATAATAATAAACTACTTGCCTTACCATTCACGTATGAAAAATGGCTCGATAAACATTTATTTAAAAAAAATTACAGATTAATTGAAGCATCACTTATAGAAACTAATAATAAAAAAAAATAACGAAAGGATAACCTCCAACCGATTTCAAATAGAACATGAGAAAATCAAATTCAATTCAATTGAAATGCAATAAAAATATAAAAAAAAACGAAATTCAATTGTAATGATATTCTGATATCATTGTTTACTTTTATTGTCGATGAATGATATTTTCAAATAATTGGATCGAAAATAATAAAATTGTATGTATGCATGTATGTATGTATATGGCAAGAAAGGAATAACAACCACAAATTAAACAGACAACAATAAATAAAAGGATAACAGTGATGAACATGTGATATTTTCATTTTATGAGTGAATCCTTTTTCATTTTTTACTTCTGTCCCGTCTGTTCAACAAACAATTTCAAATCAGGATAATACAACAATATAAACTACAATACAATATGAAATTGTCTCCCAGGATTACTCGTTCACATTTCCATTGTACAGACATGGTAGACACACAAGAAACTAAAAAGAGAGAACTAGAGCTAAGGAATATAAACCAGAAGTGCGATTATCTATTGGCTCCTTTAGGCAAAATTAAAAAAAAAAAATAAAAATAAATGCAATATTCAAGTATTTATCCTTAAAACTCCACTCAGGCAATGAAATTAATGATGAACAATTTAACAATAAAATTCATGAGTGCAACAGCAACAAATACAAACATTTCAATTGTTATGGAAGAAATAACAGAAGTCTGTTGAAAAATAAGAAATCCAAAAAATTTTTTTAATGGAATTTTTACCCAAATTGCAACGAGTTTCTTTACGTTTTCGCCTTTGGACCACCACACTTGTTAAATTACAGGGTCAACAAAAAGTTTTGGAACTAAATTGTGGTTGCATCATCAACCTGAAGCGAGTATTAAGAGAACGATTTTCCACTTCAGTGCAAGTGATATATGGCCTCTATAAATTTCTGTGTTTACTTACTTACATTCAAAATAAACAGACATAAGAAATGTTGCAATTATTTATCCTTTTTGATAATCTATTATCCTTCTGATTGGTATCATTGAAAATGTTGTGAAAACGGCCTGTAATTGCCAACACAACAATTTAAAGATAAATTAAAGCGCTGTGTGTGGTTTCTTTGCTTTTGTTAAGAAAATTTTACAAAATTCACACGTTTCTTAATAAATAAAACAACAGAATTATTTTGAAAAATCACACAAAAAAAGAAAAAGGAAACGAACACAGCAGAAATACATATTTTACAATTTTACAAGATTTTCATATTAATTACACGAGCATTTCACACCCAACATCGTCACGCACCCTCATCACTTAAAGAGTTTCTTATTAAGTTTTAAAACTTAAACCTGATGGTTTTACGTACGCTACCGTACTATGTATATACTATATGACGTTAAGGATACACTGTTAATGGTAATGTCCTCTACAATTGGCAACGCCAATTTCAAAAATTGTATTCAGCCACTACTACGCGAATTGTGGAATATGGTAATGGAAGGGTATTTTATATTCGTTCCATAGTTCACACTGAAATTTGCATATTTTTCTTTTTTTTTGCGTTTAATATTCTACCTCAGAATCTTAGTTAATAATTATTCATGATGTTGCTTCTTGTTGCCGGTATGATTTATGTCTGTCTGTTGTAAAATTCATTTTATAACAAGACACGAGTGGGTAAAATGCCTGTGTTAATTTCAATACCATCAAGTTGAAGGAAGAAAATAGTACAGCACATTGAACGGGTTTAAAATATTTGATATAAGAAGAAGAAAACAAATAACTTCTGAGAAACTCTTTCACGTACGGACACAGTGGCGTAGAGGTTATATAATAATAATAATATGTAATTATAGAAAGCAAACTTCTTTTCATAAAGCAAGTCACAAAACAGAAGTCGCCGTAGCGTGGTCTCTTATTGGACGTAAGGCGACGGTTCAAACACAAATACAAAAAAGTATTTTTTCGCCGACTTTCTCTCAGCAGATTTCTGGTCTTCTCTCCTTTAGCGCACCTACTGGTACTTCCTAGTTAGTGACGTAAATGAAATAATAAAATCAAAATTTCTTCTAATACAATACCAAAAAAAGAATATAGACTGTGGTACACAATCAAATATTTACCCTGTTATAGCAACGTCACTGTTTTACCACATCTTTAACTGTGAATTGTGTATTCAAAATAATTATTCAAATTCTGTACAATTGAAATGGAAAATAGAAAATTGCAAAACGTAACTAAAAAGGTGAAGAAAATCAATTTCTTAATTAAAATTCAATTAAATTCTTAAACTGAAATATTTTTCAGCTTAAAACGTGATCCAATTTGAAACTGACAACAGAGAATTTCAACAAAAAAAAATTTCAATAATTTCAACATATGTATGTGTGTATGTATGTTCATATCAGCAATATTTATTTGTACGAGTATTTGGCTTTCTTTTCAAATAGTTTTTTTAAAGAGAGAAACCTACCTCTGCGGGAGGATGGTAGATAAAAGGATAACATTTAATTCATATGTTACTTACTAATCATGTAAATTTCAAAACACAGAAAAAAATCTTCTAAGGGTGGCTCTTATTTGCAACAGCAATAAATGAAAAAAAAGAAGAGAATAAAAAATAAAATTATTCTGTTACTTCTTATTAGAGACACAAAAAAGGAAACATATAGCAAAAAAATCTACCACACGCAGCACGTGCCAAATACAAATTGTATAAAAACGAAGACTCAAATCCTTTTCTGGTATTTATTTTTTAAGTAACCAGGCCTACACATCCTTAGTACTTAGTCAGTCATCACGCTTTTAGAAATTTATTCCATTATTCGCTCATCTCTTATTATTTTCAGCAGTTTTTATTTCATTGACTCTCTTTATGGGCACAGCAACACTGCACTGTTTTAATCCTGTTTTCAAAAGATTACTGTCACCAAAACATATTTTCAGTTTTTAAAAATTATCTTCTTTTCTCTCTTACGCGCTCTGTCTCTACCTCTCTTTATTCTTTTTGATGACACTATACGATAAATAGAAAATAACAAATAACAATAGCAACAATAACACCAACAACTACAAAAATACAGGAATATAAAAAGGATATTATTTACAATCAAATTGGACCTGGCAAATTATTATTGTCCTTCTGGTTTACTTACATACATTGTGTCTGTTTCGAAAGGGGAAGTATTGTGCGTGCATTTACACATTCAGAAACATATACATCACAGAGAAAGAGAGAGTAAAAATGTGTGTGTACGTACAAAGGATAAAGTGTTGTTTTTAATGGTCAAAAAGTTAACTGTATTTCAATAAAAAATTATCGCCATAAATTATTATCTCATAACTGTTTTTGATTTCTGTTCGTTTGTTTCATTCTTCTTTCTACTTTTTTCCTAGTTAAAGTAAAAAGGGAAGAACATTTTTAAAAGGATTTATCATGAATACAAAACAGCGATTTCTGATTAAATTTACTCATACAAGGAGAAGGCGAAAAGAAAATCATGAATTTAACAAAAATGTTTATGGCTTTAACGATCTATATCACGCGTAGCGTAAGTACAATTGGTTACCGCTAGGTGGCCATAGAAAAATTACAGATTTTTCTCAAAAAAGGCGAAAACGAAAGTCAGGTGACTAACAGTATGAATTGTGATCATCATAACATATCTATATATCAGAAATAGATCAGCAATGACTATCGAGTCCCTCGAACCATTTATAAGTAAGTATAAGTATTTTTCTAAAGTTATGAATCTGAATGAGTAGACTTATGAATCAAACATATTTCGAATGATATGAGTTTGATGTCAACGTTGTACGCATACTCATTGCAACCTGTACTTATAAATCAACGTTGTAGTGAGTATGAATGAATCAGAGTACATAGTTAAATTTTAATATTGTTGACATACTAATATTCAAAATTTCATGAGTACTTTTGAGTAGCGAAAAAACGATTCGTTGCTTATCTATGGAGGATCTGGATGAACTGTCATGTGTTGCTGTTGGCAGTCTGAGTCGCTTCATCGGTAGCTCCAAGCGGTTCTTGGACTGGACTCTGGCATGTATGTCATTATACAGCCAAGCGATTTCGCCAACAAAATTTATTTTGTAAATCCGCTTTCATGTAGAACTCGTTCGTTTTTTTAAATTTTAAGAAATTGTACACTAATTATGTAATAAACTTTTAATTAATAGTTTAAGTCACAAATACTTAAACCGTTTCGCTCTTGTTCAATTTCAAGTGTTGATTATTTCGTTTAGAAACAATTTTTTTTTTTAAATAAAACATAAGAAAAAAAATTCAAAGCAAGTTAATGAAAATGAATAACAAGTGCTTCAAATAATGTTGTGTTGAAAGAAAAAAGTTTCTTTCTGCCTTCTCCTTTTTTAATTCTTTCTCTCTTTCTTCGTTTAATTCTGTTTTTTTTTGTTCCGAAATGGAATCGCAATAATGCGTAATTAGGAAACTATTTTTGAGTCAATGAAATGCCTGCATTTAAAAGCAAAACTTTCGTAATTTACTGCAACATAAAATATGCGACAGTAGAAAACTTTCTTATTCTTCTTCTTTAGTTTCATTCATCCTGTGTCATTATGTACGTATGTAGTTTGCAATTGTATTAGAGAGGCCAGGTTTTTTATTTTCACTTGCAACGAATTCCCATTGGCAGTGAAAATAATTTAATTTCTTTTATCTATTCGATAACTATAGTAAGTATTGCAACCCAAATCAATGGAATCTATCGATAAATACCATTTGACTTGTAGTTTAGTAATAAACTTCCAGGAAGGAAGACAATGCGTCAAAACGCCTTCTAAAGACAATCGTTCTTTATCAAAATCAAACTTAAATGTTATTTCCTAATGGCATACACATGGAATCATCATCTTTTATAAGATGGTCTAATCAGTGGCGAATACTACTGGTGTAGGACCATTGTTGATAGCACCCGCAGCTTGCAATGAATATGTTTGACATCGTTAGTGATACTCTTTCAAATTCGGACTGTGGTTGCCTGTGGCTTCGACAGTGGATCCATGTATTCTTTATTATAGTATGTGGAAGAGAAATTAATGGCCACCTTGTCTTGAGAAATCAACCTTGTCCCAAACCTGTTCATGCTTCTTGGGAATGCATAAGAAATTCTAAAACAAAACTGTATGTATGTATAGAGTGTTACAAAATGAAGAAAATCAACTTGCTGAACGTAAACCACCTCCATTCAGTGGCGAATGTTAAACAGGGAACCGCAAGAAAGCTGAAAAATTATACGTGCAATGTCGCTGTAGAAGCAGTTCCAAAGTTTGCTTGCCATGGCTGACGACAGCGGTGGAAAGCAGTCGAGATAAGTAGTAAAAAGTTGTGAAACATTTTTGCAAAGTTTTTCTTTCATTATTCCCTGGGTTTTTCTTTATATCTTGGCTGTGCTCGTATATAAAATTCCGCTCCGCCTTCAGTAGTGTGGAGATTAAAACATCTTGCAGCGAAAACTTTGGGTACAAAATGAAAATAGTTGGCAAAAAAAAAGTGCAAAAAGAAAGGAAAACGAAAATGAAAAAATGGTGAAACAGAGAAATTATAATGAAATGAAAATAGAAATAAAACTGTTAGGGAAACTTTACACAATTTCATTTCATGCTTGGCAAACTAAAACAAATTTATACAAAAATTATAAATATGTAGTTGTTCTTTATATACTCGTTTATGTGTATGCATATATACAACTTGTATATACATACATATATACAACTAGTTATAGTATTTTAAGCTACATACATACATACATACATACATACATACATAGCTATTCATATACCAAATAATACGCAGTAATATTGGCCTAACTTGGTAGTGAATGCAATACATACATATTTGGTTTTATAATTTTTTAGTAGCCCTTTTAAATGGTGGGTTTGTTTTTCTTTATTTCTCTTAATTAAACGCAATTAGGGTGCTTAATGGCAGTATTGGCATCATAATCATCATTCAGTAAAGCCCACTTTTGGGCTCATGTCGCGTATTTAACAGAGTTTTAGCGCTTATTACTACCGTCCATTACATGCCACCATACACCACACAATATACGGTTTTACTCAACTCTCTCCTGATCACAAAACGTTGCATGCTTTATGGCGGTCTACATTCATATAAAAATATATAATATTGTGTGTGTGTGTGTGCGAAAGGATTTAAATGCGAATTAAAAAAAGCGAATTCATAATAAAAAAATAAAAAAAAACAATTATTTCAAATGCATTTTAATTACGAGCGAGTAAATAAAACTGTAAAAGAAAATCCCAACAAAATAGAATGAATTAAAATGGTAATTATAGCAACTGATGTTATTTGTTGTTGTTGTTGTTTTTGTTGTCGAAGGCAAAATATATCAGCATTTGAAGGCTGGGAACGAGTGGCGTTTGTAACTTGTTAGCCTTGTATATGTATATTTTTACTTGGGTTTGGGCAAAAGTAATTTCGAAGTGTATGTCTCCCCTACTATGGATTGAAAATTTGTATTATTCACTTTATATATACATACATACTACTATTGAAGAAAGGGGGTAACTAGAAACACATATCTTGCTGACATTACTCTAGGAAAGCTGTTTTTCTCCAGAAATTCAGAAGAATTCAGAAGAAACAAGAAACTTCAAGCTGTCTGTGGAATCTCCATCAGCAGGCCATTGAACAAACATTTTAAAGCAAGATGGTTACAGAACAAATTGGAAAACTAATCTTCTAAAGAAATCCTTCTGTCACATATATTACAACCTTTCAGTCAGAATTACGACCTAGCTTCTCACGCCACTGATGTTGTGTGTGTTAATTTTATACATGAGTAGCGGGACCTACAGTTTAATGTCGACTCCGAGCGACAAATCTTTTAAAAAACTTTTCATGGCAATTTTATTTGCTTTCAGATTTTTTGAAAAGAAATCTTCTGAGAGGTCGCCTAAGAAATATTTTTTCATGTTTTCATTTTGATGTCTGACCTGGCGTATGAACCAAGGTCTCTATATGTATCTGATTAGCCAAAACACTAACTACTAGACCGCGGCGACTTCAGCCTCTTTCTATCACTCTATTACTTGTGGAAAAGGAAATTCTTACAAATTAGAAACAAAAAACATATATATACTTATATTGAAACTTATTTATCGATTTCCATACGCTACAGATATTCTATAAACGATGTTTATTGAACAAAGCAAAACTCAGAATTTATTCGCCCGACGTCAATGCTGAAATATAAATTCGTGCAACAATAAAAATTAAATATTAAATTTTTAAATTTATTAAAAAATACAATATTAAAAAACCAAATTGCTGCAATATATAAACGTACTGTTGTCTTCTATAATTTTTACTCTTAACCAATATAAAATGATTAGTAAAACGAGTGCGAGTGGTCAGTAATTTAATGAAAGCGCATTAGCACCGCTAAATTAAAACCAATTGCCAAGTGCTTTACGGTCCCTCCCTCTAAAAACTTGCCTTTTGTTGGCTTTAACAATTTAAAACAAAAACAAAAAACGGTCATCAACGTCATAATTGTTCTTTAGCTCATGTCCCGCACCCCCATCAAAATCATTCGTTAAGTCAGTTGTTATACAATGAATGGAAAGAAATTAAAGAAAATTGGTCAGGTCAGCCAGCCAGTAAAAGCTAAAGAACGACCACAAGTGCTTAAGTGAAGTTTTTGTTTTAAATGCCACTAGAGGTGGTTAATACTTGTACTTCTAAATTGTAAATAGAATTCTGAATTCAGAATTCTGGTAAAGGAGTGAGCAGATGGTTTGTGGCATAAAGTGCGTGCCAATTAGAATTAATTCGTTTAATAATCTTTGGTCAAGAAAAGAAGTGCTAAGGACCTTAGGCAAGTAATGTTTTGTAAGTATAAAAAAAGGAAAATTTATTTTAAGTTACCACTTCTATTGCTATTATAGGGTTTCTTTTGAAATCGTTATAAAGAAAAAAAAAATTAATAAAAAAAAAACTTAAATAAAAAGATTAAAAAATAATAAAATAAACATATAAATAAAGGAATCTTTTGAAGATGTTACAAAACTATGAACATGAAAATAGCAACAGTCTGTCTGCCTGTCTAGTTACGTTGCATACAAATTGGGAAACAATTTCTAAATGGCCTTAACAATGTTGGCCACTTCAGTTTGTAGTCCTTTTTTCTTTTTCAATATCGTTCTCTTTTTTTTTTTTTTTTTTTTCTTAAACAAAATATTTTCTTTCTTTCTCTCATTTCCTACATCGCTGCGTCCCATCTTGCCCCGTTGACCCGCTATTATGACCTCATCATGATTTTTATATATTGTAATATAAAAATATAGAAAAAAATACAAAAAACAAGAAAAAAAAACATCATCAGAATACGTGCGAGTAGTCATGATGAAATGAGCGAATGAATGAATGAATGAAAGTTGAAAAATAAAATGTGCAAGTGTGTTTGGCATGTGCCATTCACCAACAAGTGGTACTTTAAACAAATAAAACACAGTATTTTAAATAAAAATTAATTGGAGAGCCCATACGAGTATATGTGAGAGTACCATGGACCAACTGGTTGGCTAGCTGGCTGGCTAGCTGACGAACAGACAGGCTCACGTTCATACTTACGAATAATGGCCGTAGTCGAGCAATGGAATGATTTAAACATGAACACAAATCGAAACAAAACTTAACTAAAAATACTGTATTAAATATACAAAAAATAAATACATCCAGGACCATACATACAAGGTTACCTCACACTAAATATAAATATACTCGTACGAGTATGATGAAATGCAAAGGTATACGTATTTTACAAGTACTTACATTATACGAGGGATCAAATATTATTTACCGTCAACTTCTCTAAGTAAAACTCGCAACAGAAGTTTTTATTATAATGGTGATAACAAAATGTCCTCGTGTGTCTATTAAGATAAGTTTTGCAAGGACAACTAACTCCTTAACTTTGTTCCACTTATCTTGGAATATTGGATACGGGTGTAGTTCCCAAACTAGACCTTTTCTCACATAATTTGGATCATGATGTTGTCAAGTGTGACGGTAAATAGTAGTTAGAAAGATGGCTTTCATTATGTTCATCTATTTAATGGAAAGCTCTTTACATCTTATCACGTTTATGGTGTCTTAATCAATAAAACATAACTAAAATCATGACCACCATTCCATGGACTTTTCGATTATAATTCTTAAGGTATTGGATCGATCCCCAAACTGCGATGTGGGCAGAAACCTACTTGTTCGGCATCTAAGAGATTATACTACACTACACGCTACAGCCCTTTTTATCGATGTTTATCAAAAATCTATACAAAAGTTTCTGATATAATTTAAAAAAAAGTGCTGAAAGTTTCATAGAAATTTCCTTTATAATTTATTATTCAAGTACACTTTAAGCGACCACGTTCTGTATCTTCATTCAGTTTCACTCGCCAGTGTAAATTTCTGAAATCAGTTGGTAATAATAAAATACCTTGTGGCTTACAACGTACTCCTAAAACTCAAATTTAGTTGACAACTTGTCGTATAGAGAGGTACTACTCAAAATCTTGTTTACCAGTAGAATAGAAATATTCAATAGAAGAACGTATTGTTTTTGCCCGACTGGAGGATCAAATCTACAGCCTTGATATTAACCAGAACATGAATTCTTGGTCGCATACACCAAATTCAATCAAAAGTTTCTTGCAGTGCCAATGGTTTATTAGAAAATTATTTCAGAAATAACTGCTTAACCCATTAATAAATTGAGAACAAGCGGTAATCAGTTATTGAACCTATGCAAGCTGGTATTCTCTGTTCACTCGATAAAAAAAAATATGCAATTCGCGTACAGCATTTGTATTATTTCGATCAAAAATTGTAACATAACCTAAAATCTGGTAATCAGAAGATTATCTGAATCACCCCGTAGCTACACATGCCATAAAACGTTAAGATGGCCCTCTGAGTTATAATGGAGTTAAAAAGAAAAGTTCGTAAGAACGGTAAAAATAAAAAAGGATTGTGGACCCCTAAATTTAATCGGGGCTTGATAAAATTATACAATGTGCTGGTGATTGGGGTATTTAGATCATAAGCAAAAACTCGATTTCTACCCGCATCTATTGGCTGTTCGACAAAAAGACTTAAGGATTTAAGTTCAATTGGCAAAAAAGAATAAATAAATAATAAAAATACTGGAAAACCGTATATTAGATAGGAGAAGTCTTTTAGTTGTCAGTTATCAACGATATTCGTATTGTCAGTGTGTAATAATTAATTAATTTATTGTTTGTACATGTCTTCAATACCAACCCTCGTAACTTCAGTAACAACCCATATAAAACTGACGTTGGATTTTAATACAAATTTTATACAAAAAAAAATACAAAAAAATACAGCAAAATGTTGAAATTATTATTTTGAATTAAAAAGTACTTGAAATGAATAAAAACACTGACCATTAAGTTAAACCGTCCATGTTAAACCAACAACAGCAAACGAAAAAAAAACAAATTTTATTAACATGAGGTCAGAATATAAAACATTTAATTTCATACAAAAAAAGAATTGAAAAAAAAATTCAAGAAAAAAAAAAATAGTCATTGTATTCGTATATAAAAAATGAAAACATAATCCAACAGATATGTAGGAGGAGGGTACAATGCATGCCATATAATCCCCCATGAGTGGCTTTTCTTCTCCAATTTACAACAACTTTAGTTAGTATTACTTTTTACCGTTTGCCAGGACGAAAGTACGGAAAAGAATTACACACCGAACAAAATCAAGGAGAAAACAATTAAATGGTTTAATTTCCTCACCCAAAAACTAAAAAAAAGGAAGAAAAAAGAAGGAAAAATAAGTGAAACTGCCCATTTGAAGTGGTTTGGACGGGTTCCCTATCATCGATTTATGGCCAACTTAAGTTTACAACGAAAATCACTCAGCAAATCAACGCCAGCCAGTAGAGTGGGCTAATTGTAAAGTCTTTTAAAAAAAATTTTCAATATTTTATTTGCATAATTCCAATAAAATAAAAGAGTAATAAAAGAGCGAAAAGGAATAATAGATAGCAGATGGAAAGATAGGATATTTTACAAAAAAAAAAAAGTATATTTTTTGACAGTGCATTGAAAATATCATCATTAATAAGGTAAAAACAAGTTGAAAAGGATCAAGGCAATTGAAAATTGCATTTGTCTATGGTATGGCAATGGCGGTGACTGTGGAGTGCAAGAGCCAGATACGAGTTTATTTTTTTAAACAGTTCCTAAAAGTCGTGTGCGTATATTATATCGACGCCTCCATTCTATAACGTTCTAAGTGTACTTAGAACGTTTTTAATGTTCTTGCATTTTTAAATTCTACGTTCTCTAACTTAAATACTGTCAAAATTTGGTTAAGATGCGCCGATCCGTTCCGAAGTTACAGGGAAAAATCTACTTAGAAAACACATATAGTCATATGGCGCGTGAAAACTTTGAGAGCTCATAACTCAAAACACACTTTTTCGACTTAGAATGTTATAGAACGGAGGCGTCGATATGTTCCCTTCGATATTATAAGCAAATAAAGATTTTTAGAAAGTCGCCGTAGTCTAGTAATAATTCTGGCTAAAGGTTATTGTTGTTGATGACTAATTATGTATGTATGTATGTAAAGATCTTTAGTTTTAATTCACGGCAATTTCTTTGTCCATTAGCCATAGCCCGTAGAGTGATAGAAATTGAAATAGTCCATAACCATGACCATTTGCTACTATCAGCAACTAACTTGATTTGAACAATTGATTTCCATTCAATATCAAATCAAATAACATCAGATTAAACAGAACAGCCGCAATGTTGTTGTAAGCGATTTCATTCACTTTGAAATTCTCCATGTATACGAAGCAAGTCAATAACATGCCACAAAATCAATTGGGATTTCTAGTTCACATACTTTCAGCCAAACTTCTGTTACTCTTTTATTTTATTTTTTTTTTTTTTTTCAAATTCATAAACTTTAGTTTCAAACTATAATGGACATTCATAAATTGCGAGAAAATATACGTAACATTTTTTCCTTCCCACAATACCAAAATGAATATTTTTTTTGTGTTTTTTGCTGCAAACAATGCGGACCAGCAATTGACAGGCAGAAGTTGTACAAGTAGTTTTGGTTACAGATTTATAACTCTCTAGAATGATTTACGAAATATTCAAAATTCAAATTTCAAATTTCAAACTAAAAAAAAGAAAGAGGAACAACAACTTTGAAAACATTGGAAGCAAAAAATCAATTCACTCGCACCACTTCAGAATGTTGTAAATGTTAAATTTTTCTTCATATTTAGCGTGGCATGCAGCCTGCAACACACACTTCATGCACAGGGATTTATGAAAATGCCAAGTCAAAAAAAAAAAAAAAAAAAACACAAAAAACAAAAACACAATCTTTTGATTGGTTGACGATTACGTTTGATTTGACTTCAAGTTGTTTGACGTTTAAATTTTTGCTTATGACAACAGAAACTCACAAACAGCAGTCGCATGCGATGACATAGGACCGCAAGGACGAGAGAGGTAAATAACATTTTCGTCTACAATATATCGTGTATGGTGTGGCAATAAATTGAAAAATAATTGAAAAGGTTTGTGTCAAGTGGTCCATGTACGTATGCATTATGTACCGTACACACAATACAATATGCCACACATGCCTTACAACACCGCATTGCATTATTGTGCGACACATACTCAATCATCGTTCAACAAAAAGCAAAAAGGAAATAATTGTTAAGAATTCTTCAAGAGAACGAACGATATCGACGGCAAAGCAAGTGTTTTCTAATTGTTGTTTTCATAATTTCATAAATGATTTTTGATTTCTTAAAACTTTTTTTTTTATTTTTCCAATAAACCGAAACGATAGAAAAAAATATGTTTTTTTTTCTCTCATTTTCCGTAATTGTTTAAATTAAAATAAAAGGGGGAAAAAAATTTCATCTCACACAGCTCGTATATGGGCATACATACACACACTTGTAAATATGTATACATGTTGTTGGCAGGATTATTAGCTTTGACAATTATTTTGAAAAATAAAAAAATCAAATCTTGAGAAATACAATTAAAACACAAGGAAAAAGACAAAAACGAAGGAAAAAGGAAAATTATTAAAAAAAAAACAAGACGTCAAACCAAACCAACACAACACAATAAAATCAATTTGACGATTTATTATTATTATTTTCTTCTGACTTTATAAAGCTCTTTAGAAAAAGTCAAAGTATTTAAAGTGCCCACGAAAGAAAACACACATAAAGATCCTTGTAAAGGATAAAGTGTAAAATGCATGCAATCCGAATGCAAATGCACATTTAGAAAGAAAATCTCAATACAACGTATGCAACGTATGGTTGTTTATGACTTGCAATCAATTTAGTTCGTTTCATAAAACAACAATATATTGTGCAGCAAATGTCTTAAGACTGCGCTGCTCATTAAAAGCGTGTGGCAAAAGAAAAACAACACCACAGTACACAAACAAACAACACACTTGTCATGCAACACGATTTTTAACGTGACACTGAACATTGATTGTTAAAGTACACTTGCAACATGCACATAACACCACGTGAAACTCTTCTGTTGCCACACCCATTCACATTGCCTCCCTCCGGCCCTTTCCGAGGACCTCAACTTTTCCGAACCATTAGAGTTGGTTTCCAACAAAACATGTCTAAGAAGAATTCAGTGGACCAAATGCCTATAATTAATTACATTTCATTGAAAGTCTTAACGGTTTATTTACTTTTTTCCAATAACTGTTTAAAATTGATTTGATTTGAATTGAATTCAATTGAATTTTAATTGCAGGGTTTCTGAAATCAAATAATGCTAAAAATTTTAATTTCTCAACAAATATACTGTTACGTTTTTAAAAGGTTAAAAACGTTTCAAATATGAGCTCGTAGATTGCAAATAAAATAAAAATAAATTTGTAATTATGTAGTTTGAATTAAAATCCTTTGTTATCCGCACAATTCTGTGTGCCACTGTTCACAACTTTAAGTAAACAACAACAAATGCTTTGTTTGTCATTACTCTGTTTACACCCTTTGCATAAACAATAACAATTACTAGGCAATTGTTCGAAAGATCTTTGTAACGAAGATCTCCAAACCACGATTACTCTCTTCAAACACACCGCGTCTTCACACAAGACTGACTGAACTTGCTTTTAATATGCCAGAATAAACAGTTTGATGAATGTTCTTGAATGCGAACGTTCGTGGCTTTGCCTTCTCGAAATCTCTATGAATGTAAACTTCGTTGTGTCGTTATTGCTATTTATGTATTTTGTTTACATTTATTCTTGTAGTATTTGTTGTTATATTTTTGTTTACTTGTTTATCATTTTTTATGCTGGTGTTTGTTGTTGTATTTTTTTACTCGTTCATCATTTTAATGCAAAGTGATGTAAAAGAGCAACACCAGTATCTAGATTTTTCATTTTCGTAACAATACAAGATATTCCAATTCTAGATTATTGTTATGACAATAACTCTTTTGCCATAATCATCTTCATACGCCCAATATAACATACATACATATGTAATTGGTCATTACAACCCTTCAGTCAGTATTACGACCTAGCTTCTCAAGTCGTGTGTATTAATTTTTATACATGAGTGGCGGGACCTACGACAGATTTTTTAAGAAACTTTTCATGGCAATTTTATTTGCTCTCAGAGTTTTTGCCAGAAATCTGCTGAGAGGAAGTCGCCAAAGAAATATTTTTATATATTCTCGTTTTGATATCTGATCTGGGGTTTGAACCATGGTCTTACGTCTAATAAGCCAACACACTACCTACTAGACTACGACGACTTATGAAAGCGTATAATTGTCAGAAATTATGAGTATGATTCGATTCTACTTATTTTTTTCAATACTCATTGCTGATCTCTGATGCCAAGTAACAATTGTCGAGCAGAGTTTAAGTACTGATCAAAATAAAATAGTTTCATTCCAAATTTAGTTAATTAGGGATTATTCTCTACCCATGAATTTAATGGAATCAAATTAAGTATTTCGAATATGGTTTTATTCCAAAACCACAATATTTTGTTCTAAAATTATTGTCAGTTATGCGAACTCTATTCGATATTGCCGCCACACAATTACGGCAATATTAAGTTGAATACTTTTTATACTTTTTATTGTATTATTACTTACGAGTTTTTCGGTTTTGTTCTTGTTCTTGTTGTTGTTGTAGTTTTAATTTATCCATTTGTATGCAATTACAATCGATTATAATCGATAAATAATTATTTATTTCCAACAATTTCAATAACACAGGCGTTAACAACAATGAAAAGTAACTTGAACTCTAAAAAAAACGCTCATAAAAATTAAATAAAAAGTCTATGCGACATGCGGCTGCATATGTACATACATGTGTATATACATCATAATATATGGATGTTTACCTATAAATAACATATTTTATGAGAAAGTTTTAAGTAAAACAAAACAACAATAACAATTTTAAGCAGAAATTACAATGTTTCTGTCGTAAAATCATTTTTTTTATTGAATTTATTAAGATCTGATCATGAAAAACCCGTATGGAATTATCGGAACGCAACAAGACTTATTCTGATAACAGATCAAAGGGGTTAATGGTGTAAAAGTGATCTAGAGAAAGCTGTCGCTTTTTTCCCACTACAACAACAACCGTTTTCAACCGTTTTAATTAAATAATCCTGTAGACGTAAACATGGTTTCGGATCCACTCGTAAAACATATTAAACCTTGTGAAGTTATAAAAGAAATTGTACATCTCAACACTAGGAAATGATAGAATATCTACAAGCTTTATAAAAGTCCTTCCGAGGAAAGCAGCGACATTTTTAACATCAATCTATAACTCTATGCTAAGCACAATTGAATTGTGCAGAAATAATCACGATTGCAAAGTCCAATAAATCGAAAAATTACACAGAGTCCTAGCCCCTTTTGTACACATTCTCGAAAATAACTGAAAAAGTATTTTTACGGAAAATGCAGCCAGACCTGAGCATCAATTTGGATGTCGTCATTGGAACGAACATCCAGAGAAAAACAATACTGGTCTGCAATATTTCTAGACGCCAAAGAAACTTTTGCCAGAGTATTGCATTTGGAAGTAGTTTTTAAATTAAAGCAAATGCTTCCAGCACCTTATTATATTGGACTTAAATTAAGACTGTTAATCTAAACAATTCAACTTTTAGCATTTATAAAACAAAATATGATCTTCCACAGGAAAGTGTGCTAGGTCCTATGCTTAATACCATTTGCACATCAGATGACACTTTGGCAGATGAAAAGGCGTTATATGTTAGCAAGTAATAATGATAGAAGAGAAACGTTTAATGGTCTAAAGTCATCTCCATAATATTCCAATATTAGGTTATTAAATGGAATAATAAGGTGATTGCAATCCGGTTTCTTTTTGAAGTTACATACTTGGTCATTACAAGCCTTCAGTCAGGTTCACGACCTAGTTTCTTCCACCACTTATGTTGCGTGTGTTAATTTTATACACATATGTATATACCTACCACATATATACCTACAGTTTAAAGTCGACTCCGAACGACAGATTTTTGAGAAACATTTCATGGCAATTTTATTGCTTTCAGCGTTTTTGTCAGAAATCTGCTGAGAGAAGGTCGCCGAAGAAATATTTTTTTCAGATTTCATTTTGATGTCTGACCTGGGGTTTGAACACTGGCTTTACGTCTAATAAGCCAACACACTACCTACTAGATTACGGCGGCTTCATCACAACGTACAAGTTCCGAAAAATAATTGCGTACCATGGTATCTTAGGTACGCACTTAAAGTAAAAATGTACATGAAATAATCACATGGAGGCCAAAAGAGGCTTCTTGGACTGCAGGTCTAAAATTGATTTAAACCAATTTCAGTTTAAACTTTAACTATATAAGACTATACTGAAACGGGTCTGAATATACCGTGTTTAACTTTAATGTACAGCAAGTGATAGAAATATTGAGATTTTACCAGGCTAAACAGGCTTGGACTAATTACTCTGATTACAATTACTTTGGGGATTGGAAAATTATGCACGACACTGTAAATCATTCTTTAAAATGTATACAATTGAAGGTTGCTAATAAAATTTTGATTAAACACAATAATAAAATAATTTAAATAAATATATATGTATGTTTAAATAAATAAATAAACAAACGTAACAAAACACTGGCATGGGTGAATGAATATGTGAATTTATAAGTTCATTATCGGTTCATTATAATTATTATTATTTGTTATCATATATATTAATTACTCTAATTATTCACTCATACACGCATATTAAATTAAATTGATTTTAATTTGTGTTGTTTTTTTTCTATTTTTATGTTTGAGTCTGTGTTTTGATGCTCTTATCTCAATTAGTCAAGACAAAAACAATTTTGTATAACAATAGTATCATCTTTTAATAATTTTTAATATACCCCCGCCCTCCATTTCATCTTGGCCCACTCTCTCACTATGTCAAGCATACATATGTATTGATATTCCCGTATAATTTAGAAAGAAAGAACAAAAAAAAAACAAAAAACTCGTGTTGTTTGGAGGAACTAAAGAAAGGGCTTCCATAGTCTAAATACACTCGTGACCATACTCCTTCTATCGATGCCTTGAATATTATGCTGAATAAATGTAGTAATTGCTGCATCACTATGGTAATTTAATTTCGTAATTGTATTCATTGGTATTATTTGAGCTGTGCTGTGTTACAACAACTGATGCTGCTACTGCTTCTGCTGTCAACTGCATTATATTCATTGTATTAGAATTATGGCCAACAAGATATAAAGTAAAGGGTTAAGGGTTACGAGAGGAAAGAGTTGCCAGTAAGTCAATTGAAATCCTGCCAACATAAAACAAAGACAATTAAAGCCAGGCCAGTTACAAGAGTGGAATTAAGGAATTCAAATTGATAAAGATCGGCTCTTTAATGTCCTACATGCACAGGCATTAATTATTCGAATAGTTATTATCGAAAGTCCTGGACTTGTCATTCACTGTAATGTTTGTTTCTCGTACTATTCTGGGACGTTGACGGTTGGAAGATGATGCTTTAATGGGTTGCTGGGAATATGTTACACAACTTATAAGAATTTTTCACTCAGGCTAACCGTATCTCCTATGGAAATAAGTATTTTGTTTTACACGCCGCAATTCATTTTAAATCTTTTTTTGATTCAAATGCACAATAAATCTTGTTATGTTACATAGACTGTCATCAGGAAAAATGTTGTTTCTGTAGCTCTTGGATAACTTAGGAATGGCTAAGGTGGCAGCCACTGGCTTATTTGAATAATCTATCGTTTCTGACTCGATTAGAAAAGAAGCACTTATTTGTGGTGCAAACGTCAAACACGAATAGCATATGTCAACTTCTGACGTATAGGGTATTACAGAAATTATAGTCCAGAGGGGGTTTTTGGTATTCAATAATACAGAAATAACAAGTTTGAAAATATTTTTAGTCTGCTCAATGGTATGCAATCTAAACAAATGGATTATGGTGCAGTAAAATCATAATAATACAATAGATACATACATACATACACACTTCAATTGCCAAAAGCTCTCTGCGTCTATTTATGTATTTTCTTCTGTTTATTTTTGACAGAATTGGAAACGAATTAATTCTTAAACTTTAAATGAAAATATGTACCATAAAACCAAGATAAATACATATTTTGACATCAATTTCATTTTTGACATTAATAGAAACATCCGTTTACGTTATTTTAAGTTTAAATATAATTTTGACTGTCATATAGATGGCGTAATCCAAACAACAAACAAATTATAATTTCAGATTTAGTAGAGTGAAGAAGTTAACAACACATATTTTTAATTTGTCAACGTGTTCTATCCACAGTCTAGCCTTTCAGGTTAAGGATATAATCATTTAGAATAACTGTAAATTATGAGATTATAAAAGCGTTCTATAGAGTTCCTAAGCGCTTTTATTCATGTTACTAGCTGTACCCTGCGCGCTTTGCTGCACTACAAACTAAAATAAATTTGAAGGAAAGACATTAGACAAATATCCAACTAAGATTGAATCATTTTATTGATTTTGTTTCCCGTTGTCCAGATGATTCAGACGAACGGGCCTGAGTAGTACGCATTCGATCAAGTGATTCATTGTTCAAGTGATTCATGCGAACGGATCTGTGCGGCATGTACTCGAAGATTTTTCAGTCTCAATGCTGATTCTGAGGCTAGTAATGCTCTTTTCTTTTCTTTTCAACACAGGATCAAATGCACAGTTTACGATTTAATTAATTTCGAAGAATTTTCAGTGGCGCCACCTGTCGGAAATTGGTTATACCAACTTAGAAACCTTCGTCGGCTCATGCGCAACAACTTTGCTAAAGATTAAATGCATAGTTTACGATTCCATAAAGTACATTCATTTTTATATATATAGATAATTTAAACTTGAAAAAAAAATAAATAAAACAAAAGTCTACGAATTTAATTTTGGTTATATTTTTTCTTATTTGGTGAATTTTTCCACAAATGTTGGTTACAAAATTTTTTTTCTTTCCCTTCTATCTTTCCCCCCGCGTCGTTCTTTACACTTTATTTTCTTTGGTTTTATACATCAAGAATCACAGATAGCATACTTGTAGGGGTAACTACTATGCGTATGAGTAATATATTTCAAATGCAATTAAATATTAAGTATGTAGTATGTAGCATACGTGGGCATGGCCCCTCGCTCATTTGGAATATCAACATAAAAAGTAGCCTATAACTCCTTCCAGACATACAGGAAGATACTGTGAAAATTTCAAGAAAATCGGTTCAGCCGTTTAATCGTCTATAAACTTCAAACATACAAACATACAATCAAACACACATTCATTTTTATATATAAGATTTTCAATTTTATTTACCAATACAATTGCATTCATCGTAATACTGTCTGTCCGTTGTTAGGATTCGTCACATTCTTACTAAATCAAAAGAAAAATAAAAGAAACTCTCACACTATTCTTTAACATTAAGTTCTCATACTTGGAAATACATTCGCAAAAGACTATGAAATCTTTATTGAAATGAATTCATTCTATTCAATGTATTCGTTTTATTCGTCTCTATTCTATTGTATTATATTCTCTTCCATAAATTGTATTGTTTTCTATTGTGCGAATAAATTTGTCGTGGGTCAAATACTAAAATCTTCTTCAACGTTTAACCGGGAACTTGTTATGTTTGTATGAAATCAACCATTTACAATATAAAGTTATTCACATCCATACAATATAACTATAAAACCAGCCACCAGCTGCCAGTAACCAGTTAATACTTCTCACCTCCTTCTAGCCATCTAGCCACCCACTTCTATATTATAAAACCCACCTGAAATCTGAATTGAACAGAAAGAGAGAGTGAGAGTCAAAGATTATGGCAGATAATGTAGAAGGGATTTGTAAAGTGTGGGGAGTTGAGTTGAGATGTAAAAAGTATAACAATTCAAATGTTTAAGTGTTGTATGTATGAGTTGTAAGTGTTTGTACAACAACAACAGTTTCACAGATATGAAGCAAAGGTGCATAGAGTAAGGATAAGATGATGGTTGGATGGTTTGGGAAAACATGAAAACCAGAATTCAGTTGGATTTATGGTTTATAAGGGGGAAAATAAGTTATATCAACATAATCATCATCATCATCAACATAATCATCATCATCATCATCAACATAATCATCATCATCATCATCAACATAATCATCATCATCATCATTATCATCATAATCATCATTTAAACATGTATTGATTTAAATTATGTTTGCCAGCAAGTTTACTTGGTTGCATGGCCGCTTAGCTTCATGCCCCCACATTTCATGCCCACATTTGAATGCATTTTTGAAAGTGTATCTGTTGTTCTGTCTGACTATTAAAGTCCACAATGTAAAAATTATTTTAAATTAATTCTTTTAAATTATCGTCAGTTATTGTTGCAGTCTTGATTAGATTGAGACCATAAGCAGCGTAAGATTATTGCCTATTTCATTGAGTTTCGAAGTATCAGAAATTATCTTTAGCGTTGAGGAATGCCCTTATTTTATATATTAATACGAGGTTTACTTAAATGGCTTCAAGTTTTTCAAAAGGATTCTATCTATTGTGGTTCAAAGATGTTTGTAAGTGATAATACTTGTGCATTATATGGGCCATAAGAACCGTCTCATGCACATTGCTCTTAAGCAATTGAATATGGAGTCAATATTAAGCTTTTCAAAAGTTTTATAACTGTTTATATATTACTTTCTTTTTTTAAGAGACCCATTATAGGCGTAGTCTAGTAGGTAGTCTAGTAGGCTTATATGAAAATATTTCTTCGGTAACTTCCTTCCAGCAGATTTGCAAAACTCTGAGAATAAATAAAATTGCCGTGTAAAGTTTCTCAAAAAAATGTACATATAACATTAACACACACAATATAAGTGGTGTGAGAAGCTAGGTCGTAAACCTGACTGAAGGGTAGTAATGACCAATTATGTATGTATGTGTATACATTATAGGCGAGAAACACTTACAGGAAGAGCTCAAATCTATACCTTACAAGTACTTTTAATAAAACTTGGGAATGAGGTGATATGGTGAAAATGCGATATGCTTTTATCAACAGGGTACTTGTATATAGCTTAGGTATGATTACTAAAAGTCACTTGTTACATGCCGTCGGCATAACTGCAATGTAATGCGACTCAAAAGGGAATGGCATTGAATGGGGAAATTCCAGTCCAACGCAATATCTGAAGTGGAATTAAAATACTCGATTTACAATTATACTACAAGTCGGCAAATCATAGATTTAGAAATTAGAATAAGCGAACTAGTTTCTCTAACTAATTGGCAAAAACGTTTTCAAATATAAGATGTAATAAAGAACCGTAATAAACTATGTATTTGGATAAACTATTTTCTCTCGTCATTCGAACATCTCTTCCTTTACTCTTCTGTTTGTTTAAAAATATTTTTATAGAAATAAACATTTGGAGACAAGCATTGTTTAGAAACAGATAATTTATTTGATCGAGATTTTTAATTCTTTTTTTTTTTTGTTTTTTGATTTTTTAATAAACATTTCAATTCCAAAGAATTTTATGAATAATAATTTTGTGTGTTGTTTATGGCATAACCTGAATAAAAAAAGACGAAAATATTTATATTCGGTTAATAAACAAAATTAATTACACCAGGTAAAAATATATATGTTGTATTTATTCATTAATACCCTACAATATATTTGAGGGTCATATGCGTTAGAGCTAAACTTGATTTATATATTGAATATTTGGTGACCGAAAATCATAAGAAATGAAAAATTATACAGAAAACAAAAATAAATAATGAACCTATTACTATTATTAACAAAATATGAATGTGGAAATGGAGAAGAAAATCTATAGAAAAAGATATCAGATGTTTAGCAGAATATCAAATTCAAAGCACACCTCATATATTCGACTATGCTCTCTATATCAATCATATATATTTTTTTTGTTTGCTTTCTGCAATGATTTTAATTAATTCGTTTTAATTACAGTGAATTCAATTATTTTTGTTATTAGAAAAATACGATTTTTTTCCATATAAAAATTTAATAAAACATCTTAGGGGCAATGGTTCAATAGATCATAGCTCAGGCAGATTCATAATTAAATGTCATAAGGAAAGAAAGAATAATTTAAAGAATTTTTATTTAAAATCATAATAATTTATTTATTTACTATAAATAGTTTCAAATAATGGCTCAATTAATTAGTTGTCATTGTTAACTTTACACAAATTTTTTTAGTATTCCGTCTTCGCAGAGGCTAAGAATTTTCAACACGTAAAGGCAATAATATTTTAACAGTTGTGCCTATGAAAATAGGTAATGACTGTATTTAAAATTATTGTGTGACGTATCATGCACATTGCTTTCGAAGTGTTGAATTGTTTAATGAAAAGTTTGGACGCTGTATATCTTAAGGAAATGCTATACTTTGGAAGGAACAAATTTTATGGAATAAACTTAAAACAGTCGATTGACTACAGCATAATGATGGTGCAAGTAGATTAATAATAAACGTAAACGTATAGATTAAATGTCTGTGGACATGTGGGTATAACTCTAAATAATTACAAAAAATATTTTAAATATAAGCAGGCGTTAAGAGGAACTAGTATCATAATTAAATCAATCTCATTCAGCTCAAATGTTGTACGTTTTATATTGGTGGCTGTGTCAGAGCCTATCATCCAGCTTCGAGAGATTTATTATTTTGTACAATTACTTAGTAAATAAAATTGTCATGAAAAGTTGTCAAAAATCTGTCGTTCGGTGTCGACTTTAAACTGTAGGTCCCGCCACTCGTGTATAAGCCTAACTAAAGAGTCGTAATGACCAATTATGTATTATGTTATGGATGTATAATTAAAATCGTTTTTATGCTTAATATTTTGTTTTTGACTATTTTTTTTACGAATTTTTAGTTATCTTTTGCTGCTCACTTTTTATGCACAACTTAGAAATTATTGTAGCAAAGCAATAACAAAATCTATCCAGAACAAACATACGAAGGTTGTCAAGTAACCTAACCTAACAATTATGACATACGAAAATATTGTATAATTCCATTAAGATATACATACATACATACACGCATATAGAATACAAGATATGTATGTATAAATAAATGTGTATATGAGTTATATTTTTCAAGTATGTATGTACGTACACATATGTATACCGCTACAAATAATCTTAAATTTTTGTTAAACTTCAAATGTTTTTAATTGTTTAAATTAAAATTGTATTTACACTCGTACGCATGTAATACAAACAGAAGGTAGCAATAAAATATAAACAATAAGTCATAGCAATTAAATCAAAATATCATTTCATTCATTTAAATACATACATATATACATACATACATACATATATAGATAGACATTAAATGAAGCTCAAAGTGTTGTAGAGCATTAGAAATAAAATAAAATATTGAAACAAAATGTTATTCTAAATCGACAGTTGAACGAGTTAAAACCTTCCTACCTAAAAGCGGTTACAAAAATAAATCTTACGAAAATGGTAAAACAACTACAAAGAGTAAATGTCTGGAATATTTTAATAGTTCTACTACTGACACTGGTAAGAGAATGAAATACTTTGAAAAACTGCTTTGGAAAACCAAGTTAAAATTATAAATTTTTAGTTCATTTTAAATAATGTGAACAGTGAAGATGTATGGAAATTGCCTACAGCTGCGGATATAGAAACATCTTTGGAAAGTTGTCACACTACATTGCAATCACTACTTCAGGGTGATGATTATAGCAACATACGATGCATTGCCTCTGCTTTAAAATTGTGGACGGATGAAGAAGGTTTCAATCCGAAACGTTTTGCAAAGTTGCTTAACAAACATCAGCAGCCCGTAGAAGTTTTAGTAGTTGTTGGTTACTGCAATGACCATCATAAACAATTAGATCATAATATATGGGCCCAGAAAGCCTACTATTGTTTTGCCAGAGGGCGCATGGGCGTATGGCTAAGCGAATATATAAGAAATGTTTATAAGAAAAAAGAAACTCCTTTAAAGATTTAATAAATTTCCAAATGTCAACAATTTATTTGAGATTCATGGATTCATGGATGAAATTAGTGTTTAGGATGAACACTGCCTTTAACCAATTGTAAATGGGAACGTATAAAACACATGCCACCGCGGTAGGCCCAAGTACAGGCATCACTGCCTTGAGTGTTCTTGTCGGCACAAGCTTCAATTTTAGTATGAGTTTCATCATTATGATTTACGGTGCCCTGTTCGCCCACCAACTGATGATGGATTTTGTGTACATCGAAACCTTTGTGCTCGTCGAAGAAGCCAAAGTGTTCAAATACACATTTCATATAACAGTGAGTAGTTTCATCGTCAGGATATTCCCAGTTCTTGTATTTCTCCATGAGTTCAGGGGAAACCTTTAATTTGGCACCACACTCTTCACGATATTTAACCAAATCCTGTTGAGTTTTCACCACATACTCATGAGTGTCATGTTCATGATGCTCGTGATGACCTTCATGATGATCGGCCCAGACCTTAAACAAAACACAAAGATGAAAAACGTAATAATAATAATAACAACAACAACAGCGGCAACAAACAAAATTAATTAAAATTGTTTATGCACACTTACCACTGCAGTTAAAATTAAAATCACAAAAAATACTTTCATTGTTGCTATTGACTCAAGTGAATCACAGTTCCCAAGTGATACTGATTGTCTATGCAGCAGCTGTCTAGGTTTATATACGTTCTTACGACTGTGAAATAATCTGCTTTAGACAGATAGATACAAACAGCAAGAGAGAGAGAAAGAGAGAGAGGGAGAGTGAGAAAGGTTATCTATCAAATTACCTCAAGCAATTTTCACATCGGTACCTATAGTTGTTTGTCTACAACAATACTGTTTGCCTATATACATACATTAATATTATTGACTGATTTATTTTATGAATTTATTTTATTATTTTGTTATTATTTTTCTTTTTACATTTTCGATTAGTATGTACATATATAGATAATTCGATTAAAAGTGATACTTTTAATCTTGATAACAACGGTCCCGTTCATACGGTCTTGCGAGAATCTTGGCGAATTTAGAACGTTGAGGATTTTCTTCTTTTTTTTTTAATTTTAATTGCCTACATGCATCGCTTGAGCCGGTATTAAATACTTATTTAAAGTACAAATAGTTATTGTTTAAAGAGAGGTTAACCGGTCGACTTACAAAGATTTCTAGAGTTCAAGTTTACTGGCTTCACTTTCAATGGAAAGTTTTCAGACATACATAATTTATAAGAAAAAAAGTTTTTTCTTTTTTATTTAAAATTACAAAAATAAAGAAAAACAAATTGATAACATTGGCATGTTCTTCAATTGCGATTAACAGCTTATAAAAGTGTTCAAGAAAATGTCGTGGAATTTTCATGCGTTTTGATTTTCTGACTAGTCAACAGGATTAAAGTTGTTACCGGTATTTTAACTTCAGAATAAATTATTGCCAGTAAATAGAAATTCATTTTAGAAGTATATTTTTAAAAAACCTGGAAAATAAAATTTTTTTTACTGGAGATACAATTTTTCAATTATTAAGGCTATCGGTATTACTTCTTTTTTCGATACATAGCTTGGTGACATGCAAGAACGTATCTTAAGTAGGATTAGATCAAGTAAAGTGGCGCTAAAAAACTTTTGGCTTGCTTCAGTTTAAGCATATTTATATACTTTTACGTTCCTTTTAAGGATAGTAGAGCTGTCAAAAAGCATCTCCGACATCTTTCTAATATTTATTTTCTTTGGTTTATCTCTACTTCATTTATCAATTATCATTATAGACCTACTGTAGCAGCATGTGTCATTATGCTGTGTACAGTTGTGAGAAACTTTTCTGATTTAGTAGTACTTTTGCATCAGCTCTGACACACCTTTGCATAATAATTTTCATTGTTGACGTTGTCTATTGGAAAGTCACGCGTCTTAACTCGATTTTAGTTCCTCAATTTTCAAAATTCGAAAACTATGATGAAAATACTTCGAACTTTTCCGGCCTTTGAACGTGGTTTGCACTGACTTGTAAGTGCTTAACTACTGTAGTGTCTAAAGAATCGAAAAAAGTCTACCTATTTCCCAACCTAAAGCTCCATTGGCTTTGTTGGATAATGTTTTCGCCTTATACATCAGATGTAGCAAAAAGTAATTACTACCTACGTAAGTCTATGCAGGTGAGTAACGTAATGAAATTAAAGACTTTTACAATAAGAACAAAATATTCGAATGAATACATAAATGAATCTGTATTACTTTGCGATAATAACTTTCTTTGGTTCTTTTGGTTCTATGCTCGCTATGTCCATACATACATACATACGTATTGTACCTGTACTTTGTGCTTTTTGATTAGTGATTCAGTTTGATCTAAGAGTTGCCAAATAAAATCAAATTTGCAATTAATTAATTCATCGTTTATCATTTTTAGTTGTATCTACTAATTCAGCATTATAATCTGCAGATTACACTTCCTCTTTAATTAAACATTAATTAGGACATTTCATATTTCATGTAACGATGTACCTCCAATACAAAATGATTTGCTGCCGCACTAGCAAAATCCAATTTATTTATCAAGGACTTCGACCGTTTGCTGCGTCAGTTATTTTAACCATCATTACGCTATATTATCGACCTTCTCAGCCTAATGGTATGCTATATTTTTGCAGTGAACAACTGAATATAACGATAATGCCGACAAACATTTAAATACAGTTACGAACATGCCATTTAAAAACAAATTTGAAGTGAATTAAAGAGGAATTATTTATTTTCACTTTTAATTGAAAAATTAATATGAAATAATGAAATAAAAATATAAAACAAAATTACTAAACATCAGCGTTAATAAAGACTTCGAACGATAATAGATAACAAATATTAGTTAGTATTTCATAGAAAATTCAATTCATTACTTTACTTAATACAAATAAACATGGGTTATTAAGAACTTTCAATGTCGTGATAATACTTGCCCCATTATTATTATTATTTGCAACATTGATGGATGACTGGGGAAGTTTATGGATTTAAAAACTATCAAATAAATCATTTCTTTCCAAAATGCGCAAGTTGTTAAATAGCCAATTAAATTTTGTTTTCGATTGTGAGCAATAAGCACGAATTTTAAAGAAAATTCCCTTCTAATAAATTATTTAAATTTTAATGAATTTCATCATAATTTTAAATTTTAATACGTAAAATCCATGTTTATTTTTGCAAACTTAATTACTTTTCTTCAGACACGTTGGCTCAGAAATGTATAATTCATAAACAATTTTGGGGAAATTGTTGGAAGAAAGCCTACAATGATTTTGGAAATCATATGTATATTTACACTTCCACTTAGAATTTAAAATAATTGTTAAGCATGATATCCAAATATTTGATGTCCAAAATATTGGAAATTTATTTAAAAACCTGACTGCGGCCTCAAGGTTTTGGCATTTATTTTATTGCTAACAAATTTCTGCAATGTAATGTTAAATTAGTGGAAGCGTTTGCACAGAAATGTTAGATTAAGTCAGGATTTGTATAACAAACCATAAATACAACTCTGAGAATTTTTTCATTACAACCTCAGCGTTTGTTGTCACTAGGAAGAAGTCACAAATTATTAAAGGATAGTGTCTTCTTGATTCAATCTTTATTATTACTCAGTGAAGGACCATGTGGGATTGTAAGTAAGAAAGAGAAAATATTCAAAAAAGAGAGGAAAACAGCTCTAAAAGTATCCTGGACATAAGATCCAGTATAGTGTGATTTCTATTTCACTTGTCGATAATGTTATCGCTACGATGACTGGAAAACAATGCCTGCAACTCTTATGCCACTGATTCAGTCTCCATTTAGGGCTTCCTTGATTTTCAGGCTGCAACAGTCAGGCTGTTGTTCTAATGCCGATTCTCGTAGAGATATCACTAATGAGTTTTATAACAACAATACCTCATTAGGTTCATTGTGCAGATCGAACACTTAAGATTATCAGATGTGGTTTCTAATGATCGCAATCTGTCGTTAAGTTTCATAATACTCAACCAGTCATGCTTTCTAAGACTGTAAGTGAACTATGTTACGTGCTTAACTACCGCTAAACTTCTGTATTACTATGTCTCAATATTTGATTAAAAATTACTCTTCCACAATGGTATGAAGTATAATGCATTGGAATAGATATTTTGATTCCTGGTTATTTATGTTCACCATTTAATTTATGCGCAAGAACAATACAGCGTATTCAGGTAGTGCAACCATACACGAAGCTGGTGGTAATTAAAATATTTAATGGTAGCTGTATATAGAAAAGCTTACTTAGGGATAGCAGCGGACAATCATAGGTCAATAGCATGCAAACATTATTTATATTGTTTGAAATTATATAAAACTAATTCTTCTAAACTCTTTCTAAAAAATATGAGTCATCCTGAATCTCCAGAATAGATAGGCAGTAGTAGTACTACCGATATTACAACATCACACCGTATAGAACTCAAGTAAGCTATGTTTTTAAAATCACCTAACCTTTAATTGCCTTTAATTACATTTATTGGTGTTAAGTTTTTGAGTTCAACATGATTTCTATTTTAAAAATACGAATTAATTATTACAAAAGACCGTCCCAGTTCGTTGAGCTTTGGAAAATTATTAGAATAATAGAGAAAAACTAACGTGATAAAGCATAAATCATAAAAATGGGAAAAAGATATAATTTGTAATAAAGCCTTTCTTTCTTTCTTTCTTTCTTTTAAAATATTTTAATTTTTCTTAAAAATATTTGATTTCTTTGTAACTCTCAGCATGAATGCCATCAAGCTTCTGCATTCATCATGCCGACCTACACATTCATTTGAACAAAATGTCTGTCTATATCTGCCATCTCTCTTAGAAAGTACAATGAATGAAAAATAATTGAAATAATTTTCAATTTCATCTGCACGTGAGATCTTAAAGATATTTTTCAAACATTTTCAAATGAGTATTGAAATTGAAAATATCGACAATAAAAAAAAAGTGTGTATTCCACATGAAATTATAATCAAAACCGCTGTCACAATTGGTGTTCAGATACATTCGGCAATTCATATACAAGCAATGATATGGAGAAATACTTGTAGAACGTGTGAGGGAGACCGAAGGCAAATATGCTGTTGAGGAAGTGTAACAAAACGAACGAAAGAAAAAAAGGCAAAAAAAAAACTTACAACTTCAGAAAGAGCAAACAAAGTAAAGAAAAAACATTTAAATTATTCAAACGAAAATAAGAGTGAATTGAAAATATTGTTTTCTGTTTTCGTTTTCAATCAATCCATCCATTCATCCATCCAACAGAGGAAAGTGAAATTTGTTTGTTTTTAAACTGTTTTTTTTTTTGTATTTGCAGTTGTAAAAAGAAAGAAAACATAAATCGATTATATATTCATTGATGACTTCAATAATAAGAATCAATAATTAATCATTTTTCATTAATGACGACGAATTGCGTACGTGCCTTATTTATAATCCATAATCAACGAAATATTTAAAGATTTCGAAATTTCAAAAATAAGAAACAAAAACAAAGAAATTTTTTTAACATAAGAAACTTGACATCAACATTAACATAAGAAAAGACATCAACAATAGAGGATAATTTCAAATGTAATCGTTCGTGTTCTACATTTGTGAGTCGAACTAATTTTAGTCACTTAATCCTTACAGAGCCAGTAAATTTATTAAGGATTTGATTTAATTGCCTGAGAATCATCTGATGTGAGCTTTGCGGCCAACAATGTGTACTTTTAGCACGACTTTAACAGTTTTAGTATTCAAACTCTAAAGTTAAAGACATATCCCGATCTACGAGGGAAAATATAAATTCACGTGGGCATTTTTGTTCACGTATGTATATTCATTTTGATCGGATTACAGCGGTAAACATGTGCCAAAATATATGTATGTATGTATGTTGTATAAAAATTTTTTAATAAATTCAAATATTTCCTTCGATAGAAGTGAGGTTTTTAATATTTTACGACTTTTTATTTCAACTCGTTAATTGATATGGAAAGCTTCTCAAATCTAATGTTTGGAGTGGATGTCTAACTGTACTTTCGCCACTCTATAAGGATTGTAATTGCTATTTAATTATAAATGGTTTTATAAATGCTATTGCTTGGTTTTATTTATAATTTATTTTAAATTTTAAATAATTTTCTCACAAGATATACAACAAAGTACCAAAAACTATGGCATGCCAGATTTTCTGTAACCCAAAAAAAATTTTATTTGAATCGAGATTGAAAAGTGTGCCAGAAAAATACTTCGTTAAGGAAAATTATTTGCAATATTTTTCCCAAAGAATAAATCGTTTTTTATATGCATAAAAAGTGAAAGAGATTCGTTTAGTAAATAATAAATCCCATCATAAATTATGATAAATACATACAAACAATACAATAGCACGGTAAAAGGTTCACAAGTTCTCTTTCTTGATTTTATTTCACCACAAACGAAAAAGAACTTTCAAGATTAACAAAAAAAAAAAAAAAACAGAAAAAAAGAAAAAGAAAAGAAATTTACGTACTTTTTTTTATTATAGTTTACTTTCGATATGAACAGAAAAAAACACAATTCCTTTAAGATCAAGCGAATATTGAAAAAAGCGAAACTATTTTCATAATAAAAAAAAGAATTACCTCGTCATCAAACACTGAGCATTCATTGTTGCTGAACAATAAATAACAACAATTTTGTACAGCAATGACCGGCAACCTACAATACCCTATAATGCCAGACAAAATGACTAGCATGTATGTATGTATGTATGTACGTGTAGATGATGTTGGTTGGCATTTATACCATAGCCTGATATTATACCATAAAGCTAACAATAACAGCAATTTAACCCAAATCATGCCACAAATAAAAACGCATTTGCAACGTTGCTTAATAATAACAACGAAAACAAACTTCAAGCAACAAAAAACATCATCGTTTATATTATATTCGTATGTTGTAAAACAATGGCTTTAACTCTTGCCTCCTATAGGAATGGTAGTAGTAGTGAAACGAAATGAGAAAAAGCGGAAATTGTCGACCAACAGACAAAACGTCGACAAGCTTAGAAATATTACGAATGAGTGCATGCCAAATGCAGGAACAGAGAACAAACGGGCAGGGCAACTGACTGCTAAAGTTATGATCATACCAAAACAGTTTTAAACATCACAGATCATTGATGGCATAAATACCATCATGACATACAAAAATAATGCCATAGCAGCAACGAGGCTTTCGTAAAACTACTTGAGATCTAAATGAAATGATTTTCAATTTTTCTTTTTTCCTCTTTTTTTTATTGTAAATTTTAATAATAACAACAATAAGTACAATTTGGCTAAAACGTTGTTACTTACGACTACGTTTCAATGTGGTTCAAACATGCATCAAGATCCAAGAGGCTACAAGTTATGAATTGTTTTTGTAAAGCAACAAACACACATTCACTTGCATTCGTTTTTAACCCACGCGTCACATCTAACCAACACACTACTCCAATACAAGAAGAGAAAAACAAATCCCTCAAAAGAAACAACTACACTGAATGCAATGGAAGAAAAGTTCCATAAAAATGTTGCCCACAACACTGAGCTCTTTTTTTTTCTTGTTTTGAATGACAGACCGAAAGTCAGACATTCGGGTGACTGTGTTTACTGTATATTGGTTGTATACACATTGTATGAGGACAGAGAATTGGGTCATTGTCTTGATTATAAACCGCCCATATCAAGAATAAAAAAGGGTCAATCAAAGGATTAAAACGATGCTAATATCTTTCCTTGCTGGTGTGTCTCAAATACCGCGTCAAATTACTCAACTTCTAAGCTCTTGTGGGGAACAGAGAGCGCAACAAAATCTTTTTATTCATCTACACAAAAATTGCGTATTCCATTAGTTGCATCGACGTTACATTTGGAATACGCACTCCATTGGCAAAGAAAAAATAATTGAAACAATTGATTTCCACAAGCTTTTTTTGTTGAGAAGAATTTTCCAAAAAGGAAATTATTTGTTGTACACAGGAGTAGGTAGAAATACCTTGAAGCAAAAGCCGGACTATAAAATTAAAGCCAAAAAAACTGTCCAGTTGAGCACCACACCTTTCGACAAGACACTATTCAAGGCTACACCCTAGCATGGTCCTAATGCAACAGAATTGCTGCGATTAAGCGGCAAAGCGGCAGTTCAATCTTTTATGTCATGGCTTCGAATAAAGAATTTTCGACCAATCGTCTGATGAAAGCCCAGTCATATACAATGAACCGTCGAATAGACGTGTGGCCACGGTTCAGACCCCAGTTCAGACATCTCCAGCACAACGAAAAGTAAAAAAAAATGTTTCTTCGCGAATTCCGCCCACCAGATTTCTGGCAATAACTCTGAGAGTAAATAAAATTGCCATGAAAAGTTTCTCAAAAATCAGTCATTCGACTTCGACAGTCAGTCGACTTTAAACCACTTATGAATAAAATTAACACACACAACATAAGTGGTGAGAGCAGCTAGGTCGTAATCCTGACTGAAGGGTTTGAATGACCAATTATATACATATGTATGTGCGTATGTGTGATGTATGAGCGCTTGATTTTTAGTTTTGCTGATACTGTACTATATTACCTATGGCTACAGCACTGAATTCCTGTATTTAATGCAAGTAATAATTTCTGATTCAATAGATTGTAGTAGAATTGTGTTAAATGAATAGAATTTATTTATATGTTTGATTTAATTAACTAGTATATGTTTTATAAAGAAATATATTTATAAAATACAACTGATTGCTTGAAGTATTACCGATATATCGAGCGACGTTAATGGGGTACTGTCAATCGAAAGATAGCTTTCGAGTTTCGTTTGGAAATCACTCGTGTAAAATGTTTTATACAATTCATGATGATGACGTTGGATATATTAAAAATATTTGATCAAAAGTATACATTTGAAGCCAAACAATACAATGTAGAGCATTATCTAGTCGTTAATTATTATTTGTTTATTTGAACATATTTGATTACAGAAGCCCATGTGCTTGAAATAATATTTAAAACTAAACAATTGAAAAATACTCACAGAACAAAATCTTAATCCTATTAGTTAAAGCCATTACATTACAGTGCCAGTGCCAGTGCCAGTGCCAGTATCAGTTGGCGCTTTCACAAAATAAAAATAAAAGAAAATTTTGAATAAAAAATATTTATTTCCTCTTTATGAAAAAGAAGAATCAAATCTTAATGAATCAATCAAGCCATAAAAAAGGAAAGAAAACTTTTGAAAACATAAAATTTTATTTAATGATGGCGAAAAGAAACTTGTGAATGGAAAGACCTCCGTCCGTCCATATTCATATTATGGCTCTTGGCTATATAAATTCGCCAGAATATGCTATTATGCCAAGAGGTAATAAAAAATAATTCATTTTCATAGACACAATTAACAATTGTTAGCATCGAATAATGTTTTCTGTTAATAAAATTAGAAATGATTCATAAATTTTGTGAAAATTCTTTATAATTTTATTAATTGCAAAATTTTTGCACTCATTAGTTTTATTTTTATGTTCTATTATAAGAAATATGCAATTAAGTTCAAAAACAAAGCGCTGTCTTTAAAGTTATAAAATAATTTTATATGAGTTACTGCCCACGCCACTCCTTTATTCATATTCATACTCATGCTCATAAATTTTAACTTTTCCAAACTAAAAAGAACTTTAACTCCTAACGGCTATTGTTAGAATTTTAATTTTGTAAAATAATCTTTAAATACTAGCCAATAAAATAAAAAGAATAAAGAAAACCGTTCGCAAAATCCAGCTGACCCACAGAGCACAAAACAAATTCATCAAAAATGCTATTCAAACTAATACTCGAATACCAACACAACTTGGCCAAATCCGCTAAACAAATGCAATTTTAACCCGCGGTAAGAAAAACAAAAAAGTACAAAAGTATATCTAAAATCAGCCAGAGTAGCAGATTTCAATTGGATGCAAATTTACAATTTTACAAATAAGTTTCCATTTAAAGCGCCAAAGACATCAACGTATCAAAGAGACATGGGCCGTTGCTAATCTCTCAAATCGTTTAAACATTTTTTCCAAGAGATATGGCCACATGTATTCATTCTCTGGGTAGATAAGTACGTTTTTTCAGCCACACTTTAAGTAAAAAGTACCAAACAAAAAAGTTATTTTTAAAAAGTTTTATAAATTTATATGAATAAAGAAGTTTACTATACGCAAGCAAGAATATGTAGGATCCTTTAAGTTTTCATTTTTTAATAGAAATTCAGCATACTTGTTAGAAGGTCTATAATTCGTGAAACATGAATGGCATCACAGTAATATAATTAGGGGATCAATCTAAGCACTTTCACTCCGTGTGTTGTTCTTAAGTCTTTGTCTCTGGTTATTTGAATAAAGCATAGGCCAGCAATCTAATAATCTTGACCGCTAAAAGATTTTCTGTCAAAAAGTCTTCTACTTAATGGCTTAGATTTGCTCGAATGCTCGAAAAAAGAGGATATTTTGAAGCGTAGTGTCTCTCGTTTAAAAATTAATTGTTAAAACTTTCAACACTCAGGGGATGAGATCCTACACATGCAGTGCATTATGTTGGAAATAGGAAAATGGACATGAGATTCGTATCAGTTTAAGATTGTAAGTGGCATGAAAAACTATTGCAGATAGAGCATTCGACGTTCTTAAAGTGCAGCTGAAGAACGAATTATTTCTGTAATGCATTGTGCCATTCACTGGCCAGTTGACCACGGATGGATTGCGTAAAATTGTGCGAACACGTCCCTTTAATTTACTGCGATACAATTCGTTGTAGTAGAGATGGAACAGTGTAACCTTGAAATTCATACATTCCCGTAAACGCAATGCCAATATCAAGTATAGCAAGCAGATGGTCACATTGACCACGTACATACATAAATGTTAAAAGGTTCAAAGGAAATAAATTTAAAATTCTTTTTGGGCAGAGTTGAACAAAATTTAGACGCTAGTTCAGCGACTTACTAAAACAACAAAAACCAGCCCAAAGAAAAAATCTCTTAAAAGATATACAAATTGCAACCTTGTCTTCAATACCTCAAACTAATTGGATATAAAATCTTTATATGATATTTAAAAATATGTATGTACATATACAAAAATATTTCTTTTGTGAGACATTATTTTTACTGATATCATTGAAGATAGTTTTTGGTCATACATAGTACATAGATATGTAAATTTGCCACATTTAAATTTAAATAAGAGACCTTAATTGGTGCCTTAATTAGGATAGAGTTCTATAAAAAGCGAAAAAAAGTACGAAAAAAGTACTTCGTACACCTCAGCTCATCCGTACGTATTCGTTAGTAAAGAGATACGAATTACATACTAAGAGAATAACTGACTGACTGGCAAACTTTTCTCTCCGCTATAACTATTGAATCTAATTCGTATTTTAGTAACTGACAGCAAACAAGATCAGTACAAAACAACAGCAACAACAACAAACGTATGCGTAAAACTTATTGTTTTAGTTTAATAGCTTCTCTACTAAAATGCAATGCACACGTTCGAACACATGTAATTACAAATGTATATGTACACATGTTGTTGGCCATTAAAATGACGTCGTCAATGGCAACAACAACAACAAAAGAAATAGAAGTAGAAGAGAAAATTATTGTTCATGGCCGACTACATTATGCGCTATTGGCATTAAAATCTTGTTCCTGGTGAGTTCGTTGAACCATTAAACTACAGCTTGAAATGCGCTTATCACTAGTGAATAACTTACTACACAATCGACTAAATACTGAATCTATTGCAATTGAAATTTCTGAATAATTAGTCCGCAAAATCAACAGCTTTACTGCCTATGGACTATATATCCTTTAAAATAGAGTTTAACATTCAGAATAAATAAATTGTTGGCCCTCTCTTATTTATTAATATGTATATGTACATAGGTACATACATAACAAATATAATTAATATCCATTCAAAATTTACAAAAAAAAAAAGCAATCAAAATCTCAAGCTTGAAAGTCCATATGTATTTATATGTGATATCACTTTTCATCGTAAAAAGATTTGAACTACAAATAAGTGTTACTCGACATATGTACATACGTACATCAACATACGTATATCAAAATTAATCAAAGTACGCTAATTTCGCTTTTTTTGGCAAAAAACTTTAAAGTGTAGCGCCCTTTTCGTGAGATAGTATTTAACGATATCTAAGAGTAAAGATTTATGAAGAATCAAAATGCCATCTTAAACCAGCAATAACGTGCACGGTACATGACAAAAAATAAATTGTGTAGTTGATACTTAAGTACCAAAATCCATTCAACTACTAGTCAAGCAACAAAGAAATAACCGCGAATTTTAATACCAATAACAATTTCAATAAGATATTAATGTTGCTGTTGCTTTTGCTATTGCTATTGCTTTTGTTTTTTGGTATAGCTGTTGTCGTTATTGTTGCTATTGTTACTATTAATATTGTACATTCGTATTTGCTGGCTGTTGATGTTGGTTGCTGCTACTACTACTGATTCATTACAAGCACTGTAAGAGAAAAGGTATAAAAGGTTTGCTACTCCCATCTAACGGCTCAATCATACACTGGCTCTAATCGTGTAAAGAAACGTTTTCAAATTAAAAAAAAATTGTTTGTTGTGACTACTTGTGCCCAATTGGAAACGAAAATTTGTGTAAATGAAATAAAAACGAACAATTAAACGAAATTTAATAAAAAAAATAAAATAAATAAAATCAAGTGCAAAAAATACAAGAAATACAATAAAAATTTTAATAAGTTGGTGTACTTGAATGAGTGTTTAGACCGAAAGAAACACCTTGACGGAGACGCATGTGATATCCTGTGAATTTTACAAATTAAACGAAATTGACAGATAACACAGTACTGACGGCAGTAACAGTTCCATTTATTTAAATACATATACTCTAAGGAACGTTCATTAAACGTGATCGAATGTCAATCATCATTCCTGCTGCAATAGGTCTTTAAACATAATACACGCTCTACAGTTGCACTGACAGTGGCAATAATAAACAATATCATGGATATGAAGGTGAATAATAAATTAAAATATGTCTACAACAAGGCAAATTAAAATAAAAACAAAACAATTACAAACAAAAAATACATATTGCCTTACAGAAACAAAAAAAAAAAGAAGAAACACTGAAACAAAAATTACGGCTTAAAATATGTCCACACTGACAAACATTGTAAAATGATGAAGTGATCAAGTGTGTGCATGAATAAATGATGGCATAAAGTGCACTAGAATGCATAAATGCAATAAGTAAATTTGCCTTGACTGATGGTCAGTCGATTCAACTGATTGCTTATTGCATTTTAAAAAAGGGATTTTACTTCATATATATTTATTTGCTTATGGATAATGATTTTAAAATCATTCATACATACATCCAAGTCAGTTGTTACCAACTGACATCTAGTCGATCTCTCCCTCTCTCTGTCTATCTGTCCGTCTTTCTGCCTGTCTGTGGGTAAGAGGACTTCAATAGAATACTAATCGTATTCTCATATATTACACTCACTTCTATAGTTTTATGGATAGATATAAAATACATATACATATACGTTATTACAATTGTACGTATGTACATATGTAACTGTATCAACTTCCAAGAATATGAATGGTATGATAGTGAATGGTATCCATGACTTGGGAGTGAAGCAAAACAAAAACAAAATAAATTTCCATATTGAACTTTTACAGAATTTTTTTTTTATTTAATTTTTTCTTTTTCGTATTCTTTTATTACATTAGAATAGATTTGTAACGGCGCATAAATCTAATTAGAGCAGAAAGAAAATTATAAGTGGACCAACCATTTTTGTCGTGTAGTTTCTGTTGTTGTTTTTATTATTAATCTCTTTACAAATTTTAGATTCAAATCAGTTGATAAAATTTACTTTCAATTTGTAATCCATAAATTGAAATAAAATCAACTAAAACGATTTTATTAATATATTTTCTTTTCTTTTTTGCATTGCATATGTATGTCGTGACTAATTTACTTGATAAATGTGCATATGTATGTACTTGTATATATTTAAGAAGTTTTACAAATGAAAGTCTTCTATTTTATATTCAATTTTTTATTCAATTGTAAGATTTGATTTACATATATTTAAATGATGTTAAAAAAAAAGAACGGAATTGAAATTATAACCTGAATACAGTTTTTTAAAAAAACAAACTTTTTTAATTTAATCTGGGGCTTAACGCATAGTCCTTGACTGTTTGCAGTTTCAGAAACTTGTGCAATTTGATATCTTTAATTAATTTCTTGTTTACATATATATTTTTAAAAACACACATACACACACAACACAAAATAAAAGGAACAAAATAAAAGCACCACTTTATATAATGTTTAAAGACTTAACTACGATACTGATTATGTAAAAATTGAAATTAATAGAAATCGGTTAATTGTAGAACCTAATAATAGCAAGAAACAAATATTGTAGTCAGTTTAAAGCCAGCAAATATTGATTGAAAAATATTCAATTAATTCATAATCTCTAGGCTTATTTCTAAGTCTTTGCTGTCGGGGCACATACTATGTATCACACATTTTGGAAAACGTCCACGTAACACATTGCGACATAAAGACTTCTTTATTAAAAGATACATTCAAGAAGATCCTACAAAATTTGCGATTCAAATAAAAATCCATTTTAATTTGCGTATTTGCGAAAGAACGATTCATAGAAGAGCGATGGTTGCAGCAAAGAATAAAAAAGCTAGACTTGAGTTGGCTTTATATCCTCATTCAAATGTTTCTTTTTTATAGAATGATAGAATGATTTTTTAATATGTTCATATTGTTGTTTCTAAATGCTTCAGAAACAAATCCTTACGTATAATGCATCATGTGGTGGTTTCAAATAGACTGAATTCCTAATTTGAATTTTCTTTACTTTTCCTTATAGCAATCTTAGTTAAAAATGATCGGTATACTAAATTAGACAAACGATACATTTGTTAACAATGAAAGTTAATACATTTATACATATGTATGTACATACATGTATGTACATACTTCTATTATAATTAGCTATGATAACCCTAATGGTCCAATCGTAGGTCTTTGTCAAAGTTTCATAAAATAATTCATGACCAAACACTATTCTGCTTCATTTTTATAATATGTACGTATCGATGAAAAGGAGAAACATTATTTAAAAACAAATTCATTAGAATTGCTAAACTAAGGAAAAATTGATTTTCTTTCTTTAATCGTTGTTGATTATGTATGTATGTTACTATACAGCAACACTTGTTTTAATGCTTTATAAAGCGATTTAATTATAAGCAACAACAACAAAAATGGTCAAATAAAACTCTTCTTGCAACTTCATTTGTTGTTTTTTTTTCGATATTAACACAGATAATGAAAGCGATTGTAATTGCGCTTTTGATTGTGATCGGTCTTAAGTGTTAAGCTTCCAAACTAACTGACATCTAACAGACACAATAACAGCTTGAGGCACATAAAACACTTTCATTTTCCTTAGTCAGCAAGACAACAATAAAGTGTAAATAAAGAGAAAAAGATGTATTGTAGACAACATCATTTAGACGATTTGTCTGACCTCAATTATTTTCAAATTCAAGTTCGTTTAAAAATTGTCAAAATTTTACCGAGGTTTTCTTTTTAGACAACGAAACAAATTTGGTTACGATTACAGCTTTCATGGATACAAGATTCGAATTGAAATAAAATTGAAAATGTTCTCAAGTTTTCAAGCTATTAACTTTAAATTTTCGTTTCAAATTATATTACAGTGTGTATGTATGTGCATTGATTTATTTATTGTATACATTTATTTTCAAATACAAAACAATAATTAATATCTGGAATAAAATCAACCCGGTACTATTTTGTTTTGCATATATACATGCATACATACATACAAATACAGTCCGTAAAGCACACTCTATACAGTACAGATGAATAATAAAGCGTTTACAAATATAAAATAAAGAGAAAAGAAACTATGTATTTTTAGTTATTCCGAATTGACTAAATCCCGAAAATGGACATACATTGCTCTCAATCAATTCTCAGTAAATATAAATATTTGTTGCATATGTTTGAATTTTAGGATCAGGCATTTTTAGTTACTAAAAGAGTTTTTTAATCCTGTATGTAGAACAATAAGCAACATTTCAATTTGAAATATACTCGACCATAACGAAATGTTATGGTAGACACTGTACATGCTTCTAACATGATCAGACAACAGAAAATTCTATACAAAGAATTTAAAGAAAGAATGACACTCAATAAGTTGGGAGTTACCATAGACTGACTGATACAATACATATGTACTATAAGTATAACAAGACTAACTGGTTATAAATTAAAGGAGATAGTATTCATGTGTATATACAAACAGACATACATACGAGTACATACGTACTTAAATAACTATTCAACAACAATTCAACAATATTTAATTTTAATAGGAGAATAATCAAATATGTTTTATTATGTATTGACACAAAGAGCAACTAACAACAAAAGAAATTGTTATCAATGGATACTGGATACGGAAAACTGTAATCAATCGATCAATCGATCGATCATAAAAGTACATTTCATTTCAATATGATTTGTTACCCATAAATTGTCAAAACTATTGTCAAACTTTAAATATTACTCATGTCAATCAAGTACAATTGGATTAGAAAAATTGTTAGTATGATTAAACAACAATTAATGGGCCAATTTGATATCTTTAATAAGTCGGTCTTCCGCCTTGTTATTTATTTTAATTTCACAAAATCGTATTGGGTTTCAAAAAATAAAAAAAAAACTGTGCTATGATGGTTTAAATATTTAATGTAATTTTATTTCTACAATTTACAATATTTCTATGAAAGTTCTTTAAAAAATTTGAAGCCATTGTTCAAAACTTCGTTCACAAGAAGGCAGTCTGTTGGAGTTGTGCATTCCAAATGGAATTGACAAAGTATCTTTAAGCGTGAAGGCCTTAACTGACAAATCTAAAATTTATTGATTGTCACGTCACAATTCCACATACCATTTGTATTTAACTGAAGTAAATTCCTAACAGCAAAACACACCCAATATTAAATATTTATAAGTATTATAAAAACTTAATTCTTTTTCTATTCGACAGCTGTTAATAATGTTGGTCACTATAACAGTGACGGTTACCAACTGTGAGGGAAAAGCCGCTTTGCGACGTAAACCAAAAGTGTATAATGCTTTAATAACAACAGACGAAGATTTGGTACAAAGTCGGGCATATCCAGTCATACAGCCGACTATACATGAGTCGGGTATAGCACATTATGGACCTTATAATCCCTATGGTATATATAATCAACATGTGGTAAGACTAGCTCACCCCTTGGCACCAGCTTTAAGCCCCAAAGAACAGGTAAGTGAGAAAACTGATACTTAATTAAACGATCTAATTTAAACTTTGATATAACTACAGATACCGTATCCACTACCATCACCTCAATTTCCGCCACAACTTATGCATCAACCTTTGCTAGCACAGCCACTACCACAACCACAACCCTTAGCTCAAAACCCACCAACCGCACCAGCATCGGAAAAGCCACAAGAGTCATCAATACCACCTACAGGTTTAGAACAACAACCACAGCCTACAATGCAGCCTCCAACAATGGCAATGCAACCATCTGAAATACCAAAAGATCCGACCCAGCCCAGTAAAATGCCAGCCGAACAATTACCAATACCATTAAATCAATATGGTCTACCACCATCACTAATACCCCTTAGACAACCGCAGCCATATCATCCATTTCCCTATGGGCCGTCACCAAATGCTCCACCACTGCCATACCACCTACCACCATACAGATTTAATCAATTTCCCTCACTATATTACAACACTTTACCAGTCTTAAGACAACAATTTTTGCCACCTTATGGCTATTTGCCTACTGGACCCCAGTTTCCTTTAAGCAATGCAATACCTACAGACAAATTAGATCCTCAGTCTGCTCAACCACCATCTCCAATACCCACAGCGGCTCCACCAATGACGACCGCTCCAAGCGAACCGTCCACTGAAATTGTACCGCCTTCAGAACCAGAACCAAGTTTTGAAAACATAAAAAATGGCTCAAAGAGTAAAGACAGCAATGTACCAGATGTTCCACCTCCACCAATACCGTCTGGAGCCAAAGCTGAACAATCTTAAATTGTAATTGTCCTTGACGTTGCATATCAGTAATTCTAAATTAATGTTAGAGAAATTTATGTATGTAAGTTAATATTTATTACAGATTTGTATCCTTGTATGTATAATCAAATTTAAGATTTCCTTTTATGTATGTACATATACATATGTATGCTTAAGTAAAGCCACTAATAAATTTATTTAAAACGCACCAGAAAAAGGATAAATTGAACACGATTTAATAAAAAATCCTAAGAGAAAAAATCAAAAAACAAAATATTTTTATTGGAGTATCTCATTAATATTTTAATAATTAATTGATGCCGGTTAATTAAACAAACCAGGTCTCTTAGTCTATTTAATGAAACAATTCAAATGTGAGCAGCTACAAATGACAAAAGAGCACTAAAAATGTGAGTTTGAATAAGAAAAAAAGACATATTAAGAGACCTACATATGTACATATAAAATGCCTTGGTTTGGTTTCCATTCAAATCGAATACCATGAATCTCATATTTTCACATGATTTTCTCTTAAATGCATGAGGATAAGTGCAACAGACTAATAACGTAAAATAAAATGTCAAAGAACCTCTAACATCACCCTCAAACTCTAGAGAACACATGTGGTATTTTTAAACAACAACAAGAACGACAACAACCATATGAAATCCATTCATATGAATGTAATCAAAATTTGCAACAAGTCAAAAAGAGTGATCTTCATAACATAGTATGTACATCATATAATGTACGTACACATACATATACATATGTTGTTACACATACATATGTATGTATGTATGAACAACAAACACTATACTCAACTGAATATTTTTTCTTCTTTTATAACCTTTTAAAAATGAACAAGGAGTTCAGATACAAATAATCCCTTGGGAATATATCCAACACATGGTGGTGATAAATTAACCGCATAACGTCACCATTCAATACCAAACATATAAAAGGAGTAGACGATACAAGAATGATGACAGTCTGAAATTTAGCATCTACGTATGTACATATAAGTGAAAAATGAAGCCGAAATTTAATTTAATATTCATAATTATCGCACTATTTGGATTTGTTTTTGGTATGTATAATTAATTGCAATACTAGGAAACTATTATGGAAATAAAAGAAAATGTAATTGATTAGCATGTGAAGGTGGTACATTCAAACCATTTGTACGTAGCCGCTATAGCTTGAGATGGCGTAAAACTACAGAAAACCCTAAAGTTTGGGGTTCATCAACCAACTCTGCCGTGTTTAAGGAGGATGTTGGCAAAATTCCAACAAAAAATTTTCAAACTGTAGACAGTACCACAGAGAATTCTATACAAGCTACAACTTCCAAAAACTTGTTTAAAACATCAACCCATCCACCAGACTATGATTATTACAACAATGAAGTGGAGGAAGGAGAACAAAGGAGTTAAATCTTTATGAATGTCTCACTTTCTAAATATACAGTGTAAGCTTAGTTTAAGCAATAATCCTTCAGTTTTCTCCCTAAATCTCTTATTTTGCGTTCGCCTTTAATAAAAAAAAACATAGATTGAATAAACAAGAATCGAATTTTTAATTGTTTCCGCAATAATTCTGAAGTTTGTGAACATCAATCAGTTTTGGATATGTGGTAAAATTGTAACCATAAAATTTTAATTTAATTGATTTAGCAATAATTGCAACTTGTCAGTGATTATATATGTACATATGTATGTAAATTTATTATATTTACTTGATTTTCATTTCATATTAAATTGGTTAAAAAATTCTTCTTTAGACCCAAGTTATGAAAAATTATAAATAAATGTGGAAAAAAATTGTAAAATCATTTCCAAGAATTCAAATAGAAGCAATAGGTTGACCAATTTCCGCTATCGTATCAAAAACATTACATAACCACTGATGCCATAAAAAGAACCGACTAAGAAAGATTACTACATAGTATTAAAGATTGCCTAATATTTGCTTATGCGAAGATTCTCTTCATAGTATCACTAAGAACGCTTAGATGTTAACTGGATTTGTATGTATAATACCTAATAATACCAAGCATGCAGCACGATTGCTGAAAGTATTTACAGGACCAAACGGATGATTTTATATCATTAATATACTTCAATTTATAAAAATTTCATATCTTGATTTCTCTGTGAAAGTTCGAGGCTAGGAAGAAAATATAAAATGGTCACCATTAACGAATACGGCTTGTGCTTAATTCGATTGTAAATTCGGTTATGAAAAATTCGCAATTATTCATTTTATTCATATATCATTTAAGAATTTTAAACAATTATTTCAGAAGCTTTTTATATGACATTAATTTATGTATCTTGATTTTTAAAATTTCTGTGTAGCATTAAAAAAAAAGAAAATTTTAAAGAGGCAAAATGGTCTTTATATCAAATTGTAAAAGGATGGACCAAAGACTGGTGTTCGCACAATTAGATAAGGTTATTCAATTTGTTAATATATCCTATACACAATGTCATATGTATGGAGCTTCCAAACTAAATGTTTGTTTTATCGACGAGTTTTCTATAAAACAATCGTTATCACCCTGTGCTTGCAGATTTTACTCTAAATGAGACAGACAATATGGCAACCTTTCCTCGGTCAATCAGCTGGCCATATCTGTGGAGAACATTATACAAAAAAAAAAAAAAAAAAAAATAGCGAGCAGGGAAAATGTTTATCCGTAAGGAAATACAATTAATAGCATTCCATTTGAAAAGTAAATATATTGGAAGAACATTCAGTATCTCGAGGCCACAACCGAAATCTTTGCCATCATACGACCATATCGGGTAAGCCGAGAGATGTAAACATTTTTCCCATTGCATTCGAAAGCTTTATTGATGCTAGGCTTTAAAAGCACTTTTTGGATTTTTATATTTTTAAAGTACAAGTAAGAGATTGAGGTTTACTGAGAGTACAAGATTTGTGGGACCAACAGTTACCAACAGGCAATCTACCACAGCAGCAGCGGACAACACACAAAGTAAAACGAAAAAGAAAATGGTAAGTGTTTTGGATACACGCTAAAAAGGAGTTAAAATACATATGTATACACCTATTATATATAAATGTATGTGTTTTCAAAAGGAATATTTAAACACTTGTTGAGTCATTAAACCAACCATTTTTAAGGTAAACCAGCCTTTTGAAAATGTACAAACAATTGAACTTTAAGGTCATAAAAGTATTGATAAGACTTGAATGACAGAAAAGTGAAAGTAAAAATTAACTAAAAATGTTTAATTTAAGCAAAAAAAATTTGTAATTAAAATTTTTTAAAAAGAACTGGTTATTGTTTTAAGCATTTCGTTACTTTGTTTATTACTTATGCAAAATTGCAATCTTTTTTATAATTACGTTTAGGCTAAACTTACCGAACAAGAACGTGCTGAAGTTCTGCAGCCGCTTTTAAATGTTGGCTGGTCTATGGTCAATGGACGTGACGCAATTTATAAGGAATACTTATTCAGTGATTTTAATCAAGCTTTCAGTTTTATGTCTGGCGTTGCTCTGTTAGCGGAAAAAACGAATCATCATCCTGAATGGTTCAATGTCTACAACAAAGTTCAAGTAACAATGTCTACACACGATGTGGGTGGTCTCAGTGCCAAAGATATACGTATGGCAAAATACATGGAGGAACAGGCTAAACGTTTTCTTTAAGTGCTTGAGAATTGATTTGTAATTCGTTCTTGATTTGTTAGTAATAAAGTTGATTTATACATCTAAGTTAATATGTCTTTAACTGCATTGTTAGCGTGTTAATATTAGTTGATTTTCGCTTAGGCTAAATTAATTGTTTTACTAAGAATTTCATAGTCGGCTTTCTCCAGAATATCAGGAGAGGAATCATCCAAGGTATAGCCAATTGTTTTGAAAAATGCTTGAGCATTTTCATTATTTTTAAGTACCGTCAGAACTACCTTTTCCATTTTCCAATGCTTTGCACAGTGTTCCAAGGCCATCATCATGTGTTTGCCTAACCCCTTTCTCTGGGCGCTCGGCTCTATTTGCATTTCATAACTACAAGTTTTAATTGTATGATTATTGTTCAAATCCTTACTATAAATTTCAATTCTTACCAGTATAACACACTGTGACCATAGTCCATATCAAAGCGAAACATTGCATAGGCCACAGGTGTTTTATTTGCGTCGACCGCTACTAAATATCTTGCCCAGGTTTTATTCAGATCACTCTGCTTTACTTTCGGCTGCCAGCCCATACTTAATGTTTTATAAAATGGTGATACATTTCGTTCAGCCAACTTAAATGCCCACTTTAACGTTTTTGTATCCATATCATTTTTTGTCCGGCTATAAAGAATGTATTCTGCCGAACCCGTTCTATACTGCAAAACATCTGGCAGAGATTCGAAAGGATTTTTAGCTCTTGAGGCATTTTCAATATTACGCTGTTGCATAGTGGCATTATTAACACTTGCATTCGTCATTTTCTTAACAAATAACACGGATTTTCTTTTGATATTCCTTGAATATTTTAAATTTACTTACAACACAAACATCAATCTGCACGCTAATTTACAAAAACAATAATTGAAAGGCGGTAAAAAATGTTTTACACAGTGTTGCATTTTTCATTTAATCTCAAGTGCTGGTTAATTCAGCTATTTATTTGCAGCTGAAATAATAACGCTTTAGTTCAGACAACAACTTTTATTAGTCACATAACATTATTTTGGCAATATACATAAACAGTTGTCAGTTTCAGTGGAGAATCTCACAAATAAAGTTAATAATAATTGATACATTTTATTTTTAAGTTAAATCATGTATCACTTAGTTTATATTATATGTCATTGATGTTAATTGACGTATAAAGTGGTGACTATTATTTCCTATTTAAATCTCAAAATGAATAATCAAAATGGCTTTATTAGGTAAAGTCAAAGTTTCTGCGATTTATTTATTATTATTTAATTTTTTTAAATATTTGCGGAACTTTCCATCAACGATATTCATCTTGTAGAATACACAAGTTAGCAACACTTTTAATCACTATTTACAAATTTGCATTTGTAGACTTGTAAATAATTTCTTATATTACCAACAACAAGTGCCACAAAATAAGATTTAATTAATTGGAATCAAATATGTTTAAGAAACCCAAAAATAATAAAAACATAACACCACCTTCGGCGCCAACATTAGACGAGGTTTTATCTGATATTGAAACATTTCACGTTGATATAGAACAACCCATTGCAAACAATAACAAGGTATCTTCTGAGACATCAGCAAATACAACAGAAGTCTGGTGGAAAGTGTTTGAGCAGTTTATAGAGGATTTGAAATGTCTGGAAATGGTGCACAGTGAAATAGAAGGCTTCAAAATCAAGTTAGAATCACTAAAGCTTGAAGTTGATACTGAATCGAAACTATTGAAAAATGAAATAAAGCATCAGCAGCATTTGATAAACGTGGCACTGGAATGATAAATATTGTTTGTTTTTTTGGTTTTAAAAATTAGAGTTTTCCTTTATTTATAATATGTGATTAATCAATAAAGTGCTAAGTTGCATTTACAAATATTCATTTAGCCATAATTGTTACTTCGGAAAACTGCAGTCCTATTAAAAGCATATAACTTGTTCAACAAAGCAGAGGCATTTAACAAGTGCTCTTCCCTACAAAACAACGACCGACTTTCTAAACAAATGTTGCAAAGCATATAGTCGTTTGAAAAATTGACTACGCTATGTGAAGCATTGCAGGGAAATGTTTATCTTAAGAAAGGAATTAGACTATGGATTCATACATAAAAGTAATTGAAAAAAGTGACCTATTTATGTTACTATCCAGGAAATATCTATCTATTAAATAAGTAGCCACTTTCCGTATCCTTAACATCTTTTAAGATTGTTTCTTTCTTTCTTCATGCCAACAAAATCAAAGATTATTAATTGTAACCAAACTAGGACGTGAGAATTCGATTTTTCTTATCAGATTTTATAAAATATAAAGCCTCTTGCATTCAAAATAGAATTTATTGATGATATTCAGTTCTCATCAAACTGAACTGCCGTACAAGGAACATTAGGTACAGTCAAATATTTCAAGTTTAAAAACTCTATGCATTACATATATGCTTTGCAACTTACATGTTCCTTTTCCTAATGGATGATGGGCTGAACTGTTTTGCATTCTCTTATTTAAAAATATATGAAGTCTACCGACTCTTTTTCCTACTGCAATAAGCAAATTTTGTTTGTGATTCTAAATTTAAGATCACGTTTTATTAGTAACAATATAGCTTAAAGTACAAGTTGTATCTGACAGCGAACTATATTGATACATTATAACTAAAACAAAAAACAACATGATTTGCAGATTTAATGAACTTTCGATATATATTTTAAGCAAATAGTTTTTCTTTTAAATTATCATTTGAACAAGTAAAGCAATAATTTCTGATTCAATGTTTAGTAAAACTTTTCTTTTATTAGAGTTTCAAATTTCTCCCTTTAATCCGACTTGACGGGAACATAGGAAAGAACAATTGTTGACAAGGTGGGCAACTGTATATCAGCAATTGGAATTTTGCCACTATACAAAAAAGAAATGGAAATGAGAAATTAATAGAGTTAAAGTCAAATATATTCGGATAGTACAACGTACCTTAAAGTTCCATTCAAGTTGTTGCTAACAGCCTGTACTGTCATTGTTTCTGGGAAACTACCATTACCCAAGTTAACCTGCTGACTGATTTCTGTTGGATTATACATCACCAAAAAGCCTGGGCTGCCTGACTTGATTCTATATAAGAAATTAATATAAAAATTGTTAACAAATAGTGATAAATAGTAAAAATAATATCCCATAAAATGTGGCATTAATGTGTTAAGAAAAAAATTCCCTCACCTTTGCCTAGACGTTTAATAATAAACCATTTTATTTGTTAGCATTACATTAAAAAGACAACGGAATTAGTTGTGATGAAAGTTAGTTAAATTAAGTTGCATTATAATGAGTTGAAGACTAAAAGATACTAAATAAAAAGATTTTTACCTGGTATAACCAACTAGTGGATCAATATTCAACATATCAAAGTCACCGTGCATATACGAGGGGGACAAACGCCACTTTTCTATTTCTTTAAAAACGGTTTTATTAATGTTGTCATGTACTTTGGAGCCTACACTAACTACAGGTGTACCGGGCAAAAGAGATAAGAACACATAAGCAGCTAATTGATTAGAAGCCGAACTATTTTCTCCCAAATCGGCTACATTCCATTGTACCCAGTTGTTGTCTACTCCTTTAAATATTTCTAACAGCTGAGTTCGCAAGTTCTTTCCTTGAGGTGCTGCTAAATTCTTTACGAATTGTCCATAAATAGGAATGTCGACGCCCATCTTATCATTGCTGATTTCGTAAATTTGTGGGCGTATAATATCATCAGCCACTGAAAGGAACGATTCATCAGAGGCGTTCTTAACTACAGTGCGATATTCATCAAGAACATGCCCTAATCCTTCTTGGAATGTTGTTTGACTATGTGTCCAGAAGCCATACTGGTCTAAATCATAGTTATTGGTCTTGGCCAGAGATTCATCCTTAAAGTTCTTCGATAATATGAAGAATTTTGTATTCTTTAATCGTATGCCTCTAACACCCAATTCAATCACATGACGCAGCACATCACTCAATTCCTCTTTAACAATACTGTCATTCATATGCAAATCATAAAGTCCGTCACCGAATTGGGATAAAACGTAATTGCCAGACGACACTTCATCCCAAGCAGTACCATTTACTAAAGACAACCAATTATTGGGTACTTCGGCATTCTGAACCCATACAAATGCAGAACGTTTAGTTTCATTTTGTAAAGCCTCTTGCATAAGCTTGGATGTTTTGGGAACGTAATTGGCCGTAATATCCAAAATAACATGCATATTAGTATCTTTGTATTGATTAACAATGTTTTTAATTTTCTCTTCCACCTCCGGCTCTCGTACGTTATAAGTTAGCTCTGCTGGCAATACATAAATAACGCCACTGGCTTTCATTTGGCTAGCCAACTCTACGTTGTCGCTGCTTGCTGTGAAATCTGGGAATTTGGCTAATACACCTCTCTTGTACCACGGCAAAGGTTCGGGGGCAGCACATTTAGGTGCATCAATAATAATTAAAACGGCACCGACAAGCATGCCCAACCAAACCAGCCAGAAGCCAATGAAAAATATCCAACGTAAGCGTACCCAAAAAGGATCATTGGCATACTTCATAAGCTCTTCCTTTGTCATCCCCGTGAAAGCCTACATAAATGAGTAAAAAGAAACTAAATATTAAAGACAGCTAAACCGTTATTTTGAGTTGTATGCTACATAAATTCCGTATTGCAAATTAAATTTAAATTATATTAAAAATATAATTTGGAATGTATTCCATATAAATAATAATAAAAACAAAACTATTGAAACATTTCTCACAAACTAAGTTTGAATTACAAATTATTTTTTTTTTTTGTACGAACCTCTTCCTTATCCTACATAAGAGCATTACAGGAAGTATAAAATAGTGTATTGCATTTAATTCTTAAATTTAATTAGCAAATTTTCCAAATGGTAAGACTTACCTTTCCATTAACTACACCAATATCAATTTTTGCATCGCCATTTTGATGATCGCCCTTAATAAACTTGACCTCTTCACGTTTTCCCGCCAATTTTTCATTATCTTCGGCACCCAACATTTGCTCATCGGCACCATCATTTACGTTATTTTCCTCCTGAACCATTTTCGTATCGGCTACAGAAGTGTCTTCTTTTAAAGCTATTTCCGTAACAGGATTTTCTGATGATTCGGAATGCTGTCCTTCTTCTGCCAATAAACAAAATAAATGTTTTATTGTTATTATTAATTCTTTTTTTTCGCAAATAAAGTAGATTGATTGTCGTGGGATAATGATAACGACCTACTGCCGTCTTATCAAGTTAATAAAAAAAATGATTTATTAAAAACAAGCAGCGGTGAATATAAAGAATATTCATTATTCGAGCGCAGCAATATTCATTTGTAGGTTGACTTATTTTATTGCTTAATTTCAAGACAATTTTATAAAGCATCTTCACAAATATAATAAAGCGCTCATAATCATAAAGTGTTATATAGTTAACAAACAAACAATGCACAAAAGATATGATATTTGTTTAATCAAATAAAGAATAACTTCACTTTATACATTTATATTAAAAATACAGAATGTGATGAATTCAACAAGCAAACTCAAGTACAATTTTATTTATCAAACTAATTTAACTTACAATGCTAATATATAGCTGAATGCGAACTTTTAAAAACACAGGAATGTATGTATGTATGTGTGGATAATATATTTGAACTAAGAATGATTTAATATTCGTCCAGTTCAATCTGAGTAATTTTTGGAACAGAATAAAAAGAGAAGATCAATTATTTTCTACAAATTTCAGTGACCAAAGAAGATTTTAGATTTTATGTATAAGATAAAATTTCGTTCTTTTTGGATGATTCTCTCTATCAATTGAAATGCGATTCAATCTTCCCCCCTTTAAAAGAATATATAAAAACTAAATATACAAGTGCTTTTAATGAGTTACATTACTACTATATACCTACTCTATTTTCGAATTTCATTCAACAATCTTCACTTAATAACTTAAATAAGCATAATATATCACGGCAATAAAGGAGAGACAATATAAAATCTATAAATATAATGCAACCTATTGTAGTGAAAATACATAGTTTAAAATATTGTAATTACTTTCGAGTTTAATTTTCATATTTTTTTGTAATTGATTGTAACTTTGAATAATCACAATTTTTAAAGATCATTATGCCAGGCCTTAGTAGTCGAAAAGCGGCATTATAGCAATAAATTAATTTCAGGCCTGAGTTTATAGATTTAAAATGGCATATCCCAGATTGTAGAAACATCATCTGAATGTCCAGTAGAAAGTATGATAGACTATTAGTAAGTGGTTAGTGGTATCGATTCCCACCAGAGTTCTAGTCTGCAGCACTACACCAAGCATAAGCTCTAAGTCATTCAGCTCGTAATAATTATATTATTGGTAATTGCATTATAATTAATATGTAAATAAAATAAACTGAGATCTGCATTACTATTAATGAACAGACCAATATATTGGGTAATACCTCAAAATTTTAAATTACTTTCATAATTAAAATTAGAAATATTTTGATCATTCATTCCTGAAGATTTCAAAGCCAACAACAAATTTTACAATCAATAAACACAGATTAATAAAGTATAAACACATATGTACATAAGCATGGAGAAAATTTAATATGATTAATAATATGCCATTATGTACGTAATAAATAAATTGTATTGTACTTTCATTTCCTGAATAGAAATCGTATCAATTGTGGTACTTTATTTTCTCCTAAAATTGCTGACGCAATAGGTACTTAATATTTTAGTATACAGAAGACGAATGAACTCCTTTGGCGTGAATGTTTTACATTCGTTAATTACTGTCAAGTATTATTTCTTTCCTTTAGAACATTGACACGTGGAGAGTGCACAGGGGATTTTATTTAAATTGGTTTTTTTTTCACTGAATATGCGAATACAGAAAAATAAATGTGTATAATAAGAAATGCATCATGAAAAAGCAAATATATTTAATTTTTTATTCAAGGGTGTGCCTGAATTTATTATAATATAAAATAAGTGCTTATAATCATATTTTTTAAATTTTATATGATTAAAAATAATAAGTTCTTACCTTTAATATTAGTATCTGTAGAATTATTTTGAGCTTTTGCAGCAGTATCTTCGGAGATGGGCTTATAAATTTCAACTTCTTTCTCAGGCTGTTTCTCGGAACAATCTAACGTTCCGCAATTGCTCACATTCACTTTTCGGCTGTTTCTTTTCAATATGTTTTTCATTTTTTCTTTTCAATCAAATTTCGTTTTCTAGAGGGTTGAATGTATAAAGGTTACCAGATTTATAAAATGTAATAACTGGTGGCACTAAAATAAGAAATATAACAGTTTCTGTAAACAAAAAGCAATAAAATATTTATTACATGTAAATATATTATGTAAATTAAGAGTAAACAAATGTAATGTTTACACAATAGCGAAAAGCCAGAGAAAAATGTTACTGAAACCCTGCCGGATTTTAGAAATGAGGGTAAAAATCATACGACAGTTATTTTGCGTTTACACGACTAGAAGACACCAAAACAAAGTAAAGTCTCTGATCTAATGAAATGTGGTGGCTTTAACAAAATTGGAAATTTCAGAAAATGGGCATTTCCAGATAAACAATTTAAAGATTATTTGTTAAGAAGCCCTTAACAAGTTTCTTAAATTTTACTAATTTTTATTCTCATTAAAGACCAAATGAAAAATTATGTGCTGGCCTACACTAAACTGGATGAACAAAATAATCTGAACTACAGTCGTAAGCCACTAGTACACAATTTCGAAACGTTTCAAATTTATTATTTATTTTAACAGAATTTAATATGATATTTGATTCACTGGTTGAATATTAGACACAACTTAGATATACATAAATAAAATTCTGTTTGTATTACAAGTTCTTTCCTAGAACTATGTTAGTAATCTTAAGTTTTTTATAAATAAGCCCCACTTTTTATTTAATTACGAAATTCTTTAGTGTTGTTATTGTCTTATATTTATTTATATGTGAAATTAGATGCAATTTTAGACAAATGAAAAGTTAATGATGCCTGCTTCAGGATTTCAACCCGATGCGTTTAATTCAGTGATTAAAAATTCAAAACAAGGTATCAAAGTATTCTCTATAGTATATCAAATTAAAACTTAATTTTAGCTAAATGACATATTTAAACAATTTTTAAGCCATGTATGTATGTTTATTATCTGCAACAGATTCTTTTAAAAGATAATATATTTTATATTTTTTTCCAGTTTATTGCAAATATTTTTATTTATTGAAATAAAAAAAATGCTACTGATGTAATTTTGCATACCACTTTCTACAGCTATTTTCTTTAACAGAAAAATAACAAAAAAAAATTGCCGTTTTAGCACTTTTATACTTTCGATCAGACCAATGCACTTAACCAAAGCCAACTAAAGACAGCCAAAGACATGAATCTAACTATATATGCACACATGCATACTTGACTTGAGTTCAATCTTAAATTAAAGTGCAGTTTGTAGACTCCAACAGCAGGTTTAAAGAAATTTATAATTTTATACGAGCATAATACAATATACATACATACATACTTATGTACAAATGTATGTATGTACGTATGAACATTGTGTATAGTTTAAAGACATTTATACATTAGGGCATCACAAATATTTGTTTAACTTTCTTTTTTTATTGAATGTTAGAAGAAACCAAGAACCTAAAATATGTAATCTAAAAATCATTCTAGCCTTAGCAAACAATACCAAGTTGGCTTAAAAACTATAAACTATAAATTTGGTTAGTATTATAAAAACTTTCGTTCGAATGATTCTTTACTGCTGAAAAGCACAACTACCAGTTATTTTGTTCATCGCCAAACCACTGTGTGTTAGAATATGTATGTTGTTAAACAATTACAAATTTATACATACATAAATAGAAAAATTACCAATTTTTCATTTGACTAAGTACAATACAATTACATATTACATATGTATATTCTAATTATTACGAGCTGAGCACGGTGTAGTGTAACAGAACAGAATTACTAACACAGCAGCACACTTTCCACAACACAGCCAATGCAGCCTTACATACAAAGGAATATGAAATAGATGACTAAGACAAGACAAAGTACAAGACAGAAAAATAACACTAAACTTATTTAAGAACAGTACAGTTCCATAATAGTTTGGAATATGCGCAAAAATATCAACACATTCACGTGCATATAGGATTCAAAATTTTAGGTAGTGTAGTGTATTCACAAATGAATGTCAATGTGTGATTTTTGGAGAAGACGAAAGATCAATAGGTAATAGACACGATAGACTTTAATGAGCCTAGATGACTAAATTCTATATTCATACATATTTACTTGTGAAAAAAGAATTATTTAACCTAATTGTAGTTTCTGTACAATAACTGAATTAATAATTTAAAATCGAAGAACGCGATTATAAGTAATATACGCTAATAATATACGGCTATAATACGGCTAATAATATACAATTCATTGCAATACCACCCTAATAAATGACAATACATACATATTTTTATATAAACATATGTACATATGTATTCTTTGCAATGCATATAAAAAACGCTTTTCCTTAAACAAGTCGAAAAGCTACAAACATGGGCTTAACTTATTGTGGCCTCTGTACGTTTAAGGTACTGTCGTCTTTGATAAGATCTTTCTTTAAGGTTACTTAATTTTTTGTTGAGTTCTTGATGCCTAATTTCAATATGATACCCTATATAATATAATATAATATAATATAATATAATATAATATAATATAATATAATATAATATAATATAATATAATATAATATAATATAATATAATATAATATAATATAATATAATATTAATATAATATAATATAATATAATATAATATAATATAATATAATATAATATAATATCATATAATATAATATAATATAATATAATATAATATAATATAATATAATATAATATAATATAATATAATATAATATAATATAATATAATATAATATAATATAATATAATATAATATAATATAATATAATATAATATAATATAATATAATATCATATAATATAATATAATATAATATAATATAATGTAATATAATATTAATATAATATAAAATCAAAATTTAACAATATGTGTTGTAATAAAATTAATGTAATATTATATGTTTGTTCAATATAAAAACGTTGCATATTTCTATAAATTTTAAAATCAAATGTTTATTTTTCTTATTAAAACTCATCATATTTTTTATTGATTTTGATTCATCAATGCAATTGTAGACTTTTATTATATAAGGATTTTTTAAATTGTTTTTTTGCGTATAGGGTATCAAAATAAATTTTATATATGCATACATATGTATGAACTACCCTGTAGGAGAATGAGTAGCTGACTACAAAAGTAACCAACTTTAAGTTAGCTTTTATTTACTAACTTTAAGCTAACTACTACTCAATGCAGAGTTTTCATTAACTCAAGTGTATATTCTGACATTTAGAAAATTTTTAATTTAATAATAATTTTTTCGTAAAAAAATTTTTGTTACTAAAAGGCGGATTTGTTGGCTTATTAGACGAAAGGCCCGAGTTCAAATCCCAGGTCAGACATCAAAACGAAAATATGAAAATATTTCCTCTCAGCAGATCTCTGGCAAAAACTCTGAGAGTAAAAATTCCCATGAAAAGCTTCTCAAAAATCTGTCGTTCGGAGTCAACTTTAAACTGTAGGTCTCGCACATAACACGAGTGGTGTGAGAAGCTAGGACGTTGTACAATGGGTCAATTCGACCTCCGGGTACTGTACTTGTCACTGTTGACAAGTACACATCCTCTAACCTAACCTAACCTAAAAGGCAGTTGAGAAGGCTGTTTTAAAAAGAACGTGATGTATTTTTCAAAATCTCCAAGGTATATTGTTAATAAAAGTATTTTTCATACCTTTATAGTTAATTGTGTTCGTTATCTATCCACAGAAAACAAAATGAAATCATAATGAAGGCCTAGGCTGATCAAAAGGTTTTGACAGAAAAGATTTTATACCAAGAAGGAATTTTATAATTTGAGTGAAGTTTTAATAGATTTATTTTCAAAAACTTAAACAAAACAAATTATGTATTTTATTCCAAAAAAATATAAGATGAAGAGGTTTAATTACAGCTACATAGCTACAAAAAGTCAATTAAAAGCTAACTACAAAAAGTCAACTAAAAGCTAACTTATAACTAGTCGACTTAAAGCTAACTTATAAGTAGTTAGCTTTAAGTTAGTTGAAAAGTAGTGTATAGAACAACCGACTACTGCCTAGGACATCACAATGTTAAAATAGTTAGTTGCTGCCATTGAAAAGTAATCCAAGTGGTAGTCAGCACTAGTTGAGAAATAGTTAGCTTAAAGTTAGTTTAAAGTTAACTATTTTTCCGACAGGGTACATACATTTGTATGAGTATGTATTTAATTGATTTATAGTTTTTTTTTTCTTTAGAAATTTTTGGCAGAGCCAGAATACTTCATACTTGTTAAATAATTTTTATTTGTGCTGGATGATTATTGTATGAACATACATAAATGCCTATGTATTTCATTTAATCGTACAATACTTCACAAAAGTGTTCTACTGGCTTAGAAAATTTAAAACGTTTTGAAATAGCACTATATCTTAATATAATTTCGCTAGAAATGTAAAAATATTATATCCATATAAAAAATGAAGCAAATTATTGATCTACAGATACAGAAATAACGATTATAAATTTTGTGCATTAACGAGTTCTGAAAAGTTTGGTCTTTAAGTAGAAGTTAAAAACCAAAGTTCGACTAGAGTTATTCAGCGAGAGGAATAAAGATTTAAATTTTTGTAAATGAATTATGTCTGCGGACGTTCGGAGGTGTTCATGTGTTGTTACACATGAATACAGCTTGAAAAATATTTAAAGTCATCACACTACATTTTAATCTTGGAGGACTTTGGGCCTTGTTACTTGATATAGAATATTTCACCCAAAAATACCTACTAAGATGTATTGAAAAATTTAGGAGCTTCAGTAGTATGTGATAGCAATTTATAATAGATGATGATTATGTATTAACCAACTATACATAGTATATGTATAAATTTAAAAAAATCTCCTTTATAGACTTTTGCCCATACCCATTGAAAGTACTTTTTTGATTCTTAATATAAATTTAAGATTTAGTTAATTTAAGCTTTTGCAATTTTTCAGATTCCATAATTATAATTTAGATTCCAAACAAAGCAAAAATTTTTCTTTGACAAAAATAAATACTTATGTAGCTCACTGTCTGCAATTTAGATTTTTAATTACTTTGCATGTTTTTCCCCTAAAAACTGGAAGCTATTGGTATTTATTAATGTATATAAAACCATTAACTTTAATCTCATTGTGCTAATAAATTTAAATAGAAATCATATAAACTATATGGCTGGCTTTAGAAAAAGATGTTACAAACTTAAGAAAAGTAGATTTTTATAATTTTAGTATTTATTTATTTATTTTATTTATTTTATTTATTTATTTATATGAAAACTATAAAAAGCTATATTTAGATATTCCTGATGGTACCTTAACCCCGTCTGATCGCAAAGAACTCATCATAATACGCTAATATAATATATTATAATATTATTAATATTATAATATGATATAATACGGATACTATTTGAAACCCCATGTAAAATATAACATACATATGACGGATGCTATGTGGCCTTAAGGCCGATAGCTGTCAAAATACTCAACGCAAGTTAATAGTTAAAACTTGCCCAACACTATGTGATGCTTTAACAGAGAAGTATTGAAACAAAGCACCTAAGAAAACATGTATTTCAACTTTTTTGTCAGTTGAAAAAATCAAAGTTGAACATATGACAGTTTCTACGTGACTCCGCCTTTAACATGAAAAAATGTTTGACAAAAAAATGTCAATTTGACAAAAATATGTACCACTTAAAGGAACTTATTAATTATCACAGGGTAACAGGGTTGCTCGGTGCTTATTATCATCACAATTACCAGCGCGGTAAATGTAAGGCTTTATTGGATATATGTAAACTTATTAAATATTAGAAAGTTTTCTAAATATTATTTTAATGCAGTTGTGGGTAGAAACAGGGTGCAAAGTAATGTTGATAATTACAAATATTTAGCAATGGCAACACAGCATATTTACTCAAATCGTACTCTCGCTCTGTTATCACTTTAGCACCGCGAACTAAGAGAATATTTATAGTCCCCTTTCCCCTTTAACATATAATAAAAACAACACATAACAGCAATTGAAATGATTAGAATTAATCAAGAAATAAACTAGTCGACAACCAGAAAACGGAAAAGTTCCAAAAATCTAGCATTGCAGATGAATTAGAATACACAAGTAAATTTCAATAAGAGTATCTGCAATATTTAATAATTGCTGATCTAGTTTGGCCTAAATTTAAATAAAATATTAAATATAATCAATAAAATAAACTGATTATAGAATAATCGATAATGTTACGAAAAAGTACTTTATGTGTGGTAAAGCACAAGGAATTATGTCAAAGGATACGTTCAATGTCCTCCCTCCTGTGCTCGAAAGGCTTAATCGGTGGACAATGGGTACCAGCCATCAGTGGTCAAACATTTGATGTTAAAAATCCAGCAAATGGTCAAGTCATAGGCAGTGTACCCAACATGAATGAGAAAGATGCTCAGTTGGCCATAGACGCTGCTAAAAATGCATTCTACTCACAAGAATGGACTTCATTAACTGCAAAACAACGTTCACAACTATTAAAGGTATTACACATTGCAATAAAATGAAAACGAAAAAAGCAAATCCATATTAGCTAGTGTATTGATTTTCATGTTTCGTTTAAATTGTGTGTATGTATTTAGAACTGGTATCATTTAATTGAGAAGAATACACAAGAAATTGCTGAAATTATGACTGCAGAATCAGGGAAACCTATTGTGGAGTCTAAAGCAGAAGTGTTTTATGGAAATGCTTTTATGGAATGGTTTGCCGAAGAAGCCAGACGTATATACGGCGAAATAGTACCAGCGCCAGTACCAAATCGTGAATTGATAGTAATGAAACAGCCACTGGGTGTAGCTGCTCTAATAACACCTTGGAATTTTCCATTGGCAATGATTACCCGCAAAGCTGGAGCAGCTCTAGCTGCAGGTAAAAATCTTTTTTACTCCAAATACATATATGAATATAAACAAATTTACTACCAATAAAAATGCGTATTTTAGGTTGTACAGTTGTTATTAAACCAGCAGAGGATACACCGTTTACAGCTTTAGCGGTAGCTAAACTTGCTGAAGAAGCCGGCATACCAAAAGGTGTTGTAAATGTAGTGACCACGAATAAAGCTGCTCCTATAGGTGAACTGTTTTGCAAAAGTCCCGATATACAAGGAATTTCATTTACTGGTTCAACCGAAGTTGGCAGAATATTATTCCGCCAATCAGCGGATGGTATTAAAAGGGTATCATTAGAATTGGGCGGAAACGCACCGTTTATTGTTTTTGATTCGGCTAATTTGGAGAAGGCCGTTGATGGTGCCATAGCATCAAAATTCCGTAACTGTGGCCAAACTTGCGTTTCGTCCAATCGTTTCTTTATACAAGAAGGAGTTTATGATAAATTCGTGGCCGCACTTAAAGAACGTGTTCAAAGCTTGAAAATAGGCCCGGGAGATAAAGAAACTACTCAAGTTGGTCCGTTGGTAAATGAAATGCAATTTAATAAAGTATCTTCATTTGTTGAAGATGCCCGTTGTAAGAAAGCAGATATTATATGCGGCGGTAAACCTCTAAAGGAATTGGGCAGCTTATTTTACGAGCCTACAATTGTAACAAATATTCCAACGTCTGCGAAAATATACACTGAAGAAGTTTTCGGTCCTGTTGTCTCAATTATTAAGTTTAAAACGGAGGAAGAGGCTCTAGCAAAGGCAAATGAATCTCGTCGCGGTCTAGCTGGATACTTTTACAGTGATAATGTACAACAAATATTCCGAGTAGCTAAACGTCTTGAAGTAGGTATGGTGGGTGTAAATGAAGGCCTCATATCGGCAGCTGAAGCTCCATTTGGTGGCATCAAAGAGTCTGGTATAGGACGTGAAGGTTCTCACCACGGCATTGATGAATACACTGAAATCAAATACATTTGCATGGGGAATTTAAATTACAATTAAATAGTTGATAAATTCGTAATACTCCAGCACTTTTGATAGCAACTGCAGCTTTAAATATGTCTTCCAGTCATAAAAAATTGTTTTAATTATATTTGCTTGATAGTCTAAAATATTAAGAGTAATAAGTATGTATGTGTTATTGATAATTAGCCATAAATCAAATAAACGTTTATTTCTTTCAAGGTGTAAGTTGAAAAATGTGTAAAATGTATTATATTATGCACAGTTTTAAACTAATGTATACCGTACTGTTTTTAATACAAAGTTAAAGAAGAATTTTAATTTTTCGAAAACCTCAAAAAAACATTGTACTAATGAAGTTCGATTAAGTTCTTACTATAAATTATGTATTAAAAGTTTTTCGAAAAACCTTTCAGCTTTAACTGAGAGTTATTTTTTGAAATCTAGTAATACATTGTTATTATTTTTTAAGTTTATAGAAAAATAAATTTTATCTCACTCACCCTCTTAATACATTTCTTATCTAAATGTATAAGAATAAAAAAATTGCTCCAGATTTCAGAAATTTGATATATTTTATACATATTTATAGCCGTTTTAAGCGAAATAATTAAAAATAATGAAGTTTAAAATACAATAAATTACAAAATCCTTATAAATTACTAATTTGAATTAAATTTAAAATGTTTAGAACTAACTTAGCTTGAAAATTCTCTTTACAGAAGTGTCTTCTTTTAAAGCTATTTCCGTAACAGGATTTTCTGATGATTCGGAATGCTGTCCTTCTTCTGCCAATAAACAAAATAAATGTTTTATTGTTATTATTAATTCTTTTTTTTTTGCAAATAAAGTAGATTGATTGTCGTGGGATAATGATAACGACCTACTGCCGTCTTATCAAGTTAATAAAAAAAAAATGATTTATTAAAAACAAGCAGCGGTTGAATATAAATAATATTCATTATTCGAGCGCAGCAATATTCATTTGTAGGTTGACTTATTTTATTGCTTAATTTCAAGACAATTTATAAAGCATCTTCACAAATATAATAAAGCGCTCATAATCATAAAGTGTTATATAGTTAACAAACAAACAATGCACAAAAGATATGATATTTGTTTAATCAAATAAAGAATAACTTCACTTTATACATTTATATTAAAAATACAGAATGTGATGAATTCAACAAGCAAACTCAAGTACAATTTTATTTATCAAACTAATTTAACTTACAATGCTAATATATAGCTGAATGCGAACTTTTAAAAACACAGGAATGTATGCATGTATGTTTGGATAATATATTTGAACTAAGAATGATTTAATATTCGTCCAGTTCAATCTGAGTAATTTTTGGAACAGAATAAAAAGAGAAGATCAATTATTTTCTACAAATTTCAGTGACCAAAGAAGATTTTAGATTTTATGTATAGGATAAAATTTCGTTCTTTTTGGATGATTCTCTCTATCAATTGAAATGCGATTCAATCTTCCCCCCTTTAAAAGAATATATAAAAACTAAATATACAAGTGCTTTTAATGAATTACATTACTACTATATACCTACTCTATTTTCGAATTTCATTCAACAATCTTCACTTAATAACTTAAATAAGCATAATATATCACGGCAATAAAGGAGAGACAATATAAAATCTATAAATATAATGCAACCTATTGTAGTGAAAATACATAGTTTAAAATATTGTAATTACTTTCGAGTTTAATTTTCATATTTTTTTGTAATTGATTGTAACTTTGAATAATCACAATTTTTAAAGATCATTATGCCAGGCCTTAGTAGTCGAAAAGCGGCATTATAGCAATAAATTAATTTCAGGCCTGAGTTTATAGATTTAAAATGGCATATCCCAGATTGTAGAAACATCATCTGAATGTCCAGTAGAAAGTATGATAGACTATTAGTAAGTGGTTAGTGGTATCGATTCCCACCAGAGTTCTAGTCTGCAGCACTACACCAAGCATAAGCTCTAAGTCATTCAGCTCGTAATAATTATATTATTGGTAATTGCATTATAATTAATATGTAAATAAAATAAACTGAGATCTGCATTACTATTAATGAACAGACCAATATATTGGGTAATACCTCAAAATTTTAAATTACTTTCATAATTAAAATTAGAAATATTTTGATCATTCATTCCTGAAGATTTCAAAGCCAACAACAAATTTTACAATCAATAAACACAGATTAATAAAGTATAAACACATATGTACATAAGCATGGAGAAAATTTAATATGATTAATAATATGCCATTATGTACGTAATAAATAAATTGTATTGTACTTTCATTTCCTGAATAGAAATCGTATCAATTGTGGTACTTTATTTTCTCCTAAAATTGCTGACGCAATAGGTACTTAATATTTTAGTATACAGAAGACGAATGAACTCCTTTGGCGTGAATGTTTTACATTCGTTAATTACTGTCAAGTATTATTTCTTTCCTTTAGAACATTGACACGTGGAGAGTGCACAGGGGATTTTATTTAAATTGGTTTTTTTTCACTGAATATGCGAATACAGAAAAATAAATGTGTATAATAAGAAATGCATCATGAAAAAGCAAATATATTTAATTTTTTATTCAAGGGTGTGCCTGAATTTATTATAATATAAAATAAGTGCTTATAATCATATTTTTTAAATTTTATATGATTAAAAATAATAAGTTCTTACCTTTAATATTAGTATCTGTAGAATTATTTTGAGCTTTTGCAGCAGTATCTTCGGAGATGGGCTTATAAATTTCAACTTCTTTCTCAGGCTGTTTCTCGGAACAATCTAACGTTCCGCAATTGCTCACATTCACTTTTCGGCTGTTTCTTTTCAATATGTTTTTCATTTTTTCTTTTCAATCAAATTTCGTTTTCTAGAGGGTTGAATGTATAAAGGTTACCAGATTTATAAAATGTAATAACTGGTGGCACTAAAATAAGAAATATAACAGTTTCTGTAAACAAAAAGCAATAAAATATTTATTACATGTAAATATATTATGTAAATTAAGAGTAAACAAATGTAATGTTTACACAATAGCGAAAAGCCAGAGAAAAATGTTACTGAAACCCTGCCGGATTTTAGAAATGAGGGTAAAAATCATACGACAGTTATTTTGCGTTTACACGACTAGAAGACACCAAAACAAAGTAAAGTCTCTGATCTAATGAAATGTGGTGGCTTTAACAAAATTGGAAATTTCAGAAAATGGGCATTTCCAGATAAACAATTTAAAGATTATTTGTTAAGAAGCCCTTAACAAGTTTCTTAAATTTTACTAATTTTTATTCTCATTAAAGACCAAATGAAAAATTATGTGCTGGCCTACACTAAACTGGATGAACAAAATAATCTGAACTACAGTCGTAAGCCACTAGTACACAATTTCGAAACGTTTCAAATTTATTATTTATTTTAACAGAATTTAATATGATATTTGATTCACTGGTTGAATATTAGACACAACTTAGATATACATAAATAAAATTCTGTTTGTATTACAAGTTCTTTCCTAGAACTATGTTAGTAATCTTAAGTTTTTTATAAATAAGCCCCACTTTTTATTTAATTACGAAATTCTTTAGTGTTGTTATTGTCTTATATTTATTTATATGTGAAATTAGATGCAATTTTAGACAAATGAAAAGTTAATGATGCCTGCTTCAGGATTTCAACCCGATGCGTTTAATTCAGTGATTAAAAATTCAAAACAAGGTATCAAAGTATTCTCTATAGTATATCAAATTAAAACTTAATTTTAGCTAAATGACATATTTAAACAATTTTTAAGCCATGTATGTATGTTTATTATCTGCAACAGATTCTTTTAAAAGATAATATATTTTATATTTTTTTCCAGTTTATTGCAAATATTTTTATTTATTGAAATAAAAAAAATGCTACTGATGTAATTTTGCATACCACTTTCTACAGCTATTTTCTTTAACAGAAAAATAACAAAAAAAATTGCCGTTTTAGCACTTTTATACTTTCGATCAGACCAATGCACTTAACCAAAGCCAACTAAAGACAGCCAAAGACATGAATCTAACTATATATGCACACATGCATACTTGACTTGAGTTCAATCTTAAATTAAAGTGCAGTTTGTAGACTCCAACAGCAGGTTTAAAGAAATTTATAATTTTATACGAGCATAATACAATATACATACATACATACTTATGTACAAATGTATGTATGTAAGTATGAACATTGTGTATAGTTTAAAGACATTTATACATTAGGGCATCACAAATATTTGTTTAACTTTCTTTTTTTATTGAATGTTAGAAGAAACCAAGAACCTAAAATATGTAATCTAAAAATCATTCTAGCCTTAGCAAACAATACCAAGTTGGCTTAAAAACTATAAACTATAAATTTGGTTAGTATTATAAAAACTTTCGTTCGAATGATTCTTTACTGCTGAAAAGCACAACTACCAGTTATTTTGTTCATCGCCAAACCACTGTGTGTTAGAATATGTATGTTGTTAAACAATTACAAATTTATACATACATAAATAGAAAAATTACCAATTTTTCATTTGACTAAGTATAATACAATTACATATTACATATGTATATTCTAATTATTACGAGCTGAGCACGGTGTAGTGTAACAGAACAGAATTACTAACACAGCAGCACACTTTCCACAACACAGCCAATGCAGCCTTACATATGTACAAAGGAATATGAAATAGATGACTACGACAAGAGAAAGTACAAGACGGAAAAATAATACTAAACTTATTTAAGAACAGTACAGTTCCATAATAGTTTGGAATATGCGCAAAAATATCAACACATTCACGAGCATATAGGATTCAAAATTTTAGGTAGTGTAGTGTATTCACAAATGAATGTCAATGTGTGATTTTTGGAGAAGACGATGAGATCAATAGGTAATAGACACGACTTGCATGCATAGACTTTAATGAGCCTAGATGACTAAATTCTATATTCATACATATTTACTTCTGAAAAAAAAATTATTTAACCTAATTGTAGTTTCTGTACAATAACTGAATTAATAATTTAAAATCGAAGAACGCGATTATAAGTAATATACGCTAATAATATACGGCTATAATACGGCTAATAATATACAATTCATTGCAATACCACCCTAATAAATGACAATACATACATATTTTTACATAAACATATGTACATATGTATTCTTTGCAATGCATATAAAAAACGCTTTTCACTTAAACAAGTCGAAAAGCTACAAACATGGGCTTAACTTATTGTGGCCTCTGTACGTTTAAGGTACTGTCGTCTTTGATAAGATCTTTCTTTAAGGTTACTTAATTTTTTGTTGAGTTCTTGATGCCTAATTTCAATATGATACCCTATATAATATAATATAATATAATATAATATAATATAATATAATATAATATAATATAATATAATATAATATAATATAATATAATATAATATAATATAATATAATATAATATAATATAATATAATATAATATAATATAATATAATATAATATAATATAATATAATATAATATAATATAATATAATATAATATAATATTAATATAATATAATATAATATAATATAATATAATATAATATAATATAATATAATATAATATAATATAATATAATATAATATAATATAATATAATATAATATAATATAATATAATATAATATAAAATAATATAATATAATATAATATAATATAATATAATATAATATAATATAATATAATATAATATAATATAATATAATATAATGTAATATAATATTAATATAATATAAAATCAAAATTTAACAATATGTGTTGTAATAAAATTAATGTAATATTATATGTGTGTTCAATATAAAAACGTTGCATATTTCTATAAATTTTAAAATCAAATGTTTATTTTTCTTATTAAAACTCATCATATTTTTTATTGATTTTGATTCATCAATGCAATTGTAGACTTTTATTATATAAGGATTTTTTAAATTGTTTTTTTGCGTATAGGGTATCAAAATAAATTTTATATATGCATACATATGTATGAACTACATACATTTGTATGAGTATGTATTTAATTGATTTATAGTTTTTTTTTTCTTTAGAAATTTTTGGCAGAGCCAGAATACTTCATACTTGTTAAATAATTTTTATTTGTGCTGGATGATTATTGTATGAACATACATAAATGCCTATGTATTTCATTTAATCGTACAATACTTCACAAAAGTGTTCTACTGGCTTAGAAAATTTAAAACGTTTTGAAATAGCACTATATCTTAATATAATTTCGCTAGAAATGTAAAAATATTATATCCATATAAAAAATGAAGCAAATTATTGATCTACAGATACAGAAATAACGATTATAAATTTTGTGCATTAACGAGTTCTGAAAAGTTTGGTCTTTAAGTAGAAGTTAAAAACCAAAGTTCGACTAGAGTTATTCAGCGAGAGGAATAAAGATTTAAATTTTTGTAAATGAATTATGTCTGCGGACGTTCGGAGGTGTTCATGTGTTGTTACACATGAATACAGCTTGAAAAATATTTAAAGTCATCACACTACATTTTAATCTTGGAGGACTTTGGGCCTTGTTACTTGATATAGAATATTTCACCCAAAAATACCTACTAAGATGTATTGAAAAATTTAGGAGCTTCAGTAGTATGTGATAGCAATTTATAATAGATGATGATTATGTATTAACCAACTATACATAGTATATGTATAAATTTAAAAAAATCTCCTTTATAGACTTTTGCCCATACCCATTGAAAGTACTTTTTTGATTCTTAATATAAATTTAAGATTTAGTTAATTTAAGCTTTTGCAATTTTTCAGATTCCATAATTATAATTTAGATTCCAAACAAAGCAAAAATTTTTCTTTGACAAAAATAAATACTTATGTAGCTCACTGTCTGCAATTTAGATTTTTAATTACTTTGCATGTTTTTCCCCTAAAAACTGGAAGCTATTGGTATTTATTAATGTATATAAAACCATTAACTTTAATCTCATTGTGCTAATAAATTTAAATAGAAATCATATAAACTATATGGCTGGCTTTAGAAAAAGATGTTACAAACTTAAGAAAAGTAGATTTTTATAATTTTAGTATTTATTTATTTATTTTATTTATTTTATTTATTTATTTATATGAAAACTATAAAAAGCTATATTTAGATATTCCTGATGGTACCTTAACCCCGTCTGATCGCAAAGAACTCATCATAATACGCTAATATAATATATTATAATATTATTAATATTATAATATGATATAATACGGATACTATTTGAAACCCCATGTAAAATATAACATACATATGACGGATGCTATGTGGCCTTAAGGCCGATAGCTGTCAAAATACTCAACGCAAGTTAATAGTTAAAACTTGCCCAACACTATGTGATGCTTTAACAGAGAAGTATTGAAACAAAGCACCTAAGAAAACATGTATTTCAACTTTTTTGTCAGTTGAAAAAATCAAAGTTGAACATATGACAGTTTCTACGTGACTCCGCCTTTAACATGAAAAAATGTTTGACAAAAAAATGTCAATTTGACAAAAATATGTACCACTTAAAGGAACTTATTAATTATCACAGGGTAACAGGGTTGCTCGGTGCTTATTATCATCACAATTACCAGCGCGGTAAATGTAAGGCTTTATTGGATATATGTAAACTTATTAAATATTAGAAAGTTTTCTAAATATTATTTTAATGCAGTTGTGGGTAGAAACAGGGTGCAAAGTAATGTTGATAATTACAAATATTTAGCAATGGCAACACAGCATATTTACTCAAATCGTACTCTCGCTCTGTTATCACTTTAGCACCGCGAACTAAGAGAATATTTATAGTCCCCTTTCCCCTTTAACATATAATAAAAACAACACATAACAGCAATTGAAATGATTAGAATTAATCAAGAAATAAACTAGTCGACAACCAGAAAACGGAAAAGTTCCAAAAATCTAGCATTGCAGATGAATTAGAATACACAAGTAAATTTCAATAAGAGTATCTGCAATATTTAATAATTGCTGATCTAGTTTGGCCTAAATTTAAATAAAATATTAAATATAATCAATAAAATAAACTGATTATAGAATAATCGATAATGTTACGAAAAAGTACTTTATGTGTGGTAAAGCACAAGGAATTATGTCAAAGGATACGTTCAATGTCCTCCCTCCTGTGCTCGAAAGGCTTAATCGGTGGACAATGGGTACCAGCCATCAGTGGTCAAACATTTGATGTTAAAAATCCAGCAAATGGTCAAGTCATAGGCAGTGTACCCAACATGAATGAGAAAGATGCTCAGTTGGCCATAGACGCTGCTAAAAATGCATTCTACTCACAAGAATGGACTTCATTAACTGCAAAACAACGTTCACAACTATTAAAGGTATTACACATTGCAATAAAATGAAAACGAAAAAAGCAAATCCATATTAGCTAGTGTATTGATTTTCATGTTTCGTTTAAATTGTGTGTATGTATTTAGAACTGGTATCATTTAATTGAGAAGAATACACAAGAAATTGCTGAAATTATGACTGCAGAATCAGGGAAACCTATTGTGGAGTCTAAAGCAGAAGTGTTTTATGGAAATGCTTTTATGGAATGGTTTGCCGAAGAAGCCAGACGTATATACGGCGAAATAGTACCAGCGCCAGTACCAAATCGTGAATTGATAGTAATGAAACAGCCACTGGGTGTAGCTGCTCTAATAACACCTTGGAATTTTCCATTGGCAATGATTACCCGCAAAGCTGGAGCAGCTCTAGCTGCAGGTAAAAATCTTTTTTACTCCAAATACATATATGAATATAAACAAATTTACTACCAATAAAAATGCGTATTTTAGGTTGTACAGTTGTTATTAAACCAGCAGAGGATACACCGTTTACAGCTTTAGCGGTAGCTAAACTTGCTGAAGAAGCCGGCATACCAAAAGGTGTTGTAAATGTAGTGACCACGAATAAAGCTGCTCCTATAGGTGAACTGTTTTGCAAAAGTCCCGATATACAAGGAATTTCATTTACTGGTTCAACCGAAGTTGGCAGAATATTATTCCGCCAATCAGCGGATGGTATTAAAAGGGTATCATTAGAATTGGGCGGAAACGCACCGTTTATTGTTTTTGATTCGGCTAATTTGGAGAAGGCCGTTGATGGTGCCATAGCATCAAAATTCCGTAACTGTGGCCAAACTTGCGTTTCGTCCAATCGTTTCTTTATACAAGAAGGAGTTTATGATAAATTCGTGGCCGCACTTAAAGAACGTGTTCAAAGCTTGAAAATAGGCCCGGGAGATAAAGAAACTACTCAAGTTGGTCCGTTGGTAAATGAAATGCAATTTAATAAAGTATCTTCATTTGTTGAAGATGCCCGTTGTAAGAAAGCAGATATTATATGCGGCGGTAAACCTCTAAAGGAATTGGGCAGCTTATTTTACGAGCCTACAATTGTAACAAATATTCCAACGTCTGCGAAAATATACACTGAAGAAGTTTTCGGTCCTGTTGTCTCAATTATTAAGTTTAAAACGGAGGAAGAGGCTCTAGCAAAGGCAAATGAATCTCGTCGCGGTCTAGCTGGATACTTTTACAGTGATAATGTACAACAAATATTCCGAGTAGCTAAACGTCTTGAAGTAGGTATGGTGGGTGTAAATGAAGGCCTCATATCGGCAGCTGAAGCTCCATTTGGTGGCATCAAAGAGTCTGGTATAGGACGTGAAGGTTCTCACCACGGCATTGATGAATACACTGAAATCAAATACATTTGCATGGGGAATTTAAATTACAATTAAATAGTTGATAAATTCGTAATACTCCAGCACTTTTGATAGCAACTGCAGCTTTAAATATGTCTTCCAGTCATAAAAAATTGTTTTAATTATATTTGCTTGATAGTCTAAAATATTAAGAGTAATAAGTATGTATGTGTTATTGATAATTAGCCATAAATCAAATAAACGTTTATTTCTTTCAAGGTGTAAGTTGAAAAATGTGTAAAATGTATTATATTATGCACAGTTTTAAACTAATGTATACCGTACTGTTTTTAATACAAAGTTAAAGAAGAATTTTAATTTTTCGAAAACCTCAAAAAAACATTGTACTAATGAAGTTCGATTAAGTTCTTACTATAAATTATGTATTAAAAGTTTTTCGAAAAACCTTTCAGCTTTAACTGAGAGTTATTTTTTGAAATCTAGTAATACATTGTTATTATTTTTTAAGTTTATAGAAAAATAAATTTTATCTCACTCACCCTCTTAATACATTTCTTATCTAAATGTATAAGAATAAAAAAATTGCTCCAGATTTCAGAAATTTGATATATTTTATACATATTTATAGCCGTTTTAAGCGAAATAATTAAAAATAATGAAGTTTAAAATACAATAAATTACAAAATCCTTATAAATTACTAATTTGAATTAAATTTAAAATGTTTAGAACTAACTTAGCTTGAAAATTCTCTTTACAGAAGTAAATTTATTTCTCAAGGCGTTGGCAATCACATTAGCGTTACCAACTATAATTTTTTAATTTGTTTTAGGAAAAGGCGGCACATATATAAACAAGAAAAAAAGTGCGACGCTTAAACAACACAACTGCAGAGGTTAAAAATATTGTTAATAATTTCACAACTTTTGCAAAGCATGTCTTGTAAGTAAATTACTGTCTAGTTGTTTTTTTTATTAAATATAATATTAATCTATAGTTCAAGGAGATTTCAATGTCACTCAAACTACAGAAGGTGCATCGGCTGAAAAGAAAGCTGAAGGAATTGTCCCGGTTTTCATAAAGCAGATCCTCAATTCGCCGGAGGGTAATTTTCAAATGTTTGATATGACTTTCAGTATGGTGTATGTAAAGGCAATTGTCCGAAATATTGATACTTCGTCTACAAAGATTACTTATCTACTAGAGGACAGTACCGGACGAATTGATGCTCATTATTGGTTGGAAGAAGGTGACGCTTTGAAATCTCCGGATGTTATGGTAAACAAGTACGCTACCGTCTTCGGTAGTGTTAGATCTCAAGGCGGTCAGAAAACATTAATGGTTTTTAAAATGCTGCCGGTTAATGATCCCAATGAGGTTGTAACGCACAATCTGGAAGTGTTAAATGCTCGCTACAAAGCTGAAGAGTATGCCAAAAAACCGTCGAGTTATGGGGATTTTGATGGGTCTGCTGGAGAGTCATCCGGTGCTGGCGCTGGAAGTGATTTAGGACTAGATGGAAAACATTTGGCCGTTTTTCAAGCAATCAAAAATCATCGTTCCACTGATGGTATTAGTCGGTCTGAATTGAAACGGAAATTCACCCATATGACGGATAATGAATTAGAGTAAGTGCATTAATTGCAATAATTGAATATTCAAGAATAATTTTTAATCGAATGAAAGTCCATAAGTAATGAATTTTGCAAAAGAGAGTTTCCACAATTGTTATGAATTCTTCAATTATTGCATACAAATTTTTTATGAAGGTCTTGCTACAGTTTTCAGTTTGTTTTGGCCATCCACTAAAATTAATTAAAATTTTGTTTTTTATTTTCAGTCCCATATTGGAGTTCATGATTGGTGAAGGCCATATATATTCGAGCATAGATGCTGACCATTTTCTTAGTACTGAATAATATTTTATATATGTATGTGTATGGTATAAGGAATTAATATTAGTGATTTTTTATGTTAAATAAATTCTTGATAAAAATAATACATAATCGTAGACTGATTCCGGTTTTAAAGTATATAAGTAAGTTTGGCGAAACAAAACGATCGAAATGAAGAAAAACTATCGAAACGGAAGTTTTCTTCAACTCATAGGACTTTTTTCCATTTGCTTCTATAGTACAAGACTTGGTTGAATGTTATAGCAACCTAAAAAGCATCGGTTTCAAACATAACAAACTGCTTAATAAATCTCTAATTGCCTCGCTATGCACTAAAGTTAATATGATTTGTATCCAAAAACTAGCACTGGTGATTCCCCATCCTTACTTGCGTAGTTGACAATTCACATCTGAATTAAATAAAATAATTTTGTGTTTTACAAACACCAGGGGGTTTTACATTTATTTTAAATCAGTATATTGTATCAGAAATAAACCTTAATACATAACAGACGAAATATGAAACATTCGTCTAGAATGCCACGAAATATGAACACTAAATTTAATGATGTTCGGCATGTTCTTTAGCCTGACTTTCAGCCCAGGCTTTCTTGTTTTCGGGGGAGTTGGCTAAACAGCAAAAAGAATAGAAGCAATAAGAATGAGGTTAGTTTTGAGTTCAAAACAAACACTGTATTGATAATTACCGAGTTTGCTAATTTTGTAGAAAACTGGAATACATAAGCCAAAGGCTACAAAGTAGTAACGCCAGATCCATTGGTTCTTAATGTAGTGTTTCAATGGAAATTGAGCGATTTTGGCTGAAAAAGTGTAGGGGAACTTCATGGGGTTGCCAACTGGCTTCTCAACAACTTTGTCTGCCATTGTTTAGGTTCTTTACACTTCTGAAAAATGTAGAAAAATTGATATTATTCGAATAAATTAAAATATTGTTTCAAAAATTATGTAATCTATAACTTTTCTACAAATAAAAATCCACCTCCAGTACCTTCAAGTCAAGAAATTCGCAAAATGTCAGTTTTCCACATGAAGTTAGCTGCATTTTAAGTGAAATTAATATAGCCAGATCAATAAAATGTGAAGACGTCAGTTTTGTTTATTTGACTTTATAACAGATGGAGCTTAAAAGGAAATACACTTAGAAAATCCAAAAAAGAATAATGATTAAAATTATTTTTATCTCTTTGAATCTAAGCAAACATATAAAAATGTATTAGTTTTATTTCAAACATTAGTAAATTGTAGGCGTAACGCTTATTTTATAACACTTCGATTTTTTAGACAAATTGGACAAAACGAAAAGATATTCCTTCGGCGACTTCCACTCAGCAGTCTTCTGGCAAAAGTATTATTATAAAGTATATTTTGATACTACTAAATAAATAAATAATAATAATAAAAAGCACTGAGAGTAAATAAATTAAATATGGGTTCAATTTGTATGAATAATGAATGAATTTGCGGTGATATTCTGTACTATCGTTTAGTCAGTTTTTACTAACTACAATTTTAGACCTATTCATAAATTTTAGCGGCATTTGTGTGTTTAACATTGACACTACTGGAGTTTGGTAATATTCATAAAAAAAGAGAAAAGCACGCCAAACACATATTATAAGTTTCGCGCGTGAATTTTGCAAAAAATCATCAATTTTTCATTAAACAAAATAATCAAAACTATATAAAATATTGTTAAACAATTTTTGAGTTGCTCAGGAATCAAAACAGTGGCAGCATATATCAAATAAATTAAAAAATATATGAATTTTTATAATATTTCAGTGGCGTGAAAATTTTCTTTTGCTAGACTTTTTACTCACCAACACGCACATATATATGTATATACATGTACATTTGCATGTGTAAACAACAAAAAGGAATTTTATTCGAAAAAAAAAATAAAAAATTAAAGTCGGGAATACTAAAAACATCCGTCAAGCGAAGCTGGTTAATACCCTACTTTAGAATCAAACGTTATTGAAAAATGCCTATTTGTAAACGCGATGGCTTTGATAACGCTCCTTCAAAAAACAAAGATGAAACGTTTCAAGATAACGAAGATGTGTTCTTCTGCGAGGTGACCAAAGAGATTTTCCGACAGTACGAGTAAGTATAACAAATTTTAGTTTAACAAATTTTGTAGTGTGATCAAACAAGAATATCTAAATATATGTATTGTAAAACGCAGAGATTACTTTCGTCATGTGATGGCAATAAACTCAACCGTTTGGCAATGCGAAGCCACCGGTAAGGATAATCTCACGTATGCAGAAGCTTTAAAGAGCGAGAAGCGGGCACGCAAGAAAATGGAAATGTTTAAGGATAGTCTCCGACCACCAGTAATGCTCGTTATAGAACATGCCAAACAAAGTTCATTGAACGTATTAAATGCTATTACATTTCGCTTTTTACGCAAACGTTTCTTTCTGAATGAGGAAGTTCAAATAATAGAAAAAACCAAGTACGCTCCATACACTGTAGTGTCAATAAAATCGCCAGACAATAAAGTACCAGCCAACGGTGTTTATGAGGATACAGAAAACTTATTGTACAAATTGAAAAGTTTGGGTAAGTCACAACTTGAAGCAACAGTTCCATTTGATAAGGTTAGACGGCTGAGATTTCAATTTACATCGGAGAATTTGCAGATGTTCATTAAAAATAATGTAATACGTGTCGATGGAATTTTGCGACCTAAGCCAGAATCTTATAAGAAATATGTTACGGATCGCAAAATAACCTTTGAAAAGTTGTTCATAGGAAAAATGCCGCATTTTACTCCAGCTAAGATAAGAAAACCCGATGAGGTAAAAAAGCAGTCGACCCTTAACAACTACTTCGGTAAGAAGCAAGAAAGTGAGAAAACTACTACTAAAACTGCAAACGCTCAAGAAAAGGCGAAGTTAGAAAAAGAGAAAGCCGAGAAATCTGAAGCGAAGGCCAAATCATTAAAAGAAGAAATGGAAAGGATAAGGCGGGAAAAAGAAGAACAACTCCTGGAGCAAATACGTCAAAGAGCTGAAAAGCGTGCAAAACTCTTAAAGAAAATAGAAGAAGAATGTACAGCGTTGCTAACAAAAACAGATGATTTGGAAAGAACTGATCAACGACTTTTGCCAACATTTATACCCGTACGCACTGTTCTGTCGACGAAGTTGGTTGGGGACGCATTTATGTTACGAGAATTTATGCATACATTTGCTGGTGTCCTGTCTGGCATCGAAGTTTTTCGAGGGAACTTGAGTTTTTTTGAAATGGCTCGTTCATTCACCATTAGAGAAGTGGCGGGACCACTTTCAGATATTATTCTAATACTATTGGGCACTGTAATGGATCTTCAACGGGAGGAAGAGGAAGAAAGTTACGTGGACTACATAAAGGCTGATGAAGCCATAGGATTTTGGACACACAAGTATGTTAAACGTCACTTTTCATTTAAACTTAATGAATTGCCTTTGGATGCTGTAACTGTTAGTGAAGTTTTACGTTTGCACATTTTATCGTCTGGGGCTGTTGTTCGAAATAAATCAGCGGAAAAGTGGCGTATTATGTATAGAAATGGGTATACTTCATCAGAAGATCCAGGTTTAATATTCCGTAAACAATTTCCTCACATATTAAGAGCTCTTAAACTTTATACAGTCTACCAACTGCCGTTTTTTGACATCATGCGTATTTTAAAGTGCTTAATGGCACAGATACTGACTTATTCGGGAACCATAAACCTTATAGAAGAGAGAATGGAACAATCCTATAGCGCTCGACAAGAATTAAAGAACCTTGTGACTATAGAAAATCAAAGATTGTCTAGAATACAAACCCAAAAACGTACGCTGACGAATGAATTCCATCAGCAGTGTATGGAAGACGAAATAAAAAAAGATGCAGAAAAACGTAACGCTTTAGAAGAGAAACTTAATAAGAAAATAGCTGAACTTTTGGCCCAGTCAGAAAGAGAGCATAAGAAATATCGTCAGCAGGTTTGTAATTTAAACGAAGCCCTCTTTAATTTTCTTGTTTATTTGGGGATGGATCGTGCTTATCGTAAATATTACGTGCTAGAGTCAATGCCCGGAGTTTTTGTGGAGCACCCACCCGATTGTATGGATACCTGTTTGGAAAATCCACCTAAAAACAAAATGAGAAGCGGAGTAACAGCAGACACTGCAAATTTACCGAAAACCCGTAAAGATTTAAGAGCATATTTACTAAAAATGTATACGGAAGAAGAAAAGAAATCAAATATGAACGTGGTCCCAAATAAAAAAACTAAAGAACCTGATGCCGCTCAGGAAGACAAAGAAAATCAAAATCAACAGAATGGTTCTATCAACGGTTTGACAAATGGCCATGTAAATGGTGATAAAATGGATGTGGATATAGATAATGCTGCTGCAGCGACAGCTACACAATATGAGCTTTTTATGTGTACGGGTGATCCTCACAACTGCATTGTTCATGATGACAGAAATGCAGATCGTCTGAGATGGTCGTATTTCTATAAAAAGGAAGATCTTGATGCTTTAATAGAATCACTAAATCCACTTGGTATACGTGAATCTGAATTGCGTGAACAGTTGACTACTCTCAAAGATTTAATTTATGAACATATTAAAAAATGCCCGGAAGATCTGCTGAGTGTAGATTCCAAGCAATTTCAAAAGTTCAACAATCAAATGTTCGCAGACACACATCGGAAATATAATAATTCAAACTTTGGTTTTCCTATCGAGAGTTCTGATTTAAATGAAGTAATGTACGGTTCACTTGTAGAACGTATTTTGCAATTTGAAAGTGAAATTTACACTGGTGATTTGGGAAGACTAAAAGTTAAAGATATGGAAAAATGGCGAAGAGATCTTCACAACAGCTGCTATGATCCTCAAACTAAATTACAATGGGGACCTCCAAAACAGAATACAAACACTGCTCCTGTTGAGGAAGATAAAGATGATGAGGATGACAACGATGGTTCTGATAATGAAGGCGATACCAATGATGGTGAAGAAAGAATATACTCTGGAAAGCCTTATCGTGATCCAGGTGAAAGCTTAGGAGATACGTTGGAAATAGATTCGGAGGATAGTGATGATGAAGGGATTTCTTTGCACGATTCTGATACGTTACGGTCGTATGTTAAACAGCTAGCCTCTGCGTTATTACAGGTCGAGCAAGCAGTAGAAAGACGTTTTCTCAAAGAACCATTCGGTATACCACTCACAAAAGACAAAGAATTAATGGAACGGAAGCAGCAAATTGCCGCTAATCGTTTGCGTCAATGGGAGGTCTCTTTAATGGAGAGTACCAGCTACTCACAGGTATACCTTATAGTTATAGGAACACTTATCAAAAAAAAAACTATCGTTTTTCATTCTAAAATATAAAATTATAGGTGTTCTTGCATTTAAACGTTTTGTATGATTGTATTTTGTGGGCCCGTTCAACGAATAAATCAAATTGTATGGTTTGTCGACGCGGCAACGATCCAGACAAGATGTTGCTCTGCGATGAGTGTAACGGTGGTACTCACATGTTCTGTATGAAGCCAAAAATGAAGACTGTACCTGAAGGTAATTGGTATTGCAAGCGTTGTGTAACTCGTTTGGGCCTAGAGAACGAAAATGACAAGAAGAGTAAAAAGACACAAAGACGCAAGCGTAAGTTTATTGTCGATGAAGACAATAGCGATGCGTCATCTGTAATGTCTGAGTCAAAGGCATCTAAAGGTCGGGTAGGTCGTAGCAAAAAACGATTACATTCAATTGAAATCGAAGAAGCCTTAGAAGAATTTGTTGATGAAGATAATCAAGACGAAGAGCTTGAAGACGACGAGGTAACAGTTGAACAAACCTTAGAAGATATAGATGAAGAAGATCTGCAATCTGATTCCGAAGAGGGTGAAGGTGAGAAGGAACAGACTGCGGGGTCAAATAACCAATCCGATATTGATGAGTAAGTACACAGCGACTATGATTAAAACAAATAAAAACAATTCTTTGTTACAATATTTAGAGATGAAAGAGTGTGTAATGTGTGTTCGTACGATGGCAGCGAACTATCGTGCACACGTTGTAAAGACTCATTCCATTTAGAGTGTATAAACCTCAAACGATTGCCGCGCTACAACTTTGTGTGTACAAAATGTAAATCAAAAGAGGTTAGCAAAAAACGAAAGAGCCGAACGAATGGTAAGTAAAATAAAGTAAATAAATGTATGCGAGAAAAATTATTCTAAGAGCTTAAAATTTATTTTAATTTTAAATTTGATTTCAATAACGGAAGGCTCATTGCGAGTTTTATAATAAAATTTAACAATTTAAAATTTTACCATCATATAGTAAGCCTCCTTCATCTCAAAAATATTTTATGAAAACTATGTGTTTTTAATAGAATCACTAGACCTAAAATGTATATACAGTCCTGCATTAGTAACCCACTTTGCGACTCATTCCGATTTTATTTTAACTTGTGCTCTTTTTATAAGGAAACTAGCTGACCCAACGAACTTCGTCCCGCCCAAAATTGATTTTTTATTGCCCAAAACAGGTCACATTATATATCTATTGTAATAGCGCTGACTAAGTTATACATGTACATGTGTAGTTATAAGCCATCGAATTAGCCGACTTAAAGGTATCTCTTAAAGGGGAGGGTTGCCACGCCCATTTTTGGTGAGTATGTCGATATCGACTCTACGAACTTACCCACCAAATTGCATTCGTTTACGATTACTATGTCTCTAAATATTCAATTTTAAAGGTTTGCCACGCCTACTTTTTGCTATATCGAATTTAATTTAATTTTTAAAACCATCTAAACCTGATAAGCTTTCGAACAAAAAAAGAATGGTTAAAATCGGTTCAGTAGTTTAAGAGTTATAGGTATCACTTGAAGGGGGAGGGTTGACACGCCTTTTTTTGGTGGGATTGTCGAAATCGACTCTACGAACTTACCCACCAAATTTTATTCGTCTACGATCAATATGTACCTAAATATTCATTTACCTCTTAACATTTAGGGACATGAAAAATAGATGTTGTCCGATTCTCAGACCTACCCAATATGCACACAAAATTTCATGAAAATCGGTCGATCCATTTCGGAGGAGTTTAACCACTAACACCGTGACACGAGAATTTTATATATTAGATATAATTGGATTTTACTTTGAAGTCGTTTTTTCTGCCATTAATTCGATTAATTCGAAGAACACAAATAAACAAAGAAGACCATTTATTTTATTCATAAAATCCTCAAAAAATGTTTAAATTTATATTTTAGAGTCATCCTCGGATAATGACAGTGATGATGATGATGAACCTTTGGTGAAGCGTAGGCCTGGTCGCCCATCATTACAGCGGAATACATTAGTTAATGGCAATGCAGCCACACAAGAAGTAGGAAAATCGAATAGCCGACGCTCGATACGACGTGCAGGCGATGATTTACCTTTAAATAGTTCAGCCCTTTATGAATTGCTGGAGAAAATAATGAAAAATGAACATGCTTGGCCATTTCTAAGACCAGTATCACAAGCTGAAGTACCCGACTACTACGACATTATTAAAAATCCAATGGATTTTGCAAAAGTAAAATCAAAACTAAATATGGGCTCATATCAAATCAATGAGGAAGTAATGCGTGACATTGAACTTGTCTTTAGTAATTGTGATGACTATAATGTGAAAGGCAATGAGATTTACCAGTAAGAACATATGTTAACCTTAAAGGTATTTTTCATTTAACCTTTTTTTTACATTTTTTAGAGCTGGTTCCTCCTTAGAGAAGCTTGTCATCGACTGGTGTAAGGAACTTAATCTACCATTTAAACCCAGCGATATGAATTCAGAAGAATAGAAAATTGATTTCGAAAGTTCGAACGGAGTCTTTTAGATTACATAAATTTATTTTGTCTATTTTATAAAAATTATTTAGTTTACTTCTCGTTTTTTTATTAACTACCATTTTAAAGGAATATACTATATATGTATATATAGATATATAAATTATTTATTTCATGTTTAGAGCTTAATCATTGTGGGGTCCTTTCCGTTGCTTAACTCCTCCTTTATTTTGCAGAGAGATTTTTGTTATATAATATTTCTTATTAACGTTTACCAATTACAATTAGAGCAAACATTTATTTCTAACGTCCTTTATATTTAATAATTTTCAAATTTAGTTCAAAACGAACTATTAAAATTATTTCTTTTCTATTTGTATTTTAAGTATAAGAGCTTAGCAAAACAAACTAAGTTCTAGATGTAAGGATAAAAAATATTTAATTAAGATTCTCAACGACTTGAATAGAAATCTATTAAAATACAAAATAAAAAAGAAAAAACAAACAATTCTTATGTATTAAAATCTTTTGATTAAAAATAACACATAAAATAGTTCAAATAAAAATTTGCATTACCTACATACAATGTGTATAAACATTCAATTTATTTGTAACATATTGGATTGGGTGGCCATGATGGAATATGTCATCTTTTATCCGCTCAATATTTTTTTTATACTCAGGGCAATGCAAAAATTGCAAATGAATAAATGATATAAAATATAATTATATTTATTTGTATTGAACTACTTACACTGCCCGAGTGATGGACGGACAAATCCTTTGACAACAATTGCTTCAAGCACTTAATATTACTTATGATTACAAATAAAAATATAAAACTTAATAAAATAGTAAGTGCTTATTAAATAAATATTATTTATTTATATCCGATAGTTCACTACACCGTCATTTAGTATAAAAATGTATGCATCACTATTAAAATAATAATAAAAAAAAAAATAAACTAAATAGTAATTAAATTTTATAAAAAAAATGAAAGATGTTGAATTTCATTTTGATTCTCCATACATAGGCACTCATTTCGCATAGGTTCGATGTTTTTAAACGTGGCTGAAAGATTTCATACATAAAGGATGTTTTTTTTCTTATCGATAGAGTCACTCGGCCGGCCTCTTTCCATCTAATATAAAATGAATATATATTTTTTTTTCAAATGCAATTCTCATTTATTAAATTGTTGAATTGATTACGTTTACAATGCTGAATTATAAAGACAAATTATTACATTAATTAATACGTATTGTATATTTTTGCTTGAAATATTCACAGAAAATAAATGATGTTTTCAAAAGTAGTTTAAACAATTTCTTCAGTTACTTTTCTTACTTTTGTATGTCCCTCTTTTATTCCAATTCAAAGGTATCTTCGTTTGTGTGCAGTAGTCGCTTTTTATCCGGACTAAGTATTTGGATTGCAAAGCAACTATTACACAGATCAAAAGAATTATTATCCAAAAAATTCACTTACTCTTATTAAGTTGTAATATGTATATACTCGTATGTATGTATGTAATATTAAGTAGTGTAAGAGAGTGGGTGTATGCAATAAGTCTTGTATAATTTCCATATCTCCTACTTATGAACTATGTTATATGAGAGAGGCATGGTGATTTTATTTGTAGACTTTAGATAAGAATGCTAAGATAAAATAATGACAATAATTCTAATAAGGATGTAGATGACGTGGAAGGATAAATGTTTAATCACTTTCGGTATCATCAAAAAATTGTTTTCTGTAGTTACGACGAACACGAGCTACTTTCTGCTGAAACTGATTTAAATTCGTTTTACGATTATTTATTACTACAACCCCTTCATCCTCATAATTGTCATTTTCATTAACGGTTTTAACATCACAGTCACTTCGTTCATAACAGGGTGAAAGATATGTGGCAATTCTCGTAGTATTTGAGGTGGAAGCCTGTATATCGTTGTGATCTATAGTACTAGGCGTGGTTGAGTTGTTCAGACTGACACCACTGTCAGGTGTAAACATATAGGAATTTGTATTAAATTGTTGCGACGATGGTGCTGTATATTCAATATTATCCAAATTAATACCTGCCATATTATTTAAATTGGACTTTTGTGGTGTTAATTGGCCATTATTGTTAGTGTTTTCATCAATGCTAAATATATCGTTATTATTTGTTTCATTATTGTTTAAATCGTCTCCATTCTCCATTGAATAACCGTTCGCCTCAAGATGATCTTCGAAGGTTGCATTATTGAAATCATCATGAACTTTTATGTATTCGTTAATGGACATTTTCCGCTTCTTCAGAGGTGATTGAATCTGTGGGCAGCTTTTGGAAGATTTTGGAAAAATATCTTTAATTGAGAGTGATGAAGTTGGTGCGGTAGTTGTGGTTTCGTCTTCGAATAAATCGTTACGAAAACTAATATTGGAACACCTTGAACTAGTTGCTGGTAAATCATCTACGACATCCGTGTCAGTACAACGTCTTTTTTTAGAACTTTTAATACAATTATTACTATTTCGAACAGCTGCAACAGCTTTATGTGGTGTATTTGATTTTTCATGATTATTAATTTTACTATATTTACTGCAGCTACCGCCGCTCCCATTACAATCAACATCATCATCATCATTCTTATTGTTGTTTAACGAAATATTTTCATTTGTAGAAGGGTTTCTTTGAGGTAGTATCGTTTCATCAGTATTAATCAAATTTAAAGCTGCGGAATTTCTAGGTCGTTGAATTGATCTAAGAGATCTCGTTGAATTTATGCGAGATTCCTTTGTAGAGCTGCTGGTATCAGGTTTATTGGCTCCATTAGGCTTTTTATCATTTACTTCCTCATTTCTAGCATTAATGTTGTTTTGCTTATTGGCATTAACCTCTTGGTCTTCGTCATCATCTTCAGAATCTGACATACATATATGGTGGCTTAGACGTAAAAAGGCATCTGAAAATTTAAAAAGATTAATATTAAGATTATGGTGGCATATGATATCTAGAAATTGTAAAAATTAAACCATAAATGCCGGCAATAAGTATTTTTCTTTTTTGGATAAACTCAATTCAAAATTATTAGGTATACTGGTGAGTTCAGCAAAGTTTTTTTCTTTTAGTTTAAAACCGAACACCATTTTCTGCGAATCAATCTCAGTTTAACAATGCTAGTTTTATATAGATTATTAAACTTATCTTCTTACTGATAGATAATTTTATTGAAAATTAGATTTTAAAAATAAATCACTTTTATTAGATTATCCATACATAAATAGACTACATACTTTGTAATTGTATGAATGTTGCAACAATTTAATTCTTGCATGACAATGCGAATATCCAAACGACTGTATGGTATACATGTGTATATCAAAACGGTGTCAAATCATTCTCATACGAATTAACGTCAGTTGCAAGTTGTTGAACTGGCAATTAAACATAAATGATTTCTTAGTGTAAATAAATACCATTTAGTTAATATATAAACCTCACGAACATACATTTGCTACTTGGATTTTAAGGGCAAAAGCCATTCAGTTTTAAATTGTAAGGACTTAAATGTATAAGCAGTCTGAATAAGTACTTTTAAGAGCTAGTAACTAAAAATATAGGAAATGTTGTATTATTATTTTTGTATATTTTATTTAATATTAATTAAATCTTCTAAAGGTGTTCAACAGAATTATGTGCAATCAAATTTAATGGATGAATTGCCAGATGATTCCAATACAATGTTTGGCCGTATTGGTAGCTTGCTAAAGAAGCCTTTAAAGGATTTGCCACATTTGGATTTACAATTACGCTTGCACAATTTTGATCAAGACATACACAACTTATATATTCAATGGTTTATAACACAACAATCTGAACTTCCAATAACTATAAGTACTTACGAATATCAACAGCTGCCCATATCAAATAGGTCCCCCCATCACAAAGGAAATATGACAGCACGGAATAATTATGTAATTGTAACTGATATGGACAATATATGGATATCAGTTCATCATTTTGTACAAAACGCTGGAGTGCTCTTCTTTATTATTGAAGAACGTCTTGACTTGAAGATTTTACGTGATATCTTTAATCACATGTGGATTCATTTTCTGGTCTATAAAAATATTCTCCTAACAAAGAATGGTGTCTACATTTATGACCCATTTAAGTTGAATACTTTTGGAGAATATGGAGAAGTAATACCCTATAATGGTGTGTTTTCAATAGAACGGACGGTGTTTAGAAATTTACGTGGATATCCCATGAGAGTGCAAATGTTTCAATCAGTATTTTCTCAGCCTGTAATTGATTTGGAGACCAATAAAATTACAAATGTAAAAGGAGTAGATGGAAAAGTTGCATATTTATTGGAAAACCAGCTTAATTTTACAATGATGTTACAGGATCCCGATCCAAATTATTTTGGGTAACGTTATAGACGTTGTACGTATACCAGGTTTCAATAAACAGTAAAGAGATGTTTATATTTCAGATCTCGTTTCCCAAATGGCACATACAATGGAGCAATTGGTGCAATAATCAACAATGAGTTGGACATTTGCTTTACGGGATTCTTTGTAAAGGATTACTTGACATCGGATATTGAATTTTCAGTAGCTGTGTATGACGACAAATTGTGTGTGTACACACCTAAAGCCAAAAAAATACCATCATTTTTCATTCCCATATACTCTCTGGGCTATAAAATATGGTTATCTTTTATTCTAATGGGGTTTCTTTCGGCATTCATTTGGACAATAATAAGGAGAGTCAATATTAAATTAAATATTTCACACATTGATTACAAAGGAAGAACTAGATTATTGAACACAAGTTGGTTCAATCAATTCGGAGACATCCTAGCTAATACATGGACAGCTTGGGTTCGTGATGTTTTGGTTAAAATGCCACCATTTAAGTCTGAAAAATTATTTGTAGCTTCTATCAGTTTGACCAGTGTCATATTCGGCTCAATAGTTGAGTCTACATTATCTACTGACTTCATATACCCCGTTTATTTCAAGGATATAAACAACTTGAAAGAACTGGATGAAAGCGAATTGCCAATCGTTTATAAATATATTTCCATGAGGGATGATTTATTCTTTAGCGAAACATCTCCCTTATTTGCTAATCTACAAAAGAAACTGGTACTGCAGGACGATTTTCAATTTGACATACTGAGAGATATAGCTTTTAATGGCGGCTACGCTGGTGTCAACCGATACAATGGTCTAACAATGGAAGCATTTGATTTGATTTTTTCGAAACGTATATGGCTGATACCTGAATGTCCAAAATATTACGCAATATCCTATGTATGGCCAAAAAATGCTCCTTGGCAGGAAACTTTTAATAGGTTGTTGCTAAATTTCATTTGTGCTGGACTGATACAAAAATTTATTCGAGATATGAATAATGAAATTGATATAAAAGTAATGATCGAACAACTTTATGAAAATAATTCCGGTTTTAAAGTTTTGGCCGTAGCTGATCTTCAGTTGGCATTCGTTGTAATAATTTTTGGAAATATTTTTGCTGGCGTAATCTTTATCATTGAAAAGTTATTAAAAAGATTGGAGAAATGTCAATAACTATGAAGCTATCAATAAAAATTGTAAAAAAAAACATTATTATTTATTATACATAAATATTCCTACGCTCGTGTCCACTTTTTTGTTTGAATCAAGCATCCACAACATTGTCTTAAAAACAGAATATTCAGCTAATAAATTAACACAAATTACACGCGTGGTATGATAAGCTATGTCGTTATCTTGACCAATAATGTATGTGTATAGTATTTGAATGATATCCCCAATTGATGAACTATTGCATAGCAGGTCTGAGCTGGTCGTTCATACTGCCGATCACTATAGAGCAATTAGTTGAAAATAATAGTCAGTTTTATTTGCTATCCACTCATTTCAAACGCGCATTCGAGGCGGTCAATACATTTAACATCTGGTAGGATCTTTAGAGCGGCAAAATTATAGCTCAACATCTGTGAACTGTAGGAAGAAAAATTAGTTTAGGACAAAGCTTTGTGTTTGAAAGTCTTGATAAGAAAAATCTTCTTATTTATAATCATGATTTTATATCAGATAAAGTGCATTTTATGGATTAAAATTATTTTGTCATAATTTTAACGGTAAATGCAAAAAATTACATTTCAATCGTTTTGTAATAACAATAAATCATCTTCGAAAATATATAGAAGCTAAATAAAAAGCAACTAGGCTCAGATCCGGCGTAGTTTTTATTGCATAAAACTTACACAAGCAGCAATATTTAATTAACGCAGCAGTTAATAGTTAAATTATAAAAATTGAAAGTAAACCAAATGCATAATTTAAAATTAATAACCACACTTTATACATAATTTCATATAAAAAATATTATGATAAGAATATACATACATACAATATTGTGTAAAATCAAACAAAATTAATTATTTTATACAGACATACATATTTATGTTAGAGAAGTACATATAATTAATATTCTATTCCCAATTTTAGTTTTTCATAACACTATCCAATTAAAAAAAAATGTTATCGCTAGTACAAGTGTTATGTTATTTCTTTGTTTATTGAAATAACAAATTATTGTGATTTTGTCACAATTGGTCAAGTATACCCTAAATATAGAGCCAAAAGAACAGGTGTAATATAAACTGTAATTACACATACTAAATAAATAGAGAATAAATGTTTTAAAATTACACTTGAGGAAAAGTTCACATAAATCGTAGTTTAATGGCCGTACGAATACAAAATATGTTATATAGATTTTCTTTAAATTTCAAATTTTATTTAAAATATACATTACAAAAACAATTGGAGAAAATGTACATGACACTTTTAATTTAAATAAGAATGCATATTCCTAGCAAAAACTTTAAACAGATGCATTGTATGTACGAAAAATCAAATTGTTAGAAATTTGCCGATATTCATTCAACTTTTCAGTGTAATAAACTAAATAATGATATTGAAATAAAACGGAAAAAATGTGATTTAGCAAAAATACAATACTAAATAAATGTTTTGAAGTTATTGTCGAAAGAGTAAACATTTTCTTAATAATAATTTCATTACCTGTCTTGTGGGAAATCTTGGGGAAAATAAACAAAATTCTATGTTCATCGTTTCTATAAAAGGCAATTTCGGTATCTCTATTGGGTTAGTATGTAAGCGGTTTTAAGATTTTAAATACACGAAGAATGTCGTTAAAATTTTATTTACTTTTACTTTCACTTTGTTATTTCAAAGGAGTAAATTTAAGTATAAATATATCTACTACAAGTGAGGAATTACCTTCAAATCTCATTGAGAGTTGGTTGGCAAAACCGTTAACGAATATTAAACATCTACATTTAAAATTACGTTTAAATAATTTTCAAAAAGATATTGAAAGTTCATATACGCAGTGGTTTTTAAAGCAGACCCTTGTGCCAATTACAATTGGAAAATATCAATTGAATAAAAACAAAACGAATGTAATGACAACGAACTATGATCACAATAACTATGTTATCGTGACCAGTATGAAGAGTTTACGCTTAACAGCACGCCAGTTTAGTAAAAGAGCTGGAGTATTTTTCTTTATTGTTAATGGTGTTATTGACTATCCGGAACTGCGCGATATTTTCCAGTTAGTTTGGATGCGTTTGCAAATTTTTAACAATTTTCTTCTCACAAACAAAAATGTGTTAATTTACGACCCGTTTGCTTTGGATGAATTTGGAAATTACGGTAAAATTATTAAATATACCGGAAAAGAAACGATAGAACGTACCATATTTTATAATATGCGTGGTTATCCATTGAGAGTGCAACTTTTTAGGTCGGTATATTCAAGGCCTCTGTTTGATCCGATAACGAATAAAATTCAAAGTGTTGATGGGGTGGATGGTCGAGTTGCAACTTTGCTACAGGAACAAATGAATTTTACTATGATTTTCCAAGATCCTGATCCAAATTATTTTGGGTAAGAAATATGTATTTCGAGTATAGGGGTGAACCTTTTTAACGTACGGTGGTACAGTTTGGTTAGGAGGGAAAGTGGCAATTCATTATTGTTCTATTTGAAATAATTGCTCCATCAACAATTATGTGTATCTTTTAGAAATGCTAAATATAAATATAATATTGACTAAATGGGACAATTTAAATGAAGGTGGGTATTACAAAGAAATTTCTTTTGACTAATAAAATATTGCACAATCACGTTTAACCACTTGGCTTCAAAACCGATTACTTTTCTAACCAAATGTTATCATCCTAAAAAGGTCCATTTTCCAACTCTTTCACTGTGCACTACCTTTATAAAAAATTGTCAAACTATAACAATATTTTATACGTTTTATTTATTTATTTATTTTTTTTTGGTCTTTTTAAAGGGAACGAGGTCCTAATGGTTCTTACAATGGTGTTATTGGGTCCATAATCAGAAATGAATTAGACTTATGTCTAACTGGATTTTTTGTCAAGGATTATTTGGCACCTGAAATTGATTTTTCCGTTGCTGTCTACGATGATCAGTTGTGTATTTATACGCCAAAAGCTAAAAGGATACCACAATCTATTTTGCCAATATTTTCGGTGCGTTACAATATGTGGCTTGGTTATATTTCAATGGCATTTATTTGCTCCTTTATTTGGACTACTCTTAGAGCCTTAAATTTGCAACTTAAAATAAATCAAATAAAACGAGACATTCGTTTAAAAAGAAAATTTCGGTGCCAGTTTATACGGATTCTTATCGATACGTGGGTAGTTTGGGTGCGGGTAAATATTACACAATATCCGCCATTCCATTCTGAACGTATATTCATGGCATCCTTATGCCTTATAAGCGTTATATTCGGAGCCATTTTTGAATCGAGTTTAGCCACCGTTTACATACATCCGATTTATTACAATGATATTAACACTCTCGAGGAATTGGATAAAAGTGGCCTTTACGTAATGTATAAATATACTTCAATGGGCGACGATTTATTTTTCAGTGAAACTTCGCCGCTCTTTGCCAGCTTAAACAAGAAGTTACGTCATCTCAAGGATTTATATGCAAATATTATTGAAGATGTGGCCTATAATGGTGGCAAAGCTGCTGTTACACGATACACATCATTGATGATGGAGTCCTTATATTTCATAGTATCTGAACAGATATGGATTGTACCCGAATGTCCAAAATATTACGCTATATCTTATGTCTGGCCTAAAGGTGCACCTTGGGATGAAACTGTTAATCTGATATTATTGCGAATGCTAAATGCTGGACTAATAAAAAAATTTATTGCCGAAATGCACTCCGATGTCGGCATTACAATAATGAAGGAACGTCTATTCAAAAAAGAAACTGGATTTAAAGTTCTTACCTTAGAAGATTTACAACTTGCATTTTATGTAGTTTTAATTGGTTTCACACTCGGCCTTCTATCGCTTCTGATGGAAAGAAAACTGCCTCCTAAACCATAATTTATATCGTGTCCTATATCAACATTTATGAACTCTCATCTACACTTCTAAAAACTATATAAGAATTGTTGTGAGCGTCGAACTTCAAATGCGACATTTTCATAACATATTGCTTTTACACAATAATACTGTTATGGTGAGAAAAGACTTTGAAAGAGGGCGTTTTCGTGTAAAAAATACACATATTTTCTTATTATCCAATTCAATACATCCTATCTACTTTACTGATAAATGATAACCACAAACTCTTTTGTTCGTTTCGATAGCTTAAAAAGCATACTCGTATATCTACATATGTATGTATATGTATGTGGTATATTGTAACATATAGTACAATAGATTTAGGAAAATCAAAAGGCACGTTCCATGTTTTAATTTGTTTTGGTGTGATTTTATTTTTAAAACATGCAAATGTAAGAATACAGACAAGCTTGGTACCTTCGTCTAGGTAAAGATAGAAACAGACATACAAAATCTAACTGATAGACAGTTGTAGTGTGAAAACCTTCTACAAACTTAAGCAGTTGAGGATCTAGGGGGTAGAAAATGAAAATTATTCTTTCTTACAAAACTATTACGAAAGTGTAATTTAATTCCGAGATTTTACGCAGAACCTGTATGTTAATTCAACAAAGAAAAAATATGCTTTAACTAAAGCGAACTAAGTCAAAAGGCGACAAAATTTACTAATCTCTCAATAAAATCTTCATCATTTATTTAATTCTGTTCTTTCGTTAGGCTGAACTGGATTTGATTGGTAGATTACTAACAGACAAATATTTTCGGTTAACTTTAGCAAATAAGAAATTCGACTGTAAATACACCAAATAAAAGATAAAAGTAAATACAATGAAATTAAAGTTCAGCCTGAACAGTTCGACAATAAGAAAAATGAATAAAGAATACTTTTTTAAAACTGCTGCAATAAGTGTGTTAATAATACTAGCTGATGTGGAAGTAATTAAATGTGGATCATTCTACAGTAATACGAGCTCTTTAACAGTATTCAGTGAACAATCGTCAAAAATGGATTGTCTTCACCTTTATATCAACAACCTTCATCCAGTTGTAACTAATTCAATTTTTAAATTAGATATCCTTATGTCTATTTCATCTACCTTTAACACGTACTCTACATGTAAAAATTCGGTTGTTCAAATAAATGACACTGGAAATTTAGAATTCGTTCTTGAAAACTGTTCCACGTACAAGGGCATTTTGTTCATCATATTAAACAGAAAAATAACTTGGAATAAGATATCAGCATATGCGGAGCAATATTGGAAAATGAGGCAAATATACAGAGTAATTTATATTACTGCTGAATATTCAAAATTTTATCATCCATTTTTATTACACAATTATAAAAATGGTGCCTTAGTAAACTCAAAAGACTATGACATCAATAAAGTATTTCGCAATTTCTATGGTTATCCTATGAGAGTTTATATATTTGATTCCGTATTCTCGGAAGTAAAAGCGAAACGAGATACATTTAAAGTCACAAGAGTGGAGGGAGTAGATGCAAAAGTTGCATACTTATTAGAGAGTATTTTCAACTTCACCATGATATTACAATGGCCAGATGACGATTTTTTTGGGTAAGTCAAGGTTATTTAAAATTTATTATGAAACTAATTTATTATCGCCTTTAAGAGCTCGCTTGGAAAATGGTTCTTTCAATGGAGCACTTGGCAGAATGATTCGTCACGAAACGGACATAACATTGACAGGATTTTTTGTTAAGGACTATCTCACACGCGATGCAGTTTTTTCAGTTCCTGTTTATATGGATAAATTATGCTGCTATGTAATTAAGTCAAAACGAATACCACAATCAATTCTACCTTTATATGCTGTTGATGAAAGTGTATGGCTTGTGTACATGTCCGTGGGATTTTTGTCATCTTTCGTTTGGATGCTATTAAGGCGCCTGGATCTTTATGTACACAGTGGTATTGGTAAAAGGGTAACATTCAAGAAAGCCCAAACGTCGTTCCATTCGCAATACCAATACTTAAATATTTTTAAAGACACTTGGGTATTATGGGTGCGTATGATAATAATGCGATTTCCTCCTTACAACGCCGAAAGAATCTTTACAATTTCTTTATGTTTAGTGAGTGTTATTATTGGAGCACTCTTAGAGTCCAGTTTGTCTACAGTGTATATTGGACCACGTTACTACAAAGACATAAATACTTTACAAGAGTTAGAGAATGCTAATTTAAAAATATTTATCAAACATGCAGCAATGCGAGATGATTTATTTCGAGGTCAAAATTCAAGGTTATACGACAGTTTGGACCAACGCGTAATGCTAGTGGGAGAACCAGAAGAACGTTTAATAAGTATAATGTCGAAGCGCGGAGGATTTGCTGCAGTAACAAGGGAATTTTCCCTACTTACTGTAGATATTTATTATTTTATAACAAAGAAAATTCACATTATTCCTGAGTGCCCTAAAACTTATCACATTGCCTACATGTATAGAAAAGATTCCCCGTATGAAGAAACTTTAAACATTGCTTTATTGAAATTTCTAGCAGCTGGATTAATAAATCACTGGATTGGTGAAACAAGGCACGAAGCCCAATGCCAAATTCATAATTTTAATGAATTCATAGCCGAAAGCTCTTATCAGTGGAAGCCTTTTCAAATAGATGATCTACAGTTAGCGTTTTATATTTTAATTACTGGAAATCTTTGCGCAACCGTATTATTTTTAATCGAATTTGTTGTACATAAAATGTTTTGTAGAAATAATAAATAGTGCCATGATTAACGATTTGCATTCCTAAACCAAATAAGAACTATTAATATGTATAAATACACATTTCGTATACATATGAATCATTTCACATTCATGACTACTTTACTATCAATGAAAAAATTGCATTTAGCATTAATTACGATTATAATTCAGTCGGTTTTTCTTTACACTCGGTTTGGTGAATATAATTTTAGATGGAAAATTTATATTTTCAGATATGAAATAAATAAATAAATCAAATATACGTATCAAATAAACTACAACTTGAGATGAATACATAAAACTCTTTTGGGACTTGTAGAAAAGTTGTGTGAACATATTTCGTTTATATAAAAAAATTTAAATCTTCTACATGTTCTGATGTCAAGGATGAGTACGTAATAAATACAGTCGAGTATATTACTTCTTTGAAATCAGCAAGAAAAAAACAACGTTTATGCATGGATTAACAAACTGTTGTCTAAATCCAATCTTTTTTTCAATAATCCTTACAACTGTGGATCGATATTCCTCGAATTTTGTCTGATATACAAGAAAATACCTAAAAATCATGAAATTAGCGAAGTACATTAAATAATTAAATAGCAAATAATATATCGTCCAAAATAAAACCTTTTATATTTTGTGTTAGTAGTCTTGGACATTTAGGCTAAATACCCAAATAAAGTGTACTGTATCATAACTAGAGAAATCGTTTTCTTACAATTTAAATTACTCCTACACCATGTGCCCCTAGGCGTTACTTCTGTAGTTGCCATTTAGCTTTTAATAAGTATGTTAGTATTTATTTAAACTAAATTTACTCTGTCCTAACCCACACATTCCCAGCAGTCTGATTTTTAGTTCTATTATATAGAGACCCAGTCCCATTTACTTAGTATTTAGAGTCGTCCATATCAATCACACCTATCAACCAAAAAGTTTGTGTAAGTTTTTTTAATAATTTAGGAACTGCCATTAATCAAATCTAGTAAAATTATATTAATATTCATAGCTACGATCATTCTTCGCTATCCTACTTAATTAGTCCGGATACTTTATCGACACCGTCCAGATGGCAGACATTTTCAATAAAGGACATAAACTTTCTACATACATACTTCTTTTATATTTCTTTTTTCAAGATTTGAGAACTGAAGTAAAAATTAATTACTCACCCCTGAAATTTGAGGTTATTCCCGTGCTTGTACTAGGTACATTTGCATTATTATTATTGTTGGAAGAAATATAAGCAACGTTGGAGCGACTAGAACTGTTTGCAGCCATATTACCGCAATCTTCTTCAGATGAATCACTCGAATCTAGAAAAGAGGACATTTATAAATTTCTTTACATCCGTATTGCTAAAGTAAAATTTTTTTAGTTACTTGATTTAATATTGTTCGTTTGAGTATTATAATTAGAACGCAAAGATTCTCCTAAAGCAGCAACCGCAGCAGCCGATGTAGAAGGCCTATCAGTAACTGGGTTGTTAGTATGGCGGGAATCTCGAGCTGATTTTTTTCGAACTGAAGCTTGATGTTGTCTTTTGTTGGAATTTGTACGTTTGCGCCCATTACCAACCGCAGTGGGTTTATTTGACCTCTTGTTAGTATAGGTCGGTGTTATAGCTAATTGTCTTAAAGTACTACGTTTTTTAGTTATTATTTTATCCAGTTTTGATCTTTTATTACTACGCTCTTTTCTAGCCGTTTTTCTACCTGAAACTATTTTACGTTTCGATCTTTTCTTGTGGTTTCTTATTTCATTATTATTGTTTTCGTTGTCGTTATCGCTGTCAGAAGAACTGCTGCTACTTGAACTGCTACTGCTGCTACTGCTATTACTGCTATCACTACTACTGCTGCTGCTGCTGCTAGTGCTACCGCAACTGAAAAACGAACTGATACTCCGATCTTCAGCTTGTGATACGTCGGTGGAACTATTGTTTTCCCACTCATCAATTTCCTGCTGAATTAATGAATCAAAGAACGCCATCATTCGAGGATCTTCATTAGTATTTTCACTGCTATAGTCATGAGATAAATGATGCCAATTTTCCGGCAGCGCCATAGTAATGAAATTGTACGGAGAATACAGTTCTCGGGGATTCTCTGAACAAGAGGCCTCTTCAGTCAAGGAACCAGACCAGTTGTGCTGAGAAAAGGGGCTCCATATCTGAAAGTATTTCATTTGCATAAAAATATAGGTACCTAGTTATTATTAATTATAAATTACCTTTATAATTTTTTCTACGCCTGATGATGCTAATAAACACTTTTGGCGATTATATCTAACTTGATTGACAATCGAACGATGGCCATACAACACCATTTGTGTCGAACAATTGGTAGACTCAGTAGCATTCACTAAAAGCTAAACCGATTAATAACATTCAATATCAACTTCAATAAATTCTTACAGTCAACATCCGATAAGCGCCAAACATATAGATTAAAATCATCTGAACCAGATATAACCAATTCATCATCTTCCCCAGCAAATGTACAGCTTTTCATTGTGCATGAGTTGTAATAGTTTGGATGAAAGAATGTACAAATTGGATCAGATGAATTGACATTATATAAAATCGGAGGTAAACGCCTACGCAACCCCAATATTAGTTTTCCGGTACGATTAAAACGCACACTCATACAACTTCGAGGATTTTCATTATTGCTGTATAGTATTACAGGCCTAAAAACCATTTGATTCCAATTTAAATGATTATGTAAAGAAAAATAATTATAAGTTAACTCACTCTTTAGGTTTGCGTATGTCATATAGAGTTGCACCACGCTTAGAATTCGCCGTCACTAAGAGATTTGCCATTGTTGGATGGAATTCTACGGCATGAAATGATGACGGCACTGAAGCAATCACTGTAGGAATAGTTGACCTTTGATCGAACAATGATATTTCGCCGTTTTCGGAAGCGGTGGCAAAAACGTTATCGTTTTGTGGGTCAATTGAAAGACCATATACGGGGCCATCGTGTTTAAAAACATTGTCCAATTTACCCCTGAAAGAAACAAAAGATATATGTATGTTAATGATACGTTTACCGTGTTATAAAATATAATTTACGTCTCAAAATCGTGGGAAATGGCTAAAGTGTCGTTGCCACCAGATATTAGTTTCCGATTTTTGCTATCGAACCCCAAGCAGAAAATGTTACTAGCTTGTTCAGTAGCTAAAGCTCTAGGAGTTGAGGTTTCTGCTAATGATTTTTCGACATCCCAAACTAAAACGCGTTTATCATCTCCACCTATTTATATAAAAAGAGTTTTTATATGATTACTATATGTTTTAGATAATATTAAATATGTTTTACCTGAAGCCAAGAATTGTCCACCATGAGAAAATTCAATTGCGTTAACGCAACCATAATGACCCCTCAAATCAGTTTTATAAAGGTTTTTTGCAACACGATATCTTTCCCGAAATAAATTAACGGCAAATGCCTTTGACTTCCTGTTGTAATTCGCTTCCCGATTTATTATTTGCTGGGATATATTCGAAGTAATCTCTTTAGGATTAAACATTTTGTTATAGCTTCAAAAATGTATGCAAATTATGTTGTTAGACTCCACAATATTTGTAAAAAATACTTCGGGTTTAAATATTTTATTTATGAAATTATTTCAATCGGAGCATTGCCACCTAAAGTCACTTTGCTTGGAATATCGATTTATAGAGTGCATATTTATTTTTCTTATACGATTTTAGAGAGCCACCTAAAAATGAAGAATTTTATTAGTCTATTTTATTCATAATCTAACATACGAGTATATTGGATGTTACGATAATTATTACAACATTCTGGAAATAAAACTTTTGGCAAATTAGACCTAGTTGAAGTAATCACATACAGAAAGCAAAATCAAACCGCTACTATGCAACAACTATTAAAATATAGATTATTTAAAAAAGTTTAATGTTTTTAATTAATTTTTAAGTGAATGTGATGGGGGGGTTTACAACGCTGTCTTTGCCATTTAGCACGTAAAAATTCCATAAGTTATAAATTTTATGATCGCAATTGTCAATGCCTTAATGAGATCTCCTTGTTCGAACCTCAAAAATGAAAAAGATAACCAATAATAAATCTATTGTTTAGAGTTGTAGCTAAACTATAGCTCTCATCACTTTAACATTAACGTCCACAACCCTTAGGTGTGAGGAGTTAAGCCCTTATCTTGACTTGTAATGGACAATAACGTTATGTATGTACGTATGTACAAATATAAGTATATTATATACACTTAAGATACATACTATGTAAAAATCAAGGAGTTGTGTAGAATTTTTGTGAATTACTTAAATGGCCATTACAACCCTTTAGTCAGGATTACAATCTAGTTTTGTGACTTGGTGCATACAAGTACGAAAATAATGGCGTTGTGATTTCTATTGCATTGTGCACACGTTTAATAATAAATGTACTATTGTAACAATTCTTTACACCATGACTGTTTATCATATGGTTGAAAGTGTACATGCATACAATAACTCCTTTGTATGCGTATATATTTGACTATCATTATATATATATAAGTATATAAAACACACATCCATCCACAGGTACAAATCCATATGTGCGTACACACACACACTGCAGTTGCATCCAATTTGTTTCTATTTTAATTAATTATTTAAGTATTTTCAAAATTATTTTTTAATTTATATAAAAAATAAAACATAAATGATACATACGTATAATGTATTTAACGTAAAATGATTCTGTCATTTGGTACATACCTTTGAACAAAAATAGCAAAAGTTTATCTAGGAATTTTAAAACTAATAAATATTTATCCACTTATCCCTATTTGAGAAGAAAATTGTTGCTATAAAGGCTATTTTTTCTAAAGTAGGCAGACAATTGAATAAAAAAATGTCGTCATAAGAAGCAGCAGGTAATTGTACAAATTATCAGAAAAACAGAGACTCCACTGTGAGACCTTAGATTTTTGCACTTCACCGATAAATTATTTGTATATTAATTATATTTTTAGCAACTATGATTATTTATTTATTCACTGGCAATGAATTTTCCAAGTAAAATTGCAATTTTCTTCACAAATAAAACACTGAAGATAGTGAGAAGTAAAGCAGTCGATATTAAAAAACACAATTAAAAATGTACAATTTGGTTTAGGGTTACCAACGCTTTGCTTTTCATATCGTATTATAGGGAAAAACTTACTCCATTTGCTTAACTATTCAATCTACAAAATGATAGAATATAAAGGTTACACAGACTGCCTCAATTGAAATAAACTTTTAATACAATTAAGTTAAAGTAATTCAAATACAAAAAGGCACGGAATATTAAACAAATAGTAATCTGCAGAGAAATTTTTTAACATCTTTTGTTACAAAAACTTCATTGGTTTATGTTATCATAGTTGTAATAAGTGCAAAATTAAAAAGGAAAGTTTAAAATTCCATTTTGTTTTTGACACATTAAACGACTTTGATCACCAGCAAGTACCAACTTGGTGCTATAATATTAACAAATATTTTATTATACATTGCAAAAGAGTAGCAAATGCCTTTTTTGGTTTTAGTTTCATATAAAATCTACCTAAAATTAAAAAAAAAATCGGAAAAGTCGGCAACACCACGGTTTTAAACTCGTCTTGCCAGGTATTTACACCAAGTAATCATATTAATATTATGGTTGCAAAAATGTGTACACGAGAGAAATAATTTTGAACTCACAGTTATTTTACAAAATAAATATCTTTAATACATACATCATAACTATTTTATTTTTACTTAAGATAGTAAGTAATAATATACATATGTTTTGATAAGTTTTTTAAGTTCGACTTTATTTATTAAATTCTAATTGCATACCAATTTTGAATAAAAATTTATAATTTTATGCAATTTACATACATATACATATTTATGTATATACGTATGTATGTACTAGAGGGTATAGAATTTATGAATAATAATTCTTCCCCTCGAGCTTATTTGCACATATCGACTTCTTTTCGAAGACAACTTCTCATTCCATCCTTTGAATCTTGTCTAAATGACCCGATTTAGTAATCGGTTACCGTAAGTGTACTTTCAGCTGTATTTAAAAAAATTATATTAATATTTATAAAATGATATTATATTATTGTTACGGAACAAAATATGATCAAGGGAATTGATAATTGTATGCTTTTTAGCAATAAGGGGACCATTTTACTTATGGATTCTAATTAAGAATAAGTAGTCATTCAATCTTCAACAAAAACAATAAAATTTACTTAGAAATTCTAATATTGATTTGGAAAGTCAATGCAATTGACTAAGTCCGATCCACAACTAGTTTTTGATAAGGTCATCCTAAAGATGATTTTTACGATAGAATAAATCCTTCAAAGATTCCCAGTATAAGTGTTTCCGTACGTTTGTACTTTGAAGTAGAATTTGTAAATTAATAGGTATAACTTTACTTACGTTTTTATCTAAAAAATGGTGCCTCTGAAATCTGATAGTTTGCTTTAACATTTTCAAACAAAAAAACAAAACATTGTTAATTTGTTAAAAAAAAAGAATTAATAAATAAAAATTATATAAAATTAATACGTTTCCTAAATTAAATTTTAAAAAGTCGCCATTTAATTATAGTTCGATATGGACAATACTAAAAAGCTCTTCCGTAAGTTGCTTGTTCTTTTCATTATGGTTTAATTGCCCTAAACAATGAATAAATCTTTGTCCAGTTTCAGAGGAATCTAAACAAACACAAAAAGTTGAAATTTACTTGCAAGACCTGAAAAATCGGCTTATGGAAATAAGAAAACAACAAGAAGAAGTTGTAAAAAATTCTTTGGACATTATTAAAGAAATTGATAAGGTTTCTTCAAAACTTACATGGGATGACGATGAAAGTGAAGGGACTGACGATCACATCTCAAAAATTCAAAAGCTTATACAAGAGTTCGAAGCAACATATAAAGGAAAACAAAACCGCAAAATTACAAAACTTTCCATTTATCAAAAGCAAGATATGCAACGAATTATAGAAAATTTTGAAAATATGAACAAAGTTGATGTTCATAAAGCAAATCTGGTTTTACCATGTAAAACTAAAGATTCTTCTGAAAAAATAGATACATGCCGGGAAAAAGCAGAAAACTTAAATCAACAAAATCAAGAGATAAACGAGTGTACCGTGAGCGATAATATAAGAGATAAAATAAACAAATTTTCTAGAAAACAACAAAAATCCGATATTCCTACCACTTCGAAAGAGGTGAATGACACGTCGAACAGCATAAACGTTATTATGCAAAGGAAAAAAACTTTGTGTGAGGGAAACACCGAACAAGATTGCTGTTCATATTATGCTTCTTGCTGTAGTAGTATTGCAAGCTTTCAAAAGTTCAACCCAATGGATGTTAAATCAGATATTGCAATTAGTAAGTGTAGTAGTACCGTTACAGGATATGATGGAGATAAAGAGGATAGTGATTTAGAGTTAAAATACAAATAAACACAAAATTTAAAATGACCAAATACTGTTTTAAAACATGATTTACTTTATTTAGAACAATGTTATCATTACAATTTGTTCATTTGTACAATTTTTACATAAATGTGGTTTTAGGCAAATTTTAGACATGTACATATATACAATAATAAATAAATTTATTTTACTCAACTTTCTTATCTTAAAAACTATTACATTTTAACATTTAATGCTTCATGTAGTAAATTCTTCTGATTTAATTCTTTACTCATGTACTTAAAGTTAAACTTAGTTTACCTATCAGAATACATTTTCAGCATTCTTCGTAAGCAGCTGTGAAACTATTGGTATAATTTATTAAAATAAAAATAAGTATAGAGCCAATTGCAGAACCTAATTGTGTTAAACCGCCTGTCCAAACGAGTGATTTACCACCTTGAGATCGCATTACAGTAGTTATGCTTAATTTTATGTAACTAACCAAACCTATTAGTAAAGTCCATGTTATTATCTGTAATAGAAAATATAAATTCACAGTTAAATTTATATGTATGTATATGCTCGTATTAAGCTTTACTTACCACTATCACGCCGCCCGCTGCTGAATTATACAAAGGTGGGAAAGGACTCATGGCAGCTGTAGTAAATACGTAAATTGTTAATAGACCTGCTAATCCAGTCAATGTCAATATATTGCGTAGAGACGTGCGTGGTAGGAAGATGGCTAGGAAACAAGCCAATGGATTTGCGATTACGCTTAAAGTTGCTGATAAGTGATAAGCTTGTCCCCCATACGGTAAGCATGAATACGATTGTATACTATTAAAGATACCGTTCGCAAAAAAGCTGATAGTACCAATCAACAGTAGCAGGAATGTGTAAGTACCAGTTGATATTTCAGGAGCTAAGTCATTGCTTACTTTATCAGTAGCGTCTAATGAGTTATTATACACATGTCCTTTGCATTCACTTTCGCTTGAAACAGGAACTGTTTTTGTTTCCCTCTCGTAAACATAGTTATTGCCATGTCCGACCTGTACGGCAGCGTATTGTTTTTTTGACAAATTTAATCGATCCAATAGCAAAAAGCCAACAAAACTTAACACCATCATGGCAAATACGAAAAGGAAAAATGTTCCAGTTCCAAACAACGGTGGTGGAACAACTTTCTCATATATTTCTTGACCTGTTTCTGTTACATTTACCAGATGACATTCAGCTGATCCACCAATTCCTTGAATTAATGCCACCACACTAGGTAATAAACCACTTAAACCCTCTCCAACGAAGTACGTAACTAAATATATCTCCTTAAATCGTCCCATATAAGGCATGAATAGAACCGAGCTCGTACAAGCCGTAAGAGCTGTGAAAAATGTTAATGCAAATAAAGCTACACTATGATTTGACCCAAATAGTATTGCTGTTCGGTTATAGAAAAAGGCTGTTAAAATAGCTGACAGTGTTCCCGTTATCAACAAGCCGTATATTATATAGGCATCATTTTGTCTCGAGAATTTTTGTAATAGCGTGTAGACTAATGGTCCTAAATTTCCAATTTGTACCATAACACTCAGATATGATGGTAAACTCCATCCCTCTGGTGCTACCTCCACTAGGAGTGGCAACTGAATGAAGGTACCATTAATTCCAATCCATGTACCAATGCCAAAGAATATTGCTAAAATATCAACAATAATGCTGCGATGTTTGAATATACCACCAAATTTTATTTTCATTTTTCTATGATTTTCACCACCTAATAGTGTGCTGGCCTCTGAGGGTTCAGATGGTTCTGAGGACCTGAAAATTTTTAATAGAAATGTAGGTGCACATCAATGACTGAAGTAAAAAAGAAAATTTATAAATTAAATAATATATTCGTACTTAAAAGCTAAAAGCTGTTTTAAAATGTTCTGCATTGATTCGGGATGAGTTTTAACTACATAATCAAATATGTGATGCCGCCTTTGCGATATCCAAATTAAAACTAATTGTCTTACTTGGTTTCTGATTGTAGTAAAGTTTCTTTTAGATAAGACTAATTTACTATTTATTATAAATTAGATGAACATATAAAATGTATTAACATATTAGTTAATATCGTCTTGTATGTGTTGTGGTGGTAAGCAATATCAACTACAAGATATAAGTTTTAAGTTACGTAGGTGAATTTAAAATTATGTGAAAAAGAAAAACTCTTCAACACTAAATAATTAACACAGATAAAGCCATTTTGTTTATAGAAATTGTTGCTAATTGTTTTTTAGATTTTTCCTTAATATTTATTATTGTTAGAGCTGTGAAATTTCTTAATTATTTAAATTACGGACCATTACCTACAAGTTATTTAAAAGTCTTGCTTTACAACAATAAAAACTCTAAACAGTATCACACATTTCTTTTGAATAGTCCTAACGACGTTCACAGAGCTTTAGAAATTGTATTAATACGATATAAAATTTGCTAAATTAAAAAATTATTTATAAAATGTTTAAAAGTTTTAAATACGTACATACATATGTATTATTACATATGTACATACATACATAATGTTTATGCTGAATATTAAAAAAATAACTTAAAAAATGATCAAATCTTTTTAAACATATAAGAGATCCCTATAAAACGAAGTTACATATATATATTATATACATACATTTAATACTGATTATTAAAAAAAATAACTTGAAAAATGCTAAAAGTTTTTTTTTTTTAAACATACAAGAGATTCTTAAAAAACGAAGTGTGATTTCACTTTCGATCATTTTTCTCTGTACCAATGACCTACATTTGCTAACGTAGAACAGTTTTAATTCGAAATATTCGCAACGACCAGCACTATATGTTCTTGTTACAAAATACATTAAATTCATCTAATAAATAGTCTTTTTTGATATACATATACCGAAATTTTAGACTTTTCACTTTCAACTGACAAAAAAAAACAAACAATAACATCGTGCAGTAATTTTAATTTGGCACGACTGTTTTTATTTCGCTTTGTTAATTGACAAACAACACTCTTAATAAAAACTATAATTATTTCAAAATGGCTCTCTTACGTAAAAAATACTTGTTGAATATATTTAAATTGTTTAACATCCAAAAGAGAGATTTGTGCAAGCACATTTACTTTTAGTTTCGATTCTAAGCAAGTAAAAAGGTTACAAGATTGATTGTAAATTTAGAGCAAGAGATTATAAATCGCTTATATTCGTACTAAATTGTTGACGTATTAAATACTGACTTAAGTACTCGATTTTAAGTAAATATGAGTTTGTACGATATTTAGATACATACATATGCACGACTAAGATAAACTTTTTAAAATCAATGCCAATAAAGCTCCATTCAATGGAATATTTCAATATACGTAAAAGCGTGCTTAAAAATTTACCTGTTTGGATCGTTTTTCGCTTTAAAATTTGGATGTACTGCTGTTACAGAATAATTGATCGAAGGCGACGACGGTATAGAAAAGACTGTTGAACTACTTTCGTGACAATTGTTATTTTGACTTTGGGTATCGTTGTCATGTTGTATTTGTTGTTGCTGGTGCCTGTGATCGAAGTCATTATTTGTTCTCTTGGTATTATCGTAGCCGTTGCTTTTGCTTCCATTGGGAGGATTCATGAATTTTAGTTGCTCTTGTACTGTTGTATATTCAAAAAATATCAGTAACTCTTAAATCAGGGGTAATATATTACTAAATTTTTTATTTATTACTGGCTGGGTTTGATAAGATTACCCACAATTGTATATAGCTTCGGTAGATTGAAAACCGCCAGAAAGTTACAATAAATTTCAGTCTTCTTTAGGTGAGCGTTGAGAAAGTTGATACCTCCTAATTGCAGTTGAAAACCAAAGTGTGTTCCAGACGTGTAGAAAATTTCGTTCCTTTCAATTGTGATTATGATGTAAAAATCCCCACTGATTGATTGTTCGATTTCATAACACTTTCAAATTCTGTTCTTTCTATCTTTATCGACTGTTCAATAAACCATGTGGTGTTTGTTGCATACTTAAAAAAATTGGTTTCAAATTTCACTGCAATTGCAAAAAAATAATTTTTGTTTATTAATTAGTTTTATTATTTTTTATATGAAACTTATAACACCGTAGTTTTTAAAGGAATTTTACGTAAATTATATGTTTAATCGTCGTTAGTCAGCTCATTTGTATTACAATTATGAACATTTATTTTTTATGATTTTTATCAATTTATTACCAAATCATCTTAGCAATACATTTCTTTTAGCCTTAAGTTTTTATCGATTGTTCTGACTCCATACCGCGGGGGTACATTTTTGTTTATTTGCTTTAACAATTGTTAATTTTAAGTTTTTATTCGTATTTATAATCAAAACAAAATAAAGAATAGGGTTGCCAAGTCCAGTTATATATAGGAAAACAGTCTTAAAATTTAGCTTGTTATATTTCTTAGTTATGATGTAAATATTGATCATTGTGGTTTCACACACGAGACTATTTTTTAAGCCGCACAATTTTTGTTCTTTCAGTCACACACGAGACTATTTCATCTGGCATTAAATTGTATACATATACTCTGCTTTGTGTGTATTAGTTTTTGTTTACTTATTTTTCTGAGGCTGCTGTTTTATAAATGTATGTGTATTGGTTTTGTGTTGTTTATGTATTGGTTTGTGCGGGGTAAAAGCTGGTTGAAAAATTATGCTAGCAAAAAACCACTCTCCTCACCTCTCTTGCCTACAAGCTGCCATTTTGTGCCAGCATAATTGTTCTCGTCTGTGATCGCTCAATTATAATACGGTACCCACACGTTGCGATTTGCTTGGCCAGTCGTTGGTCGAATTGAACAACCACATTGATAAGTGTGACGGCGTTTTTCATTACGTTTGCTATTTTCACTTTAACGCCGCAAGTGCTAAGTAGACAACATTTCAAAATGAAAATGAATTACAGTGGAAAAACAAATGTGCAATTTCATTAAGGCATTCAAAAAAGGTCGGAATTATGGAATGCTTAAATGGATCTTTATTAAAAATAAAAATTTCATCTTTCAAGTTGAAATACGTATATGTTATCTTATGAGAGTTGCTACCTTCAGTATCAAAACGAATTCATGTAACCGGTGAGATTATCTAAACAGCTGAGCTATTTCTTAATGTCAAAATTTTGTTGTTTTTGTGTGTGTTTGTTGTGCGTGTGCGTGTTGTTGTTCATTTTTTTTCCTTTTCCATTTTTTTCTTCCTATTTTGACAACATTAAAGGTCTTTAACAAAAACAAAATGCCTGTTGTTTTTGCATTGTTGTATTTGTTGTAGACCTGCGGCTACCATATATGAATTTGCCTTGTTCAGTATGTTAGCTTTTACGTAAAGCAGAAACTTTCAAATATTTACGCACGCAAAATACTGTGACAATTATCAGCTGATTTTCTTTTTTTCTTACATTCTTTTTTTTTTTTGTAAATTGGAGGTAAAATAAGGAAAAAATTCAAAAGTGCAAGAGTGTATCACTTCAAAATGCTCTATAAAAAAAATTATAATTAAGAGTATCCAAAATGTCGTCAAACTCCATTGAAAACACTTAAATAAATAAAATGTGGTCGCCGTAGTCTAGGAGCAGTGTGTTGACTTATTAGACGTGAGTCCACGGTTCAAACCCAGATCAGACATCATTTATATTTATTATTCATTATAAGAAAATAGAATTAGTGTTACCATGAGTAGTTCGTTACAATAGTTATATCAGTTTTACTGTAATATGTATGACGGAATATTTAAATATGCCCTGAAAATGCCTAAATATACTTATGACTCGATTATGGATGGCAATGGAACTCTCGTTGAATGCCAACTGACACACAAATTAGCACTACATTCCATATTTTATGGTTGTCAGTTAGAAACACGTTTGTAGTTCGCCATCCATAAACAAAACAAATTATTGTAGTCCCCAACAGATATGTACTTCCAGGCAAATTTAAAATAAAAATTTGTACCAGTATATAACGTACTTAATTAATTTAATTTCTTTATTTCATTTAATGTATTATACTGTTTTACAAATGTCTTATATATATTAAAGAGTTTAGAAACTTTGTTTCTTTTCTACTTAGTAGTTAAATTTGAATTTTGTGAGCTTTTAAATAATTTTTAATATTTTTAATATACAAAAATTCACAAAAACCTTTGTGAAACAATAGTTTAACTAAAAATTTATACTAGAGTATATTGAATATAGTTTTACAGCTGAAGTTCATTTATATGTAGATATTGAGAAAATTGACATCTTCTGTAGAAATTTAGAGTTAATCTATTTATTTTATCCTGAAGGAGTTCAATGCCAGATAATGTGTGGAGTCGTTGTGTAGAATAATGCCAAGGAAGATTATATAACATCTTAAGGAGCTTGTTTTGGGCTATTTGAAGTTTTTTAAGATGACATTTAGCAGAAGTAGTCCAAACTGGGGCACAGTAAAATATTAATGGGTGAAATATGGACTTGAGTATCAATTTCTTGTTATCAATATTAAGAAAACTTTTCCTGTTAATGAGTGGGTACATTATATAGATTAATTTGTTAATCTTATCTAATAAATATGGTATATGGTTGTTAAAGTTTAGTTTTGGATCAAGTATTATTCCCAAGTATTTAACGTACTTAATCTGGCAAAATCAACTTTATTTTCCCGTTGCATTATTACTTCGATTCTTTATAATTTAATAATTTGTTTCACAGTGTTTTACATTTTATTTCAATATAGAAATATATTTAATTAAACTACCATTCATTGTGAACATATTTGTTGATACCATTGTTTGCTTTCACGACATCTTGGATTAACACACATGGGACATCGCATTAAAAATTTCGGATTGACATTTTGATCCTGGGCTAAATGATCCGCTACTATTGTACTTAAAGCCTTAATGAACAAAGGATGGTCATTGGGTGCAGCTGCACGTCGTATTTCCTCAACACCAATCTGTAAAGTGCATTTCAGTTTAATAGTCTATCATATCTACAATAAAATTATTGCTTACTTCCTTTGCCAATTCATCACAGTATTCGATATCCAATTCATGTAAAGTTTCAATATGCTCGTTTACAAAAGCTATCGGCACTAGGATAAAATTCTTTAGACCTTGTTTAACATAGCCCTGAAAAATAAGTTTTATTTGTTTGGCCGGTAAATAGACAAGAAAAAAAATCAGAATTATACTTTAATAGCATCATCTGTAGCGGGTGCAAGCCAGGGCAGGGGACCCACTTTTGATTGCCAGGCCAAGCTGTAAGGATTGCAATTGCCCAATTCCTGCATGACCATGTGAACGCTGGCTCCTATTTCAGATGGATAAGGATCACCGCGGTTAACAGCCTTCAGTGGCAGAGAGTGAGCAGTGAATAATATGACAACATTTTTGCGTTTAGTTTCACAGAATTTGTTTAATTCTTCTCGAATACGGTCCGCAAAAGTTTTGATTAATAAGGGGTGGGAACCCCAACGGTCAATTACACTCCATTTGATGTTTGAAGGCACAGATCTGTAAAATTTACCACTTATTAGACATACATAAGGGAATGCGATTGTTATTATACGTCACCTTTGACGGTAAAATTGATAAATTGAATTAAAACTCGAACCAGAAGTAGCACAACTGTATTGTGGATATTGCGAAAACAATACTATCCTTTCCGGGCCGTCTCTGTGATAAAGTAAAAATAGTTACATTGCGTTTTCTTTAAGATCTATATATGAAAAAATTACTTTTCAATTTTCACTAATGTATCCTCTGTTAGAGGATTCACATAGCGGAATCCTACATAATGTTTATGTGGGGCTGTTTCGGGAGATAATCTATCTAGTTCCTTGCACATTAAATCGCCTTGAAGTTCAGTCCATTTCAGAATTGGGGAACCACCTCCTATTTCTTGGTATTTCTTTTGCACTTCTGGTGTGCGCCTTTGTGCAATCCAAGGACCCAATTTACTTTGCACAGGCAATTGTATCATATCTCTGTCTGTCATGATACGCAATAAATAGTCATGCACCTGGTCTGTAGTTTGTGGTCCACCCATATTTAACATAAGAACAGCGGTCTTAGGGTTAACCTCTCTTTTAGTGGTTGTGCTAAAGTTGACATAATTTTTAAATGCCTTCGAAATACCTACAATTGTTTAAAAAAAGCAAATCATGCTGAATTAAATCTTCATGACAACGTGCAAAGACATGTAAATACATACCCGTGAATTGTTTAAATTTTAATGCCATCATATTGAAAATGCAACTTTCCTTTAGGAATTACAACTTCACCAACAGTTAGATAATATTTTACTTGTTTTTTTTTTATGCAGTCATTAGTGGCTAAATGAATTGAAAGATAAAAAATGCACAACTTACTAGTGTATTCTATAAGTATGCGATACCGAGTGTAAATGAAACCAAAATGAAGTATCAAAACAAAAACGAAAACAGTATTGTCGTATTGTTATTTTACGTATTGCCAATTGTCAGGGTTTAGGTATTTCACTCTCGTACTGTATTTTTCTATCAAATCCAATTATGTACGTAGTTAGGTGTTATTTGAGTGAAAGAGTTTTATTTATATTGTAGCTTTGTAAATCCAAAGTTTTCTAATAGGAGTTTTAAGTGTGTTTATAAGATTTTAAGTAATTTATCATTGACAGGAAAGTATTAGTTATGCTGCTGTTGTTAAACTTGAGAATATTTGTTAATTCATTGGATCTATTCGGTGCTTGTAAGACCAGTTATTACGGATGACTGTATAGATTGATGCTTTGCTGTGGATAAGAGCTGTCAGCATAGAGTTTTCATTAAAGTACAGCGGATTTAATCTTTGAGTACTACCGGAGTTAGGAGGAGTTGTCTGTTAATGTCATTTTATATATATTATACAGTTTATATGGATATTTCTTTCGAAGACCCTCTCTTCATGTAGTTTTTAGGCAAAAGCTTTGAAAGTGAACTAATTGGAATGAAAAAGTTTCTGTTATCTGTCTTTGGGATTTACTAATTTAATTAAATTAGTGCACAACACAGGGGTGCTATGAGAAGACAGGGCGTTATCCTGACTAAAGGATTGTAAATACCAGTAATGCGCAGTTTATTCCTCTGGTTGTTTCTGTTTTACATTCACTCACCTTAACCCACTTCTACCTTTTCCTTTTCTAGGACGAACACGATGATTTCCAAATACTCCGGGTCTTTTTATATTTGTTAACCACTTACAATATTTTTATGTATAAACAAGTATAAACACGTTCGTAAATCCATTGAAAGTCTCTAAGAATGAAAAATTAACAGGCTTAAAGAGATGCATATATTTAAGAAATTTTTGTTCGAAGAAAATATTTTCAATTAAAAATTTTATTTTAAATTTAAAGACGTACTAATTCAAAAATAACATTAAATAAATCGTTGTCCACGAAAATCATAAAATATTTTGTTAGTTTATAATAATAATAATTATGATTTTAGTACATACATATATTTTAAAGTAAATTTTCAAATATTTTTGCCGTTTTTATTCTAATAAGCCATTTCGAAAATTGAAAATTTTTAAAAAATTTTAATTGTTTTGCAAATTATGCATAAGAATACATAATTTTATAAAATCAGCGATCATAGATTTTCTAAATATGTAGCGAAAACTAAGTTTAAAGTTTATATGAATATATTCGCCCTATAAAAGTTGTCCCTAAATCTGTAATTCACTTTAACAAAAAAAAAAAGTTTCTTCTAACAGTGGAACAATTTTAATAATAATCTTTTATTATAATTTGATTTACTTGCAACCTATTTTGCAATTAATTCAGAACTTTTTGTTTAATAAGGTCTCTTTTTTTTCAAATATGTATTTTGTAACATTAATAAATATGCTTACAATATTAAAATTTACTAATATTAGTAGAAAAAAAATGTTTTTATCTGCACAAGGCAGATGTAAAACCAAGACAAAACAAAAACTGTTGAAAACTAAACAGATTACCGTTTAATTTATTAAAATACAAGCAGACTTGAAATTTCAAACAATTTGATTTGCTATTCGGTTTTTTGTAATCCTAACAACTGGCAACAATAAAATAACGACTTTAAACTAATTTTTTAAATGTTTCCATGTGTATTTTTTAATTTGTTATATATTCTTTAACACTAATTGATTTTAATTGAGGAAATAAATGAATGGTACCATCGAGTAATACATATATGTACATACATATACATATATGTTATAGTATTGAGTATGCCATACAGAAAAATTGTCGTTGTTATAATTAATTTTCAATAAATCCCAATTCGAAGATACAATTTAATCAAAGCAAGGAATAAGGGCATTTATGATTCTAAATGAAATGTTTATAGTTGATGCATATTATTATATAATTTAACACAATATTCTGATATAATTTCGTTTGGGCTTTAATTAAGTTTCTTTTTCTGAAAAATAGCAATCGAATGCAGATTAACATTTTTTAGAAGACTATGCTTTTCACGCAAGTTTTCGAATCGATTCGAAGTGCATAATGAATAATTGATTAAAAACCTACATAATATTTTGGAATCTATGAGTGATATAAACAAATGTAACTTGAATAACCTTTATTATTTACATACATATATTCATAAACAAAAGAGTGTGATCTGTGCTGATGTACTACATATGTATACGAGTATATAGTAAAATATATGAAGTCAATACATGGTTTTCAAATGTATTCGTTTGATGTTTATAATTAATAACATTTGAACGATAAAATGGTTTATAAAATATTCATAGACTATAGTAAAACCGAGAACGAAGTAATAATAAGAATCCATAAAATCGGTAAATCTAAATAATGAAAAATATCGAAAGCACAATACAACTAAAAAAATATTTTTTAAAACAAAAATTTTACAAATTGCAACTTTCCAAAAGAAAAATATTATTAAAATTATGTGTTCGTATAATTAAATTTATATCCCCATACATTTTTAGTTTACAAAATAAGAAATAGAAATAAAAGTAATTGTGGAGTATGTTTTATACGTAATATGTGGAATATGTTTTTTATATATTTATGTATATTCAAATGTTTCAAAATTTTTAAGTACATGATGTACATTGATATTATAATATACTACAGCAGAAATATTTGTATAATCAATCTTTAAAAACATTTTTTTATTTACAGAAAAAGAAAACAAAAGTATATATTTATGCTAAACGAAAACTATAATCAATTTAAAATAACACTTCTTTTTAAAACAATATATTAATGTACTGTATGGTGTTTAATAAGTGCCTCAAAAGAGAAGCAACGCTATGTTTATTTCTCTTAACATTTTAAATTGAGTTACACTAGAAATTAAAAAAAAAATAAAGATCTTTTTTACTTTACTCAGAAATAAATTTTAGCCTCTCAGAAACATTTCGGAATATTGTTTTGTATTGTCGATTTATAATCTTTTGCATTTGAATATGAAAAAAATGAAGACGACATACAATAAAACACTAAAGTATCGAACGATACTCACAATACCACAGTTACAAAGTGTACCTTAGCCAAACATTTGGAATACATACAGCCATTTAATATTTTGGTAGTCTGAGTTTAAACCCATAAGGTACTAAACGATATTGTTTTATAATTTTATGTGTATGTAGCATATACAAGCATATGTTCATTTATACAACTCGCCAAATGTTTTCTGGTAAAATGAAAATTCTATAATTTATAAATGAGAGCAGTTGTTTTTTGTATGTCGTTGGAGAAAGAGCTGCAAAGACGCCGGCAGTGTTAAATTATAAATTAAAAAAAAAAATTAATAAAGCAATAAAACGTGCGATATAAATCAATTGAAAGCTGTCTGAAGTGAATATCGAGGAGCACGTGCAATTAATTTGTATAAATTCTTTACGGGTTTTCTGTTTTCGTCGCCATTCTGTTGAACGTAGAGCAAAATTGAACTCTGACCAAAAAAAAAAAAGACTTGTTCAATATCTTCAAAGAGAACTTCTCTTTTCTAATTGTGAAATTATTCTCTATAATTTGATGAGACTCTCAAGAATCGTAAAACTAAAGAAAAAAACTGTTGCCGTTTACAATCGCTGAAATGTGGACCGCAAACACGTCACTTTAAAATTATAAATACTTCATAGTCCAACAGTTTGAAAAAGAATTATAAAAATTATTGCTAATTTGAGCATAAGTAAAAAATAAATAAAAAAAAAACCAAATCAAATAAAATAAAATAAAACGAATCAATCAGAACTGAATTGAATAACCACCGTAACAACAATGGGCTACGATGATGTTCTCGCATATTTGGGTGATTTTGGACAATATCAAAAAATTATTTATTTCCTTATCTGCCTTACATCTATAACTTGTGCATTTCATAAACTTGCCGGTGTTTTTTTGCTTGCTAAACCGGATTTCCGGTGTGTGTTACCGTTTGAACTCGCCACAAACGAAACAGTTAAATATGAGCTGCCCGAAAATGTTTGGAAGTTAGCATATCCAAAAGCCTTGGTAGGAGGTAATTATCAGTCCTGTTCATATTACAATGTAGAATATACAGGCGAATATTTGAATAGAACTGAACCGATTTATACCAACGAAACGATACAGTGTTCACAGTATGTATATGATCAAACAAAATACTTAAATAGTGCTGTAACTGAATGGAATATGGTGTGTAACCGAAGTTTCCTGGCAGCTACTAGTGATGCGATGTTTATGTTTGGCGTTTTAGTGGGAAGTATCGTTTTTGGCCAGCTATCCGATAAATATGGTAGAAAACCTATATTTTTTGCATCACTTGTTATTCAAGTTATATTTGGAGTTTTAGCTGGCGTAGCTCCAGAATACATAACATATACTGTTTCACGTTTTATAATAGGGTCTACAACTTCAGGTGTTTTTCTTGTGGCATACGTTATAGCTATGGAGATGGTGGGCCCCAGTAAACGACTTTTTGCTGGTATATTTGTGATGATGTTCTTTTCTGTTGGTTTTATGTTGACAGCACTATTTGCATACTTTATCCATGACTGGCGTTGGCTACAAATAGGATTGACTCTGCCTGGCTTATTATTCTTGAGCTATTATTGGATTATACCGGAATCTGCTCGTTGGCTCCTATCCAAAAACCGCAAAGAAGCTGCCATAGCAAATATCCAAAAGGCAGCACGTTTTAATAAAGTACAAATTCCAAGGGATGTTCTAAATCAATTATTGGATGACAGCAACGATGAAAAGAAACATGAAGCTCAAGAGACTGAGGAAAAACAGCCAAGCGTATTGGATTTGCTGCGATATCCCAATCTAAGAAAGAAAACTTTACTGATATTTTTCGATTGGTTCGTCAATAGTGGCACTTATTATGGTTTATCGTGGAACACTAATAACTTAGGGGATAATGTCTTGCTAAATTTTGTTATTTCTGGTGCCGTTGAAATTCCCGCTTATCTATTCCTCTTATTCACTCTTAATAAATGGGGACGCCGTTCAATATTATGCGGTTGTATGCTGGCAGCTGGTACTAGTTTATTGCTCACAATTATCGTTCCTAATGAAATGAATTGGCTGATGATAACATTTGCCATGATGGGTAAGTTAGCAATAACAGCATCATATGGCACGGTATATATATTTTCTGCCGAACAATTTCCTACGGTGGTACGTAATGTGGGCTTAGGAGCCGCATCTATGGTAGCACGAATTGGTGGCATTTTAGTGCCATTCTTTAATATGCTGGCCGAAATTTGGAAGCCATTGCCACTGATAATATTTGGAGTAATGGCTTTTCTCGGTGGATTGCTATCGCTATCGCTGCCAGAAACTCACAACAAACCAACGCTTGAAACTATTGCCGATGGAGAAGAGTTTGGTAAAACAAATAAAGCTAATGACTATCTAGTAGAAAACGGTAGAGAGTTAACGAGCTTAAGTAAAGTAGAAACTCTTCCTTTAAATTCCAACACAACCGACAAAAATTCCATAAATTAATATTAAATACTTACTTGTATGGATGGGCTGCTTAATTTATAAGTATTATAATGAAATTCATACCAAATAAGTCAAATATATGTAAACAATATATGAAATTTTATCCAAAAAAAAATTCAATATCCTTTAGAAAACTATAAAATAAAACAGATTGCAATTATTTGTATAACAGTGAATCTTAATTTTGTTTTATATTGCATATGAACATAAACTGAAGGTTGTACGTAAGTTTTTGTTAATTAACTTTAATTTATCATTTGTGTGACATTCTTAAAAATGTCTTGTATTTTTAATTTTTTTTTCCTCTGTTTAACATCATATTTCAATTTAATTATTTTTCTTTTTTGTCGAGAGCAAACACAATAACAATTTTGATGTTATAAGACGTGTTGTTGTGAATGCAATGTATTAAGTTAAACAATATTTTTTCTTTTCTTGCTCTGTCATTTGATGCGTTAACTACTTTGATGGCAATTTCGCAAACATTAAAATCTTCAAACAAAATTAATACCATCATGGTATCATAGTGGTTTTATAGTTTTAAGAAAGCGTATCTTATTTGATTTCAATTGTTATTAAATGCTGATTTGCAATTATAAATATTAAACTCATTAAATATTGTCTACAGATATATGTATATATACATATGTATATGTGTGTATGTATGTAAAATGAAATAGATAGATAGATTTAATCTGTGTTGGTACAGTTGTATTAAATTACGTGCAGCTTAAAATAAAATTTGCTGATAAGAAAAATAACAAATTGAAAACAAAAATAATCTCAACAAATTAGTGCATTATTATTATTAGTATTCATAACAGTGTATAAAAGCTTGCATATATTGTTTCTGTTTAGACATTTTTATTTCAATAATTTGTTTATGTATATATATATATATATACATATGTATATATATGTATACTTGAATATTTTTATTATTTTGCGCTATGTAAAGATAAAGATATTAAACGATACTCTCTTAATAATGTAAATTTCTTTCTTTTGTGCGAGATTAAAGTGTGGTATGTTTTAAAGAAGAATATACGGAATAACAAAAATAAATTACAAGTAAAGTACATACTGTAAACAACATTTTGTTGTATTTGCTGTCGCATCAATTAGATACAACAATCTTACAAATCTTCTACCAATATTTGTACATAGCAATACACAAAAAGAGTTGTGTTGCTGAATGACAGGTTCGCCAATGCACTGCAGAGATACGCGAAGGTCGAAACTTACATTTTGCTTTATAGGTGGATTCGATAAAGTAGAAATCAGTTAAATGAACATAGATAGCTAGAAGTATAAGTAATGTGTATACACACATACATGTACATTAAAACATTAACTTATTTTCAACTAACAATTTTCTCTGATTGATGTTTCGATACTGAAAAATCGGTACATTGAAGTTGATTTTATAATCGGAAATTAAATAAATGAATTATTAAACGTAGTAAATTTTGTGCTTAAATTAATATAAATCAAAATTTTCTACAAATTACAGATAATAATAAAAATAAATTCTTTTAAGAAAACTTTTTATTTCTAAAGAGCATCATTCCAGTAGCACATAGATATGAATTTTTGAACGTCAAAATCAAAAATATAAGTACTTTACTAAAACTCGAGTAAACTCAAATTTTTCCTCGTCTCAATTATTCATATCAGAAGTTTTTTGCTTGAAATCAACAATATTTTTTTGGTATGATATTGATTTTTTTTTTTTTTATTAAAATAATTTAAAAAAAAAACTGTCTTTTGAACAACATTTAAATGCTTGGTAAGTGTCTGTAAGGTAAACGATTTCACTTGTTTGTGGATCGTTTATGTTATAGAGACAGCACAATGAGGGATGATCTTTTTTTGGTGCGTGCAATATAAAACTATGTATCTATATATGTATGCATATGTTGTTCTTTACCTTAGCTTTATAAGATCTTCTTTATAGAAAGATTTATGCAAAATTAAAAGGCAATAATTATATCACTCAAAATTTATTATATAATATTACCAATATAATGCGACGTCAATAGATTCTTTATTGGAATATACACATATATTTATGTATGTATGTAGGTAGTTTCTACCATTTTTGTAAATAATAATAAACGGCGATAGAAATCTTAAATCAATGTTAAAATTTAATACAAAAAATTAGAAAATTTTGAAGTATTAGAGCTGAAAGACATTGAAATCAATAATAAATAAATCGTAAGAAATATTACACATTTTTTTTAATGTCTATGCGGTAAAACTTTGCTCACAATAAATATCTCTTTTATAAACATTAGAAAATATTCTCAAACCCACAGAATGAGTACAATGGTAAAAAAATACAAAATATCTTATGAATTGTGTGTGGCGAAACTGCTGAGAGATCAGTAATTGAGTATTTTTACACACAATAATTGTAGAACATTTTAGAGGCATTGTATTGTATGTGTTTTTCTTTTCGTGGTTGATTGGCTGACTACTAAATGCGGGAAATTCAGAATGCTAGTAGATCGTAGTCCCTCTTACCAAGCGGTAGTTGTTGCGTTCGTTTTTTTTTTATCAGCTGGATCATACGATACAAAAACTTTTGTACTAATTACTCACAACGAGAACTTGTAGCGCAAAACAAGAAACAATTTCTATTTTCTATGCGCATATACTACATACATACATAAATTAAAAAGAACTCTGGCTTTTGTTTTAGTTTAGCTTAGTGGTCATTAACTCGATTATTCGGTCGCTGCTGAATAGGACTCACATGTTGATCTGAATGAGAAAAGGTTTTGCTCATTACGTTAATTATACAAACACAGTGATTCATAGTAATTGATGGTCAAACATAATTTAAAAGAAAAATCAGACACCGATGCAAACACAAACATAAAAAGTGACAACAAAAACAAACAAATGCGAAAACATTGAATGTATTTAAACATCTAACGACAAAGATTTACATATTTATTGTAGCCAATCTGCTTTAGCTACATACATATATGTACAATGTATGTAGCTGTATGGTTGAAATAATACTAAAAGCATTGTGTATTAAACTGTTACCAACAACGTAATCAACGTCTATCGTCGTCATACATCGACTGCTAGTATAAACACACAAAATTTGTTATTTCGACTATTATCGTACCTAACAAAGAGAGGCGAACAAATTATGCACTCCTCTACTCTTTCGTACCGCAAATAGAGATAAAGTTTGCGCATGATTTTTTGTTTTCAGCGTTCTGTTGACTTACGCTGTTGCTCAGTTCAGTTTAGTTCAGTTCCGTTGGGTTCGGCTATTTTGCAACAAGTTATAACAGTGAATAATTTTTGTAATAACTGCCGGTCACTTTAATAGTCTACTACAGTAACAGGAATCAAGAACGCACATAAGGAACGTAATCAAGGTAAAGAAATTATCACAATTATCTGGAAAAAAAATCTCGTTTATATTTGTCTTTATATTAAACTTCCTTCAGTTGTACGATAACATTTTCATTTCCCTTGTGCTGCTGCTATTGCTGTGTATTGGCAAAAAGGATAAGGCCACGTCACTATGGGTTACGATGATGTCATAACGTATTTGGGCGACTTTGGGCGCTATCAGAAGCAAATTTATTTTCTTCTTTGCCTGCCAGCCATTTCTTGTGCGTTACACAAATTAGCAGGTGTTTTTTTGTTGGCACGTCCAGAGTTTCGTTGTTTGTTGCCGTTTGAAAATGACACAATATCAACGACTTTTCAGAGTTTTCCTCAAAATCGTTGGAATTTAACGTATCCGTATGATGATATTAAAAAAAAATGGCAAACATGTGAGTATTATGATGTTGAATATACGGAAGAATATTTAAGTGGCACAACGATTAGTCTAACTAACGGTACAAAACATTGCGAGCACTTTATATACGATCAGTCGCTGTACGTAAATAGTGCCGTTACAGAATGGAATTTGGTTTGTAGTCGCAGTTTATTGGGTGCCACGAGTGATTCAATATTTATGATTGGTGTGTTACTAGGCAGTATTATTTTCGGTCAGTTGTCTGATAAGTATGGCCGGAAACCAACATTTTTCGCCTCGCTAGTAATTCAGGTTGTGTTCGGTGTTTTGGCAGGCGTTGCACCAGAGTACTTCACATACACAATATCGAGAATGATAGTGGGTGCTACGACGTCGGGTGTATTCTTAGTGGCATATGTAATTGCGATGGAAATGGTGGGACCATCATATCGTCTTTTTGCTGGAGTAGCTTGTCAGTTATTTTTTTCCACAGGCTTTATGTTAACAGCTGGCTTTGCCTATTTTATTAGAGAATGGAGGTGGTTACAAATTGCGCTAACCCTACCTGGTTTGCTATTTTTATGCTATCACTGGATTATACCTGAATCGGCGCGTTGGTTACTATCGAAAGGTCGAAAAGACGAAGCAATTACAGTTATTGAAAAAGCAGCCAAGGTAAACAACGTTAGTATACCCCAAGAAGTTTACGATAATTTAATAGATGACAATGCTAATAAGAAACAAGAAGAAATTGCAAATAAAAATCCGAACGAAAGGCCAGCCTCCGTTTTTGATTTGATGCGCTATCCGAATTTGAGACGCAAAACGTTGGTAATATTTTTCGATTGGTTCGTTAATAGCGGCGTCTATTATGGTCTCTCTTGGAATACGAACAATTTGGGTGGAAATGTATTCTTAAACTTCCTGGTGTCCGGTGCTGTTGAAATTCCTGCCTATTCGTTTTTACTTTTAACTTTAAATCGTTGGGGTCGCCGTACAATATTGTGTGGTTGTATGATAGCAGCAGGTGTTGCCCTTCTATTAACTATTGTCGTTTCGGAGGATATGAATTGGTTAATAATAACATTTGCCATGATTGGAAAATTTGCCATCACTGCCGCCTATGGTACAATTTATATTTTCTCGGCTGAGCAATTCCCAACTGTTGTGCGTAATGTTGGCATAGGAGCATCATCAATGGTAGCTCGTATTGGTGGAATTTTAGCCCCTTATCTAAATTTGTTGGGTCAAATTTGGAAACCTTTACCCTTGATCATCTGTGGTGCTTTGGCGTTTGCAGGCGGTCTTTTTTCACTTATGCTTCCAGAAACTCGTAATAGGCCAATGCCTGAAACCATTGAAGATGGTGAAAATTTTGGCAAAAAGTCAAAACACAGCAATGACCTCAACGAAATGGGCGAAGAATTGTCATCGATGATCGCCACTCAAAACAATAAAAAATAACTATAATACATAGAATTATCTCATAAATATTTATTTTAATCTCCGAAGTGTACTTATCTTATTTTTCATTACAAATTAAAATATGAATTTATGGACAATAAAGTAGAATTAGGATAAGTGTTCCTATTTACCAAACTATAATTATTGCAATTTACAAATACTACAGAATAAAATAAAATAATAATTAGATAAACTACAAATATTTACGATGTTTAAATGTTTAAATTTATATTCAATCATTGTGCACAGCGTATAATAGATGAACTGATTTTATTTTATTATCTATAAGTGTTCATAATTAGTTATGTATGTATGTATACAGTATGTATGTACATACTATCTAATAAGCATATATTTGTGTATGTGTATATGCATGTGTATTTGTTAAAATATAAATACTATGTATAGAATTAATTATTATATAATTTTAATGATTGCATATGTAAATTATGGACGAATTAATATGTATGTACATATACAATTATTTTATTTATTTATTATATGTATATATGTACATACATATGAATATGTTCATAAGTTCTTTAAATGATCACTAATTCGCACAACTAATATAAGAATTATACGCACAATCATACACATGTATGTGTATGTACATATATGTATGTATTGTAGTGTATGCAATAATTATAATTTGATTGAAAAGTTTCCATAAATGATAAGTTATTCTTTTTTTATTTGTTGGTGTTATTTGTATAATGAATACCATTTTTTATAAAAATATTTGTTTATCATCAAGAAATGTTTTTGTAAGTATAAAGACAAATTTTCGTTAAAATTATTGTAGCACACTTTTATAGAACATATTGTAATGTTATGTAAAATAGATAAATAAATAATATCCATAATGATATTAATAGTTAAATATATATACATATAATCTTTTATACATCCAATTATTATTATTTTTTATTTAATATGTATGTATGTATTTACAAACAAATAAAATCTGAACTTTTATATTCTAAATGAAAAATGTTTGTGTTTTCATTAAATATTTAAAATTTAAAAAATTTAATAAATTTTTTGTACACATTGTTTTTTGAGTGTTTTCAAACTTTGCAAATGAAAAAGTGTTTAATTTTTATTATTAATCATACATAACAAAACTTACTTCATTTTCATTATTTTATCTTCCTTTCTATGTCTCCGTGTTTTGAGGAAAGAAACTTTGTTTCATTGTTGGAAAAGAAATTTAATGAATATTTAATTTTTATTAAGATGAAATAAAATAGGATTGATAATTTGTGTTCTAAATCACATATCGCCATATTACATTACATTTTATTTACACATATACATACATACATATGTACATACAGTGGAATCTCTTTTGAGGCACCAGAAAAACTTGTCTTAAAGGCGCCTGGAGACAATCAAATAATTTAATAAACAAATGCATATGTATTAGTGTCGTGTGATTGTCGTTTGAGAGCGGACGTACAAATCATATGCATTTTGATTTTGTAGTGTTTGTCTCGTAAAATGTCTTCATCGAATGACGATTTGTTGCTTTTTACACCGTGTGCAATTTTATTACGAAAGAAAAGGAAAATGTGAAAAGAGAGAAAATCTTTGGATGAAAAATTGGTATAAAAAACGGATTCAGTTTTCACATGAAACCTTTTAAATGAATTAAAACTTAAATGCAAAGACGACTATGGAAATGGATGTGTTCATTACTACATTATGCAACCAACTGAGAAAATTCTTGTCAATCACAAATGGAGACGATCAAATAAAAACTCATCAAGTGAAAAAATCAAGATTTTTTGATTGTTATCAATCAAAGCCGAAGGCGAAGAAGAACGACATACACTCACACATATAAGGCGTTGGTGATTTTAATTGATCGTCTCCAGAGTCTTTTATATGGGTGGTTTTTATTTTAAAAACTACTGTTATAAAATGTAACACAGAATATAAATGATATTAGAATAAAACAAAATATATACATATATACATACATATACATTTTATATCATTCTACGTATGCGTTTGTAAAAACAGTTTAATTCTCGTAAATTACAAATATTTTTAAGGCTGATAAATGTTTTAGAAGTCACTTTGCCCAATAGGCTGCACGTTTATATAAGTCTATACGTTTCACTAAACCATGACCTATTGCATTAAAGCTCTTTAAATACATTTAAACTTTCTATAAACTCTCTAATAGAGTGGCTGGCTGTTTAAAGTATAATTAGATGAAAAAAGGGGGAAATACATTTCTGCATTTTGGATGCAATCACGCGAAGCGTAAATCTATCCTTCTTGTCTTCGCTTATGATTATTCATTTCATCGGTATTTTCTAGCTATACCTTGTCTGTAGCTAGATGTTTGTTCTTATCTCCAGAATGCAAGGGTTCTACGCACATGGAGATTATGTCCGTTATGGGAGATTTTACTTCAAGATTTTTCGTACAAGAAACAGTAAAAGCTCAAAAATTATCAGCATTTAAGTACATAAATATTAATATAATATTTTCTTTACATACAGTTCAGTTACAGTTTTGCTGTATTAAAGATAATTTTAAAAGTTTGTATGCCAGTTTATTAAGAAAATATGTATGAGAATTGCTATATACAAGAAAAAAATAGTAACAATGTTCTTATTTCTTACGGAATTCTAATTTAGTATTTACTTAACTTCAAATAAAACATTGTTGCTCTAACTATAAACACATGTTTTAGTCTTGATAGTAATAATGGAATATTTCTAATCAAAAGCGCACCCATGAAATATTGAAATAACAATAAAATAGTAAAATTCTTTATATTTCGCCAGCAAGCCTATAAATTTTGTGCAAAAAAGTCACAAAAACCGTATCAAGAACTACTTAGTTTAATTCTTATTTAAAAACAAAGCATTTTTTTTGCTGTAATCATAATATATTTAAATCAAATATAAAAAAGATTTTTTAAGCCGTTTTATGAACTGGAATTGACACACATTTCTACTTATTTTCAATACATATATATATATTATTAATATTTTTATTCAAAATATACTTTTGTATGCAATAAATTTAAGTCATAAACTGTTAAATTCATTACTGCTAACGTTTTTGTATGCATACATACATAGATACATATGTATATTCGTGTTTATTGTAAAGGATTACTACTACTAAACTAATTACCTTAAACTGTTGTGGTTGAAACGATAACCCATAAATATTATTATCATTGTTATTAATATTAAATAATATGTGAATTTTAATTTTAGATCTAATTTTTAAATATACTAATTAATAGTCTATATTAAGAATTAAGTTGTTATAATTATAGAACGCTGATAACAAATTTATAATCTATTAGTGTTACTCTTTATAAAAAAATACAAGAAATATATGTACATATGTATGTATATTCCTTCGTACAAATATACATACATACATTTCGTCACATAAAATTCAGCACACTATAATTACACAATTCTGCCGTACAAACAATTAACTTTCTTAAATTAAAAATGAACTAAACTTTGAGAGAACTAAACTTTATGAGAATGCATACTATGTTTTTAGTTGTAGAATAGTAACATTTTTGCAAAATCAATTATTGTGCTTCGTTGCATTAAAATAAATTAAAAAAATTACTTTTAAATTCGTTGTAACTTACGGTTTTGTTGATTTCATATGGCGATATATAGAAATAATTTTTTCCTTCCAAAATTTTATCATAAGAACACACAAAAAATCTTGGCATCGTTAGTTTTCAAGCGTTTGGTCTTTCGTTTAGGTACTATTTTTGAAAAATAAGATACTATGAATTAGTTTTTAATAATTTCATCTCAAACTAATCAGTTGCTAACATAATTTAATTTACATTTGCTAAATTGTATGTTTCGGTTTGAAACTGTTTAATTTCATGTTGCACGATTAGAATGAATTTAATAGAATACAAATTTGCACGCTGTTATAAAATACGTTTAAACGCAATCATCCTAAAAGTATGCAATATATATTCCATTTTGTCATATGTATTTCTTAACTTGGCACCACTTACAGAAATGTTTTGTTATATTGTCAAGAGTTTGAACAATAAAATTAAATCGTTGATAAACAATGAACGAACAAAAGCTTACAAAACGCCGATTAAATAAAGTTGATGTTTTGATTATTGGTGGCGGTATATCGGGATTAACTTCAGCATTTAAAATAATTCAAAAAGAGCCAACACTACAAGTGAGAATTTTAGAGGCACAAAACGGGGTCGGTGGTCAAGTTGGTAAAACAAATATAGGCGAGATAGGAGCGAAGTGGATAACAGAAGACCAGTGTCACATATATCGGTTGATCAATCAACTAAAAGTTCCTTTGCACAAACGAACTATTATGGCACCTCAGTTAAAGGAGTATCGAGAGATGGATAAAGGATTTTTATCCTCATTAGCTAAATATGAGCTTGTACGTTATATTAACGAATTGGATTTTAGAATGGAATATTTCAAGCCAGGCTTTATAAAGTATGAATTTACTGAACAAATGAATGAACGAGAATTTAATTTTTTTTTCTTTAGACCCAAAGAAACTTCTATGTTTAATCACATACGTCGTCGTTTATTTTTCTCCAGCTCTCGAAAGTATATGCTGAATCTAGTCTTACTGATTAGTGGAGTTGATGCCAAAGATCTTAGTTTTAAGGATTTTATGTCAATATGCTACACCAGCGGTGGACTTAAACGTTTAATTGATTTGTAAGAAACTGAAAATCCAAATTGAAATTATTTTATTAGCAACTCTACTTGCCTTAACGCAGATTAATTGAAGCTCCTAATTATTCCGTATTGGAGTTTTCCAGCAACGACCTTTTGGGCAAACTCTTAGAAAATCTTAAAAATACTGAAATTATGTATTGGCGTAGAGTGTGCGCTATTAATCAATATCGTGATCATGTTGAAGTGAAAGATTCATTAAATGAATACCACACTGCCAAAACGGTTATACTTGCTGTGTCATGGAACTGCATTCAAGATATTTACTTCTGGCCACCGTTACCTATGGAGTTACGTGTTCCCCCGTTGCCAGCGGATAGTGAGAAATATGTAATGACAAGTTTCTTAGCCAGTTATGCTGATGGCTTTTGGAGAATTAAAGGTTACTCTGGACACTTTGTTAAACACGAACCTCTTTTAATAGGCCATGAGTATCGCCCCACAATCTATTGTGGATATATGATACACGAAGAAGGTATAGAACCTTTAGTAAGATCAGTAGTACTTCATGAGTTAGCTAAGGTATTCGGTGAGGAAATGCTTTTGCCACTCGAATTTCATCAACACAGCTACGAACTCAATTCTCTTGCACATTTACCTTTAACAACTCCTTTTAATCGAATTATCTGGTCATCATCAGCTGCCGCTGGAACTTGCTATCGTGGTCGATTAGGTGGTGCTGTACAGAGTGGTATTAGAGCTGCAATGAATGCTTTACTTATATGCGAGCCTCAAATTGTTACTTGGGAAGATATTGTCGAAGTACAGTGCCATGATTACCTGCCAAGACGTGAAACCAATTGGCTGTCTCTGGTACTAAGTTCATGTAATTTATATAACGTTACCTCATATACACTTTTTGTATGTGGCATTGTCTTCCTTTTGACAAAGGTATATAAGAAACACTAGCTACGACCATTTACTACTGAAATTTCAATTAAGAGTTTCGTAGTGATATATATACATACACACATCACAGTTTTTGTCTTAAGTGAATTCATAAACTTTACTTTGAATGTGCGTCTTTAATTCATGTTCGCCATCACGATTATTCGCCATCACCATCCGCAATTATCACAAGTGATTTTAAGTATATAATCGTTGATTTAGACGGTTAGTTTTGTTTTGTTTCGTTTCATACGATATTTTCGGAGCAATTTAAGCTTTGCAACTTTGATTGAATTAGCATAGTGCGTGTGTGCGTTTTTGTATATTTTCTGTGTTTATTTGTGAACTCATACTACCTACACTTATTATTTTTTATTCAATTTTATGTGATTATTATTATTATTATTTAAACTACATATTTATTTTCATTTTTATTAAATTTAATACGACTCGTGTACCTCATTTGTGTGTTACGATGATGTTATTGTATGTGGACACTTATTTTGTTAATCCAATTAAAAGGATGTTTGAAGGTTAAATAAAAAAAATAATAATAATAAAAAATATTATCACAACTAATTAGTTCGATCGAATGTGAATGACCCAGAGGTTAGGATAACATGATTTTCGATTTTAAAGATAGAGATGGAAAACGATTTGTTAAGAAATTGTTTTCGCATAAAAAAGAACAACTTTTAGTCGACGTAAATAATAATTCAATAAAATTTAAAGAGATTTTTTAATTGAATAAACTTCGTGCAAAACTATTTTCAAAATTTGTCAATTTCTTCTGCATTCATTAGAATCTTATTTTAACATGCATAGGCATTTAATTTATGATAATTCCCTCTACAATAAAAATATATAATCACTTACTGCTATTATTGACTTTTTGTTGTATCTTAATGTCCTTCCGAAAACAAAACAAAAACAGAATAAAAAACACTTCAAATGTTTATTGAACCTCTTCGAAGATATTGTTCGCTAAACCTTAATGATAAGATCAACATCATGCTAAGGCCCACTTCATTGCGTTAAATGAATGTATGTACATACATACATATCTGTGAGAATATGGTGTAAAAATATAGTGTAATTCATAAATGTACAAATGTGTGTATAATTGTCTTGAATTTTTTACTGAGCGTACCTACATATGTATGTATATTTATGCCCGCATTAGTGATAATTGACCATATTAAACAAGACTTTAAACAATAATCTTCCTTACTAGAATTATAATAAAAGTACTATTAAACAATCTCTCTAATCTTAAAATGTTTAATTCACGTACAGTGTGGAGCCACACAGTCACATTTACAAATTGTTCTCGCATGTTTGCGCAGTTCTTGGTTCTTTTTTTATTCGAATATTGAAAAGAACGACAAATTCTGAGTGCTGTGATTTGTAGAGAAAATATTCAACAGTAAAAAGAAATGTTTGTCACTTGTTTGTAAAGCATTATTACGGACAGACAGACAGACAGACACAGGGATGGCAAGATAGTTCGATGAATGAACGGACGGACACATCCTATTCTCTCACTGAGTAAATGTACATACAATACATAGCACAACAAATGTGTACTAACTAGTAATACGTACGTATAAATACAACACTTGTTTTTTGTTATTGGATTTTATATACTTTTTTTTTTTAATTTTTTTTTCTTTTTTATAATAAATATAATAAAGTGATCCATGAGCATTGGATTTAGTCAGTAAAACGCATTCATAACGATCACACTAACTGTAACTGTCTATCGGTATCGGTATTCAAAGAGAAAAATAAATTAACAATAAATATGGAGAAAGTAAAATATTATTAATATTTTAAATAAAGGAACAAACGAATATAAAAATGAAATAAGGTCGCTTTTGAAATCCTAAAAAAATATCAGAGCAAATATATAAAAATATCTTTGAAAATTTGTAAACAAATGCACATGCAATCATCATAGTGTTTGGCAACGCAACGCACAAAAAAAAAAAAAAAACAAAGTGAAAGTACTAAAAAAATTGAAGATTCAAATTAATAATAGAGAGAAAAACTATACGATACGATAAGAGGATCTCTATTCTCAAATTTTAAAATATAAAAAAAAAATATAAGAAAAAATTCCAAATATCGGTAAAAGTCAATGTCATTATCAGTTTACTGGTTATCAATCGTTCGACTACTTTTACGTATTGATACCATAAATACTGCATTCAATTAAAGATCAGAATTGAGCAAAGATTTTCAAAATGAAACATTTCTGTGAAATGTATATGTAATATTTCGATTCTAAAACTTTGTTATTAAATTTTTAATAATAAATAAAAATAAATAAATTAAAAAAGAAAAATATTCGTTTAATAATAATATAAACAATATTTACACATTTACCATTGGTCGCGGTATTATTAAAATAAAATTTTATAGAAATGTCTCAGAATCAAGAAGAAAAAACTAAATCATATATTACTGAAGAAGCCTACAAGGAAATTGTCACAAATGAATTGGAACGCATTGGAATTGGTGGAAAATTCGTCTGGTAATATAATATAAATATATCGAAAATAATTACATTCAAATATGAAATCATATGTAATAATAAATGAAACAAAAGAAGCATTTGATTTTAATATGTATATTACATTACACTACTTCAAACCTTTTTCATACATAAATATGTCATACGTTACCTTACATTGTCCTTTCGTTCATCTTAATGTTGATCCTGCTTTTTTCAACATTGGACTTCGAAAATATGTCCTCTCAAAGTTTTCTAACAATATTTCTTTCATAATAGCAAGATTTCGAATACATCATTACCTTTAACCCTTTAGCCAAGGACTGAAAACCTGGAAGAAATAAGTGAACGAGGCGGTTCAAAATTAAAATAAATACAAATGAATTATTAGGATGAGAGTACAAAATAATTTTATAAAGAGTGTGTATCGGCTACAGTGTTAGTTTTATATTGTTCGGGGCTGGCGATCAATGTTTTCCTTTTATTAGCTGCAGAATGGAACTTGTTCCCATAGCGAAATAACTCAATTCATATCTTATTTTGACTTCCTAGTTTTGAGGCAAATGGGGTTATTAAATATAGGAAGAATACCTAATTCCTAATTGGCCATTACAACCCTTCAGTCAGAATTACGGCCTAGCTTCTCACACCATTCATATTGTGTGTGTTCATTTTATACATGAGTGGAGAGATCTACACTTTAAAGTCGACTCCGAACGACAGATTTTTGAGAAACTTCAATGCAGTTTTATTTGCTCTCAGAGTTTTTGCTAGAAATCTGCTGAGAGAAAGTCGCGGGAGAAATATTTTTTCATCTTTCGTTTTGCTGTCTGACCTGGGGTTTGAACCGTCTAATAGGCCACAAACAAGTGCGTGATCTTCCGAATGAGTTGAAATTTATACGACAACAAAACGGTGGGTAGACAAGAGCAGCAAATAAAAATATCCAGTAACTAAACATTTGTTGTTTTGAACAAAATGAATTTGAGCTATAAAGTGAAGATAGTGTTTACAAAGGCATTACTGCTCAACGCTTTGATCCAGATCTTTAGCTGATTTTATAATTATTTCTAGAGGTAGCGAATGGTTGCTCTAATCCATCCACAAACGAATCGAAATTTATTGAGTCTGTACCACCATATGGATTAATTTCCAGCAGTATGCACAAAACATACTGTTCCACATTTTCCTTGTGTATGGTCAATTACTTTCGATATAATGTGTAGGCGTTGTAGAAATTTATCAGAAATTTTATAATTGTTAGTGCTGCTAAACACTAATATTTTCGCATTACATATATAATTCCAATCATTTTGAAAAAATGTAAAATTTTAAGATTTCCCAAACATTTAAGTAAATTTCTATATTTATCAGCATTAAAACCTAACATCTTTGTATTTGAAACAAATTAGAACTATAAGTTCTAGTTATTCTGAATTGATTACTTATTTTATTCAAAATATTCTCCTTAAATAATTAATTTAATTCGAATGATTTCTATTTTCTATTCAAATCAAATATTGACAAGTTTGATGCTTCATCACATTACGTATCTTGTACTGTACGTTGCATGTACTCGTAAATTGTAAAACATATTTTTTTAATAAAATTTATTTTTTTCCAATAAAAAAAATATGGTTTTTCTTGTTGACTCCTAATTATTATTTTACTTTCTGTCATTCTTTTAAAAAAGCTTTGCCAGGCAAAAGATAGATCAGGTGATAAAAATGAAAATATTTCACAAAAATTGGAAAACAATTTGTACTTAGTAACTAAGTTTAAATTTAAATAAGAATTTTTAATGTAAAATATTTAAAAAAAATTGTTTTCTAATGTAAAATATTAAATTTTAAATTGCATCATTCGACATACATACATACATACATAATTTGTATCCAGCAAATCAATATTTAAAATCTATAGGCAACTACATATATAAATGATTAAATCCCAATTTTTTTTTGTCCTTGTGGTCATCAATAGGTTAATTTGTGTTTAACGCTATAAAAATGTATGTCGGTATTAAAATATGAACTTTGTATTATCGGAGATTCTCAATTTTCTTTAAATTACAATATTAAGCTTCAAGAAACAATAACTGATAACATAAATAGTTTTCACTTTAGTTTTCACAATGAACTATTCTATAGCAGGGAGCAAGGGAATTAAAAGAAGCCATTATTAATTCCACATATTGAATCAATATATGGGTTAAAAACTGATGTCTATAGATAGTCTCATCTGAATTAGCTTCAATAATAAAATTAAAAAAAAAATTAAAAAAAAAAAAAATCTGTGATGTTTAAACGAATAAGAATAAATACATTTACATATTATTTCAGAAAAGTATTCTTTTTTTGCTTTAATAATAATCAATGAATATTCAGACTTTCATTCACTTCGATACAATATATGTATGTACATAAGTAAGATTGAACCTCAATTATAAGAATACCTGTTATATTTTAATTTCGTACAATTATTATCTAATTGAATTAAATATATTACTTATTACGCAGTGATGATGAAAAAAGTAGCACTAAATGTATTTAAATATTTTATTCTTCCAACTTAAATAAATAAAAACCAACTAAGTAAGTTTGACTTTTGTATTCACCACACGATGACAAAGTTAACTCAAAAACCAGACAAGACTTTTCTGATGGTATTTGGTGGAGTGAATTCAAATCCGTTCTCAAAATCTCTTCATTAATCAAGATTTTCGAGATCTCTTAAGCTAAAGATGTAAAAACATGGTTTTTTTCGATATTCGATTGGCTGTTGTGTTTCAAAATATTTTTTTCTGAAATCTCGTTAAAGCTTTTGAAAGTATTAATCTTACCTTCCATTTAAAATGTTTTAAAATTTTTAGGATATCTTGAACTGTGTCTGAGACATCGTTAAATGAAACGTATGTAGTACTTAAGGATTTTCGATCAAAACTTAGCAAAACAAAAACCACAAGAAAAGTGTGGTCTGGTTCCGGGATTATTCTTTTATTGAAATTTGTTCAACCTGCTTATCAACATATTTCCGATGAAAGCTTTAAATAATTTGTTAAGTAGACGAAAAGGTTTCTCGTTACAATAAAATTTTCTTAAATTTTATTTATATTTAGGTAATACTTCTAAAAACGATTCTTAACTAAATGCCGCCAGGAAACAACTTTAACTGAAGTACATACATACATATGTATATACATGGTTATTTATATTTTTTGAGTAAAACAATAATCACAAATCTTATATCTTATTCTGATGCAAGGTGTTTGAACTTGAAAATAAGATTCAATACATTTCAATTATTCAAATTTTTTATTTTTGCTTACAAAATGACAGCAACAATGTACAGTGGAGTGTGGTTATAATAAACTCTATGGCATTATACAGCTTAAGCCTTTATAACCAATTGCAATTGCCAATAATTTAAATTTAATACAAAATTTTGGTTATTTCGGCAAATATGAACTTTTTGGAATTTAATGGTGATTTTGTCTACTTAGGACATCTGACAAAGATTTGATTGGTATCTCTATCTTGCTTATCATTTAAGCACAAGCTAACAACAACTGTAGTTTTTTAGTTGTAATGCTACAAGTAGAAATTGTAAAATTTTTAATTTTATAATGCATTGTATCTGATATTCGTTATAAACGTCATATTTAACATAAATTTTAGTGCGGCAGTTAGTAGTTGTTACCTTCTCCAACAAGGTGAATATTGCTAAATTTCAAAATTTATTGTTTATATGTATACATACATATGTATGTACTCGTATAAGCGATATAAAGCTTATTGATATGTTTATGGAAAACATTTTAAAGGTTTACGGAAAGTTTGATGTAAAAAAATATATTTTAGAAACCCCCACCATGCTTACTTATACACACAATCATACGCTCACTAGTTATAATAAGTTATTAATGTTAAATAAATAATAAATAATAAAAAACAACAACATTGAACTTGAAATTAAAAATAAAAATAAAAATAACGAGTATAGCACATGTTTCGCATCGTTGAACGAATTTGAGCCAATAATTTACTTTAAATGGTTTAACGACGAAATATAACTCATGATTGGCGTTGTAGACATATCAGTGGCCAAAAGAAGGAAAACAATTACAAGTTCTTAATCAAATACGTATGCACTTCCTTCCTACAATGTGATTTTAATACTTAATAAAAAAAAACTTATGGATTATAATATCGAATTACAAGTACTCGCGTACTGTATTTATTAATCGTATTATTAAAACCCTTTCACAGGTCCATATTCTTCCTATGCGTACTGCCGAATATTTTAAATGGATTTCATGTTAATTCTTATACGATGATTGGTCATTTGCCAGACGATCAATGGTGTGATATTAGTGATCTACATACAACAAATTGGACACTTGACCAAATTCGCAGTATTACGCAAAAGGACTTGACAACCAAAGGCTGTACAGTATGGGACTGGGACTACAAGCAATTAAGTAAAATGTCATATGAAGAGGCCTACAATTATACGACTCGCATGTCGGAAATAAGCCTACCAGCAGAGGTGTCTTGCAAGGCAAAGGGCTCGTATAATTATACATCACCTGAAAGCACATTCGTAGCCGATTGGGATCTTGTATGTGAACGAGCCGTAGAAAGAACTTCGGCTCAAGTTGTAATAGCTCTTGGAAAATTCTTTGGCTCCTTTTCATTTGGCATTTTCTCAGACAAGTGAGTATAATTTTATTATTTAATTGTAATAGATACATACCTAAGTACATGTATGTTAAGTTGACACATGAATACGTATGTATTTACAGATTTGGCCGAAAATCTTCATTTACATTGGGAGCAACATTTTTCGTTGTATCCAGTTTCTTTTGCACATTTTCTCCCTGGTATTTCCTCTTTCTAATAGGCCGTTTTGGCCTGGGCTCCGCTTCATCTGGTCTCTTTTATCCTGCATTTGCTATGAGTAAGTTTAGTGCTTTTAACAATGTACTCACAACTGTCCATTCTATTTATGAAATTGTAAATTTTTAGTTGTAGAAAATATATGTTTAAAACATCGTTCGTGGATGTCAATTGCTTTCTCAGCTTCGTATCCAGTGGGTATGATTATATTGGCAATAGCTGCATATCTTGTAGAACCGTGGAGATATTTACAACTTACCTTAAGCATACCAGCTCTATTATTGATATTAAACTGCTAGTATGTTATTTATAAGTATTCTAAATGTATTAGAAAGTTTTTATTATCCAAATATTTTAATATAAAATATCCCTTTAGTTTAATGAACGAATCACCCCGTTGGCTAATCGCAAACAAACGCTATGACCGCGCGTATAGAATATTGTTCAAGCAAAAGAGTCATTACGAGATAATCAAACCGGCCATTGAGTCGCCCATAACTACGGATAAAAAGATCGTAAGTAATCATTAATAATTACTTCAAATTCTATGCACAAGTCTATGTATAATACGTTGTGCGGATTTGATTTTCGTTTTTACTTTTTAAGGATGAACCTGTGATAGTGATTTCTATGTGCCAGAAAATAAGGGATGGTCCTTTGAAGCAGATTATTGCTTTATTTGCTACCTCAAAGATTCGGAAATTAATTTTAACTTCCTATTTCATGTTTTGTGTAACATCGTTGTGTTACTATGTAACCGGTAAGCAATTGACTCCTCTTGTATAAGTAATTTCATTGGATTGAATGAAATGATCATGAATTTTCAAAAAAAAAATTTAATTTTGCAGCTTTAAATGCATCAAATTTAGCTGTAAGTCGTTTTCTTTATGTGGGCGTAACTGGCTTAGTTGATTTGCCTTCATACTTAGTTCCTGTAGTAATGCTGCGTTTAACTGGACGGAGAATAACTACGATGTCATTATTTTTCTTGACCGGAATAGCATTGCTATTGGTGCTTGTAGTGCCAGAAGGTAAGGTACACACCATTAATTTTCTCATCCTATGAATAATATGTTTATCATTTAATGTAGATAACCCAACATGGATTGTTTCGTTCGCCATGTTGGGTCGTTTTGGTATTAGTGCTACGTATTCTGTTGTAACGTTATATACGGCTGAATTATATCCCACCGAAATCCGTAGTTCAGCCTTAGGTACATGTTCCACATGGGCACATGTCGGTTCCATTACAGCTCCTTACGCTGTTGATCTATTGGTGAGATTAACTTACTTCTAATCTTTTGCACTCCAGTTTATTCTTTGCTGTTGTTGTTATTGTATATTATTTCAGGGTCCTCTTGGGTGGTATATACCAACAACTATATGTGGATGCTGCGTTTTAGTAGCAGGTTTACTCACTTTGACATTACCTGAAACTGGTACTGGGAAATTAATAGATCGTGTAAATGATGTTTCCTCTGACTCTAATACCCTAGAAAGGGAAAATGATACCTCAAAACCTGACGAAGAACAAATTAAGAAATAGCCGTTGTAAACAAACTAACGAAAGTGTATGCGCCATAAGACGCAAACAAATATTTCCTTTAAAACATATTTTAAATATTATTAGAAAAATTCTTTCTACTATTAACTAATTAATTACTAAATACATATGTATGCATATATGCAGATTATATACACATTATGCATAAATATTTCCAATAAAATTGTGTAATTTATGTTGTAAATAAATATGCAATATTACATATGTATGTATTGTTATTTATGTATGTATGTAAAACTCTTTTTCTTTATTAATCATTAATTACCACATTAATCCATTCAATATAAGGACCAGTAACAGTATAAATGCCTGGCATTCTTTTAAGACCACAGGGTAAACCATGCGATACTATGCCATAAATATATTCTCGCCCATTATATTGACAGATTAAAGGGCCGCCAGAGTCTCCCTAAAAACGTATCGCATATGAGATCTTCAAATAAAATTCGAGGACTTTTTTGCTTACCTGACAAGTGTCCTGATCGCTTCCTAGCGCACAAACAGTGTTATCGCCCTTTTGTGGAGCCCACACATGGCTTAATAATGATTGGCACTGCTTATTCGTAATAACATAAACCTCAGCTTCATGCAATTCTTCCTGCAGAAAACCAGCATGTTTTTTCGCTCCAAAACCAATGATTTTACAGGGATCTTTAAGAAAACTGGTATTAAGTTAGATCACGAACTTAAAATTAATGTTATTTTCGAATCGTACTTTTCCTATAAGCCTTCATGCCATAAGTAGGTAATTTTCCAAACGACTCCTTATTATTAAGTTGAAGATCGGAGGCCACATAGGGTTTTTGTAATCTTAGAAGTGCAATATCATTCCGCAGGTTTATGCTTAAATTATACATGAAAAACCTTTATCAACATAATCCGTACATTTAAGCAATTCTTAATTTATAAATTTAACCATGAATGGAAGAAGTTTTCTTAAAGCACCTCTTTGTGTATATTTTTGTATGAAGATATACATACATTCGTTATTACATAATTAATTTTTTCAGTAAATTATACTAAATATTATTTATTATTATTTAATTATACTTTTATATACATAGCAAAAAAAGTAAATAAACATTCCAAGTATTGGTTGGTAACTCACTGTGCTTGTGACTGCTTTGTACTAGACTGGTAGAATTTTTAAGGGATATAAATTGTATGGGAAATTGTCAGGTTTTTGAAATGATACCCTGAACAGAACAATCGAAAAGGCTAAGACACCACTTAATATTAAGTAAATCGTACTATGCTCATAGGTGAATGAAAGTTCCGAAAAGAAAACTTCCGCCAGAATTTTTAAATACACTTACAATGAAAAGGAAATCTTTATTGACTTTGTTGCAATTACGTTTTTAATTTTTTTTCTAAATTAAATTTGTAGAATTTTCTCGTTATTTATCATATCAATTGTCGTGCATGAGAAAATATGTGTTTCATGAAATAATTAATTTTTTCCCTGAAAATTTGCTGTTAAAAGAAATATATATAATAATAACAAAATAACAAACAGTTCAAGTGTCGTTAAACTTTTAGGAACTGGTTGTTTGATTTTTTAAGTTCACTTTTATTAATTTTACAAAAATCTGAAAATTGCCAAATATTGAATAACTGGAAGCCAAGAAAAGTAAATTAATTACTTACGGTTGAAAGAAAATAAATTCCACTCGTTGTATTGCAAGTCGATGTTCTGGCAAAACAACTGAAATATTTTCCTGACCTATAATTGCAAAAATTTCGCTAATATTCCTGTAATATAAAAATGTTTAGTACATTTAGTTAAATTAATGTGAAGATGATTGCCTCAGCAGCTAGTGCCTTTCTTTTAATAATATTTATGTATTGTAATTTAAATTACATTAAATTTGTGGGTAAATAAAATACTACATTCATTTGTCCAAATATTTCAATAACTTCATTTAACTTGACTTACTTATGCCATAAACAATGACCCGCCGATAAAATCCAATTAAAATTCAACAGACTTCCACCACAAAAATGTTTGTAGGTAGTAAATTTAGAAATTCCGTCCTGTGTATTGTTTAGTCTCTCCTGCAGAGAGACCATGTATGGATATTTTATAAAGCCTTGAAATTGTATTGTTAGTAATTTTGAAAATGAAAGATTACTAAAAAAGATCTTTATAACCAACCATTATTTTTAATGACATTCCCACCGACAATAGGCGTAAGCGCTACAGGTGCTATGGTTAGACTCAATATCAATATTATAATTTTAGAAAGTATCATTTCCCTGACTAACTAAAACAAATAGTAATAGGAGACTAACGTTATAAGACAAATATATTTCATAAACAAAATATATCAGAAAGCTTCTATAAATTGAACAAAATTTCAGCTGTTTAAATAAAACCAAAAAAAAATTAAAAAAGTTGGTGCTAAGTAAAAACAGTCGCAAAGAAACTAAAACTAAACTGAGTAAGGTGATTTAGAAATCATTATTTTTTAACTGATAACTGGTAAACAAAAATTATAATTTTAAAAATAAAAAATTTTAATTTTAACTGTATTTCTTCAAAATTTCACTAGTGTTTTCTCTCTAACTTGGCAGCACTAGACATACATTTATTGAAACCAATTCATGAAAATTTCATATTCCTTTCATACCAACTTGGCAGTAGAAGATATGCAGGCAGAATTTTAAGAAAAAAAATTGGCAACACCAAACCCGGCACTTGTCTTCGCTCATAGTTGTTTTTTTCGGATTAATAAATACATATTTGCTGCAGTCAAATATTTTCTGTAATATACGCATCATAAGCGCCACCAATCCTGTGTTAAGATTAAAATTAAAAAGAAAAATACATTTCACAATGAAAAGCCTTGCAGCACAAAGACAAATTTCTAATGGCGCCTCAAACAAAGAAAAGCTGCAATTAAATGGAGATGGTCCATGTACTCTATGTGGAACGAAAAGTGTGTGTAAATGTGAAAGATGTGGAGATATGTATTGTTCTCCACAATGCCAGCGTAAAGATTGGCCTAATCATCGTTATATATGTTTTCCGATGCCGTAAGTAAATATATAAATTTAGCAATTCATATAGCAGCACGTTTGATTTTATAGGAAAGAGTTGGAGCGGATGTTAAAGTAGATATCAAGGCATAAAAGTAGTGTGTATTTTTGCACAACAACCAATTGTGTTGATTTTATAAAACATCATTTTTATATATAAGATTACATGCTTAGCAGCGCCTCAACATACAATACAGCTAATTTAAAGTCAGAAAAAACACTTGTACCCACATATGTATGTACATCTGTATTGTTATATTTTTCCTATAAAGTTAAATTGGCCTTGCCATTGGCCACACTGAGAATAATATTCCTAATGCTGTTTTTTGTGTTTAATTATAGTCGTTTGATTAAGGCTTGTGAGTGGTCGTTACCCACAGAATCTAAAGTAATTGAGAATGAAATACCACTTTTGCGAAGTGACAGAGCAACTCAAGAAGTACAGATCGAAGAAAAACAAAATGCCGTTGGAAAGACACATCCTGAAGATACAAAATTTCCTATAAATGAAAGTTGTGTAATATTGACAGGCTTTAAAACGACCAATCGATGTTGCATTAGGTCTACGAGTCCTAGCGACGATGAAAACTATAAAAATATTGTAAATGAAATCGATGCCTTTGGAAGGACAGCTCCAGCGGTATCAGGAAACCCAAGAATGAATTCATATGCTCTGACTTTAAGAGATAATAAATGGTGTAGAGTACAAATTGTTGGCAATTCACCGAACAAAACTTTACGTGTACAATTCGTGGATTACGGAGATTTTTCTACACAAAGCCCGAAAGATTTGCGTGAAATTAACCAACGCCTTATAAGCTTACCATGTTTTGTACATGCCGTACAACTAAAGGACGTAATGTTTGTTTCTTTTAAGAGAAACCATTTAGAGTCATTACTTAAATACACCAATCAGGAATATAAGTTTGTGCTGGACAAAAAAGATCATAAGGGGGGCAATGCTTTACTCTATAACTGGAAAAGTAAAGCGCTACTAAATGCTGACATCAACAAAATGTGTAGTAAATTCAATGGCGAAAATAAAGACGAAGATGTTGCATCAAATGTGTCATATATATCAAATACAACTGATAAAAGAAATAGTACAGGAAAGCCACCATCTACCATAGACTCAAAGCATCAAAATGGTTCAGATAAAGAAGTAAATAGTACCTCAAGTATCAAGACAGACACTAAACCAGAAAGCGGAAATTCGCTGGCACCAAGCACCATTATAACGAATAAAAAAACTAGAACAGCCCCATTTCAAATACAGGCACTTAAACCATGTTTGGAACCTGTAAGTATCGAAATATTTTAAGCATAAACTTTTTAATACGGTATTTCATAAAGACACGGAATTTCTAGTAGCAAACATAAAAAATAAGCTCCTTCGTACAAAGTTTAGTTAGAATCTATTAAAATATTACTTGAAGAATAACTGAACATTTTTCTACCCAAGAAATTATGTGTCGTGATATACATACATATACAGTTCCATAAGTATAAGCTCTAGATTTTGGCCGAAAAGGGAATTAGCATTCTAAAGTTATTGGATACATTTTCATAAAAATCAGTGTGCATTGTCCTTTTCTGAGATTTTAATTACATTCCAATGCTTTAAACAAACACAATCTAAGGCTACTATTCAATTTCATAAAAGTTTTTTTTTTTTTGATTATTGTATTGTTTATACATGTATGTGAAGCATTCTATGTTGATATACAGAACACATTTTATAACTACATTATGATAAAATGGGGAGAATTGATAGAGTATAAAGCGCTAGAAATTCAATAGAAACAAAATATTTCCTAATATTTTATTTTCATTATTAGGATATGCTTACTCGGAGACTATTTTCAATCAACTTTATTTCCAAAGTATTTTACAGAAATGTGAACTTTTTTCTATAGAGTTATACAGTTCTTAAAAATATAAACAATGATTTCTGCGGCTTCTCCGTTTGTTTTCTTGGAAAATTTAATCATATTTACCTACATTTACAGATTATTTATACCTACTAAAAGTGCAATAAAATAAAGGTGGCATGACATAAAGTCAATGGACACTAAAAAGTGACATTATGTCCATGGCGCACTTCGGCGCCGATTTTATATTGAAAAATATTTGTTTTTCGAATCTTTTCTTTTAAATCTCTGCATGTGATAAATGTTGTCCAGCTTATGTGAAATGTAAAGTGATGCTAATAAATTGCAGAGATTTAGAAGAAAAGATTCGAAAAAAAATATTTTTCAATAAAAAATCGGCGCCGATTTGGAAGTCACCGTGGTCTAGTAGGTAGTGTGTTGGCTTATTAGACGAAAGGCCCGAGTTCGAATCCCAGGTCAGACATCAAAACGAAAATATGAAAATATTTCTTCGGCGACTCCCTCTCAGCAGATTTCTGGCAAAAACTCTGAGAGTAAAAATTGCCATGAAAAGCTTCTCAAAAAATCTGTCGTTCGGAGTCGACTTTAAACTGTAGGTCCCGCCACTCACGTATAAAATTAACGCACACAACATGAGTGGTGTTGAGAAGCTAGGCCGTAATCCTGACTGAAGGGTTCTAATGGCCAATTATGTTATGTATGTCTACTTGCTATTAAATAGTTTTTTTTAATAAATTTAAAGCAAAAAGAAACTTAGTTGAATTCCTACCTGTTTTGTTGTAATTATAAACGTTTTAAAGATTAAGATTCACATTTAGATTTGTTTTATTTCCTTTTTTCTTACAGCCTTTCAAAACTATCCCTTTAAATGCAGCTGATAGTAACGTCAACGTTATTATTACGGATGACAGTTATATTGAGGCTGGTTACATTGGGTGCTTGTTGGAAAAGTATTCCGAAAATCTAAAAGCAATCACTTTATTCTTGAAGGAGCACGACATTAGTGACCAACCATATAAGCCTAGGTAATTAAATTTATTTGATATACGATGTATATAAAACATTTTATAGTTAACCCCACTAAACAAATATTTATAGATTAAACGAGTACTGCCTGGCTACTTTTGAAAATGAATGGTATCGGGCTAAAGTTGTCGATGTGATTGATGATAATAAATATAGGGTTGTATATATTGATTTTACCAATGAAATGGAACTGACAAGCAACTCAATCCGACGTTATCCCATGTCATTAACTCTGCCCTGTCATACAACACTATGCGGTCTTGAAGGTGATTATACATTTTGAAATTAACTCGTTTATGATTAATAGGTTAAATTAATGTTTTACAGGATTACCCGAGGATTTATCTGATAAATTAATCCAATTTTTATCGTCGGAATGTTGTGCGTTTAAAGAGCTCCGTATTGACAATGTTCGAGTGGTGGAAAATATTTGTTATGTTGAATCCAAAGAGCTGTTAAAGAAATTGCATGATAATAAGCTGATTTAAATTATGAACCCTTTTGCGTTAGTCTTCTTAAAAAAATGGTTTTATTTTGTCAAATTGTCGAAACTCTATCGATTGGCGACAAAACGTTTTTTAAGTTCACTTTAATTCTGTCTAAAATACAATAGTACAGAATCATTTGTATTAATAGCTTTTTATATTATTGTAATTCCACACTCAAACTGCGTAACTCAATTATGGAAATCGTTTAACTGTATCGGATGCGATGTATTTTACATTTTCGATAAAAATGTGAATCTCATCAAAAATAATCACTTTCGTATGATGTATGATCCTTGCACTTACAAATGAATCGTTATTTTACAGTTTTCCGTAACTATAAAGAATATATATTTGTTAAAAATAATAATGCATACGTAAGAGTATGTATTTAAATAAAAATACCGAGATTTTTTAAAACGGCCATATTAACAAGTTTTTAATTTTTATTAAGAAAAAATGTAATTTAATGATAAAACACTGTTGTTTTTATTCAATTTTCAAAAGCGATGAACTTTTATTAAAATAAGGAAATATTTTCAAGCAATTCCATTATTCGTAAAACTAAAAATAAAAAGAATAAAATAAACTTAAATGGAATTCATATATAGTCAATAATACTATAATTAAAGTTTGAAGAAGATAAATACGTTAAGATGCGTTCAGTATCTTTGCCACATAAGCATCTTCATCATCTAATCTTGTAACATTGGCGTAGATGACAGGATTCTTTTGTACTGACTTTATAAATGCCATTCTTTGTTCTTTACTATTAACACCTAAAATAATTTGGTAAATACGTATTTGATTAAAATATTAAAAAAAAAAAAACAAAACAAAATTATTATACCTTCCACATATACCATATTAGCATTTGAGGGAAACATGAGCTCTTCTGTCATAGGCATTAAGTCTTTGCTGTGTACTTTTGATAAGTTACCATAATCCAAAAACATAACAACAAATATATCGTTTGCTTTGTGATCTACACAAAGAGCGCGATACCATTCGCCGTCATCGGCGAACACGGATAGACAAATTTCCATTTTCCTGAAATAAAATAAATTTTTCAAATGCTTTCATCGTTTGAATTCATACGAAACTTACCTAGGCGCGTAACCACCTTTTGGTGCTCTTTTACTTTTACAATATTCACCGACTGACTGGAGGTATTCCTCCATTTTGCCCAAAACTTCTTTATTATTATAATCGGCAGCAGTTATATATGGGCTCTCAGAATTTAGTATGGTTGTTGGGTCTAAAACATAGAGAGGGATTTTATCACCACATGTAATGGGTATAACGTTTATATCATCGATGGTGAAGATGTGATTGGATTTATTTATTATTGGCGAGGCAAATGTATTTCCTTCTGCTGCCTTAGTAACAGAGTTTTGGGTTATTGGAGTATTAGGTGGGGACATGGGAAGTTCTTGGTTTTCAGGCAACGTTGTTGTTGTTGACTTTGGTAACGCGTTGTTTCCAGCAGGTTCGAAAACCATTGGCAATAACTTTTTACACAAAGACTGTCTTTCTTTCGTAACAAAGAGCAGGTCCACACAATTCTTGTCACCATAAGTAACTTCAAATTCTACAGCGTTTTCTACGCAAGTTTCGAGTGCCTCCAGAGCTTTATTATTTGCAACAGTAGTGGGAATGCTCTCCAGGAACATAAGTTTAACACGATAACAACGGACAGGCAGTGAACCAATAAGTTCAGTAGGTTTACGCACGCTGACACGCTCTACATAATATTCACAACCAGTGTCAATATTCAACAATCTCAATTTATTGTTCTCAAAAGCTATAACCTTAAATAGGGGAATAGAAAGGAGAATTTAATTTTCTAGTCAATTCTACTGTGTATATATTAATTAAACTTATTTAAAAATTACCTGTGCTCTATAATATTCTGTTTCTTCCCTAATATTACAAGTCACGACAATATCTTTCAGTTTTATATTATCCTCCGAGGCAAATGGCAAGCACTTTTCATACTCAGACATGAAAATGCTGTGATATTCTTTATTTGCAAGAGATGCGATAAATACCTCTTTGTAGGTCAGGACATGTGAAATACAAACTTTACTACCTTCCGGTATTTTTTCATGCCATAATTTAAGTCCCAATTCGTTGAATGATCCAGTGAAAACGGAAGCAACTACCGTATCCATAATTTTGCGATCACCATCAAATAAACTACAAATTAAACGAGTTTTAAGCTCGTTATTTACCATGGCACTTGTAGTAGGCAGTAATTCTAGAGTTAATTTTTTCGCAGTGGCGAGTATGGCTTCTGAGAGCATAAAATCAGGTGAATTTGTTGATATCGCAAATACTCCCAGAGGTTGTGTCACAAACTGATCTGGCACTTTTTTAATTTGCATGGAAAGAGTTATAAAGCCATCATCTATAGCATACACCAGGTATTTATGAAGTTTTTCATTAAAACCGAGAAGCCGAGCTCGTTTCCAACCAACTGATGTTTTAGCAGCTACAAATGCCCCAACATTCGGTGCACAAGCAAAATCAAAACTTATAGTCAGAGCTGAATTTAATACGTCCTCCATTGCCTGACTTCTAATAACATCATTAGATAAACGCAGCAATGCGTTGCAATTATCCGGAAAGCATTTGACCAGAGTTAAAACGGGCTCCTTATTTAACAGTTCCACTGGTAAATGCAAAGGAATTGATTTTATTTTACACTCTACGTTGTAGTAGTCCCCTTGTTGTTTTTCTCCCACAATTCTAATGGTTAGAACACTCTCGATCTCAACCGGACCATATTTGTCGGGCAAACATACGCGAAAAGCGTAGGCATTTAAATTACTCATGATAGGTATTGCGGGAAACATTTGAGAGTATGGAACTTTTAATTCATTACCGTAATCTATTAAACGCACTGTGGCCTTTTCTGTTTCACTTATGTTGTCCAACACTACTGCTCTGTACAGTACTTTATCTAATGGAACAGCTACTAAAGCTCCTTCGTAAATACTTTCCGGATTGCAAGGAACTTTTTGATTGATGCTACGATTAATTTCTGTCAAAAGCTTACGCAAAGAACTTTCATATTTTAAATCGGTAACCCAAACTATACGTTTGTCGCATTCACTCTCTTCTTTATATTGGATAATGGCATCAAAAAATCCTTCCGAAGGCGGAAAAGCCGTACTCCAAGTACAAGACTTTTCAGCAACAGCGCAATGTGTGCTCACAATACTTTTATTTGAGGCGACCGGAGACGGCGCAATAACTTTAGCAACCATATTGAAGTCATTATCGTTTAATAATTTCTTCGGCTTGGATTTGTTGCTATTACTCACTGTGCTTGCACTTCGCACATCGTTCAAGCTATACGTTGATCCACAATGGCGACGTTGATTGCCAGTACTCTTATCTAAATGCCCATAACTGGGAAATGATTTTAGCATATTCAAAGGAACCAAATTTCTACGCAAAATAAAAATGTTAAACTTTGTAAAATAAATTCCAGGACAGGATGTTTTCAGATGCTTACGGAAACTTATAACATTTCGTTTTGTGATCTTGCCAGTCAGACACTTGACACTGGGAACTGCAGTAGGGCTCGAAACAACGTTCACATTTAAATGAGGCACTTTGTCCACATTTCGAGCATATTACATCTTCCATTTTTGTTTTTCTACTTTGTTAAAATTACAAAATAAGGTAATATAAAACTTACTATGAGAACGTGTTAAAAAGACTACTCCTGCTATTTGATTAATTAAAAGCGTCGGTGGTTATAACGGCACTTTAACAACAGTGTTGTAAAGTGTTGCAATTTATATATATATTTTTTTAAGTTAAGAGGTTGTAAAAAGAAGTAGTTAAAAATGGTATAGGATTGATATTAAGGAAAAAATTAATTAAAATGTACAGTGGGACCTCGATTTTCCGTAATGGTAGGAACTGGAAGCATTCTGTATAATCGATTTTCCCGGTTAATTGAGTACCAATTTTGGCTAGTTTTTTTAATAGATATTTTTATTAATTAATAATGTAATATGTACATATTTATATAAAAACTAAATAATTCAAGGATTTTATATACATACATGTTTCAAAAATATAAAAAAATAATCTTGTCAGAAAACAGTGAACAGTAGATAATGATTTCATGTTATGTTATTTCCAAAAATAATCAAGTAACAGGTTTAAATGTATTCTTCTGACTAATCGTATACTAAAGAGGGAATTCCCCTTTTTCGCTTGTTTGTCCAAAATAATAGAAACAAATTTTTGCTTATAATCACGGATAATAGAGGTAATCATGGTTAAACGATGCAGAAATATTTAAGTCGATCCAAAATACAATTAAGTGGATGCAAAAAATTTTCTTTTTCCATCCCGAATAATTGGCGTTGCCAGATAATCGAATCACGGATAATCAAGGTCCTACTGTATAATATTTCTCATATCGTTAATATTTATAAGTACATTACTTTATTTATAATTTGAGTTTCATCTTTAACTTCGAATTCAAGAAAATTGTGTAAGGTTGAAGTCGCCGTGGTCTAGTAGGTAGTGTGTTGGCTTATTAGACGAAAGGCCCGAGTTCGAATCCCAGGTCAGACATCAAAACGAAAAATATGAAAATATTTCTTCGGCGACTTCCTCTCAGCAGATTTCTGGCAAAAACTCTGAGAGTAAAAATTGCCATGAAAAGCTTCTCAAAAAATCTGTCGTTCGGAGTCGACTTTAAACTGAAGGTCCCGCCACTCGTATAAAATTAACGCACACAACATGAGTGGTGTGAGAAGCTAGGCCGTAATCCTGACTGAAGGGTTGTAATGGTCAATTATGTATGTGTAAGGTTTATTCTGTATTAAAATTCCTGGACCTAAAGCTGATGGAACCCAGCTGAGAATATCAAGCAAATACATTGCTTGATAATGATATAAATGACAAATGATGATCTATAGGTTTTTAAAAGTGTCATGCACTTAGAAGCATTGAAGGCCAGTTGTAAATTTTTAATAAATCACGACTAACAGAATCTAAACAAGAACGAATATTTTCCGTACGAGTACTAGTGTAAGGCCGCACATCTTTAGTATACATTATAACATTACAGTTAACCAAAACATCAGGTAGATCACTTACAGCATTCAGAACAAAAGAGGCCTAGTATTGATCCCTGGGGAGGACCTATGCTAACATTAAGCGTATTTGTTGAACTTCCATAACATGACGAAGTCGCCGTAGTCTAGTAGGTAGTGTGTTGGCTTATAAGACGTAAGGCCACGGTTGAAACCCCAGGTCAGACATCAAAACGAAATTTAAAAAAAATATTTCTTCGGCGACTTCCTCTCAGCAGATTTCTGGCAAAAACTCTGAGTAAATAAAGTTGCCAATGAAAAGTTTCTCAAAAATTTGTCGTTCGGAAGTTTTGAAGTTTTTTTTTCTCGATAATGGTGATTCAACTGTAATACGGTTTTAGGATCTTTTTAATAGAACTTTGTGATCGATTGTATCAAAAGCTTTGGTGTGATCAAGAGGAACTAAAAACGGTAAATTATTTTCATCTAAGTTCGACCAAAGATCCTCAACTACATTTATAAGACAAGAATTTAGACATTTCAACACGGATATCTTGCACCTAATAACAACAATAGTAAGAGAAGCGCAACGTTCCCAACATCAATCGACAGTTATGACAGCAATGTACGAACTCAGCCACAAGAGGGTTCTAAATTAACACCCACCACCAATATCGGAATCCATATCATCTCTATCAGTATCACATAGGCATACCGTGAACATATAAAACTTACATTACACTTCCGGAGAGAGCAGCAGAGCTGTTACAACAACAACAACTACATTTGTTAGAGCGCCTTTCATGAATCCTGACTGACTAATAAGATAAGAAATCCATCCATTTGCCTAGCTATAAGGTTTTCCATTATCTTGTATTGAACGAATTTGTAACAAAATAAATTATTGGTAAGGTTTACGATTTCTATCTCGAGTTTAAATTTGTGTCTATACTGTGTTCCTGTAGCAATCCATTGCTTGCACAATTTATTTGATTTACCAATATTTTTTCAGTAGCTGTAGTAGGAACTTTGTTACTATTTTCAATTGAATAAGATTTTCATGAACAACAGTTTGCAGCAGAAAGTTTTGAGAGCGAACCTGCTCAAATGTTGAAAATTTTGAAACTTTTTGACCCGAAATGTTGAAAAGACGAAACAAAAAGACGAAACATTTTTAAGTTCATAACATAGTGTTTTATTAAATTTTCTTTTTTAAAATGATTTCTTTTCATTAACTTTGTTTAAAAAATTTTTTTTATTGCATTTTTTGATACAAAAAAGCTTTGCTTTAAATAAAAAGTAATTAAAATTAAATAAAAATAAAAGTAACATAAAAAATAAGCGTAATTATGCGTAAAAAGTTTTCAACTTTACGAAAAATTTTTGCTTTTTTTGTGTGTGTGTGTGTGTTTTGTTTTAATTATAAATTGTTAAACTTGCTTCCTTTTTTTAAATTTATAGAAACCAATTCTTAATGAAAAGTTAAAGGACGGACAAACGGACGTATATACATACATATTAATAGTATATATAATGCACACAATTAAAAAAAAAATATTGTTTGTTTTTACAGAGGATTACAATTTGAGAATTTTCAACTACTATACACAAATTCAACTAAATAAAAATACGAAAACAAAAATACATATATACATAAATGAAAAATTTTAATTCAAATAAAAAAATAAAAAAAATACAAATATACAAGGTTTATAACTGTGATGATGGAGGTAAAAAAGTGTGCTAAAAATATATGAAAACATAAGAAAACATAAAAAAAAAACAAAAGAAAAGAATTGAATAATTCTAAACATTTCTAGATAAATTAACTAAATTATAATAAAAAATAAATAATAATGCTTAAACACTAAAAATGAGAATTTGATAAGTTTTGTTTGTTTGTATGTATTGCTTATATGCGTTGCTTATAGTTTCTAAATATGCATGTCGGTCGGTGGTACATAGAATTAATAACATTAACATTCCATAAATTATTAATAAAAAAATAAAAGTAAATCAAATAGAATCAATAAAGTAAAATATAGTTGTTATAAAATATAAAAGTAAACCTGATGGTCTTGGTGTAAAAAAAGTAAGAGTTAGGGGGGTCAAGGGTTTAAAACATAAAAAAATTCAACAAAAAGAACTAATAATAAATTAATAACTAAAAATGATAATAACAATGACAGTACTTTTTACATAAACTTGTTTTTATTTTGAAGGGCAGGCAGTGTATATATGTTTGTGTTGCGACAGCTTGATGTTGTTATTTACAGCATAAGTCTAGAACGAGATTTCTTCACGCGCTGCGTGCCACCACCAAAACCATCACCATTCCATGACTTTGTTTTGGCACGATAGTGGCGATATTCCTCATTGTAGGAGGGCTCTAACATGGGACGATAAGCGTGAGGAGTGCAGTGTTCAATATGAGTTTCGAAGAACTCCTTGTAGCCGTTATGCAACAAATATATTTCGGGATAATCTAAGGCGGGATAAGCATTAGTGTTGCGCTCCCGATCGAAGTTGCGTAAAAATCGCGATAATTTTGGACCACGTTCTGATGAGAACTCACAATGAAATATTATAATATTGCGCTTGCTGCCAGATTCCTCGTTTCTGGTCTGTTGCTGTTCAGTCTTTTGTTTGGTCAAGAACTCTTCGATGATTTGTTCTTGAGTATATAAATTCTTTGCGCCAGTAATATGGCCACCCTCGTATTCGTAAGGATAACGGCAGTCGATGATTTGAAAGTTGGCTACTTTATCATCAAAGTCGCCTTTTAAGAGACGAGCCACAGTTTCACTTGTAATAGATTTTAGATCACGATGACGTCCCTCGATGAGAGGTAAAACGAACGGTTTACTAAAATCACCAATTAGATCGGGTTCGTCTTTGTTTTCGGAACGATTTAGAGCCGACATGATCTCAGCGTCGTTCATGGACATACTTTTGCGTAATATAGGGCGGGTTATCGTGCTGTGTTTGCTGGTGCCTGCCAGCACCAAGCATGAGGGGGAGTTGTCGGCAGGTGAAGTTTTGCTAGTACTGTTGCTGCCTATGAATGAGCCATCGAGATTCTCCTTTTCGTCACCACGGTAGCGTTTTGTTTGTATCGGTGAGCAGGTGGTAGATGGTGGCTCGGGACGCTTAAAGCTGTAGTTGCCATTAAGACGAGAACTAAAAGGAGTGATATTGGCGGCATTAGCATTGCAGGCATTAACTGACTCTGGTGTCTTTGGCTGAAGCAATTGCGTATTTTCCGTCATACTCAAACAACGTCTTACTTTAGGTCTACGCATTTCTGGTGTCTTAATGGGAGAATTTTTAATGATTTGACCCCTAATCAAAGAACTTAAATCATTAGGCAAATTTAAATCAGTCGATTGATCGGGCTGATTCAAATTTTCCATATTAAAGAATTGCGTATACTCATCGTCCATTGTGGATTCCATAGATCCATTCGACGACATACTTTGTAAAATACGAAATCCCTTTGAAGGTGTTTTTGTACTACGTGCGGTGCTGTGGTTTGTAACATTTTGTGAGATGATATTTTTGTCCGACAAGGGAAATGAGTTCTTGCGCGACTGCAAAAATTTCGGTTTTTCCACAACTTGAAAGTGTTGAGGTGATCCCTCATGTGAGGGCAAGCCCATAAATGGAGGACTTGCTGTGTAATGACGATTTTGACTGATATGGTCATCTTCGTAGAACGATATCTCTTCCATACCCATATCGGACAAGGAAGCATCGAAGTTCAAACGATTTGAACATGGTTTACGTGTTGAACGTTGGACTTGAAAACTAAAATGAAACAGAAAAAGAAAATATATAATTTAATAATCATATTGCTGTCGTAAATGAAAATTGCAAAAATTTAAAAAATAAAATTTAATTTACAACAAAAATCCTAGAGGATTCTCTTCTTCCAATACTAAAACTGAAAACTGTACAACCATATCGAGGGTAGAAATGAGACTGAACTTAAAATAAAATATAACAGAGCGCAGGAGTAACACAGCCCGACATGTGTGAGTGTATTTGTGCATAAGAAGGTTCATTAAACTCATCACTAAACATATTAATGCTATATTGTACAGCAGGGAGGGTTGGTTAATGTCTGGTGTTTAGTTGGCGTATTACAACTGCACTCGTCGTACTACGACTATACATATGTGGCACATGGTGTTTTCAACATGAGTAGTTGGAATTGGAATTTTGTAAATTAGAAAATAAGGAAGAAAAACAAAAAAAAAATTAAATATACGGAAAAGAAACTAGGGGTTCAAAATACACACTATAATAACAGCAATATAGAACGTGTTATGGGAACTAAACTAAACTAAACTGTATAGTGGCACAATAATGCAGATGTTTACTACTACGAACAGAATACGTAAAAAATGTAAACAAACTTTTTTTCATTTTTCTTTTCTTTTTTAGAAGTCTTCCTCAGAAGGAAGTCTTTTTAGTTAGATTGGTTTAAAAAACATAAAATTGCTGAAGCAAGAAGTCCAAAAGACGAACATTGCTAAGTCCGCAGCTGTCGTTTCTTAACATGAAAATTTTACGCTTTGCTGGCTAAATAATGTTGGCCAAAACGTTTGAACAAACGACCAACCAACGAGCATGATTATTGGGTCAGGTCGAGGAGACTGCGAAAAGCAACGGTGCCGTATGGAGATATTTAAAGAAAATCGTATTTTTTTATTTTAAAATTACACCGGTTCATTTTTCTCTGTTTGTGTATTTATTTACTTTTTTTTCTTTCGAACGTTAATGTTTATGAATGAATTCTCCCAAAACAAAACAAAACAAAAAAAAGAAACACGTAAATAAATGTGTGAGTAAAGCTCCCCTTTTGATAAAAGAGCGCATGGGCAAAAGCTTTATGGGAGAGAGAGAGAAAAAAAAAAACTTTTATTTTCATTTGAAGGTTGTTGCAGAAGAGGAACAAACAAAAGAATCACAGCTGAAGATTAATTACTCCATCATGAAGTAACGTAACATATACGTAGTAGATGTGATGAGGTGGGGAGAGGGGGTAGTTGAAGCAATTTTATTTAAATTTTTTATTTTGCAGGTAATCCACAGTTTTGCAAAAATAAAAAAATTAAACACATTTTTATTCATTTACCTTTGACAGTCCATGGCAATATCATCAGATTCTTCAATAATTGGTTCCCACATCATTTTCAAAATAAATTTATAGGTATTCCGTTTTGTTTTTCCAAAGAAAATTTATGATTATTGTTTAAAAATTGCTAAAACACAATTTTAACACCACTTTCGTTTTACTACTATTAAATAATGCACAAATTTATATTTTTGGTTGGGAAATATTTTTTTTTAAATAATTATTTTTCTTTTAAGCTAAATTGTCTCGTTTTGTTAATTAATAGTGTTCATCATATTGCAAGGTTTTTAATTTATTTGCTTTTTTTTTAATTTTGTTTAAGTACAAATTTTAATATTTTCCGTTCAATTCCGTTTAAAGTATCCGAATCAAATTTCTATTTAAAAGCAGTAGTATTTCAAAAACAACCGCTGCTTTACAGCTGCTACTACACGATGACGAAGTGAAGAGTAAAACTCGAATGACTGACTTTCTTGAGGGGTACAGAGTTTATATACCCGACGTCAACGTCGAATTTCTCAGAAACGTTAACGCAATATTCCTGCTCATTAACGACAGCAACAACAAAATACAAAGTACTCACTCTGCTTCTGCCTGCCTCTGCTTCCACAGGCAGAAGCACAGAGCACAAACAACAAAACGGTAAATAAAATCAGCTGGGAGAAGAGAACTCATGCATTGAAATAAAAAAAATGTGAGACAACACTATACAAAAGGATCTTGTGCAGAGACAACAACAACATTTATAAGATATTTCTTGGCATGAAGTTAAAAGAAAAACAAACAAAAAAAAAACCTAGAAGAGATTTTTTCAAAGAATAAAAAAAGCAAATAACAATAAAAACATATGATTTTTGTTATTGTACAGAATATGAGATTTTATTTTTTTCTATTCTGTTTTCAAATGTATTCTCTTGAAAAATTTTAAATAAAAAAATAAATAAAATCCTTTAAAAAATATGTACTCTCAGTTATGGAGAACCGGCCGAACAAGTGTACAACGTAAGAAGCTTAAAAATAGGAGAAATTTTAAAGGAGAATAAAAAAAAATCTCAAAATTCATTTTTACTTGTTCTTATTCTTGTTTTGAAACTACACCGGGGGTCTTTTTATTTTTATTTTTTTCTTCTTTAAAACCCATTTTACGTTACTTTATTTAAGGACAATCTTTTTTTTTTTTTCTTTTAACAATTAGATAGCTAGAGATTAAAACCAAAAAATTATTTACAATTTGTAAAATACTGAGATTTTACACATTAAAAATTGTGAAAGTATATTAACTCAGTAGGGGAACCCTTTTTTCGAAACGATAAAAATAAATCCATTAATTAGGTGGGGCCTTGAATTTTAGTTTACAGAAACTATTTTTATTGTATTTATGTATGGATTTATAACGTATTCTTTCTTTATCACAAAATTTTCAAGTTAATTAAAGAGTTTTTTTAAAAAAATCTCCTCTTTTCACTTTGGAGGCTGTATAGAGAATACCAAAACAAATTTTGGCGCGCAAGCTTTTATAGCGCCAAGCTCCCAAACAATGCAACAACAAAAAATACATATGTAAAACAAATATATACGTATACATATATAATAAAAAGATAAACAAAATCAAACTTAAGAATTTTACTCTTCGAGAGCACAAAACTTTAAGGGGGAGTAGGGTAGTCGCATAGTGCGTTGAAATAAACTTTACACAGAAATGGGAATTTAATAAATCAAGTTTTTCTTACTTATTGAACGTTTTTATGTATGTACATATAAATGTTTGGGTGAAAAAGCATTAAGGGAATTGTGGAGATTATTTTAAAATCCCCTTAAAATCTGACAACTCTATGGGAGCCTTGGAGACAAAAAAAAAAAAAGAATCAAACTAAACAATGTTGAAGTGGAGCTCAGGTAAACGGCAAACGGAATTTTATAGTTGTCCCCATACTTTAATGTTGAATTTGTTTTTGATTATCACTCTCTCGCTCTCTCTCTCTCTTTTTCTTTGCAAATTTTATTTTGCGTATGCGTATGTGAACAAAGAAATTCTTCTTTTGCACACAATGGAGCTCTTGTTGGTGTATGCGTGTATATGTTGGTTTGGTTTGGTGGCTCCTCTTGGTACGTATGCATGTATGCATATATGTATGTATTATGTACATAAGAATGTATGTATAAGCTGAATCTCTGCTTTAAGATTTTAAGCAAAGAAAAAGCGGCAAAGTTTGTTAAATAACAAAGGATTTTTTTGCTTTTTATATTATTTTTGTTTTTGTGTCTTTTACTTTTGGTATTTTTTTTTCTCTCTCTCTCTCTTCTCATAATTTAACGACAACGGGAGGTTGTTTGGATGGCAAATATAATAAAATACTTGAAATAAAATGAACAAGTTATGTGGTAGTGGAGCACTTTATTATGTTATATTTTTATTGTATATATGAACATATGTACATACATACAGAATATTTTTTATGACTGTAGTGCAAGCATAATCAAATTTGAATCTTTGTTATTAATTCATATACAATATAATTTCTAAGTTCTATTAAGAAAAAAAAAAACATTTTCTTTTTTGAGAAATAAACAAATGAAATTTTAATTAGATTCATTAAGCAGTTTGACATTTAAAAAAATAATCTCATTTTTATAAATCATTAAACTGCAAAAAAAAAAACAGAAATCACGTTGACTAAATTTTAAATAAATTTTATGAAAATATGTATATTGAAACATTTTAAATTAAAGAATTTATAATATAAATAAAGTCTGATTAAAGGAATATAGAATACACCGTTAGTTTAAGGGGTTTTAAATGTTAAATCACATTGAATTAAGCCTGAACATGAGAAAGAAGATGGGGAGAGAGGAAGAAAAATTGAAATGAAAATAATTAAACTTTGTATACTAATAAATGCAGACAAGACGAGACAATAAAATAAATGTTTCAAATATGTTAAACATCTTACAAAAAAAGCAGACAACTTCGTTGTCTCACACTTATAATTCATTTTATGAAACACCAGAGTTGTTAACACCATATCACAGACAGACGATGGCGTCCACAAGTAATTCAACGTACCACACACTTTTCAACATTTTAATTGCAAATTTATTAAGTTCGAAAGCCAAATTATAATACATAATAACAAAAAAAAAAAAAAAAAATTAAAAACACTTGTATAAAATTAAAACAACGACAATTTTTTTTATTATTCGAAGGGAATTAATCAGTATTTGTTGTTAATTTTATTCTGTAGAGTTAAATAAGTTTTATAAACTATTTTATTTTTAGAAACATTATGCTACAACAATATTATTAAATTAACATAACATTTTAATAAACTTTAAAAGAAAATTTTAAACGTTTCTCAAAACCAAGTACATATTTCCATTTTATAATTTTTTATCACGTAAACTAAAAATAAGAAAATACTTTGTAATTCAAATATTAATTTCTCCCTCGTCTGATTTGTAATTGTTTCCTTAAAGAACTGAATAAAGTTTATAACAAAGTTTTTAGTTATTCGTCTGACAATTTGTGTTTAAGTGTGATATTTGCGTTTTTTTTTTTTTAATTTTTTTGATCGATCCATCATTGTGATAAATATAAAATATAAGGTGCATCAATATAAAGAAAGGTATTGCAGTTTTTTTTAAATATAAATCTAAACATCCCATCCAAGTCAAACATGTGCCCTACTGTATGATAATTTGTTTGTATTTCGAAGATAATTCCATCATAAGTAATAATCGACCTGTTAAGCTTCTTTTGATATGAATTTTTTACCAATAAACTTATTTGTCGTAAATGGAAAACAATTAATTTCTTTAACGACATCTAATATGATATTTTATAATCTGATTGTATACTAACGATTTTAACAACAAGGCTTACAGAAGCTCATTGTTTTATGGATATACAACCAATTAGGAGCATTTCTATGTGCAAAGTCCCTAACGATATGTAGATATTCTAGACGTTTATCGATCATCTAAAAAACATTTCGACGGCATTACGCCACTTGTTATCCAATGTTTGACCTAATTTAAGTGAAGTGCCTAAAATAAAGGCAGCATCATAATCTCATCTCTGCGTGTCCAATTTAACATACATAGGTTTCACTAATTAATCAACGATCCCAGATCCAACATTTTATTAAAAACTAATTCAATACTTTATGCAATTTAAAACATTTACTAAAGTAAACAGATTTTAATTTCTGAAAAACTTGAAAGAGTAAAAAAAAAACGAAACAAATTCCACGAAAAAGGAGAAATTCAAAGTCAGATTTAAAAAGCAGGAGCATTAATATAAACGAGAAAAGAAAAGGGAAGACAAAAAATATCTCAAAACCAAAGATTAAAAAAACAACAACAACATGGTAATGAAACAAATGGACAACCTTGAATCAGCTGATTGGAAAAACAAAAAAAAAAAAAAAAGATTTTCCAGAAAAGGGATGTGTGCGTACAACAACAAGCAACAAAAATGAATTGTTAAAACTGTTAAAGAACGAACTCGAAAAGAGAATATAGAATAACAACAAATCAAATAAATACAATCAGGGTAAAAGGAGAAGATGAAGAAAACGTTCAGATTTAATATGTATGTATGTATGAGAGCATATAAAGTGTGCCCCTGTAGATGACACGAGGAAAGAAAACCAAGGCAAGAGTATGGAAAAGACCCCAGGAATAGCGCGCGCAAAAATTCATAAAGCAATATGTTAAAGGATCAACGAAAAAACACAACAACGACATTGAGACAAACTATCAAACATCGAGAGGGGTGTGCGCACTCAATAGGTTCTCTCAATCACATACACTTCGAAATACCATCTCAAATACCAAGTGCAACAACACGAGGCAATATACTAAAGGACGACGAGCGCTCTAAGGCCAAGTGCAAGAATACCGAAAAACCAAAAAAAATCACTAAATATTGCGCCAAAAACCGAATAAAAAGAACTAATAGAAAAGAAAGAAATATGAAATCTGTGCAAGGAAGAATGCTCAAAAAGGCATCGGAATTTTTTCAATTTTCTTTCATTTAATTACGTACACAAGCAGTAAATACTAAATAAATACGATGATAATTTCATGTGTGGGTTGGCTGCTATTGAGCCATTGAGAAAATCGAAATAGATTTTCTCTCTTAAATGTTACTCGTTTCCTTTCATTCTGTTGCTAACGTTTGACTGAAGTGCACACAACGTTTTATTTTACATTAAAAAGGGTATAGAATATATGAACCCTATGCAGATAACAATACGTACCTTGTAGAGGAAATTTAAACAAGTGCACATCAGCTATTTGTTAATATTATTCACTTAGGAAAGTCTTAATCACCTGTTAACAATAAGTGCCAGTGAAAGTTAATTTAAAGAAAAATCAAATTTTCTAATCTTTTAACAATCGTGGGCAAATTAAGCTATTCATATTAATATTAATTAAATTATTATAAATCCTTCTATAAGGCTCTTTACTATGTTTTTGTAAAATTTTATATAATATTGAAAGAATGAAAAATATTATTTTACTTTGATTCATTAACAGCAGGCCACGAACGGCTTTAGTTGTAATGTTTGGTTACAAAAATAAGCATTTTAAAGACAAATTTCTTGCTATCTTGCAGAACAAACGAAAAAAAACTAGAATATTGGATATAAATAATTTTGACAACTTAATTATATGTACATACATATGTATGTACAGAATTATAAGCTGTTTTTAATAGCATCCTATATAATAAATGGTGAATTAAAATGTAGTTTCCTTATCCCCCCCCCCCCCTCCCAATTGCATAAGAATGTTTTATAGGCCACTTTTATGTTCGTTCATATGTACATACATACATATGTATGTATGTATATATATTTGGTTAAAAACTATGCGTTTAAATTATTTTTAAAATAATTTATTAAAATCGCTCATAAATGTCAAAATAAACGATTCATTTTATCAATTTCGCTTCACAAACATTTAACAAATGAAAACCCATAAAACGCCACAATTGTATAGAATTGGACTGAGCATCGGTAAGGCAGCAACAACCACATTAATAACAACAACAGTGCGTTGAAATAAATTTAAATATAAAGGCAAACAAGTTTATCAATGAAAAATTTTCAATTCAATTTTAACAGTGGAGCGACAAGAGGGGAGATAAAAATTGTACCCAAACCAAACCAACAAAAAAAAAAAAAAAATAAAAAAAATGAAATCAATTGTTACAAGTCAGAGAGGTCAGTTAAACAGTTTGTCAGCCAATCCGCCCGCCAAAGTAGTAGTAGCAGCACAGTTCTCCTTCTAATTGATAGATAAAAGCAGTAAAATACAATAGAAGAAGCTTTAAATTTGTTTTATTTTATTTTTTTTTTTTTTTTAATTTAAAAAAAAAATGACCAAAAACAGATTTTACTTTACAATTGAATTGTTATACATACATACATATTATACAGAAATTTAATTTAAATTTATCTAAAGAAAGAAAAAAGAGTGAATAGAAAATAAAATACCAGACAGAAATGTCTCCTGGGTTTATATTTTTATTATTAATTTTTTTAATTCTGTTTTAATGCCTGCACAGCCAGCCTATTGATAAAGTTAATGCAAATGCTAGTGTTGATGTGGTTTAGATTCCTTTGTGATTGCATTGTCTCACAACTTCCGGAAAACACAATAATAAGCATAATAAATAATTAAAATAATTATTATTACAACAATTATTTTTCCTTTACACCACCCCATCAACATATATTGTGTTCTTTCGAAGTGTAATTCTATTTTCTCTCTTTTTTTCCACCAAAATTCTTTAAAAATGAGAAAAAAATTTAAGAATTTTTCTAACACCGTATCTTGTTTTAAATGCAAACATCAACAATTTCATTTCTTTATGGCGTTTTTTTTTCATTAACATTTATCTGGATTCCATTCAAAACACACGTCACGTATATCATTTCCTTAAATACTCGTATGAAATAAAATAAAATAAAAACAAATTCTGTTTGTTTGCATTAATTTTTGCTTATTTCTTTTTCTCATTTGAAGATACAGAAATAGAGAGAGAGAGAGAGAGAGAGGAGTGAAAGAAAAAAAAATTACAACAACTTAACTAAATAAATAAAAATCAGGAAAAGAAAATAAAGGGTCTACTTAAATTTAAATATTTTCATTTTGCATAATTTGGAAACACACATTAAAAAGCTGATGTATTTACTTGGCAAATAGTTTTCATTGTAATTCATTCACTCCATCCATCCATCCATCCATCAGTGAATACCTGAATGAATGATGAGAGTGAGTGAGAATCATAACGAACTCTTCATCACAGTTTCTCTGAAAGCTTGCAAACTTCAAATCAAATTAAGCCAAATTTGTAATTGATATCCAAAAAAGTTAACAACCAATAATCAATTTTAAATACATCTGAAATAAAACTCTGAACGTCTAACTGAGATTGGAAAAAAATACAAAATGAAATGAAACAAAAAACAATTCTTTTGCAAACGACTGTTGCAACTCGGAATGTTCAACGCCCTTGGGTAAGAATTTCCATGTTCACTTTACAAAGAAGACGGTCAAGCAATATGATGGTCTGGGTTGTTTCTCGTGGTATGGTGTCGGTTCGATACATCGAATTACGATGTTGACCTATGCTGAAGAAAGTAAGCCTCTTAGATGGATATTCCAACTTCTATGTTGGTAAAGTATTGGTTCCAAGATAATAATGTTGCCCTTCTTGACTGGCCAAGTCAATCTCCGGACTTAAATCCAATCCAAAATCTTTGGGGAGAGTTGAAACAATGACATGAAAAGGAGGTTTTTAAAAATAATTATCAGTTATGGAATTTGTTCAAAAAACAAGAGACAGGATCACAAATTAACTACCCGATCTACTTTTTTTTACAAGGTTGATATCAAAAAGAAAGTCAGCCACTAATTTCTTCTACTCCCCACCTGCAATAATTTCTTTTTAGAAAAAAAAATTGTCCAATGTGGTTGCCAATGATAAATTAGGATATATACAGTGACTTCCACAACTGTTCACAAAAACTTGATTTTTTGAATTTTTGCTCATTATAAATTTCTTATGAATGATTAGTTTTTGAGTTGCATATTTTTATATTAGTTAGGGACCTAATAAATTATATTTACCAGCTCTGACAAATACAACACTGATATGGTACCGTTATTTATGTTTTTTTTTGATTAAGTTTTTGTGAACACTTTTGTAACTCATTAATATTAGCGTGTTTTTGCCGGCAGTATATCATTTTAAGTGAATAAAAAATATATTATATTAATTTATATTAATAAAATATTAAAAGGTAACTAAAAGTAATTTCTGTTTGGTCAATAAATAGTTTAATAAACTATTTTTGTAGATAAAATTATGCCTAAATAATTTCAGCAGAAATTAGAAAAGTAATTGAAAATGAAATTTTAAATGGCAAATCAGTACGCGAAATTACTGAAAAATATAGTATTTCTATTGGATTTGTATCCAATCTCCGAAAAAAACTTGGCGTTTTCACAAAAAAAAAATAATGGTGGTCGAAAACAAAAATTAAATTGCAACACGAAAAGATTGGTGAGACGTCTTGTTTTATCAGGAGCTGTTGATAACGCTGTACAGGCCAATAAGAATATTAGGGAGTCCCTTCAAATGAATGTATCAAATCAAACTGTACGTAGATGCCTCAAGGAGTGCGGTATGAAGGCTAAAACCAAAATTAAGAAACCACTTTTATCAGCAAAACACAGGGCTCATAGTTTAAAGTTTGCAAAAGATCATGTCAATTGGACTCCTGAGCAGTGGAAACTTGTAACATGGTCTGACGAAACAAAAATAAATAGATTATGTTCTGATGGTCGCATTTGGTCCTGGTATGACCCAAAAATAGGCATGAGAATTTTGTATTTTTATGAACAGTTGTGGAAGTCACTGTATATTGCATCATTAACCTAAGTATGCCTAGAGTTCAATCAAGATGACACAAGCTAACCATAATAGAACCAGGTTTGATCATAATTTTTTAGGGGACTTCTTTAATGGTCTTATTTACTACCTTACTTGACTTTTTCAACAACAATACGTAACGATCTATGTATTTCCTTAAATTTTGTTTTGTTACAGTTAGAGTAGTTAGAGAGTACAGTTAGAGTTTAACAGAAAGAGTAGCCTATGTGAACATGCGTGTATTGGGTGTAGTGGTTAAGAATTTTTTTGACGCGAGTCCTGGTCTTCTAAAAAAGTGGCGCAGTTGTCAGACGGCTTCCAAAATGGCAAACTTTATTCTATCCTTAGATTACATCGTTTAAGTTCGTTTCTTTTTTTCAGATGTAAAATGCCACATTGACCTTCAATTTGAAGTAGTAGTTTTGGCTTAAAGGACACTTGAAATGCAAATGCAAATGGAAAATGTGTTGAAATCTGTCACGGTCTATTTTTTTTTCTTTTTTGAGATATTTAAAAATTCATGAGGATGAAACAATTTTTAAGGGGGAGATAAAAGTGAGAATGAACATCCTGCACATTTTATCTTGCATTTATTGCTATGGAGGATAACAAAAATTCCCAGCCTTAGAAAATAATCAAAACATTCTATCGATAACTGAGAAAGAAAGGAAAGTGATGTGAAAATCTTCAAACATTTAGCCAGAGGACAGGGACAGTTGAATCCGTCTATTCGAGATGTTTTACGTCTTTTGTTTCGGTGTCTATCCTCCATTGTTCAAAAGAAAGCTGACAGTTTTCTTAAATTGAATTAAAGTTATGACATGACTTTGTCAATCAGAAAGTAGAAGAAGAATGGGAATGGAAAGAAAAAAGGTTCAAATTCAAAAATTCATTCATTCAGACAAATCGGAGAGGGAAAGGAATAATTAATTTTTGTTTTTGCTCTCTGCCATTAGTGATTCAATTACAAATTTATGTGACAAGGGGTTCGTTCAAGTTTTCTTTCTTTTTGCATTTTTAGGAAATCTTTCTCTCTCAGGTATGGCTTTTACATGACATGGGATGCAACGGTATGTTGATGTTGTTAGTTAGTTTGCTTAGAAACTAATAAAGCGGATTATGTTGCGCAGATATTTTCATATATTAAGGCTAAACATTTGTAAACATTTAAAAATTTAAAAAAAAAAATTATGAAAATGGATGCACAGTAATTCGAAGAACGAAAAAATTAATTCCCAGGAGATGTTCCAACTTTCAGAAGTAAAAGCAAAAATTTTCTTTTTAAATTTTCCACATTTCTTTTGTTCTACGAATTAAGAGCAAGCCCATCAGCAAATATTTGCTGGAAATCATACTGCAAAGGAAAAACTAAATTTATCGCGAGTCTTTGCCAAGTTGAGAATATTTTTGTCTTTTCTTAAAATTTTTGATTAATTTTGCAAATTTAAATGCTAATGTTTTAACGCACAGAGTTGTGAGCGTTTTTCGGTTCGACAGCAAACCTCCTTCTACTCATATTTTTGCTTTTAAGATCCTACTTTGTATCCTGGCCATTTGCACTTGTTTGTGAGTCGGGATTTTTGCCAAAACATTGATGAAAAGTCAATCATCATAGGAATACGTGGAAGGCCAAAGATTAAAAAATATAAGAGATTTGGCCTCTCATTTGTATCAGTCTGGCCTATTGTTAGCTGTGGCAGGTATTGCAGTATCCTTATCGATAATGGTTTCCAACGAACAGTCAAATCCGATTATCTTGGCCAATCAATCAAACGTACTATGTTTAAACATGTGCGTTCATTTAAACCAAGTTGTAATAATTATAAAGTAACAATAGAAGATTTATACAAACAAGTCTTTTTTTGGTTAAAATTTATTTTTTAATGACTTCTAAATTGAGATGTTATCAGACTTTTGAATCCTGACAGAGAATTATGGAATAATATGAGTAATGTATTGTAAGAACATAATCATTATGTGAACAAATGTTCAAATGTTCATTGTAAAAATAATTAAGACGTTTTCTGGCAAAGAAATAATTACAGTTATGTCCCGACTTTACAAAACATACATTTTTCAAACTTAAATTAAATATTGAAACTTAAACTAAAAACCTCATTTACGATTTTTAAAAATTGTCTGAATTAATTTTTGCAACGATTCACTCTCAGCAGTTCTCTGGAAAAGGTTGTGAAAAAGTTTTTCTTAAACATATCGTCGCAGTAACCGTTAGATCCTAGGTTCCGTCATTTATTGGCCACCATTAACGCACATAATATGGGTGGTTTTAAGAAGTTAGCTGGTATTTTTGACTAAAAAGCAATAAAGGCTTATAATGTAGGTATGAATGTATGTACATATGTATTCGCTAGGCAAAGAAACCTAGCATTTGTTCACTGGATAGGATTTTGATCTAAAAAACTTTGTTGACAATTTTACGTATGCTTTACTTAGTATCACAAGCAACAAACAACACCAGGCGCCTGAAAACGTTTCATTAACTCTGTGCTAACAATTTTGATGTCAGAGATGTATTCACGTTCTAAGAGACTAACTATCGAAAATGGGCCTTAAAAAAGCAAATCGTTGCATCCAACTGTGTGTTTATTTGAGCTGTTTCGATTGCCCAGTAACTATACATTACCCTGACATCGTGAAAAATCTCTTAAATAAGTTGGAATACAAACAGAAGTTCGATTGAAGATTGCAACAAAATCTGTCCATTTTGGAGTGAATGGTAGCTGGTTGTTGAAAGCGTAGTCACTTGAAATACCCGTAGACTAGTAGGTTCACTTATTAGAAGCGAGGCCGTGGTTCAAGCCCCAGGTCAGGCAGCTCCAACTAAAAGAAAATATGTCAAAAAAATGTTTGTTCGGCAACTTTCTCTCAGCAGATTTCTGGCAAAAACTTTGCAATGAAAAAATTTTAAAATTAACACACGCGTCATGGGTAGTCTAGGTCGTAATCCTGACTGGATGGTTGTAAGACCGATTCTGTTCGGTAAGTGAAGCGGTAAGTCAAGCGAAAATGTTGTTCAAATTTAAGTTGAAGTTAGCCGGACCACTTCTTTGGTAGATTACTCCATTCACTTTATTTACAGTTCGGGTTAGGATAGGACAATTTCATTTTGTTGATGAAATATTCAGTACCATATTATTGTGATCAAGGACAAGGGCTTCTATAAGAGATGTGTTACGGTTTTATTTTCAAATTCAATCATAATTAGTGTACATAAATGATAAATTCTATTTCACTATACCTATATAAATATGAATAGAGCCACTAGAAGTATATAGGATCAGATTCTTTTTAAAATCTTTAAATTTGTGTTGAGGTTGAGTTCGAAACTTGAACCACAGCTTGATTTTTAGTCAAATTTAATTCATTCTTTAATAGTTTTCAATGAAACGTTAAGTGTTAATGAAATTTTTTTAAAACAAAAGGCTGAAAAAGACCGCCAAAAATTTCGATTTGAAATTGTACTGAAGACAATATAACCTGCTGTGCTGGGCAGCCAGAATTTGTTAATTCTTTAAAGGCAATGTTTATTGTTTTTGTATAACTGACTATCACAACATGTGACAAGATATTGAGGCATCAAAAAAATAAAACAAATAAAATGAATATTAGCTCAACACTTGTGCGACACATTGGAATTGCGAATTTTTCCACTTTCTCTGTTTCATTTGGTTTGAAGATCTTTTGCTAAGAAATTTGTTTCAATTGTTTTTTTTTTCTATATAAAAGAGAAAATTGAAGGCACTTGACTAGTTTTTCTTTTTGCTTTTAATATAAGGGCTCTAGGATTCATATTGAGTTTAGACCCCCCCAACGGCGATACAATATCTTCGCCTTTACAATCATTATCTATTCGTTTCAATTTTATATTTGCAAGAATAGTTATACATAGGATTCTAAACACAGGATATCTTGAATTACTATGCTTTTAAGAATTTTTAAGGATGGTTTGCATTTGGCGAACAGAACAATATGCAAAAAATATGCTCAACAACTTGCAATTGCAAGGATTCCGGGGATAAAGAAGCAATAAATTAAAACAACACTTGATGGTTTCTATTGTCCGCCATTGTTGTTATAATGATTTCTTCATAAACTCTATTCAGACATTTTTCAGAAACTATTCTAAATGCATTTTCTATGAATTCTTTAAGGAGTTACTATACTCGGAATTGAAAAAAAATGATTTGCATTTTTTTTTGTGGTTTTAATTATTTTAGGGCCATAAAACTAAGCCAGAAATATTTTTTTCCTTTAAACCATACGTAAAATCGGAGAAATATAGTACAATGCCCAGCTGCACGCGTTTTTAACCGCGTCTTCCTCGAAACCACTTTTTTCGACCTGGATATCACAATAAAGAATAAACTACCTGAACGATTTCGCTGAAATTTTGGCATAATATTCCTAAAACAATTTTTTTTAACTCCAACTAGGATATTCTGGATATGTCAATAAATAAATTCAGAACACAGCCGTTTTTTTATTTTATGACCTTTCCAAGAAGAAGCCATTTTATAAGAAGCCATTTTGATTTTTGCTTGCTAACTCTTCAAGTTATGATTGCCAGATGTTGAGGTGACCTTCTTCGGGTTGCCGAGTTTACCACAATTAAAGAAATATATTTTTTTATGAGCAATCAAATGACTCATTTGCTTAAATTAATTTATCTTTTTATTTTTAATTTTCCCTACTCTCTAGGTACTCAAGTTTTGTTCTAGACGTGTTTACTTTCCGGAAGTTAAGAGGCACAATTTAGATAGTGAATATTTTTTGAATATTGATTCATCATGTTTTGAATGACTTTTAAAAGATTTAGTTTTCCTTAAGCTCTATGGATTGTAGGTCTCGGTTCAAGCCCCAGGTCAGACATCAAAACGAAAGTATGAAAAATATTTCTTCGGCTGCGCTTCTCAGCAGATTTCTGGCAAAAACTATGAGAGTAAATAAAATTGCCATGACTTTAAACTGTAGGTTCCACCACTCATATACATATAAAATTAACACACACAACATCAATGGTGTGGGAAGCTAGGTCGTAATCCTGACTAAAGGGTTGTAATGACCTATTATGTATATCGATGGCTTAATATAGAAAGGTCGTATCTTACATTTTCAGTACTTTACAGGAGAAGGAAAAAACTTAATAAAATCTTAAACAAATATGTTATGTTATGTTTCTTTTAATTACTGTAAATCAACTATTCGTCAACATAGGAACCTGAATTTTTCAGAGAATGTGTATGGGGGTTTTGCCTACCAGAATATGTAAAAACCCCGATTTAAAAAAAAAAACGAGATACGACCTTTCTATATTAAGCCATCGAACTTTATATATGACGGTATAACAAATCGGCCAAAGAAAAAAAATGTCTACGTAAACGATAATAATTAACTAGAATAGCAATTAAGAAAACTGACATTGCATGCCGACATTTATTTGTCATTTCATGTCATTATGAATAGTGTTAGTTTGAGACAATTTCCGGATCTGGGAAATCAAATCTAAATTCTCAAGAATTTGCGAATTCCTAGAATCGTAAATTTTTTTAATGAAATTGTTTTCATTTCATTTTTAAACAGCTGCACGCAATCTATAAGAGCTTAGCAAACTTTCCTATACCGTGAGAACAATTACTTCTAATTACAGCTGACAGTATTGAAGTGAGTCTCTGGAAAATAGCATAAAAATGGAGATTATAAATCATTAGGACTCTTGATAGTTCTGGTAAGTTGTAAACGAAATAAAAAAGCATAAGAGATTCTTGGAATGATAATTAAGGATATTATTGTATGAACTTGTTATTGAAAATGTTAGTAACGAAAGACTTATGACAAAAGCCCGCATTATAATTATCCTCCACTCGTTAAACGATACGGCATTAATTGGTAACTTTTGTAAAACGCTTAAGCACGCGTTACAGATTTCATACATGTTGCCATCACCTGCCTTTTTTTCCGGCTGGAGTGATAGTGAGTACAAAAAGCTGAATTTCTTTTTATCACTGGTTATTGTTGTAATTTATCCTTTCATATGATTGGGGTGGCTTTTGCACCACCACCACCACCACCACCGGCCCAACACAACCACCATAATTTCTAATGCAAAATAAAAAACATCAGCCACCACCGCCATGCCACTACCACCCTCCAGAGCAGTGTACGACAATAATCAAGCTGTGTTGAGCGCGCACTGTACTTGATTAAATTTTTGTTTTTTTTTTGTTTTTCCCTGTCCTCCCCGAAAAGGATAACTGGTTGGCAAGCGTAACAGCTGCCACTGACGCCCTTTTAACACTTGTTTTCATTTCAATATTTTCAAAAATTTCTATTTCAAAGCGCCTATGTGTGTTCTCTCTACTCCCCATATTATTATAAATTTTTATTTGTTTTTGTTTTCTTCTGCTGATTTTCATGTAAATTTTAATGGTGGTGGCAGTTAGTAATACTATTGTTGTTGTAGTCGTTGAAAAAAAAAAAAAACAAAAAAACTAAAAATAAGGGCTTTCTATTTATTGCAATCAAGCAAAACCAATTCAGTTTTATTGTGTTTTTGTAATAAAATATCCTTTTATTGTGTTTTTGTTTGTTAGAGTAAAGCATTGCCAAAGGAATCGAATCGTTTTTGATTTTAATTTCACTTTATATGGGATTAAAACAACACAACAGCAATGCTGTTGTTCTTGATATCGCACACCAGCAGCAATGAAACGTCGGAGGCGGCAGCGCCTCTTTCTTCCTTGGTGCATGCACAAGCACTCATTTCTAATGCAAGCGTGTTTATTTCACAATCATAAATTCAGGAATATGGTAGGACTGAAAGCGACCACCACCATCTATCATCAGGAGAATTGCTGCCACCAGCAGCACTTTACTTTTGCTTCTACCACCATCAAAGTAAACTGAGGTCCTTAACATCCTTTTGTTTTGAGTTATATTGTAATAATAAAGCGAAATATTCATTCATTCGTTCTTGAGTTGTGATTTTATTCCTAATCTGCGCGCCTGTGATGCTTTTATTCGTACTCTCGTTAATATCCTTTATCTAACGAGTTCCGTTGTTTATTCGGCAATTCAATCAATTTCGATTTGATTAATTATCTACAGGACAGATGCATTTTTGTCTTGTATATCGTATGCCTATCGGTAAGCAAATATTTTAATTTACTTTTAAATATTAATTAAGACGCCTAGAAATAAACCATAAACTATATACAAGCCTTAGTTTGTCATTCCTGGGCAAAAAAAGAGGCAGCAGTTTGAGTAGTTTATACAATAGTGGACGGTTCTGACGACTCTTCTATAATACTCCTTTGCAGTTGAAGGATAAAGATCTCACGTTTAATTACAGTACCGACACAGACATAGACTTCCATTGCCTGTAAAATCAGTAGTACGTTTGAAAGAGTAGTTCCCTGGCCTCGTCAGCGTCAATACCTAGCACGGATTAGGCTTCCCCAAATAATTCGATTGTATCTCAAAAACCGTGTACTTAAATGGCGGCGTGATAATAGCGCTAGGTTCTTTCTTTTGAGCAGAGTCTTTCGGTTATAAGATTCTTGTGAGCTTCCGAATGGACTCCTGCTGCTGTCCCAAGAGCTGTTCCTGGTGGTCTATCTGTATACCAGAAAATCGAATTAAGAAACTATCAGCAATTGAACATCAACGGAATATAATACATCATTACAACTCTTTAGCCAGGATTACGACCTAGTTTCTGTGTGTTAATTTTATACATAAGTGGCTGGACCTACAGTTTATTTACTGTCAGAGTTTTTGCCAGAAATCTGCTGAAAGGAAATCGCCAAAGAAATATTTTTTTGAACCGAGGCCTCATGTACAATAGGCCAACACACTACCTACTAGACTACGACGCTTTCGCGTATGCATATATTACATACATATATTAGACGCAGTTTCTTTAAAACTGACAGACTATGCGGATCGTGATATTCTGCTGTTCTACAGTCACAGTTGCTATTAAAGACAGTTCAAGATTAATTCTTATTGTGACATTTTTCATAAATTGAAACTACTACAATGAATGAATTTTATTAAAATAATATGACACAGCTGGTGGCCAATTTTTATAGAAAACTTTGCGTTTTTATACAATTAAAACATCTTTACGGGTTTCCCATCATCATCACCATTATTGAAATATTCAAACAAATCACAACTGACCACAGCAGCAGCAGGACATGAAGAGGTGAGGATAAACGCATATAAACACCTTTTCATGCTAACACCCGGCAGAACACAAGCTATGATAATAGCAATGACATCGATGGCTACTTATAAAATGCATGACATTAAATTACATAAGGATTGCACTGAAAATGCAACATCTTGCATTTCTCTATTAAACGAAATTACTAGACAACATCACGACATATTTCTCTACATTTTCTATTGCATTTTGCTGGCTGTATTGCCCTAATTTACTGGCTATTCTTCTGGTTGTCCCCGTCTCAAGTCATTGGTCCTTTTCAGGATTAAACACATAAAATCTTAAAAATTTCTTTCGCTTAAGCATGCATTATGATAATACAATAATGCATCATCATTCTAAGGGTGGAAATTTTGATTTAGATTCAAATAAATTGTAATTTCTATAAAATTTCGTAAATGGAGAGACAAAACCTTTGCGTTACATAAATACCTACGATTAAATGGTCAGAAGAGTATCGATATCTTTACTTTTTGCCAATATTTACTAGGGGTTTTGTGCTTTTGTTTCATTTCACTTTATTTTCATTCTGCTCTACATTTCTTCTTATTTTTATTGCAACAGCCAGCATAAAAATAACGAAAATGTGACACATTTTCATCGATTGATACACCATTCAATTCAACCCTGTAGCAGTGAATATGAGATGTTATAGAATTAGCTCGTGCCGTACTTTTAAAAAACAGTAGAGCCTATTTGAGACGTATTTCATATTCATGGTTCCTGTTTTTTTTTTTCTTGTTAAGCTCGGCTAAATGTTACAAATTGATGCCAACACAAGAAGGGCTCCCGTAACAACAGCTGATGACTATTCGTTGAAAGCGTTTTTAGTTTATTACGGCCAGAGCCAAATCATGCATATACGCTTGTGGCCATGTAAGGTTTTAACCCTTTTTTTTTGCTTTGTATCCTTGTGGCCTTAAGCTCCAATTGTTTTCAACAGAAATGTCAATATTTGTATTGCATTCGTACACTTTGAAATGTCATCGTTAATCGTTGTACAACAAACCCTTTCTTTAACAGAGCATTCATTCAATACGCCGTATGAAAACATTCAATATTTTAATGAACATCTGCAAACCCCCACCAACCACCGTCATATTATTCGTTTTGAATTCCCCCTTCTATTTTTTTTCGATATTTTTTTTCCGAAATTGCAGCTGAAAATGGTGTGATCAGAACGTTTAACACCATAAATCTTTTAATTAAATCGATTCTCAATTGTTTAATATTTAAAAACAATTCAATATTCATAATTTGATTAAAAAGACTTTTAAGTTTAATGAGTTCACTTCAATATACACAATCGTCATTTGCATACATACGCGGCGTTAAGGAGTTGAATTAACTCCAAACACAGAGAGTGTCGTTATCAAGTGTTTCAATTAATTTTCCACCTGAAATTGCTGAAAATTTAGAATCTTCTTGAATATTGCTACGCTTTTAATCTTATAACAGATGTATTCGCTCTGTTTACTCAATAAAATTAACGCAATTAATTTGCGTAAGTTAAGCTAAATAGGGTAAGGGTAACGAGTGCCTTCGTTACGATTTCACGTTAATACGAAATTTGTGACACGTATCGTGGTGTTCAATAAGTTTAACGCTTTTTTACAATATTAATATAAATAAAACTGGGCTTTTAATTCTCCACTTGAAAATAGACAGTAAATGGCTGAATTCAATTGGAACGGTTAAGTTTTTTTAGGTCTAAGTAAGTTTAAGGGATTTTAAAAAATTAAATTATATGAAATCAATCGAGAAACATCGTGTCAATGTCGGTTACTAATGGTTGGATCAGTCCCCAGCAAATTGTTTTAGATTATTTAAATTAAAACAACAATTAACATAAGTTTGAATCTAATATGTATTACAGTTTTTACATACATACATAATATACATTATTGGTCATTACAACCCTTCAGTCAGGATTATGATCTAGTTTCTCACACCACTTATGTTGTGTGTGTTAATTTTATACATGAGTGGCGGGACCTACAGTTTAAAGTCGACTCCGAACGACAGATTTTTGAGAAATTTTTCATGGTAATTTTTTTTTCCGAACGTCCCCAGCCACACACTAATCCACCCTCACCCGACTGCGGAGGGCTCGTCCCCATTACGTAGGGACACGTACACACTACAGTCCGGACTGTAGCGGGTAATAGAAAAGTAATGGCAACAAGAACATAAATCAGCTACAGAACTTAATCACAAGCTGAATAAACTAACAATTAACAGGAACTACCTATGACAAGAACGAAAATACATTTTTATATAATAACTAGCTGACCCAGCGAACTTCGTCCCGCCCAAAGTTGATTTTTTATTGCCCAAAATAGGTCACATTATATATTTATTGTAATAATTTATTGTAATAGCGCTGACGAAGTTATGTATGTACATATGTATGTAGTTATAAGCCATCGAATTAGCCGACTTATAGGTATCTCTTAAAGGGGAGAGTTGCTACGCCCATTTTTGGTGAGTTTGTCGATATCGACTCTAAGAACTTACCCACCAAATTGCATTCGTCTACGATTACTATGTCCCTAAATATTCAATTTTAAAGGTTTGCCACGCCTACTTTTTGCTATATCGAATTTTTAAAACCATCTAAACCTGATAAGCTTTCGAACAAAAAAAAGAATGATTAAAATCGGTTCAGTAGTTTAAGGGTTATAGATATCACTTGAAGGGGGAGGGTTGACACGCCTATTTTTGGTGGGATTGTCGATATCGACTCCACGAACTTACCCACCAAATTTTATTCGTCTACGATCAATATGTACCTAAACATTCAATTTTAACGATTTGCCACGCCCTCTTAACATTTAGGGATATGAAAAATCGATGTTGTCCGATTCTCAGACCTACCCAATATGCACACAAAATTTCATGAAACCGTGACACGAGAATTTTATATATTAGATTTACAAATTAATGCCAGCATGTAAGGTATGTTTTATATTACAAACACTACAATTAAAATCATAATATAAGTTAAAATCATTACATAATCTACAAAAGGGAAAATTACATCCATAGTTCGTTCTATAGAAATCTAAAGAATGAGGGCGATAGTGCCGTGAGGTTACAAAGCAAAAACTCAGAATCGATATCACCTTTAACCAGATTAAAAACAAAACAAACACCTAAAACAGTTCTTCTACGTTCCAAAGTTGGAAGTTTTATCAAACCTAATCGGAAACCCATTGGTATAATCCCATCCTAAGCCACGTAAACAGAATGATAAAACTGCCTCTGCACAGACTCTATTGAATCACTATGACAACGATAGTATGGATTCCAAACAATAGACGCATACTCCAAATAGTATAGCAGTCTAGTTATATAAGGATCAATGAATTCCCTAGCCCATCTTTTCACAAAACCAAGAATAGCCCGAGCCTTGCCAATCATTTTATTTATTTATTTATTTATTTTCTTTTTTTTTATTTATTTATTTATTCAAGTCAATGGACAAATTCCTTACTGACTAATAACAAAAATTGGTACGAATAAAATTAAATACAATTACAAACAGTTTCTACAAAAATAACGTAACTATTACAATAAATACATTACATCATACTAATATGATCAACAAAAGACAGTTTCATATCCAATAATACTCCGAAATCAACAAATGTAGCCACAGCCTCCAAAGGGCAAGAATTAATCACATAAGTGGGCGAAATCACACCACCGCGAGAGAAAACCATGCATTTACATTTTTTTAAGTTAAGATCCATTAAATTAACTCTGTACCAAGTTACAAACAAATTAATATTCCGCTGAAGAACAGCCTGACCATGATCATCATCAAAAGTATAAAATAATTTAACGTCATCAGCATACATTAGAATATTACAATCAGAAATAGCACAAGGAAGATCAATAAGAAACAATAAAAACAGTAAAGGACCCAAATGGCTACCCTGCGGAACACCAGAAGTAACATATACAGTCTTAGACAATACATTCCTAAACAATACCCTCTGAGTCCTAGGGGAGTGGTAGGAGTCTAGCCAACGATGAATAATATCGGGAATACCGATTAATGACAGTTTAAGAAGCAAAATACTATGGTCAACCCTATCAAAAGCTTTACTGAAATCAGTATAAATCACATCAGTCCGAGCGCCTGCAAGAAAACCCCTGAAAACACGTGTAGTAAATTCAAGAAGATTAGTGACAGTCGACCTACCTTTTAAAAAACCACGCTGGAAAGGGGATATTAAAGATTTCGTATTAAAAAAGAGTTAATCCGTCACGAGTTTCTCCATCAACTTGGGAATAGCACTGAGTTTGGCAATACCCCTGTAATTGGAAATATGTATTGGATTTATTACCCGACTTATGCAAAGGAATTATAAACGAACTCTTCCAAATAGATGGAAAATGACCAGCCCCCAGACTTTTTGCCAGAAATCTGCTGAGAGAAAGTCGCCGCAGAAATATTTGTTTCATATTTTAGTTTTGATGTCTGACTTGAAGTTTGAACCTTGGCCTTTACGTCTAATAAGCCAATACATTACCTACTAGACTACGGCGAGTACAGGAGTCAGACATCAGACTGTGATCATGTTAAGACATTCGAATTCATTCAATTAAAAATTTTTTTTTTTTTAGAAACATTCGATGGACATGACACAAACACACTGATTATATTGAGAACTTGTTTGAGTTCAATTCGAGGTCATGTGGTGGTTGTCTCTAAAAAAATAAATCTGAAACGGTTTACCTATAAAATTCATTGGATTTTGTGGAATAGGGTAATAGGTTCTGTCAAAAACTCCAATTTCGAAAAATCGAACTGTTTATGTGTTCAAGGTCATATTTTCATGTCTCCTTCAGGATAGATTACTTAACTCACTTAATTCATATTTATGCAAACTTTTGCGCATAAAATTGGAGAGGAGCGTGCATGGAGGGATCCAGTTAATTATTTTATATCTCTGCTGTTTGTTCAGCTAAATATTGCATTCAATACAGCATTATTTATACGAAGAATATTTTTCAAGATTTTCATTTTTGGAATCAAACAACCGCCAACTGTTTTCCAACACTTTTAAAATTCAATTTCAATGATGAATAGATGAACAAACGTTCATGAATAAATGACAATAATTAATTAGAATAGGAAGCAAGCAGCAAATGCTTTCATAGTTTCATTTTTCATTATTTTATATGCAAATCATAATCTCATACAAAAGTCTAGTCTAATTAGGAGCTGTGAAAAACACAGCAAGAACAAATCCCATATTGCCATAAACAGCTAATCTGCCGGAAGCTAAACACACGGAGGTTACATTCTGGAAAAATAGAAAAACAAAATTAGCGAAAGGAAACTCTCAAGTGTGTCAAAAATACCCTCTTCTCAAAATCTCGAGAGCACATGGCGTTAAGCCAAATAAGCTTTTTCGATAGAAGAATACATTGGGAAAAGTCAATCAAATTGTCAGCTTTAATAATTTCATTGTAAAAGTTTAACGAATTGGAAAATGCAAATTTTCCATTACATACGTACACAAAGAAAAAACAAAAACAAAAAGGAAAAATCAGCATAAAATACACTTTAACCTTAAACTCAAACTCAAAGAGCAGTCTCAACGAATTGTTGGATTGTTGTATTGTGTTAGTAAAATTAATTCTGCCCTTTTATAATCGGCGAAAGAGTTTTCTTGTTCTTCTTGTTTTTGTTCACAATTAAAGAATTTTCCATGTGTCAAAGACGGTGAAATGCTAATGTGGAAGTAAATTTCGGTAAAGGGGGCAATAAAATTCATATTTTGCACAATTAACATGACAATCATTGGCAATAATCGAAAGGCTCGCACAAGTCGTTAATCATTTTACATTTTATCCCTCATTCCTAACGGTTGAGGGTAACAATATATCGATACTTTCGATAACTTCCAGTTCACTACTCACTTTCACTTACAATGTTTTGTGCAAAATTGTAACACAGATAAGGAAAAGGATTCAATGGCGTTGTGCAGACGCACTTGGGCAAATGTATAGCACATGTGCACGCTCTAAAGTGCTGTGCAAATTATGTGCAGGGAAGCGCAAGGATTTCAATTAAAGAAAATCTATTGATACATTTGTTTCCATTATTTTCATTTTCTGTTCCATTCCATTCAATTCTATTTTATTTTTTTTTTTATTTGTTTGTTTCTTGTAATATTTTTAAGTTTTTTTTTCTTTTATTTTTTTATTTTCCTTTCCAGTGATTTTGTCGTTAAGAAACCCTTTTCACAAAAATTTTATGCCAAATATTTCAATGTGCTCTCTTTCACTCTCTCTATCTAACTTTCTCTGTCTGTCTTTTGGCCGTAATATATACATACATATGTATTATGTATGACGCATGAATTGTTTCAGAGAATGGAAAACAATTTCCTTCGGTAATGGAAGTTGGGTTTTGTTACAAGGACTCCTATGGTTTTGTTTGTGTTTTTTAGCAATTGATTTGCGGAAAAATCAAAATGAAAACCAAAAGATAGAAAGAAAAAAAAACACACACACACACGCACAATAAAACAAATTTTGTTGGTAAAAACTTTATTGATACGGAAGAAATATTTTCGATACTCCGAAAACTCATTCAAACTCTATCATTCAGCAAAAGCGTGATTTTTTTTTGCGAATAAATCTGGAGGTACGAATACGAAATGTATTCAAAAGTATGATGAATTTTAATAACCACCGACCTGATTCTGTTTACCTAAATATCTGTTTTCATACTCTTGGCTAATACATGTACATATGTATGTATGTATGTACGACTATAAAGTGGAATGAAAAAGAGATCGAAAGGAGGCTTAAAGTGAAGAATGTAACTTTGTAGTTTATACATTATTTCCGAGAAGAAATATTGTAAAATTTATAGACTTTCTGTTACCCGATTATGATTAATTGCCTAACAACTGTACAACAATCAAAAAAGCATTGACACATGTGTGTTCTTTTCTGTGTTACTCTGACCAGAGCTGTGACCTGAAAAAAGCGTTAACGCATGCTTATTATTGTGTGTTAATTTCTGAGTTGGTTCGCGTGTAAATTTGCGTACAGGTACATAAAAACCTTTTTTCAGGCCTTGAGAATTGAAGTATTTCTGCCTTTCAGTGTTGCCCTAACCTGACTAATTTTTAATAACAATTTGAAGGCATTTATGCGCTTATTCACTAGGCTTGGTCTTCTTATGACTAATGCCGTAAATCCCCCATTTTTCAATAAATGAAAATTTTTATTTTTGAGAAAAAAAGGGAAATTCATTGAATAGAGTAGAGTAGAGACTTTCAATTCAATATTCTGCGTTTCTGTTAGTTAAGACCGAATCCTTTACTTCCTGCATATTTGCAGCACGCATACGTTAGAGAACTTAAAGAGTTAATTTATCTGCTTCACCACAGGCCGAATTTGATTGACACGTAACAGAGATCAGCTGTGAGTATTCAAAAAGATGAGTAGAATCGAATCATACTCATAATTTCTGATACTTATACGCATTCATACTTATTTTAATATCATGGAACGGAACCTCTACTCATATTCGAAGTTTGAAGTACTCATTATATTTATACTTAACAACACGTATGATGTTATTGATTTCGACTCTCCATAACTCAACATTTTCGCGAAGCACAAAATTTGTATGAATCGCGTAAAACACAAAAATACGCACTAGAAGGTTATGTCTTTGTTCTGCTTGCTGCTCTGCCTTTTTTGCTTATATGTCTTTTTTCTTATGTTGTAAATATAACAACAACTAAGACTGTAAATTTCAATGAATGATTCGAGTCATGATTCAACATTTATAAGTATTCTAAGTATTTTTCTAAAGTTATGAATCTAAATGAATAGGCTTATGAATCAAACATATTTCGAATGGTATGAGTTTGATGTCAACGTTGTAGCAAAGAAGTATAAAGAATGTGCATTTGGGCATATTTTGGAATATTTCTCCAAAAAATATTTCATGACGCGGGGGGAAAGATAGAAGGGAAGGGTAAAGAAACAAAGAGCATAACAACGCGTTGTTCTCATCGTGCGTTTTTGTTGTTTGACTAATTTTTTAATTATATTTCTGAAACAGTGTTGCCACGAAAAAAAATTTTGTAACCAACATTTGTGAAAAAAATCACCAAATAAAAAAAAATATAACCAAAATTTAATTCGTAGACTTTTGTTTTATTTTTTTCAAGTTTAAATTATAATTAATAAAAAAAGAAACAAAAAACAGCTTTTTTTATAAGAAAAAATAACCAAAACCAAAAAAATCTACACATCTACACATTGATCAAAAAAATAACCGATTTTGGTTAGAAATAACCAAAAACGGGAACACTGTTCTCGGCACAAAGAGAACATGATAAAAATTATGAGAGGCATGTGTTAACACAGAGGAAAATTGTTAGTAATATTTCCAAGTCTACTTAACCCAATAATATGTATATGTGAGCGAAAAATATAGAAAAATTGTACTGCGCTAAAAACCTAAAAACACCGTATTTAACTTGGCAAGTATTCTTCCAAAAATCGAAATCATTTCTCATTGATATTAGTGAATCATACTATAATATTTCTTTGGGTGTAAAATTGAAGTCTGAAAAAAGCGACATGAACATTCTTCTTTAGAAGCTGACAAGCAAAGCAACTGAATGCATTTTTACGCTCTCATGATGAGAGCAACACATTCTTACGCTCTTTGTTTGTGTTTATTTTCTTTTTGTCTTAAACTCTCCTCATCCAGAAATGATTTTAGTGGGAGCGGGTCGTAATGTTTGGTGAAAGCGGGTCGTGATGTTAAGCCGAAAGTCCATACCATCCGTTTCATGCGACCTTGAGTTACATGCGATTCTTGCATTCTATGCGGTTTTTATTGCAAGTTACACACAATGCGTTTTATGCGACTGGTTTTTTATGTTGGTCAGCTGTTGTGGTAAACAATAAAAAAGCATACAAGAACATTTTTGGGAAACATAGAAAATCAAATTGTAATTTTAAAAGAATTTATGCCATTAATTACAAATTTATGAGTTTAAATATGTGATATTTTGTGCTGTTAAGTCCTACGAAAATCCTCAAAAGTACACAAGACTAGTGTTTTCGGTTAATTTATCCTCCATTTTTCATGTTTACAATTAAATAAATTCAAAGTAGATGACACTCAGTACATAAAAACAATCGACAACAAGTAACATGCATATTTTGTTCATGAAATGATGAGATATTCATAAATGTGTTAAAAATGTATTTTCCTCTTAAATTAGTAGTAAACTTTATTATGAAATATGTTCTTATCAATATTTTTATAATGCAAAAAGAAAAATGCGAAAATAGTATTGCACTATTTAAACATATCTATCGAACCCATTCACAATAGTATATACACTATTTAAACATATCTATCGAAACCATTCACAATTGTATATATGTAATTTGGCGTGCCAAGTTTAAAAAACTGCTGACATTTTCCAACACTGCATGAGTCGCATAGGAAAGTAGAAAGTAAACCTACTTGATGCGTTCTACGCGTCAATGCATTTTCTTTTGTTTCTTATCACATACAACTACACTGACTCTACTTTTTCGGTATACGCATGTAATGCAAGGTCGGATGGTATGGACTTTCGGCTTTAGAACCCGCCATAAGAAATTTTACTTCTACATAATGCGCATTCTTTATATCCATATTCTTTGGTTCTAGTCATACTCATTGCAACCTGTACTTACATATGTATAAATCAACGTTGTAGTGGGTACGATTGAATCAGAGTACATAGTTAAATTTTAATATTATTAACTGACTTATATTAAAAATTTCATGAGTGCTTATGAGTAGAGCGAAAAAACGATTCATTGCTGATCTCTGATACGTAATAAAAACTTTTGCTCCGTGAAAAGAAAGATCTGTTTTGTATACGTTTATATTATACGATAGAAATTCAAGTACATATAGATAAGAACCAAGAAAAATTTTATTTACTCGTAACATTTACGAGTATTTTCTCATAAAATTTAACAATAAAAAATAAAGTTTTAATGGAACATAAAATATCGATTTAAATTAATTCTTTATTGCATTGCATTCGTGTAGAAAAAGAAAAACTAAAAATTAATGCCAAAAAAGGTATAATAATACACAAAATATAAAGGATATTTTACTAGAGCACAAGAGAAAGTACATACATGTTTAAAGAAGGTCTATTAAATTAAAATAAATTGGAGGAAATACCTGAAATCTATTGCGATGTTACATTACAAGGCACAGGGTGATTTGAAGAAGCAGATCAATAAGTATGAGAAAATATTCGTCGTCTTCCTTTTTGAAACAACCACCCAATTTGAAATATTTTTTTTGTCCTTTGGTGGTGTTAATTTGATACAACTTTTGGGATCGATACAGGAAATTATGAATTGCACAATATCATCATATGCTCGTGGTGCTTAGAGGGGTTAGAAGATAAATTTGCAAGAAATCCTTTTCCTTTTTGCCAAAAATGTTGATCTCTAAAGTAATAATGAACAGAAAAAAAGGATCTTTTGATATGACTGTTCCTTATACCCATTTTAAATTTATTTGACAGCAAAGCCTTCTATTGTTTGTGATACAATTTTGCAAATTCAATTCAAAATATTGAAGATCAAGAGTATCTAAAGCGCATCAGAATACTATTCCTTGAGGTAATAAGCTAAAGCAGAATTTCCTTTTTATTGATATTTACTTTTATAAAAAAGGCAGATGAATGTAAAGATGTAATGCAAAATAAGAAAATTTGATATGAATCAACTTTAAATAGAAGACATTTTCTATAGAAAAATTTGTTGAAATCTTGTTACAGTTAATGCTTAATGTAATGTTAAAGCATCGCAGCTATTTACATTATTTTCTGTGCAAGTATTTTAAAACTTCAGCTTGGACAAGATCCGCCAAATATGTTGAGAGAGACATGCCTGTGGTACGTACAGGTGCACCATTTTGAAACATATCCGTAAATTATTTTCGTAGTATTTTCGCGTTTATATTTTAAAACTTATTTTACTACAAAACTATATTCTCTGGACACCGTTGATGGTTTCGGTTGTACTAGTTATCTTATTAAGCGCTTTGGGAAAAGAAAATATATTTAAACCATATCTCATTTCCAAACATAGAATTCGGTGGCTTGAGCCAAATGGCTGTTGTTCGTTCCAGCATCTACTGGCCCATTTTCAACTTTATGAAAGTGCTTGCACTACCTTACATCTCTTTTTGCTTAGAGTAATAATTTTTGCAATACTTTTTTAGTCGATTGACAATATGTAAGATTTAAGACCTCATTTTTCATTAGATTAAACAAACCCGGACTAAAGCTCTCTTCAAAAAGGGATATTAATCTCAGATCCTCCCGAAGGGATAACATCCAAAAATGCATGCCCGTAGAGATCGTTGTATCTAAAAATGATAGTTGAAACTGTTCTCATTTCCTACCGTTGACCGAATACGTACGTACATAATTGGTCATTACAGCCCTTAAGTCAGGATTAAGACCTAGGACACTTACGCCACCACATCATTCATGTATGAAATTAACGCACACAACATTAGTGGAGTGAAAAGCTACAACGACCAAATAACCAACTTAATTAGTAAAGATTTGCTTTGTGACAGCTGTAGGGCTCCTTAAGGGAACGAAGAGGCATTTACACATATAAACCTATTAGGCAACTGCATACAAGTCTAGGATCAACAGACAGAAGCTTTCGAGCAAAGGTTGAAAATGATTGTTTTCGTAGGCAATAAAGCGAAGCCTAGCTATGACAATCTCTTAAATAGTGACTAAAGTTATTACATTATTGAACAAAATCATGTTCGAATGTAAAGCAATAATTATCATATTAAAATTGCTTTGCAATACAAAAAATTAAAAATTAAAAACTAAACATGACTCATTTATTTTGTTTTTGTTTCAATTCACTTCAGTTTGAAATATTTTTGTGCATAAAAGCATAAAGAAATGTAAATATCGATATTAATTATAACAGAAGGGAGAATGCGTCGCGACAGCTGTGCACTTATTCGTTTTCATTAAGTGCAGGTTTTGCTTTGACGTCTGTCTTAAAAATAAAAACCAAACGAAAGCACAAGGATTTTATTACCACCACCAAACAAAACAACTCGAAAACTCTACAACCACCACCCCACCACTACACAACACATTACAATAGCCGATCAATACACATTTTGCCGATTGCCGGTATTCGTTCTTATGCAAGCGGCATTATAGGTTTTGTTGCTATTTTTACTTTACTTTCAACATTTTGATTTTCCCTTCCCAACGTGCAAGACGACTCGAAGGGATTCTCTTTGAGAGAAAGAAAACTAAGACAACTGCTGTTGTCTTAGAGGGATTTCATTTTGCTTTCGGGGTCATACCACTGAACTACTAATGCTCATACACTCGCATTTGATATTTCGGGCTTGATCAGCAGCGCTTAGGGTGGGGGTAGAAGATATTCTTATGGTACGTGCTATACAGCTTCTCCCTGTTCGCAAAGCGGTTTATTAAGAATTTTTCAAGAAAATTTCAGGTATACATAAGTACATCTAGCAAGCAGCAGGCTTTCATTAAAATTTAGAAAAGATGCTCATTATTAAGTAAAAAACAAAAAGGACTATTTAATGTAAACGAGTATTATTTAATTAAGTATCGTTATTTGAAGAGTATAAGACAAAGTATTGTATATGCAAAGAATATTTTTCTTTGCATAAAATGTTGATGAGCAATTATTTTAGGGAAAATATTTGTTATAATATGGGAAAGCTATGCTGTTTTGCAGACAGGAAAGGTGAAAATATTGTATATAGACGGGGTATTAGAGAATAATATTTAGGAAAATATTGTACAGTTTTGTTGGCTTCCTAACATCGATGTATGCTTTTAAATATTCAATTCATTTAATGCCACTTACTTGTTAATGATCAATTACTGGTATAATTCAATAAGCTTACCTGGAAAAAAAGAAAAATAAAATAAAATAAATAAATCATATTAGAGTAAAAAATTAGTCATTAATAAGCTATACATACAAACATAATTGGTCGTTACAACCCTTTAGTCAGGATTACGACCTAGTTTCTCACACCACTGATGTTGTGTGTGTTAATTTTATACATGAGTGGCGGAACCTACAGAGTTTAAAGAACATTACTCCGTTACTGCCATATTTTTGAAAAAGTTAACTTTATTTTATCGGTAAGTTGTGACTTTAAAGTTCACTTTAGCTAATGTTACCTTTTACTAAAGCCAACTTTAACGGCAATTTGTAATAATGGCACATAGCGGAAATGTTTTTTTTTGCGAGATTATTAGCCTTATCAGTTTTCATTTCAGATGATGAACATAAATCTTTCGATTGGTTTAGGCATAAGCGGTGCCTTTTGGTGCAGGTTGTTTCAAAGGTACTTATTTTTGGTTTGAAAAACTATTGCAAAAGCCCCACATGGGATTTTGATTTGTGCAAAATACTCATGACTTGCTAAGAATGAGATACACATACAATATGATTATTACAATGAAAACAAATATCATTACTCGAAGGGTAGTAAGTCCAGATCAAAAAAAAGGAATCAAAAGTAGATTTACCACAGTTTTACTTGTTTTACTGTCGTAACATTGAGATCCAATAGTTTTTAATACAAAAGTTGTTCAATTAATATCGAATATTGCAAACATATGGAGATTTGTATAAAAATAAATCAAGGCTTCTTTTTGCATTCTTGCAAATACTGAACAGAAATCGTAAACTTAAATAATTTCGGGAAATTTATAAAAACTGCACTGGCACTTCATCATTTAAAATTTGTACATGATATTGTGTTGATTTTTCTATTATTTTCAAGGAGAACTTTGCATGCTCAAGTTCTAATGCTTTTTTGAGACTTACTGTGTGAAAAGGAAAAACTTACATTTAGAAATGAATAAACAACAAAGGAACACCATTCCATTACTGCGCAACATGATTAACGCCCTGATAAACAAAACGCATCACTTACATTAACTATTCATTTGAATTTGAATTTTTATTATAATCCTAAGCGTACTATTCATACAATTATAACGAAAATCAGAGAATCTTTTATTATTCAAATTTTCTTTTTTTTAAGTATTTTGTAAAGCTAATTTCATAACTAAAAAAAAACCAAAAAATACATTATTTGGAGGAAAAACTGTGTACATATATCGTTTACAAAACAATTTACCCACAAAAAAAAAAAGGTAAAGAAAGAAAAAGACTTAAAAAATATATAAGAATTCTATAGTTTTTACAATAAATTAAACAAAACAAAATCATATTTCAGGTACAATATAATAAAACATTTTGGGTAACAAAATATATGATTTTTTTCTACATGATATACAAAAAAAGTGTAATAAATCCTTAGAAAAAAAAACCTGAGCAACAAAAAAAAAAGAGTTAAACAAAATCTATCGGTGTGAAAAACAAATATTTTTCAAACCACATGCTTACAAAATGTTCAGACTTGAGACATTTAGTATATAGAGTACGTATATGTGTATATATAGAGAAAAAAGGGGTTTTAAATTACAAGACGTTATTAAAGGAATTTGTAAAACACACAAACAAACAAAAAAAAAAAAAACACCCATCGTTTTCAGCAAAATGCAACCCCCTGTAAAGCGACTTAGGCCTCAGAAATTTTGTATTCAGGGTGCTTTTTTTTTAGCACAGTGGGTCTAATATTATAAATTATTATTCATTAATTTTTTCTTTCTTCTTTAAAATTACTTCATCTAAAGAGTAAATGAAGAAACAAAAACGAACATAAGAAAAGAAAAATACTGTGCGACAATGAAAAGCCATCTTAAACATCAAAGTCATAAACTTAGACAATGTCTTGTTCATGGAAAACAATAGAGTTTAGGAACGACGCGGCTCGTCTACCTTGACAACTAAAAATTTGGTTGCACTTTCGATGAATTGTTGTAATAACATTATTTTTAGCAGTACACTTACATACATATTCCATAATTCTTTCTTTTTTTTCTCCTCAAACGCTTCAATACTTTGAAGTGAAAAAAAAACAGAAGACGAATAATTTGAATAATACCCTCATCATCTCAGATCATCACACGCACATTTTTTCTTTACGTTTTTACATTCGATTTGAAGTTTTCTTGTCGTAATTTTTCTTGTACTTCAAAAAAACGTACACCTTAAGAAGAGAAGCGGTACAGTGGCAATCAATGGTGGCACAAGAATTTAGCACCCAGTCTGTCAGTAAAATTTTACTCATGATGCTGTGTAAAAAAGAAAGCCATCAGTCACAGCAGGGTAAGTGTGAAGATGGGTTGGTTGTAGTCGACGAAAAGAAAAAAACCTCCGTGTTTCTATAAATCAACGAAATTTTTTGTTTTTTTTTTTGTTTTTCTTATCGGGAATTCACAGTTTTTGTGTTGTATGTACCCTGTGTCTGGGTGCGGCTTATTACAACAGACACATACATGGGAAAACTCTTGTATAATTAAACGTAAGTTTTGTTGAGAGTGTTAAAAATAATATGCAAAATAATGTCTCACCTCGTTTCATACGCATTCACATCCACAACACATCCCATCCCATCCCATTCAAAAAGATTACTTTCAGTGTGTTACGAACAAAAAAAGAACAACCAGCATTTATTTGAAATTTTTATTCTTAAAGATCCTCTCAATCCGGTGTGAACACATTAAGAAACCTTTAGTATGAAGGCAGTTACAAGTTTACACATTGCTTTTTTCAAATTTATTGCTGAGTTTTTATAAAAATAATCAAAAAAAAAATCAAAAAAACAACAAATACAAATGAAAACATTAAAACGAAAATCACAAACGATCGAGCCTTAAGATATTCTCAGTTGAATCTCAATTTGTTTTTGTTTTTTATATTCAACATTGAAGATATCTGATGAAACTTTTATTAACGATTTGGCAAGAAGTTAAATTTCTTTATTTTGAGATTATAAAACCTATTATTTACGAAACTTAGGATACTCGGGAATAACTGTTAGAAGCTATTTTAAGAAAGGCATGATTAACAAGCAATCAAGACAGTAAATTATCGGACTCGGAACAAATAGTGCAAAGGACGTCAGAATAGCTTACACGATTTTTAAAATCCAGAACTTTCTCATGCAACTCTACATGTTGCTGGTCTAGGTAATTATAATGCTAGAAGTTTACAAGTTTCAGATCTATAATCAGACCAAAATATATTCGACCTGGTAAATGCAAATACTATTTTACATACATAATTGGTCATTACAACACTTTAGTCAGGATTACAACCTAGCTTCCCACACCACTGATGTTGTATGTGTTAATTTTATACATAAGTGGCGGGACCTACAGTTTAACATGGACTCCGAACGCCAGATTTTTTTTGAGAAACTTATTCATGGCAATTTTATTTTTACTCAGAATTTTTGCCAGAAATCTGCTGAGAGGAAGTCACCGAAGAATTATTTTCATATTTTCGTTTTGATGTCTGACCTGGAGTTTGAACCGTGGCCCTACGACTAATAAGCCAACACACTACCTGTTAGACTATGGCGACCTCGCTCGCAATTACTGAAGATACAACAGACTTATGAAGTCGTCGTAGTCTAGTAGGTAGTGTGTTCGCTTATTAGACGTAAAGCCCGGTTTCGAGCCCCATGCCAGATATCAAAACGAAATTTAAAGAATATTTCTGCGGCGACTTCCTCTCTGCAGATTTCTGGCAAAAACTCTGAGGGCAAATAAAATTGCCATGAGTCGACGTTAAACTGTAGGTCCCGCCACTCAAGTATAAAATTAAGGCACACAACATGAGTGGTGTGAGAAGCTAGACCGTAATCCTGACTGAAGGATTGTAATGGCCAATTATGTATGTATGTATGTACAACAGACTTCAGCCGATTAGAAATAAACTCCATATGCTTAACATGAACAATTCCTCAAGAATAGAAGGGCGTCACGATTTGCCATTGTACTGAAATGCACGTCTGCCTATTAGTTAAGGATTTTTTTGATGCTTTAACTCTTTAATGTGTCCTAATATAACGCGAAATATTTTCCACATAGGCGTGCGGCCATTTATGTTAATTAACACACACAACATAAGTGGTGTGAGAAACTATGTCCATAATCCTGACTGAAGGGTTGTAATGATCAATTACGTATGTGCTGCAATTGTCTCCCAAAAGAAATGCATTGAATATGAAATTACTTCATAATTCCAACGAATATTTGTGGAAATATGTACGTTATTTCAAGTGTGAAAAGATTATTTCATTTGCAATATAAGCACTCTGAGTGCTCATAAGTATATCCCACATAATTTATTGTTTCGCTTTTTTAACAATTAAAAATTTAATTTTAAACTAATAAATCGTGCTTTTTAAAAATGTTTTTAAAATTAAAGAAAAAAGAAAAAAATAAAATCAATACAAGATTATAAAGAAGACTTTGTCTCTCTCTTTTCTCCTATAAGGAAACATCAAGTGCTGTATAGTTGCTCATTAATGCTTATTTTTTTTTTTCAAAAGAGAGGAATTTTATAAAAAATTATAATCGAAACAAATTTTAGAGCTTCAAAAAAAAAGTCGTCTTAGATTTCAAACATCCAGCATCCAGCAGCAACAATAAGAGTGGAACACATATGATTTGTAACATGTGGCAGAGGCTGTGGCAGCATTCAATTGTTTGTTCGTTTGTTTATGTATGTCTGGATTCACTTAAGATAGGGTTGAGTATGTATTTTTATGCCACATTTTGAGGCCTTCCTAAGCTAAAGAAAATCGTTATACTTGTACAATATATCAGAGGAAGAGCGCAAGAGCGAAAGAGAGGGAGAGAGAGAGCACGAAATATAGTTTTTAGAGCCTTCTTGAGATTATGAGCCTCAATCCAATATTTTATGGGTTTTTGTTTTGTTAGTACTTGTTAAGGAACTTCCAAACATTGTTCTGAAATGGTATATAAGTGTGGTGGCATATTATGTACCAAATACATATGTATGTATGTATGTACTATGTATGAGAATACTATGGATTAAAAATAAAATTTATAACTTTTTTAAAATAATATTTACACTAAGGCCGTATTATGCCGCTTAAACAACATGCATAAAAACATGACGTTTAAGTCATATTAAAATATTAGTTTTCGTAGTAAAAATATCAAAATTGTATTGTTGGCAGAATCTATTTACGAATCACAACATTAAGCTGTGTACCGTTAATTAACCTTTAACGGGCATAGACAAGTGAGTTTCCTTGGTGCTTTTTAATTTAGATACCAGTTTTTTCAGGTAACAGACAAGCAAATGAATAATACACAGTACATGACGTCGAGAACGAAGTTGGCTGCAGCAAAGTTTGTGACCTACGAGACTCCGATTTTGTTTAAACAAAAGCCTTTATGGTTTTATTTTTTTACTGCATCACTACCTCCCATCACAGCTTTGGAATTTACCGCGAACAACGCTAATAATAATAAATTTTTGAGTTCCATTGTACTTTACTTAACATTAAAAAAAAAACCCATAGGCACCTAATTGTTTCAAGAAAAATAGTGGAAATATAGGATACCAAGGAATGACATTTTATTTTCGTAATTACTATCGCAAGCTAAATATCATGGAAATAAAAGAAAACATTAAATCGCTTCAGTCAAAAATATTTGTGCTGAATCGCTCTTGAAATCACAATATTAATGAATGTGCTCGTGAATTTATAAAAGTTGTAAACGAAAGAGATAACATTTTAAAATCTTTCTCATAGAAAAGTTTTTTTAAGATGATATTTCGGTCTTCTTGACTCATGTACATGTGTAAAGAGCATTCTTCATTTATCAGGTGAATATGTTGTTGTCGTCGTGGTTGTCCTGAGAAATGAATTGATGTGTTATTCACCAGAATTTACGAAAGCAAATGCATACAATGTAGAGAAGAATATTTGTTACAAATCACGCTCATTTCATTGCTTAGCGGCGATTACATAGTTCTTAGTGTAAGATGGCGCTCTTATTTTTCTGATTTCAATGGTTTTTTTTTCTTTAGTATTTCGTCAAGCAAATATAAATGAATACGACAAGCGATTGAGTTTAAATAATTTGTGTTCATTTATTATATTTAAATTGAATTCTGTTTGTTCCTGATACTAGAAACAATAGCGTATATAAAAGGGGGAGACCCGTCTGCAGTTGTTGTTGTTATTTTTTTATTTATTTATTATGTTTATTTTATTAATTTATGAACTGTTGGAAATTGTTTTCAAAACATGATTATGATTTCCGATGATGATTAAAAAAAATTAAAAATAAAAACAAAAAAAATTCTTTCTGCTTTTCTTATTCCTTCTGCTCGGGATTTGTGATATACAAACTAAAATTCCTACATTTAAAGTCTTTAAAATGGGCATACATATCTGAGTATAAATGAGAGTGCGTATCGCATATACTGGCATTTATAATTAAAGACAACAACAACAATAGAAACAAAAATTATGATGAATGAAAAGCGACACGTTTATTTAGTTATTGAGAGACTCTTTTAGAATTTCAGCTTAAGAAGAAACGGATGTCGCTTAGATATGAATATTTGAATACAACAAAACTTCTTTCCTCTCCCCAACCGCTTAACTTCAACAAATAATAGCAACAATTTTAAAAAGTACAAGAATCAACCAACCTACAGCAGACGACAAAATTTTAAATTCAGTTTTTATTTTCTCTTCTGTTCTGTGCTGTGCTGTTCAGTTCTGTTCTTCTTTTTCTTTTTTTTTTTGTGCTGAAGTCTTTATAAAGTTTGTGAAGGAGTTGATTTTTGATACTTTGGATGACATATTTTCTGTTTTTTGTATTCTTCTTTTTATTATTTTTGCTGGGGTTTAAATTCCATTAAAATCATAAGTTGTCGTTGTATGTTTAAATGTCAGTCTGTGACTATTTTTAGGTTTTGAATTTGGTTGGAATTCGAATTGAATGGCTTGGTATTGAATTTTCATAATGTCTACATAATTAACCTTGTCCCCAATTTTTTTTTTTTGCATGTCTCAACAAGAGTTTAACATATTTCATTCTGATATTCTAAAATAAAAAAAATTAACTGAATGCCTAAAACACTATGAAATTAATTGCATATGAGTAATATTATATGCAAGAAGAGAGGGAGAGAGGGAGGGAGGGAGACAAAATTTATAACGGTTTAACCATATGTCCTTAGTTAATTGAATACATTTTAAAGGACCCATGACCAATTCAAATAATAGTGAAGCATAAAATAATATTCTACACGTTTGAAGAGCTCTCGTCTATTTAAAACTTTGATTCTACAAAGCCTATACCCTACTTTGAATAAGAGTTTTTCTTCTTCTATGGCATCAAGTCTGCTTAATCCACATACCCCATGTTTAATGTGAAAATTTCTTATGAAGTTTGTTGTATTTTACATTTGTATACAATGTAGCACGAGCCAACTTACGTCTGCATAATCGTCGTAAGCAATTTCAATTTAAAAAAAAAATGTTGTATTCTCACCGAATTTCAAAAGAATTTTCGAAAATTCGAATTTTGTTGTTATTGTTTTCGGGGTTTTTGAAATAGTAAGAATGAGTGTGTGAATAACATTTGTAAAGTCATCAATTTGAAGTGCAACAACCTTAAAGCCGTTGATTTGTGTATCATTTTGTATATTTTCACTATTAAATACTCGCCATACATACATACATACATACGAAAATTACTGCTCCCCGCTTGTACTACGCATACGCATATGGATTACGTATTCCATTACGTCTGTGCGTCTGCCATTTATTGTATGAATAAATATGAAGGAGTTTGCATATGCCTCGTTCGTTGGTTGGTGCCTTAGACGTTCGCTTGAATATAAAACAACCCTTCTGCTACCGTTAGGTTTCATACATTTACACATTAAATGGGTCACAAATGTATTTCACATTCTCTGTGTCTGTCTGCCGTTGTCAAACGCACGTACATGAAATGTTTCATCTATTTTTAGGAAAGGTTTAACGCCCCCACATATTTAATGTTGCTCGCATGAATTCTTTCATAATTGAATTGTAAATTTTGAATGAAGCAAAAAGGGAAAACTGGTTAAGATGACGATCTTGAAATATTTTGATGTTAAAAAAAAATAATATCAGCTATGGAACTAGGCCACCGGAAGCCTATTTAGCATTAAAGTGACCATTTTAAATTCTACCTTAAAGCTTCTCTCAAAAGTCATTACAGTTCGTATCCTAATTTTTATTTCAACAAAATAATCTCTTCTCCCCTCTCTTACAATACAATGTTTATATTTAAAACTACAATGTAAAGTTTTATAAGCTGAAATCGCATTAATACGCAACATCTCACGATATGCTATTTACCAGCGGGAAAATATTGAGTACTGTGAGTTGTTACAGTTCTTAAAACAAAATCTGGTCATAAACCTCTTCCTAAAGGGAACTTTAATCCATTTTTATTTAATGTTTAAGGAGATTATGAGGAATTGTTATCTTGGGACGTCTCAAATGTTGGTGGCATACATTTTAACCATTTCAATTTCAATTCCGTAGAAATATGTTTTATGCTACAAACATCAACTAAGACTTGTTCAAAACGAGTTCCCCGAATTAAGATTTAATGGCTCTGCCTGTTGTTGAGTATGTATTCGCAAACACTCTTTCCCACTTCAAGAAAGTTCCCTAGCCTCCTAAGCGTCAAAACCTAGCGGACTAGGTTTTTATACCTTCGATTTTACTTAAAAAAAACCGTGAACTTGAATGGCGACGTGTGATAATTGTGAGTATCCGCATAGACATCTGCTGCTACTGCCCAAAGATCTGTTCTTGATCTATCTGTATATTAGAAAATCCAATTAAGACACTATAAGCAAAGTTAACATCATCGGAATATCATACATCATTGCAACTCTTTAGCCATGATTACGACCTAGTTTCTCACACCACTTATGTTGTGTACGTTAATTTTATACATGATTGGTGGGAGCTACAGTTGAAAGTCGATTCCAAACGACAGATTTTTTGAAAAACTTTTCATGGCAATTTTATTGACTCTCAGAGTTTTTGCCAGAAATATGCTGAGAGGAAGTTGCCGAAGAAATATTTTCATAATTTCGTTTTGATGTCTGACCTGGGGGTTGAACCGTGGTCTTACGCCTAATAAGCCAACACACTACCTACCTACTATTAAATATCTCCAGTTTTATGTTCAGATTTCGATTCAAAAAGTTTTTGAATAACACCCCTCGTATATTGCATTTTATTATATGTATGATTTAAATCAATTGATACCCTCTAAAATTTTTCATCAACAGAGTACAATGAACTTGTCTTTTTTAAGAAACAACTTCCTAAGGATATATATTAAACAGATGAAGATTGACTGGGCGTTCATTAATTCAATCCCCCCTTCTTATTTTCCTTTTCTTTTCGTCAAAAGAAAAATCGAAATTGGATTAAACCCCACACAAAATGGAATAACTTATGTGATGCATTCAAGAGCAGGAAAAAAATCTCCAATATAAGCCAGATAATCACTAACTGACTGTGACAAAATTGTGATGACAAATGGCTCCACACATGCGCAATATCCATCTACACAACCACCCAAAATAACACCACCTTCAGTGGCAGAGTAGGATGATTAAAAATAGATTCTAAATTTAGTCTTCGTCTATATATGTAAGCGTGTATTAAGAGTGGGGAGCAAAAACATACCACTTCCGGTTTTTGGCGCGTGCTCTACAGTCTGTCACATAATAATAATGGGAGCACAAAACTCGTGAAAATCCACTTAAAATTTCAACAATTGCTGCTGGGATCATAAATTACAATTTAATTGCAAAACAAATTACACAATCCAACGGGCAACATTACATATTGTGCCTGCACTGTAAATGCAATATAATGGAATGTGACAGTTATAGGGACGGACCGTTATAAATTAGAAATTTGTCAAAATTTCAAATAAACTGGACCAAATCTAAAAAGAACGAACGAACAATAACAAACAAATTAACCCTTTTAAGGATGCTAAACATCATCAACCAACAATAGACAAATTGGGTCAAGTATACATACATATGTATGTATTTGACAAAAGAAATGAAATTAAAACGCAAAAATAAACAACAAAAAAACATAAATTACGCAGCTTCATTCAATGAAAAGACAACTAATTATGGACGAGAATAGCCCATAAAAGAAACATAAAAATGTCCGCACATGTCCACACAAGAAATAAAATCAAAGGACTTGCAAACAAACACTTGATGTAAACGGCTCACATGGAATGATTTTTCCCATTTCCCAGCTCTCGTGTTGTCGTTTTGCTAAGGAAGGATGGAATGCTTAAGCGTATGCAATAAATAGCCGTTTCCTTTTCAATTTTCATCTCCATTGTAAGGCGATTTAAAATGCAAATTAGCGTCACATAAGAGAGGGACATGGACATGTAAGAACTGCTCGCTTGCGATTGTGATAGTAACCCTGGCCAACCAAGAGTTAAATATTCACTCATTAGCCTTTGTCAATAATAAATTACATGAAAAAAGAAAAAAAAAAAGAAGATGCTAAGATAAGATAGACATACGAACGAACATTCATATGTGAACGGGTTTCGAACGATAACGCTCATTCGACCGTATCATTAAGGACACAATACTGCTGATGCTGCATATGTGCACACACCCCTTTCTTTACACAAGTCTTAAGGACATTTCCCATCATTAAATCTTATTGTAGAGCATACCACTTCTAGGTTAGACAAGCTTAAAACACAATCCGCCAAATAGAATATTAGCGATCTTTTTTCTCTTATTCTCAAAGCAGCATTCTTATCTGGGATATTTGTGATGCTGCTGTCGATCATTAAACCACCACCACCCCTTTTTCTGTTCTTTAAACTTTAAAGGATGCTTTCAAGGGAGATTGCTTTTATTTTGTTTCTTAATATCCTTTTTTCTTTTCTTCTTCTTTACTGCTTATGGGATTCATTTGATTTGATGGTGTTTTGTCTTTAGTAGTGTGTGACCTCATCTCTAATTGTTTCCTGGTCCATGAAGCAAATCTAAAATAAAATTTATTTCACTTTTTTCCTTTTTTTTGAAATGAAATTGAAACGTGTTTTCCATTTTTTTGTCCATGCGTTTGAAAATATTTGTTACATATTTGGGTCACCGTCTGTCTGTCTGTCTGCCCGTCTCTTGGTACGGCCCATATAAAGTAATCATAATAAAGTGATCTCGTTAGGAAAAGATCAACATACAGGACTCGACTATTTTCTTCGTTTTCTTTCTCTTTTGAAAATGTCACATTAAAATGAAATTTTATCCGCTTTTGAAATCGTTGAAAATGGTTTTCTTTTTTTTTTTTTTTTTTTTTTTTTTTTTTTTTGGTTTTCTTGAAGAATTTATGGTTTCCCATTTATTATTTTGACAGAATATCATAATTTTGTTGATGATTTTTCATAGTTTTGTTTTCTTTAATATTAAAAGGAATACAAATATGTAAATTATGAAAATAATATCATTTCGCTGTAAGCCAAGCCGTAGTAATATTATGTAAATTTTTTTTAATAGTTTTTACAAAATAATCCCTTTAAGAGCATTGTGGGGCTTGTGGTAAAACGATGTAATGTTCCATTATTTTTGTTTTCTTTCAAAACTTCCAACATGTTTACAAGATGGGAAAACTAAAAACGCGGACGAATGTTATCTTGCGCTTTGTGAGAAGTTCTAATATGATTTTTAAGGTTTTAAAGAAGGCCCTAAGTCGTAAAGATCGTGTGGAATCTGTGGAGAGTTTTCACGTCCATAAGGGTAGTATGAGTATTATATGTGTACTCAATATAAGTTTAGTCTATACCCAGACAAGTATTATAAAACACTATTCCAAAAAGGCAAAACTATTTCTCAATGCAGATACGCTATTGAATACACAGCTGAGTAATAGAGAGCCGTTTTATATGTAGATTATATAAACCAATAGAGCCTTGTAGAATCAATAGTTACTAGGCTGAACAGTTCAGTAAAGCTTGGACTCTACGGGGCAACAACATACATACATACGTATGACATTCACAGAAATCGCTCTTTTCTTCAATGTTTTTATCATTATATTGCATGGCATTGTATTGCAACACATGAAGGTTCATCCCACCGTTTGCATTCTGATCACGGTTTTAACATAAGTTTCGCATTAGAACAACAATCTTGGCCACTACACAGCCATGTAAATAGCATTAACATTTACCACAATTAAAAGAAATTAAATGGCCTTTTGAACAAGGTTTGTTCAGAGCAATTTAAAAAGTTAAATTAACAATTAAACGCTTAAAGGAACACGATATTTTTTTAATACTTTCGATATTTTCTTTCATTTTCTATTAAGTTGTGACCATTCGAATGGTCTTGTATTCTTTTATCGACTAGACTTTTGACAGACACAGTTTTTGATACACAACTAAGGGCCATTATTACAACTTAGAGAGGATTTTAACGGGCAGATAAATTGTTTTTCATTATTATAAGTGGACAATAAGGTAGAAGTGAACGTTAAGCTAAAGGGGGGATCATCCTACTTCCAACTTTTAAAGTTAAGCTTACGTTTTGAAATGTATTATTTTCAATACGGCAACTTCAAATATAAAAAAGAAGCCCGTCGTTGCCACTGCGTTTAAATAAAACTTTTTTTATTTTGAGCAGTGTTATCGACATTGCTCCGGCATTGCCATATTTTTGAAAAAAACTTAACTTTATTTTATCATTAAAAGAAAAAAAGTTAAAGAGGACTTTAAAGTTCATTTTAGCTAAAGTTACCTTTTACTAAACTGAACTTTAAGGGCAAGTTGTAATAATGGCCCTAACAGTAATTACATTTTCAACATGCAACTAAAAGGGTTTAATTTTTAATTGATTGTATGATTCTGACTTTTTAGTATTTTTTTCTTCAAGAAAAAATATGTTTACATCACTCTATCATTGTTAGAGATGAAGGCAATTAACTAATGCTTTCGTTTGGCATTATCGTAATCATTAAGACTAGAATAGAATAAAAGGAGGATCCTCTTTACATGACACAAAAAGTCAATTAACACTTATTACATAAAATTTAAATCATATTCTGCGTTTTTTTGCATGCGAAAAAAATAAAGCATTGCATTATTGTGTCAATTTACCAAAAACAACAAAAACGAAACCAACAAAAAAATACTGCAACATATAAATGGAGACCGACTGATATTAAATGGCATACGTTTTAACCAGAATACATCAACTACATTAATAACAGCAACAATAACAACACGTTAAACAAATATGAATGAGTGTATGAATAAAGAAATGAATGAATGCAGTCAGGCAACAGCGTCACATTAAAGAACTCAACAGAAAAACGGAAATGATTACTGAAGAAAATGAATGACAATTGCCAGTTATTTGTTAAATACACATTAAATGCTTGACGATCAACCGACAGAGACGTACAGACAGACGAACGAAAGGCTTAATGTTACAAAAAACAAGAACAAAAAATTACATTAACTTTTGCACACATGCGCACACATACTTAAACACTGAAACTGCAACAGGAACAAAATCATACAAAACTATAGTTCACATACTGATATGCATATTACACATATATACATACATACATATGTACATATGTATTCAAGTAAGCAGAGTCAAAATATAACAGTATTTTTGTTTTTATTTACTTCGCTCAAAAGTCAAGTGTAAAATAAACTTCATTCATTCATTCATTCGTTTCTTTCTGCAGTTGTTGTTGTTATATGTTTTATGTGTAAATATAAATGTAAAAAATACAACAGCGACAACAAAAACAACATTGAACAAGTCAAGATTAAAAGTAAATTCATTTTCGCACATTTTTTTTATTTCTCTGAAGTCCTACTCAATTTAGTTTCTCTCTATTTAATGGCAATGGAAGATAATCAACGGAGTTGGGGGTGGGATGGATTGTAAACATCTATGTGATCCTTAAAATTAAAAAAAAAAAAACGATGAGTAGAGAGCACTAAAATTCGCTCTTGTTGCAATGACTTATTAAAAGTCATTATTAAAAGCATCCTCCTGCTTTTTCAACTCCACACTCTCTCTCTCTCTTTCACTCACAAGCGTTAATAAAAATCGGAATGACTGTGGTGTTGGTGATTATGAGAATAATATGAGTATCAATCTGTTAACGAGCAAATTATAGTCGAATGTTATTCACAGTTTATAAAAAAAAATGCTTTGGCCGTGCTATGCTTGTAGAGTGCAGTAATTATCCAAGCCTGTTCGAAAAAACAAGTAAGGCGACTATAAATGGGAATGGTGTTAATCGTTCTAAACTATAACAGTTCCGTAGATACCTTTCCGATAATTGTGATATCAGAGATTCTCTATCTATTGCAGCTATGTAGATATCTAATGTGGAAAGGTAGTGAATGTAGATTTGATATTGATCGTTTTGCAAGTATTTTTTCGATTGTTGGAAACTACTTGAATGCTACAATGCTACATTTGAAGTATAAGAAAATGATTGAAATTAATGGAGGTAAACTCATAATTACACTGCGAGCATCAGCAAGAGGGCAGTTTAAGTCAATAGGATAGGAATTGTGTTTAGGACAATTCCAAGAATGTTAAAGTTAGACCTGTTATTCCACCTGCTCCTTGCCACATCGAATTATTTTGTTTATGAACGTCTTTGCCGATATCAACAAACAAAACTCGACTATGCTAACTGAAATAAGTATTCAGATTCATGACAAAATATTCTCCTATCATAAGAGTTGTGAATTTTTTATAAGAGAAAGTTAACAACCGTCTATAGAGTGCACATTTTAACGAAGAAATAAATTCACAGACATGCAGAGAGAATTGCAAATACGAAAATATTTTGCGTGGCTTGTTTTGATACGGTTTTTAACACTATTTTCGTTCAACAAAACAATGTTTGTCGGTTAATATTACGCCGCCGTTCTTTCCTTTCTTTGTTTGTCTGTCTGTCTGTTAGTTTCTTTTTTTTTGCATTTTAACTTCAATCGATTTCCAAGGAATTTTGCTTTGTTTTTAATTTTTTGTTTTTCTTCTTATTTCGTTCGCATAACATGATTGTGGGCTTTTATTTCAACCAGTCAGCCAACAACCTACAACGTTCGTCTTATTTGTGCAACATAATCTTCTCTGTGGGTTTTGTTTTCTTGCAGGGCAATAAGTGAAGAAGAACGAGAGCAAAAACAAAAATCAGAAACAATGCTCAGAGAAATAATTACAAACTTTGCAAAAAAAAAAAAAAATATCAAGACACCGAACGCCACCATCTCCACCACCACCACCACCGCAGCACATTTTACTCTTGTGACATTTGTTTCAAGTGCAATATTGTTACACTGGTGTGGTTAAGGCTTTGAATGTCTGTAACATTTCATTGTTCCTGTGTAAGGGTACTAGTCTCTCGTATCGACGACTAAGAGGGATACTACATCTATACTACTACATACAGAGAGATTATATTAAAGGGACGTTCAATATCAATTGCACTTAATAAAGTCTGGCCATATTTGGTAAAATATTCTGCTTGCTTGATTACGTCATAGCTCCTAAGTCCACCTAGTATAATGATCTCTTAGACTCTATTTAAATTAATAAAACTGTAGGGTGTTAAGCAAGTGTAAGAAATGAAAAAATATTTAAAAAAATTGTGCAAAGTAATGAATACATATGTACATACTTCAACATTAATTTCAATTACAAACCAAAAAAAAAAAAAAAATAAACAAAACAAAAAACAATGCAAACAATACAAACTTGTTCGCCTGTTTATTTTTCTTTTTTTACCTCGAGACCAACAGCAGCAATTCATTCTCATCCTATTACAGACTGTGCGGAGTGTGGTGAAGAGCCGTTTAATAATAATTTTGCGTTCATAAGTTTTACACCAGCAAAGAAATTTGCATGGGAGTCAATGTAGCATGTAGCAAGACAGTACGATACAAAAAGGAGTTAGGCGTACAACATGCCAGCGGAATAAAATCTTTTTTCTTTTCAGTGTGATAAAAAGAGTTCAATTTATTTTTGTGGGTATACTTGAAAAATGGAAAAATGTTTTATTGTTTTCAGTTTCTTTTTTTAGTTTATTTCGTTATTTTAATGATGCTGTGATTGTTTTTCAAGTATGGTTTAATAACTTCAACTTGTCTGCTAATATCTTATGACTATAGGCAAAACATTAACAATCTGATTAACGGATTTCGGCCTGCCGTCACATATCCTTCCAGAAGCCTCTGCATCTTGCGCGCCTACGCCAGTTGATCACACCAATCGATGGCAGGGCTCCTTTGATTTGGTCCTTTCAACGCAAACAAGGTCGTCCGGAGCATCCTCGTGCTGGAGCATCCTCCCCCATTCAAATGAAATGGCCGAGCCAGCGCAGAGGTAGGATTTTAATACGCTGCACGAGGTCTACGTCGTTGTGGAGCTCCTACAGCTCATTGTTGGATGGGATACAGAAATCATCGCCGAAGATCCTACGTAGGACTTAAGAAAATTCTTTGACTGTATCAAAAGTTATTGTCCGTAATCTGAGATCCAATACGTCTCTATTTGTTGGTAAAATATACTTCGTGTTGCCCTCATTTACTGCCAGACCCATCTTAGTAGACTCTCGTTCAATAGCACTAAAGGCAGCAGCAGTAACATCTCGCTTGGTATGCCCTATAACGTCAATGTCTTCAGTGTACGCAAGCAACTGAACACTTTTTTGTCATTCATGCCAATAAGATTGTAAACCCCCTTCGTTTCTCTGCATTTTTAAGGTAATTAAGTTTAAAAACTTATTTTCAATTTTAATTTGCTTTTTGTCATCATTACACAAGGCTTTAACCCAATTTTATTGCTTGTAATTATTTAAAATTCTTTTGGCATTTTTTTGTTTCAAAATAGAATTTGTTTTTGCCATCAATTTGTTAAAACGCATTTCAACAACAGAAATCTACCGGCAACATTTTAAAGAAATTCTTTTCTCATGCTTGAGGAAACCGAACGGAAAAAACTCAAAGTTTAGGCGTTTATGTAACGCATCGACAAGTGAGAAGAAAGTTGTCTTGTTAAAGTGAATTTCGGATAGGAATTCCTTTGGGGAAGTTATTTAATTTCAACCTGGCTGACACAAAAGGAAGAACGAAAACAATTGTGTTTGAAAAATATTTCGAGTTATTAGAGAACTTCCACAGACTGAAACTTTCTAAAAAAAAACTAATTGCTTTCCTCTCTTCTTTTTTTTTTTTTTTGGATCAATAATTGAGTTTTCTGAAAAATTCATTTAAAAAGTCAGGAGCCATTAAACTAAAACAAAACGAAAGAAGCCTGCTCGAAAGGAAGACAACCAATTAAATTAAATTTTCTCGCTCATAATTCTTTATCAATGTTTTGTTTTTAATTTCATCAAGAGGCATGAAAAATCTGACAAAATGTTAATAAGACTCATTAACAAACTAACAAACGAACAACAATACATAGAAAATGTTTTGTTTTTAGAATGGCGTTGGGGCCAAGAAGATTACGAAATAATTTTCTCCTTAAAAAAAGTTAGTCTGCAGAGTTCTGTAAGCACCAGTAGGCGAAAACTAAATGGAAGTTTTAGACAAGGATGTCTAAACTGAAATATAATCGTGACTTGATGTTGTTGTTGTAATTTTTTTCTCTGCATTCAACTTCTAGTATTTTGTTCGTTATTGCTGATATTTTTTTGTTTGTTCTTTTTGGATCTCGTTATTGTTTCTACTTACAATTCTGTTCTGTTCTGTTCTTTTTAAGTAAAGATTTACGTTGAGAGCCTCTAGTAAAGAAACCAGTTGAGTCGGTTTTATTACAAATGCCATCATTTTTACTATCTGATCTGGTCTGGTATCCTACACAGGAGAGCTGAGACTTGTACTTGTAAAGAGTATGGGATGAAAACGGAATTTATGTCGCAGAAGAGTCAGATGAAAAGCTAGAGTGTAAACAGATATTTCACTAAAAAAGAAAAAGCAAACGATTGTACCAACCACACACAATAATACAGTATGGGGCATTAAACTAAAAGTACTTCTAATATTGAAGGTATTCAGTGCCTTTTGTCAGCGTTGCATGAGTCTATGTATTATAAAGCAGATGCCAACCTCCACTTTCCACAGAGTAAATTGGCTTCTAAATGAAACATTGTTTTTAAACCATTGCCTCATCAACTCGTTTAGTTGTTATTTAGCACATATCGCATATGTATGTTTAATTGTCCAAATTAGACGTGAGGACTCGGTTTAAACCCCAGACCCCCAGACATCAAAACGAAAATATGAAAAAAAATATTTCTTTGGCGACTTCCTCTCAGTAGATTTCTAGCAAAAACTCTCGAGAGTAAATAAAATTTCGATAAAAAGTTCTTCAAAAATCTGTCGTCCCGCCACTCACAACATAAGTGGTGTGAGAGACTAGGTCGTAATCTTGACTAAAGTGTTGTAATGACCAATTATGTATGTATGTATGATGTACGAGTATGTGTAATCAAAATAAATAAAACAGTTCTGACAGCATTATTCAAAATCCCGAATTCACTTGTAATCACTTGGAATGAATGAATTTTGAACAGACGTATTTGAATAAAGTCTAAATTTCACAAACGTTATAGAAGTCTCTATTGAAGATTGGCAAGCTATTGGGGTGCTTGTCTACAACGGCCAAATAGATTAGTCGACCTTTACCGTTAACAATTGGAACGTATGAACAAAGAAAACGACTTGAAGCGATAGTTTTAGTTATAAGAGGACACCACCAATTTCACATACAGAAACAATTCTGTTTAGATTCGCTGCAATAAAAATTGAATGCTGATGCCTCTAATGAAATTTCATTGGATGCATAACGTGTGTACTGCGCATCTATTTATCCAAGACGTAATAGCATCTTTAAAGTGCAAGGACCTTTCTTAAGTTTATAAACATTGCAAAGATGTTGCAACTATATCTGTCTGTCCGTAAATATGCCCGAACGATGTGTATTTGCTATTCTTCCTTGGTGAAGACTTAAAAGTACATTTTCAGCTTTTCTCTGGCTTTGTAAGCAAAGAAAAAAAAAAAACAACAACAACAACAATACGAAACTATTCATTTGTTTGTTGTTTAGATATTTGTTATTGTTGTTATTGTTTTATATTATTATTGTGAATTATTATTATTTTTTTTTTTTTATTATAACTTTCATGTGATTCTGTGTAAGTGTGTGTGTGTGTGTGTTTTTTGCATTTGATCATTCTCAACTCCTTAATGACTTCCGTTGCTGTCAAGGTTATTAATACATGAGAAAAATCCCTGTTCCAACATATCCTCTTCCATACACATGTATGTATAAGCAGAGGAAGAAGTAGAAGAAGAGTTAAATTAGTTGTTGGTTGGTATTCATTTGTTATCGAACAAAGTATTATTTACAGATGACATATTAATACTCTGTTGGTTGTTGGTTTGTTGTGTTGTTGTGTTGTCTCGCATAATGCATTAAGCTTTTGAGTTAATGTTTCAGTTGTTGTAGTTAAAATGGTAGTGTTGGTAATGGTTATGGTCATTTGATCGTTATTGGTTTGGCTTCATTTGTGGTTTAATTTGTTGAAGAAGGAAAAAAAAAAAAAGAAAGAAAAAAGCTAAAATGTTCAGAAAATCTAAAAAAATCCATAAAAATCCCACAGATAAAAACGTTATCGAGTTAATTAACCCATATTTGTAGGGTGCAAAAAATGTAATTTAGGGCATCGAAAGTTAGCACTTATCTGTAAAAGGAATAACAAAAGGCCTCAATAAAAAGAAAAAAAGGAAAAAATGTTAATTTAAGTAGCTTTTGAGCTTTAAAGAAAGGTCAAATTATAATACCATAGAAAATCGTTGATGAATACAAATTTCTTTCGATAAATATATAAACAAAACCTAAAATTAAACAGAAATTCTATTTTGCTGTTTCCCAACTGAGTGACATGATTTATCTTACCTGTGGTGGTGGTGGTGACGGTTCATTCATAATTAAAAATTCATTTCGCATTCAATCCGACTCTATTTGTACTGTTTAAGTCCATTTAAAATGATGTTGAACAAATAAATTTTTGAGCAGAATCTTTGAAAATTTGTTCAATTTTTAACACTTTTATCTGAGTGTTAAATGCCGCCGCCTCTATACGGCATCCAGCGACTGTCAATTGGCTTGACAAACATATTAAAATGACGCTAAAAACATACCAATTAACACGAAAACAATCGACGTGAATTCATTTCATATGAAAGAGATAAGTTTCTTCTTGTGTGATGAAAATCATAGATGGGCACTTTGCAGTACCAGTAAAATTTCAGTAAAAATTGATTTTTACTGATTACTGAAAAAAATTTCAGTATTCAGTAAAATTTTACTGGTAATGCAATCTAAATTCCATTTAAATTTCATTTAAATGTCATTTAAATTTAGATTGCATTAACAGTAAAATTTTACTTTTTTTCATTTAAATTTTATTTAAATTTCATTCAAATTTAGATTGCATTAACAGTAAAATTTTACTGAATACTGAAATTTTTTTCAGTAATCAGTAAAAATCAATTTTTACTGAAATTTTACTGGTACTGCAAAGTGCCCATCTATGATGAAAATGATACTATAATTAGCCTGCCGATACATACACGCAGGTAAATTAGAATGTTTTGAAGGGCATTTTTTTTTGACAATTTTTTGTTTTTTAATTTGTGTTATCAATGAAGATGCCGTTTAAATTAATGGAAAAAAGCACAGTGTCGTAGACTTATTGACAAGTCAGAGTAAATATTGTTTGATATAAAACAAAAACAATTAAATATTGGCGTTTTAGAGGTTGTGTTACCTTTCGTTAGGTCAGTTACTGACTGATCAGATTGCTTGAAAATCGTAAACTTTCTTCGTTATCATATTAACAATGTTAATGTATTATTACAATTAATGTATAGATTGGCGGCATAATAGCTCTACAAGAGTTAAAATAAAAAATTTAATGGTTTAGAGATATACACCGCTACGCTATCGTCATACGTCCTATTTTGTTACGTATGGCAGAGTTGCGCATCTGTGTTGCCATATCGTAAATTCGAAATTAGTAAAGTTAATATGCCTGAATCTGACGTAACTGGCCGACAATTTTAAATATTTTGCAGGAAATTTTTACGAAGAGCAAAGGGGTACAATATTTTACCTTTTACATTAACCTCTTTGCAAGAAATTGCACAAAGAATGTCATCAAAAATCACTGTGCCATTTCCTTTAATTAGTTTAAACTCTTTTGTAGTGACTCTATATTAAACCATTTAATTATTTAATAGGCCTCCATTTACTTAACGTTCACTATATGATGTGATTTAAATAACAAAAAAAAAAAAAAAAAACAAGAAATAAAAAAAAATTATTAAACAACAAGATACAAAATGTGTTGCTCATTAAAATTAATTTTTATTATGAATATAATTTCCATCCAAACAACGAACAACTCGTTAAAGTTTCTTTTTTTTTTTTTTTGATACAAATTAAATTCAAACTGAGAACGTAACGACCCCAAACATGGTGTCATTAAGTTTTTCAACTTATAGTCTACATGATTAACCATAATTTTGTGCCAGCAATTGGAGGCTATTTCTCTCTATTTCTGCGTTGTAGCTCTGCGCTGTGGAAAATCACTTAAAAAAATTGTGCTGTACTTTTGCTATATATATTGTAGTCAAGAGAATCCTTTTATCGAGAGAACTACTATACAACAGACACAATGATAAAGTTCAACAATCTAGCGATAATGCTAAGATTCAGATACAGATGCACATAGAAACGATCAGTAGTAATATCAACAACATGAACATCAGCTTCAGCATCAGCAAGACTCGCAATTATTATAATGAACATTTAATAGCAAAAAAACACTTGAAGTTTCAACTAATCATGGCCTATTGGAGTTACACGCTTGCACACACACACATACACTATATAAACACAAACAAGCAATGCATGTACAGAGAGAGAGAGGGAAAGAGGGAAAGAGGGAAAGAGGGAAGAGAAATTATGAACATCCTGCCATCAAAATGTAATTTTGTTTTTATTATTACAATAGCACACAGTATAAGCAAGAAAAGGGGATCTAGAATGTTAAACAACAAGTTTTTTTTATGAATATGATCTCCCCCTTTGTCGTAGAAAGTCTCCACACTAAAGAGAGGGAAGTTGGCGCAAACACACGGGACACATACAAAAACACAATTTTTCAATAGTTCAATAGACTCTCCAACAAAGAGTTTTCTTTTGTGCAACTTTTTCTGCTCTTTAATTGCACAAACAAGTAATGCAAACAAAATAACTGCAGCAACCACAACAACAACAACAACAATATATAATTGCAATTGTTTGCCATCTGCAAAGAAAAGGGAATTTCTCCAAATGCAGCAAGCAGCATCCAACAAACATATGTATGTATGTGCAGAGAAGAAAATTACAAAAGCCAGCAACAAAGTCACCAATTCCAGTATTAAGAAAATAAACAATTGAGAGTCTAACGATGTCTCATTCTTACATTGTATATACAACAATAACAATATGAATAACAGCAACACTAACACAACTCATAAAATATTGTAGAATGAAATAATAAGTTACTGAGAATAAGCAGGAATAGGAGATGTAACACACAAGAAAAAAAAAACTCAACACAATTATAAACATAAGCAAGGCAAGAAGCAGAACATCAGAACATCAAAAGAGTGCCACATTAAGGAAAACACAAGAAAAAAGTAAAGAGAGACGCTCCCCATTCTCATCTCAAATAGAAGTTTTCTTAGAATTGATCTACGGATGTCTAAAACGATGAAAAATAAACCCAGAAAAGAGATCGATACCCTACATGAATATTTTTTTTTGTTATTTTTATTATGATTTAATGAATATTCCTGGTATTTGTTAAAAAAAATACAACATTTTGTTGTTATTATTATTGTAGAGTAGATTTTAATTTATAGCTCCTTCATTTCTTTTCCTTATTTAACACTTTTTTTTTCTTAAATACCAGAGATAACGAAGATAGTTTCAATAAATTAAAAGGCATGGATCATCATAATCAAATAAGAGAGAGAGAGAGAGAGCGAGAGAAATTCTATGCAATTTAATAATAAAAAAAAAAAAACAAACAAAAAAATGGAAAAAAAATATTTTCATATCATCGCATCCATGTCAGTGCTATCGATTAGTGAAAGGGTGGATAGTAGAGTAAAAACAAATCATGCTTACATATATACAGTGGGCGATAAAAAGGAAGTCTTATCAATTATACATTTACCCAAAATGAATGCAAGAGGTTTAGATAGTAAAGGAAAATTATAATTCAAGTGAAGGTCTTATGAGGTTAAAATACGATTTGAACGCAAGAGACTTACAAAGTCATTATGGAAGGCAGTTATAGGCGAACATATGAAGCAAAAAGTAGAATGCATGACAATTTAGGGTATTCATATATGTATAATTTTTATGTTTAGCTTATCCAGTTTTTATTCCTTGTACTACAAAATAAGATTCTGTTTGAATATGAAGCTGCACTCCACTCTACATTTAGAGTCATTAGATACACAAAAGTAAAAGTCAATTGTGTTAGATACTAGACTGCTGCTGAATTTTGACCGAACGTGGTATAAGTTCTCAATACGTATACAACCACACGGTAAAGTACCAGCAGTTTGACACCTCTTTCAGAAACTTTTGAATGACCTTGTTGATGATGATCAGGGTTTTATTACTGTAGCATCGAAACGAAAGCCTAAATCAACGCAATGAAAGAGCCCAGAAGCCTCACGCCACACAAATTAGAGTTCCTTTACTTTCCATCTGAAAACTCATCTATGATTTGTCATACATGCGGAGTAGTAATATTGTTTCATTTTTCTTGTATAATATCTCAGAATAATTTTTTTTATTATTATTGGTACTTTGAGCTCTTCACTCGAGGACCCTAACATACATATTTCCCTTCAAACCAAGAAGAATGTTCTTACAAGGTGGAGTAAACATTATAATCCAGTCCCACTGCACTAAACGTAAAGAAGTTGGTGGGCAAATATGTGTGGTGAGTGTTGCAAAAAAAAATCCTACATTTTTTATTCATATTACACTTAGCGTTTAATATTTGCCTCCCACTGTATCTACAATATAATATTTGTATTGTATTTAAATAGATTTATTTGTTTTTAGTTTGATGTCATTTGTCAATTTTTGTTTTAATTGTTGTTGAAACGAAATTCCAAAAATAAATAAAAAAAAGAAAAAAAAAAAACTAAACAAGAGACCCTCATGAAAAATTATCTTCAAAGTCCGAAGGGTTTCTTCATTTTTTAACAGTTTAATTAATATTAATAAAAACTGTATATATGTATGTATGTACGTACACATATGCGTGTATGGGTGGAGTGTGACATATATTATGTAAAACATTTCATTTTCTATTCCTTTCATATTCTTAAAGAAGTTCAACTGTTTTTAGTTTGACTGTGTCTGTGTTTGTGGATGCCCACATCAGAATATCAGCGATTGGGTACAAATTCCCACGCCAATACTTGTTTGTGTTTAAGAATTAAACGAAAAAACAAAAAACAAATGCAACAACAAAAACAAAACCATATGAAATGTTTAATAATAAAAACTTATGGATATTGTTTCGTATGAACTATAACAGCAACAGCTCAAATAAACATTCATACCAACCAAGCAATCAAACACGCACACACGAACACAGAATGGTTACGTATGGTGGTATTGAGATGGGAGCTTACACTCTAAGCATCATTGCGGAGCCTTCATTCATATTGAGATTTTTCGTATTTGGTGTGGTTGTTGCTGTTGTTCTTGCAAATATTTAATATTCTGCGTAAATGATAAACAACAATTTCACACTCACACGCGAAGTTGTGTTGTGTTGTGTTGTGCACAGAGAGATGGAATCGCTTGGTCTTGGCGGCCGTCTGATCTTTTGTTTTGTTGTTGCTGTTGTTGTCCTAAAGAACTAAAGAAGACTTTTCTTGTTGAATAATTTTGATTGTTTTTGTTTTCTTCTATATTTTCGCTCTTATTGGGCCCATTTGCGTTTGCGCTGTGAATTTTTGTTTTGTTTTGTTTATTTGTTTGTACGATTGCTTGTCGGATCGTTCATTCAGAAATGTTGTTCTTCACTGTTTAAGTTGTTGTTTAAATGTTTGGTTGTTTGTTTGTGAATGTAGTTGTTATTATCCAAATGAATTTTTCAATATTTGCAGAATTTTATTATTGTTTCTCGGTTGTTGTTATTGTTGTTTTTATTTGAAGCTCTTAATATTCGATCACATAGAACACTTTAGCGTTAACTTGGAAATTAAAGCGATTTTTGTATTGAAAAGTTTACGTAGATTTGATGAACTCAATAATCAATAGATGGACTGTAAACCTTAAGCACTTTATAGATCTGAGAGACGCTAAATAATCCAGTACATTAAGGGTGAATCTACACGGATAAAGCAAATAAGCTGAGCGCTTTTCTTTTACTCCTTCATTCGTTACAACTTCTACATAAGTTGGTCAATGTAGAAGATTTGTTTAACCACAAACTGGCTAAATCAATTGATGTTTATACCGATTAGAAGTTCTTTCGAACACATTACCATTCCGAATGCCTGCTGGACCTATGTATAAATAAAAGCGGGAAATGTCAAGCGGGCATTCCTTGATTAAAGCAATCGTCACAGTAAAACGATCGTTCAATAACATATACACCGATAACATCAGTATGATGACTAAACTATATAAGTTAAGGGACACGACAATAACCCACACCACAAGTGGATTCGGGACGACAGGAAATGCCTATCTGCCATCTCTAGGTTGTTAGTACTTTTGTTTGGCGTATTAAAAAAAAAATTTTGTAAGATTTTTTGTTTCAAGGAATTGAATGTCGGGAAGAGGAGTTCACTCCCACGAGTGGAAAAAATCTTAAGAGAATTCTACAACATTAACAGTCGATCATGAGCAATATTGGTGTCATTATTTCCTATTTCCTATTTTAATTTCAACGTTAAACCATCTTGTAAGCTTTGTTTCGACTGCAAGATAATGTGTCTCTTAAATAAGACACAAAAGTTTCATGCTATAGCCTTAACAGTATCCTAACAGTACAGGCTACAAAAAAGTTTGAGGCTTTAGTCCCGCATAAGATAAAAAAGCGCTTAAGAATCGAATTTGCACATTTGAAAACTGCCAACTTTCTTACAGCACGAAGTGAAGATTTAATAGCCAAAAAAGGTTTTGGTATGTGTTCAGCGGAAATTATTTACTATGAGCTGCTTCCCTTATGATCAGGACCAAATGGCAAGCTTTACAAATACATACATTGCCTGAATCTCCGTAAGATCGATTAGAAGCTGTTTTTGCAGCGAATATGACGCCCAGTAATTAGCGCTTGTTACTGTCAACAGAAGCATGTGCTCCTCTAAGTAAATAAAGCCTTTTGAAAATCAATTTTCCTAGTTTACTAGGCGCTGTAAACTGAATGGGATCAATCCAACTAAATAAATGAGAGCTACTTATTTTTTTTTTCTTACGGTTTTTAAGACAACAAAACTATTGTTATCACTTTAAAGCCGGCGTTATTGTTTCTATTGTGGCTGATTTTGATGTTGTCCTAGATGTTAATGTTGTTGCTTTGCTTTGTTTGAAAACGATTAATAAAAAAATACGAAATATTTTGTATTGTTTTTCTTAAATCAAAAAAAAAAAAAATAAATAAATAAAAAAGCTGAATAAATAAATAAATACATAAAGAATATAATAATGAAAAGTAATACTGAATAAAGCAGAAATAAAATTAAATTCTTTAGAATACAAGAACAATAAATACAAACTGAATTACATCAACAGTTTACCAGAAAATCTAAAAAGGAAAGAGTTATTGGGGCCATTACACATAAATGTTTTAGCAACACCTTGGCGTATAAGTAATAATGAGAAGAAGAATGAAAAACAAAGAGGAGAGAAAAAACAATTGGAAATAATTTCTTTGTTAAAAAAAAAAAGAAGAAACACAAAGAGCTATTAATGAGGTGAGAAAGAGAGGCAGAGATTTAAAAACATCAGTAAAAGTTAATAAAGTATTCTTCTCTCACACGTATTTCAATTAAAAAGAAGAAAAAAAGTAAAGAAAAAGCAACACGGTACTACTGTACGTATGCGTGTATGTGTAGGTGATTAAATCAGTAGTGTATACAGTTCACTGCCTGTGTAGTAGATAGTGCAAGTAGTGGTAATAGTAGTTTTAGTAGTAGTAGTAGTAGTAGAGTAGTAGCTGTTTTTATTTTTTTGTTCATACATCATCAGGTTGCACATCTTAATAACCAATTAATAAATTATGATTGTAGGAAGAGTGAACAAAACAGTAACATTAAATAAAATGATGACTACACAACAACAACAACAACTTCAATAATCTTGTTGTTGATGGTTGCAATGAAACAATAACAATGATTAAAAGGTAACCAGCCAGTGTATGTCTGTCTGTCCAAACTGTGCATTTTCGTTTAGTTTCTGTGCTTGTGTCTGCTGCATGGCTATAATTTTACGGCGCTTAAAGTATCCAATAGCTTGGTCTTCGTTCTTCCTCTTCTGATGGATTTTTTTATTCTTTTTGATTTTTGCATGTTTTTCATGTTTGTCCTGAGCCATTTGTTTGCCTCCAACAAAGTGTTGTTGTTAATAATTGAAATAAAAAGGAGGAGAATGAAAAAAAAGATACAAAAAAAAAAAATAACGACCCTTTTTAAGCAAAACGAATTTTGTATGCCCTTCATAGGCATATCAATGTGGAGTGCAAAAAAAAAAATTGCAATAAAAAACAATAACGATTAGCGAAATATTTTAATTTTGTAGAACGTTTGCTATTTATATCAATTGTTTATAGAAGTTATCATAGATAATAAGCGGACAAAAATTTGGCCAAGCCGTGATTGGCGCTCACCAAAGTAATGATTTTGAAAAGAAATTTGTGTCTCTATATGTCATCGCTTTACCCAAATTCCTAATTTTTGTCTAAACTCTGGTGATAATTGCTCACTAGCAACAATATTTTGTAACTTCGATAATAGACATACATATATACATAACATACATAATTGCTCATTACAATCCTTCAGTCAGGATTACGGCCTAGTTTGTCACACCACTTACATATGTTTAAAGTCGATGCTTGAAAAACTTTTCATAGCAATTTTATTTACTCTCAGAGTGTTTGCCAGAAATCTGCTGAGAGGAAGTTGCCGAAGAAATATTTTCTCATATTTTCCTGGGGTTTGAACCACAGCCTTACGTCTAATGTGCCAACACACTGTCTACTACACTACGGCGACTTCTATATTTGTCTTATAATTCGCTTAAAAAGAAGCAATATTTCAAGAGGAAATGGAGTTTTAACTTTTTGGAAATAAAAAGTACACGCACTTGCGAACAATATTCGTTGCTTGTTGTAGATGGTCCTGTTCCCAGATGGTATAAATGAGTAAATGAAACCTTGTATGGATGAATGTAGAAGCTTTGAAATTTAGGGAATTGTTGAGAATCTTTTGCAATTCAAGTTTTCGTCTGCTCTCGTAGTAGATAAACTTTAGCATACAAATCTTTACCAAATCGATGAAATTCGAAATCACAATCAAGAGATCGAGTTAAAAAAAAAAATCAATACATTTTAACAAAACTTACCTTCAGGAAGATATATAGGTACCAGAGATCAGCAATGAATCGTTAACTATGTACTCTGATTCATTCGTATTCACTACAACGTTGATTTATAAGTACAGGTTGCAATGACTATGCAAACAAGCGTTGACATCAAACTCATACCATTCGAAATATGTTTGATTCATAAGCCTACTCATTTACATTCATAACTTTAGAAAAATACTTAAATACTTATAAATGATTCGAGTGACTCAAAACTTACAGTCTTAGTTGTTGTTGCATTTCCAAAAAAAAAAAAAAAAAAAAAAAAAAAAAGACAGAACAGCAAAATAATGAGTATTTTAGTTTTCGTACGCGATTCATACATCATACGTGTTGTTATGAGAATATAAGAGAGTACTTCAAACTATGAATATGAGTAGAGGTTCCATGATATTAAAATAAGTATTTATGCGTATAAGTATTAGAAATTATGAGTATGATTAATTGTACTCATCTTTTTCAATACTCACTGCTGATCTCTGCTATACGGTAATGCAAAGCATATTACGAGCGCATAATAATTAAAGCTATCGAATGCAAAAACATTTACTGAAAATTAAAATGAAAAATTTGCAAAAAAAAAGAAAAAGAAGAAAAAAAAACGGAGTGATCGCATAAAATATTTTTTTTTATAACTTGAAGCGATACAAAAATGTTTCTTACATCGCCTCCTTTTTTTGTGGAGTATGATAACAGACGAGACGAAGAGTGCATTGTCATCGTCATCATCATCTTCATAATGGTCATTATCGTGTGTCTCGACTAAGTTGAAAATCTTAATGTCTACTTTAATCAATGGCACACAACAATAATCACCATTTAAAATTTTTTTTTTGGCAACTCTTCTTGTTCTCTTCCTTTTTTACCGCCAATTTAAACAAAAAAGTAATAAAAAAAAAATATAAAGAAAAAATCAACAAAAATCATGTTAAATGGGTCTGGAAATAATTCTTATTTAAGGTTTTGCTTTTGCTTTGGTTTTGTTCCTTTTTTTTTTGTTGTTGGCCTTTGTGTTCTGCAATCTCTAACAACCAACTCAATATTGCGAGCCTGATACGTGCATAAGGGTTGATGGTTTAGTGGCTGCGCTGCTTTAGAATAAAGTTTTAATTTTTGCTGAGAGCAGCAAAAGAGAATGTATGCCAAAGCATATTGCAAAATTTTTAAGTTCTTCGGCATTTTTTTTTAAATTCAATGAAAAAATTTAAATTTTTGTTTAATAAGCCTGGTTAAACCATGGATCAACCTTATCAATCAATTAGTTTTTAGAAAAAGGGGAGTTCCCTTATATCGGCCGAAGGCATTCTATTGCAATAGCAATTGAATGCGTCAAGGGCAAGTATAATTTTAATGCTGTTCTGATGATTCATTAGCATTGAGGAGTACCATTCTTCCTGTTATTTGTCGGTTGCGTCTAGATCGGTTGCGTCTAATTTCTCGTTTTTATGAAGTCTGTATGCTGATTTGGGTCTCTCTGCTGCGGCTATTAAAACCATTTCTGGTACCAAGAGTAAGTCAAAATTCTAGACGGTCAGTTCTACATTAGCTACACAATACAATACCTAATTTATCGATCTTCATGAAAAGGGATCTATACTTACCATTTATTTGATCGAATTATAGAATTCTTAAGAAACCCCGAAGAAAATAATAAAAAAAAAATAAAAAACGATTGTTCTTTTCCAATTACACATACATACATACATAATTGGCCATTACAATCCTTCGGTCATAATTACGACATATCTTCTCACACCACTTATGTCGTGTGTGTTAATTTTATAAGGGGTGATTTTTTAAGAGCTATAGGAAAATTTAAAAAAAAAAAACACATAAAATTCAGAAAAATTCATGAAATCTTTATTTGAATCGATAGTACGGTCCATATAATTTAATTTCATTTTGCTTCTTTTGAAACCCAAGTTTTTTGAAAATTTGAAAAATCCAACCAGTCCAGTCGAGTCGTTTGTAGCCGAGAGTGCATCCGCGTTTTGTAGACACACAATTAAGGTATGTATGTATATGTGTTTACCAACAACCTTTTCCCAATAGATGTCCAGACCGCCATAATTTAATGTTTGAAGATTATTTCATGCAAATGTTGACCGCGACTTCGCCTCAAATGGTCCATCCGCTTAGTCCAATTTTGGCATACTCTCTCCAACATTTAGGCCGGTATCTCACGAATAAATGCTTCAATGTTGTCTTCCAATGCGTCAATTGAAGCGGGCTTGTCTGTATAGACATGAGCTTTAATATAGCCCCACAAAAAATAGCCTAAAGCCGTTAAATCGAACGATCTAGGCGGCCAATTGACCGGTCACGAACGTGAAATAAAATGTTCACCGAACTCGCCTCTCAATAAGTCCATTGTTACGCGTGCTATGTGGCATGTGGCACCGTCTTGTTGAAACCACATGTCATGCAAGTCAAGCTCTTGCATTTTGGGCAAAAAAAACTAGGATATCATCTCACGGTAGCGCTCACCATTCACAGTTACGTTACGATTCGCAGCATCTTTGAAGAAGTACGGCCAATGATGCCACCAGCCCATAAACCGCACCAAGCTGTGACTTTTTCTGGATGCAAGAAGCGCGCGATGAACTTTCTTAACAGAGCACGCATTTTGATAATAAAATTCAATGATTTGCAAGCGTTGTTCGTTTGTAAGACGATTCATGGTTAAATTATATACCAAACTGAAGATGTTTGACAGTGAAACAAAACACGAAACCTGCGTGAGCTGTTGCCAAAAGTGTTGAGTGGCACGACCTACAGTTTAAAGTCAACTCCGAACGACAAATTTTTAAGATACCTATTCACAGAGTTTTCGACAGAAATCTGCTGCGAGGCGGCAGCCGAAGGAATATTTTTCAATTTCATTTTGTTGGAGATGTCTGAGCTGCAATTTGAACCGTGGCCTGATGTCTAATAAGTCAACACGCTACCTACTAGACTACGGCGACTACAATTTTACTCCCAATTATTTAATTGAAATTTAAAATATGCTGGGCATACATCCCCTGGTGGTCGGCACTTGTACAAAAATTTCTATAAAAAGAACACCAATTTGCTGACGGAGAGAGAGAGACTGAATGAAGGTAAGAAAACTGTCTGAGAGAATATCGGGGTTCGG